>OY856409.1:1699260682-1700460682 GCA_963693085.1 Alisma plantago-aquatica | reverse complement strand
AAGACTCCCCTAGACCAAGGAGGGTCGAGGTGCAATATGGGTTATGGTAGATCGCCTTATGTAGATGACATGAGAAAGGAAGAGTGTCATCACGAGACAAATTCGGTTGAACAACTTAAGGGAGAAGATGGTTCAACCACACCAAGATGTGAGTTCAAAAGTTCTTGGATGTGACCAAGGTTCACTTCCATGAAGTGGAAGTAGATACATGACATACTTGATGATAGTATAGTTTATCACCCCTAACTAATTGTTAGTATGATCTAGACTAGAGGGTCTGATGAGAGTAAGTGTGCTTGTTTAGGGTGATACCAAGAGACAGTTCTAAAGATGTGATGTTAATCACCATAACCTTTATCGGGATGCAAGGAGTCTTATAGAGAGGATGTGTCGGTCACCACTTCATTAAGATGATGTTGGTAAAGGAGGACTCGCGAAGGTCAGAAAAGAATGACAGTGTGTGCAGATGAAGTCGCTTTGATCGTGCAATGGCTAAGAGAGAGCCCAGTGGTGACATGAGTCACAAGTTGATGCAAAGCAGACTGACATGCAGTTCACTGTGGGAGAATATGTGATGTGAAAATCCGACCCCTCTAAGCTATAGCTGAGAAAGCTATGCCCCCGATATATGGGTCCATTTGAGATGGATTGGTGGAGATGGTTGTGTAACCTTACCCATAAAGATAAAATGATGTGTTCCATGAGTCCGATCTAGAGCACCATGTGAGGTATCCAAGCCATGTGTTGAGCCCTAAACCTATTCAGCTTTTGAGAGGCTGAAATGTCCGGAGTCACCTATGAGGTTAAAGTTGATATTAACCTGTTAACCATAAAGAGATACATTATGATAAAAAAAGATGAATTTTGCACGTAAATAGTTTAATTGAGAGTTCATGTTCATAAATAAGCTTTAATGGGCCTTGAAACCCTAATTAGGACTACTAATGGCTTTAATTATTCGATTTCATGTATAGAACTGAATTTTCATAGTTATAAGATATTTCGAGCATTAAAGTTCCTAATTTGTGGATAAATACCCTAAATGTAGTAATTAGGGTTTTCTCATGAAGAAAGAATAGAATTAATGACAAATCAAGTTCATATGTGAATTGGACCACAATGAACTATGAATTGATGATAAATGCATATAATGATCTTGTCATAGATTAAAGGGATAAAAATGGTAGCTTTAATGAAAAAGAAGCTTAATTGATGATTAATGTGCCTGTAATATGAAAATAGGGTTATATGTCAAGATAACCTTAATGTTGAAGAATAGACGAGATAATTGGGGTTTGTGATCAATTGTGTTAAATAGGGTTTAAAATAGTAAAAGACGAAGGGAAACCCTAATTGCAATGGAAACCCTAAATGTGGACTAGAAATCCTAAGAAGCGAGCTAGATTTGATAGATCTTAATGACATGAGTAATAAATGGAAATTGTATAATTGTTTTAGGATCTTATTGAATGCTTGCTTGCTCATTGTTGTTTGGATTATTCTTGCACCTGAATCTACATGTACATGTATGTGGTTACGCTTATGACTACCCGAATCAGTTTTTTGAGATTTTATCGATGTTTCCATCATGGCTTGAATTAAACTGTTGGATGTATTTAATTCATGCAAACTATAATGTGGCTATGAATATCACATAAGATATGTGCCTATTAACTCAGATCCTGGTCCCCTCTGTGGCTTAATAGTTGACCTAGTAAATGGCTACCAATGGGGTAGGTCCATCAGGTCATTAAATGACTTAGTAAATGGCTACCAATGGGGTAGGACCATCAAGTCATCATGAGTTAGATATTGGGCTACCTTCGGGTAGTGCCATGCGACTCTATTACCCTAGGTATTGGCTACCTGTAAGGTAGGTCCATGGGGGTAAGAATCTACCTAAAGAGAGGTAGCATACAAGTCCACTGCAGGGATATCACAGAGTTAGGGGATAGGTAGGGATTGAGTAGTGTGCCTTAAAACGTAATCTTGGTTGTTAAATGATTAATTGAAGGATTACATTGTTAACATATTTTCATGATTATTGTCTCCTCCACATACCAGCTTCGGCTGACCGACGTTTTGTTTGTCGGCATTTTAGGTACAATGAAAAGAACAAGCAGTAAAGTGGCATATGTGGAATTAAATGAGAAGTAATGTGCACAAGAGGATTAGTTAGATTAGTATCTTCATGGATAGAAGTTTAGAAATTCCAGATTTTAAAAGGTAAACAAAGTTTTATTTTATACCAATTTTCAGTTTAGTTGGTAAAGTTTATTAATTGTTATTGATTATTTGTTGAACCTTTGATCCTGTTAGTTGAATAACGGCTCTAACCTTCAGGTCTCCCTTAATTGGGGGTTACCGGGAGATGGGGTCATTACAATTGCTGCTGCTGCTATTGCTACTACTACTGCTACTAGTGCTGCTCGTGCTACTACTACTATTGCTCCTACTACTACTGCTACTACTCCTGATACTGCTACCACTACTACTGCTACTACTCCTACTCCTACTACTACTCCTACTGCTACTCCTACTGTTGTTGCTACTACCAATGCCACTGCCACTGCCACTACTACTAATGTACCTATTCATGCTCCTTCTCCTGCTCCTACTACGACTGCTGCTACTACTACTCCTACTACTGCTACTACAACTACTGCTACAACTACTATGACCGCTACCACTATCGCTACTACTACTGCTTACTACTGCTACTACTTCTCCTACTACTGCTACAACTACTACTACTAAGGCTACTACTACGGATACTACTTCTGCTACAACTACTACTACTACTGATACTGTTGCTACTGCTCCTGCTACTGCTACTACTGCTGCTGATATTGCTACTTCTACTACTGCTACTGCTACTACTACTCCTCCAACTGCTACTACTGCTACTACTATTGCTACTACTGTTACTATTATTTCTGCTACTACTACTGTTGCGGCTAATACTACTCCTACTACTACTACTACTGCTACTACTACTCCTGCTACTACTACTTCTACAACGACTACTACCACTATTACTGCTGTTACTACTATTGCTACTACTATTGCTACTCCTAGGACTACTACTACTACTAATGCTCCTACTTCTACTACTACTAATACTACTACTACTTCTGCTACCGCTACTACTACTGCTGCTACTGCTACAACTACTGCTACTACTACTAATGCTAGTGCTACTAATACTGCTGCTACTATTGTTGATGCAACTGTGACTACTGCTGCTACTATTGCTCCTACTGCTGCTGCTCGTGCTACTACTACTGCTACTACTACTTCTTACTGCTACTCCTCCTCCTACTCCTACTCTTGCTACTACTGCTACTACTACTACTTACTACTGCTACAACTACTCATATTACTACTGCTACTAGTACTACTGCTACTACGGCTACTACTACTGCTACTACAATTACTATTACTACTACAACTATTGTTGCTACTACTCCTACTACTACTGATACTACTACTACTACTTCTGCTCCAACCACTCCAACAACTCCTACTACTACTTCTACTACTACTACTACTACTACTACTACTACTACTACTACTACTACTACTACTACTACTACTACTACTACTACTACTACTACTACTACTACTACTACTACTACTACTACTACTACTACTACTACTACTACTACTACTACTACTACTACTACTACTACTACTACTACTACTACTACTACTACTACTACTACTACTACTACTACTACTCCTACTGCTCCTGCTCCTGCTCGTGCTCCTACTCTTGATACTGCTCCTGCTGCTACTACTACTACTACTACTATTACTGCTACTACTACTGCTAGTACTGCTACTACTACTACTACTACTACTACTACTACTACTACTACTACTACTACTACTACTACTACTACTACTACTACTACTACTACTACTACTACTTTTACTACTCCAACTATTACTACTACTGCTGCTACTGCTACTACTACTACTACTACTACTACTGCTACTACTACCACTGCTGATGTTACGGCTACAACTACTACTACAACTACTTCTACTACTGGAGCTACTACTACTACTACTACTACTGCTGCTGCTACTATAGTTGTAACTGCTGTTGTTGTTGATGCTACTAACACACAACTCAGAACGTCAGTTGCTCTGCAAAGTTGTTTTCCTCTCTAGTTTTGGTAACCGAGAGAGCCCAAGCAAGTTCTACCTGTCCAGGGAGGAACAATGAGGGAAAACAACTGCAAAAAAGTGATTGATGGTGGGAGAGTGTGTCGGTGACTAGTACACTGACAGAAGAGGACAACTCCTTCTAGTATGTTCTTTAGAAGGACTATAGTTCTTGGTAGTCCGTGTGGACTATCTATAGAGGCGGGAGACTTCTGCCGCTCTGGAGGATGACAGTCAGCTGCAATCCAGGTCAAGACAGGTGGTTGAAGACCACACTTGTTGTGAGTTATAGTCGCTGAGCAAGCCTGAGGACCAGGTATAACTCTCTAAAACCATCCTACCCATTGCAAAGATGTTGATGCGATCTACATGTTATGGGTTTATGGTTAAGTAAATTTGTTGTTTCCACTACCTACTCCGACCACATAAAACTCAATAGTGGTATTAGAGCCACATTAATACTCTATGTTTTGGGATCATCAATATGATCGGATTTTGTTTTACCATCTTTTATTTATTGCATATGATGCGAATATTTAAATGACTAATGTGAATATCATGTTAATACCACATAATCATAAACTAATATGTGTTAGTAGCATAAACAACAACAACAGTTACAACAATATGTGTTACAACAGTCAAAACCATTTTAGGGTGACTATTGTTGTAACTGCTGTTGTTGTTGATGCTACTAACACACAATATCATGTTACATGATGCATACTGGGGATGCCATTGATGTTAAGTGTTTGATGTTGTGCTCAATGAACTATGAGTTGTAGAGACAATATGAGAACATGAACGTCATTGAGATGGTTCAACATCTCAAGAACATGTAATAAGACCAAGAACGAAAAGAGAGATATGATGTCTCCAAGACATTATTCAAGTGCATCATGGCAAAGGAGATCCAGTAGGCCCTCACACACTCAAGATGATTGGGTATGTTGAGAACCTAACTAGACTGGGATCCCCTATGAGCCAAGAGTTGGCTACTGATGTGATACTACAATCATTGCCACAATCCTACAATCAGTTTGTGATGAACTACAACATGGACAACTTTGATAGGCCACTGATAGAGTTGTTGGGCATGTTGAGGATAGCCGAGGCACATATGAAGAAAGACAAACCCAAATGTGATGATGATCAACAGAAAGAAGGGAAAGTCTAAAGGCAAGGGCAAAGCAAACAAAGGTTCTGATGCTAGCCATCAACCCAAGTCATCTTCAACTCTCAAAGCCAAGGGAGGGCTGAACAAGGGAGGAAAATGTCACCATTGTCATGAGCCAGGACATTGGAAGAGAAATCTCCCTCTCTACATAGATAAACTAAAGAAGAAGAATGAGGGGATGGAAATCTCCACCTCAGGTATCATGAAAAAAACTTAAAATTCTTCTTTGTCTTAGGTATATGATACCAAGATATAGATCCGACATATATAATGTGTAGGATCTGAAAAGAAGTGATGGCCTTTATGAAAGTACCAAGAAGGAACACTTATCAACATTGCATCAAGTGTTGCTTCCATAGATAGAAGTAGCTTTTATTTTATTTTAGCCCAAAGGGCATGTAATAGAGTTATAAACTGCTATTTCATTTTGCCAATAAATAAAAATATTTTATTTTTGCATCTTGTAATGACAAGGATGTCTATCAATAAAGTTCATGTTTCAAATTCAAAGATATGATATTTTATGGAAATGCCTTATTTATCTTGTGGTACTTGGTATGCATGAGATAAAATAATAATACCTATAAGTTATTGATGACTCAAACAATAAATTAGCAGTATCATCTAAACAAATGAATGAGAAATTAATCTCTAGGTTCCGTGTTGATGGATAAACTAGACTCTCTTGGTTAATGAACCATTAAGAGATATGCATGTCTTGTTTATTGGGCATGATGACAAGTCAGTCTTCACTAGATGTAGTGGGAGAATGACTATTCTATTAGGTATAATACATATTGATGTATATACATACCTATTGGAGTAAATGCTAATACTTTAGATATGGTTTTTAATGAAATACCAATATGAATATCTTGAAATGCTCAAGAATATCATAAATGAAGAACAAACTTGGTAAAAGTATTAATTCATTGATATAATCAATGAATGAGATACATAAACCAAATGTGTGAGGACCTTGTGAGTAACTATGATAGTATATCATGGAGAACTCACGATTAAGGCATAATGATGTCTAAATCAAAGAAGGAATCATACTCTAAATAGTAAGAGAATGATCATCAAACAAATAACTAATCTTCTAGAATTCTTCTAAAGACCATGATTTATGCTAAATAAACATACAAAAGGAGATTAAGAATCACAAGTGTTTTGGAATCTCAAATTATTTATGTAACGAATGCACCTTATATATCTAATAGAAAACACCTTGAGCTTGATGGATAATGATATCTGCAAGCTCAAAGGTGATGATTTGGTCATATTATGATGAGCCAATAATCTATTTAGATGATGTTGAGGAACCAAATTTTGAGTTATGGCTTGAAGCCATAAGATCCAAAATGAATTCCATGTGAACCAAATAAGGTATGACCATAATGGTAGCAATTATAGGGATAAAACCCATAAGTGGAATTGGGTCTTAAGAGTTAAGACTGACATGGATGACTTTTAAAGAGTTGATTGGTTGAGATAAATTCAAGTGAGTTCAAGGTGTTTAACCTGGTGAATTTAACCAATTGTAGTGACTATAGGCAATAAAGGATCATGCTTTCTATTGGAACTTGAAGACTATGAAATTTGGCATATGTATATTTAAACTACATTCCTAGAAGGAATAACATAAGGTTGTATATGTGACACAACCTGAAGGGCTTTATAATTCCGTTAATGCTAATGCAGTTTATAAGTTATAAGAGATTAATCAATATGATTGATTAAATACAAGCACTTCAAAACTGGAGTCTTTACTTTGATTATATAGTCAAAAGGTTTGACTAATATATTGAAATAAAGAAGGGGTATGTGATTACAAATATTTAGTGGGAGCGTATTCATATTCCACATGATGATGAGGAACAAAATGTAAGTGGTGTGGAAATACCTTATTTAAGGGAATAAAGAGAAATGTCCTATGTGATAGGAATAGAGATCTATAGATATAGTTCTTGAAAGTATCTTAACATGATAAAGAGAGAGCATACATTGGCAGTTTGTACTGAAGGGTTCAGTATGCAAAGATTCATTGGGAGAAAACTTGTACATATTACATGGAGTTAGTCTCTTAGATGCCTGGTATCCCAAATTCTTATGAAGAATAGGAACACATAGATAGATGCCTTATGCATTCACAATTGGATATATCATGTATGTAATCATCCCATTATCTTGTATGTGTTGGACATGACAAAAAAAATATATGCATTCATCATCTTGTATGTATTGGACATGACAATATGATATGATTATCCAGTTATCTCGTATGTTATGGACATGATGAGTGGATGTCTTTCTACTTCTAATGCAAGTCACTGGAATACCATAAAGAACTTAATTAAGTACTTGTGAAGTATTAAAGGATTAGCTCTATGGTAATAAAAGGAAGAGTTGAGTGTAAATTAGTTACACTGATGCAAGCTTCCAAAATGACAGAAAAATGATCACAAAATGCAAAAATATAAAAGTTATATTCAATTGTAAAGTGAACAAGAGTTATTAACATGAAATGTCTGAGTAAAATTAAAAGGCCATTTAATTCTAAAAGGAATGTCGAGTATCCTTGTGTTATGAAAACCAGAGGAATTATATGGATCTAGAAGTTCATATGGATGAACTTATAGATATTCCAACCATTGATGACAAAGTAGTAATACTAAGTCAAACTATGGAGCTAATTGTTAGGAAAGGAATATCATATAGCATATTAAGACAACTCCATCTCATACAAAATGTCATACATTGAGGAGATGTGAAACATGCAATATACCGACTAAAGCCAAATGTTTCTAACTCACTGGATTAGCACTAGCATGATAGAAACATGTTGGATATGTTTAGAGATCACTAAGAATATGATTCAAAGGTCATTGTCTTTAAGTGCAAGTGGGAGTCTATTGGTATGTATGCCCAGAGAGCCAATCATATGATGATTAGATTGGCATATGTTCTAGTTGATTTGATAAGTATCAAAGGCAAGCTTCCAATTTATTCTAGCTCAATCAATTATGAGATAAATGATGGAGCAGAATGAATGTCTAAAGAATGACAGTACTCAATGACGTATGTCTTCGGGTTAAGGACCTAAACAATGAGATCATACAGAAGCTAAGAGTATGTACATTCTTATTATGTCCCTAGTTGGATGTCATTATGGAAGGTTGATAGACAACAATGACACATCAAGACTAGAGTGTGTGTTGGTTGATGATAGTGTCACATTAGTCATGATATATGATATCAAACCAAGCACATAGATACATGTTAGAGAATAGTGCATCCAACTGACCCACCATGAAAGTGACTCATGGAACGATGACATGGTAGTCAGAATCATCACTCATAGTGATGGGGGTGATTTTGATTCTTAGACTTGAAATCACTACACTCGTCAAATGTGATTGGGTACACTTTGACATCATCAAACATAGTCCTAAATCATGGGTTGTTATAAAGGTGACGATTGGCTGACTTTGACGCATGAGATAGACTATGAGTGAAAGGTATGGGATTTGTCCCTCCTAAGGGAGTATGATGTCTGGGCCACATGATAAGCGAGACTGAGAAAGGCATGTGAATGTACATGTGAATCAATATATGATATTGATGTCACACATATCTTAGACAGTCTACTCTAGTACAAGAAACATGAATGAACGTTGAAAGGATGACAATTCCATGCCTTGAGTTCATTCAGGATATCAGAGACAAAGGAACTATACATTCACTGGAACACCAATCACAAACTGTAGGATTGAAAGTTGTTCTCCAACTTTCCTTTTCACTTGGTAGCATTGATGTGCGACTAGGTACCGCTCTTTTCTTGTGATGTCATAAGCTAGTTATGGACATTCACTGTTAATGTGAAATGTGACCTATAGGGTGACACACAAAGGATTAACCTGGAAGAGAAGTTTATCCATGAATGATTTTGAATTGATTACTAAAGTGTTTAGGCACTCACTCAAACATTAAATCAATAGACTTGACTCAAAATCATCAAGTTCAAGTGTTGAACCAGTTGATTAGAGTGTTAGATTGATTAGGAACTGAATTAACTGTGTTCTACACAATTTGGACCACCAGCCGACCAATTCACTGGGTGAACCAATCAGATCATGGTCAGTGAGATGATCGGTTCACTCTGGTGAACTAATCGGTTCAACCAGACCAAACGAGTAGTGTTGAGTTGTCCTAATTTGTGAGAAAAGTTTTTTGTTTCATTTATTCAATTCAAGTGGGACAAGAATTAATCTTTGCATTAGTTGGAGACAAAATAGGAAAGTCAATTGTAGGCAAGTCTGGGAAGTGAAATGGCCGGTTCACTTGGTGAACCAATCGACTCACCTTTCCAAATGACCAGTTCAGTTATGAAACGACTGGTTCGCCTGCCACAATGCAAATTTTTTATAGAAATATCAGACCCTTCTACTCCCGCACAAACTGGGAATCCTGACCTTGCACTCTACTATAAATAGAGGGGTACATGGGGCTTCTCCAGACACAACTCAGAATATCAGTTGCTCTACAAAGTTGTTGTCCTCTCTGGTTTTAGTAACTGAGAGAGCCCAAACAAGTTCTACCCATCCAGGGAGGAACAGTGAGGGAAAGACAACTGTAATAAAGTGATTGGTGGTGGGAGAGTGTCGGTGACTAGTACACTAATAGAAGGGAACAACTCCTTCTAGTCCATTCTTTAGAACGAATAGAGAACTTGGTAGTCCATGTGGACTATCTATAGAGCAGGGAGACTTGTGCCGCTCAGGAGGACGATAGTCAAATATAGTTTGGGTCAAGACCAAGAGTTGCACAGATGTTGTTGAAGACAGGTGGTTGAAGACTGCGCTTGCTATGAGGTATAGTCGCTAAGAAAGCCTCAGGACCAGATACAACTCACTAAAACCATCATTCCCATTACATAGATATTGATGTGATATGCTAGTTATGGGTTTATGGTCAAGTAAATTTTTTGTTTCCATTGCCTACTCTGACCACATAAAACCCAATAGGGAGTGCCCCAAAAGTCATATATTGTAAGGTATTCAATTTATCTTTTGAAGATAAAGCTTTATCCTAGTACCTCAGCTTACCCCACCGGTCCATAATGGATTTTCAAAAATACCAGAGAGATTGCTCCAACCATAACTACCGCAAAGGATTTTTCATAACCACATTTTATAATGAGCTAACTCCCACGGAAAGAAATTCACTGAATGCAGCTGCTGAAAGAGACTTTCTTGGTAAGAAACTGAGCATTACCATGAACATCATTGATAAGATTGATGCACTACAAGAAGGCATGGAATATGACAGAAACGATAGAGGATCAACTAAGAAGGAGGGATCTGAAAGACCATCAGTTGAAGCTAAGGCTTTGGAAACCATTACAACTTAAATTTAGAAAATTACTACCGATGTCAAACAATTAAAAGACATTGGGTGCAAGGGCTAGAAACACATAGAGAAAGTCATGAAATGTGTTACATGCGGCGAAAGAGGTCATGGAGTCGATAATTGTATCTACACATGGCCAGAAGAAAGTGAAGATGAAATTGAAAATAGTTCTTATGTCAACTTCAAATGATCGGATCATCATGGATTTAACTACACAACAAAGAAGTTTCTGAAAATGCTAATCAAATAAGAAATTCATCTAAACCACCTCTAAGATTCGAGAAAAAAGGAGGACCGACTCAATATACTAGAACTACTAGTTATCAGACAAACAAAAATAGGTATTAGAGTCAAAATAAAAATATGAGTCAACAGGGTCAAGGATAGGGCCAAGGATCGAGCCAGGACAAGGATAGCAACCAAACTGATATGATTGATCAATTGTTCAACTTTGCAAAGAGGCAAGCTTTGGTAAATGACAAGTTTGCCCAAACTTCCATCACCAATTCAGGAGTGTTAACTACAATGCAAACTCAGATGGCAGACATGCAAACCCATCAAAGGCAGATTGATCAACAACTTGCCCAATTAGCGGAACTCATGAAAAACCCTTCAGGGAAGATCCCTTCAAATATAGAGACTGCGAAGATGGCCACTCTCCGATCAGGGAGGATGTTCAAAGACCTTGGAACCAACAACACCAAAGAAGAAAGAAGACATGGTGAGCAACAATAAGTAATTATACTAGAAGAGTCCAAGGGACAAGGATCAACTGAAGACAGTCGAGAAGAAGAAAATGGAAAAAAGAAGGATGAAGAGGTCAAGAACTCAGATCTTATAGGAGAAGTTTTTACAAAGAGAAACCTTATGCCCTAAGAGTCCCCTTTCCCTACAAACTGATCAAGGAACATTTAAAGAAGAGGTATAAGAAATTTATGGAAGCAGGAAAGAAGCTCCACCTAGATGTCCCGTTTCTCGATGCAATTGAAGAAATGTCAACATATGCAAAATTCTTTAAAGACTTAATCACAAAGAGAAGGAGAGTAGACCATGTTGATATTGTGCAATTGGCAAAAATGTCGAGCGTGTTTGTTCAAGATAAGTTACCAACCAAAAGGAGAGATCCAGGGGCATTCAACATACCCTTCTATGTCAGAAACAATGTGAAAAGGAAGGGATTAGCCAATTTTGTAGAAAACATTAGTATTATGCCCTTGACTCTAGCGAAAAGGCTTAGATTAACAGATATGGTGAAGATGGGCATGATAATCAAACTAGCTAATCACACCTTTACGAGACCCGTGGGAATAGTGGAGGATGTCCCTATATGGTCGAGTGATTTTTCATACGATTGTGACATAGTAACGATGGACACAGTCGAGGACTCTAAGTGCCCAATGATATTTGGGAGACCTTTCCTCACAATTTGAAGGTCTCTAATAGATGTAGTAGAAGGGATCATTACTTTGCGTGTTGGGAATGATCACATTGAATTCCAAGTACAAGATGCTATGAGAGGACCGTATCTCTTTGAGTCAGCTTACTTTATTGATAGCTACAATCAATACAACGAAGAGGTGCAAGAGGACAAGGTGATTGTTGATCCCCTTATGCAAGCCTTGAATAGTCCTGACCCTACAGTGGAAGACCCAGAAGTCGTAGAAATCATGGATTGCCTGAATCTGCCTGAAGAAGAACTCAGTGAGGATGAAGAAACTTTCGAGACCACAAAGTACGCCTCACTTGAGAAAACACATGAAGAAAAGATATCACCAAAACCAATCTAGAAAAGAAATTGCTTCTCGAAGGACTAAAATATGAATTCCTAGGCAAAGAAGAGAGGAATCTTGTGATCATTAATGCCAACTTGATAGATGATCGGCTAGAAAGGTTGCTAGAGGATATCTGATTGCATAGAAAGGCTATAGGGTATTTGGTAGAAGACATTAGAGTCCTCAATCCTACCTTATGCATGCACAAATTATATCTCAAAGAAATAACTAAACCTTTAGCTCAACCGCAGAGGAAGTTGAATTAAATGCTTAAGGAAGTCATGAAGAATGAATCTATTAAGATGTGAGATGCTGGGCTCATTTGCCCTATATGTGACAGTAATTTGGTAAGCCCTATTCATGTGGTGCCTAAGAAAGGTGGAATGACAGTGATAAGAGGTGAGGATGGAGATGAAGTGGCAACGAGAACGGTATTAGGTTGGCGTATGTGCATCGACTATCACAAGTTGAATGCTATTACCAGAAAGGATCATTTTCCTCTACCATTTATCGATCAAGTTCTAGAAAGATTAGCTCATCATGATTACTTCTATTTCCTGGATGGGTACTCGAGATTCTATCAAATATCAATTTATCTCGATGACCAGGAAAAGACAACCTTCACCTGCATCTATGGAATGTACACTTTCAGAAGGATGTCATTCGGGTTGTGCAATGAACCATCAACTTTCCAACAATGCATGATATCTATGTTTTTGGACTTTCTAGAAGACATAGTGGAGGTTTTCATGGATGACTTCTATATCAATGAAACTTATTTCAAAGCATGTCTAAGAAACCTATCCTTAGTCCTGCAACGCTATGAGGAAAATCACCTAATCCTGAACTAGGAAAAATGCCATTTTATAGTTCAAGATAGTATCGTCTTAGGGTATCAAGTTTCCAAGAAAGGAATAGAAGTGGACCTAAGTAAGATCAAGGCCATATCCCAGCTTCCGCAACCTAAATCTATTATAAGAGTAACAACTTTCTTAGGGCATGCAGGATATTATAAATGATTTATAAAAGACTTCTCAAAGATTACTAAACCCCTTTTGAATCTTTTGATTAAATATGCTAAATTTGAATTCACTAGTGAATGGTTAGACTCCTTCTAGACCCTTAAAAGGGCGTTAATAATGGTGTTGATTTTACAAGCACCAGATGGGAGTTACCTTTTGAAATTATGTGCGATGTCAGTGATTTTTCCATCGGTGTTGTCCTAGGATTGAAGAAGGACAAGAGGCACCACATGATTTTCTATGCAAGTTGAACGTTGGACGAACCTAAGTAAACTACACTACCACTAAAAAAGAAACGTTGGCTATCATATTTGCCTTCGGTAAGTTCAAGTCATACTTAGTGGGGTCAAAAGTAAAACTGTACATTGAACACGGAACTATAAAATATCTCATGCAAAAGAAGGATACAAAGCCGACACTTCAGCGATGGGCCTTATTATTGTAAGAGTTTGACCATGAGATCATAGATAAAAAAAGAAAAGAGATTGTGGTTGCAGACCATTGTCTAGGATAGTTTTTAATGAAGAAAATAAATTTCCAATAAACTACAACTACACTGATGAAGCTCTCTTAATGGCCCATTCGGATGAACAAAGCCTACCTTGGTTTTAATCAGATGAAGAAATTATTCTTCGATCTAAAAATTACTATTGGGATGATCCAATTCTGTTCAAAAGATGCTTTGACAACTTATATCGTTGTTGTATTCTGGAAGAAGAAGTGCCCCTAATCCTCAAAGAATGCCATTCCTCACCTTATGGGGGCAACAAAGAGGGGAAGAACAACCACAAAAGTCCTACAGTCAAGATTTTATTGGCCGACCCTTTTTAAAGATATTGCATCATTTGTCAAGACCTGCAAAGAGTGTCAACTTACGGGAAACATCAGTCGAAGGAACAGGATGTCGATGTATGATTGGGTGGAAGTTGAAATATTCATTGTATGGGGGATTGATTATATGGGACCTTTCTCATCATTAAAAGGAAACCAATATATACTTGTTGCTATGGACTACGTCTCAAAATGGGTAGAGGTTGTTTCCACCCAAAGCTCTGACTCCAAGGTAGTAATTAGGTTGTTCGAAAAAACTATCTTCCCACAGTTTGGAGTACCACACACTGCTATAAGAAATAGGGGTCTCACTTCAGAGAAAAGCAATTTGAAGCTCTATTGATGAAGTATGGAGTAAAGCATAAAATTGCAACACCATACCATCCCCAAACGTCAGGACAAGTCGGAGTGTCTAATAGGCAGATCAAGTAGGTCCTGGAGAAGACTGTAAGTCGTACAAGGATTGGTCTATGAAACTCGATGATGCTCTATGGGCTTACCACACAGTGTATAAGATGTCTATAGGCTTGACACCCTACATGTTGATTTATGGGAAGCCTTGTCATCTTCCTGTCAAATTGGAGCACAAAGCCCTATGGGCAATCAAATTTCTAAACATGAATCATGACAAAGAGGGACAGAGAACATTTCTCCAACTTTAGGAATTTGAAGAGTTGATACTACATGCTTATGAGAATGCAAGGATCTATAAGAAAAGAACTAAGGTATGGCATGATGCCCACCTGAAGAGAAAGGATATCCATGAAGAAGACAAAGTTCTTTTATTTAATTCAAGTATCATGTTGTCACCCAAAAAGTTGAGAACGAGATGGTCTGGCCCCTTTTTTGTAGTAAAAATATACCCATCAGGGATGATGGAAATAGTCAGAGACAAGACATGCATTTTCAAGGTGAATGGGTAGAGGGTAAAATGGTATTATGAAGATGAGGATTTTTTAGAAGGATTGAGCTGAGTTTGGGGGAACCCAAACCTCTATTAGGTGAAATGAATGAGAAAGTATCAACACTAGCTGAAGGAGGATGAAGCTAGAATGAGAGAGAGTCAAGTTAAAAGACTTTAATCTAGCACTTCTTGGGAGGCAAACTAAGCTTTTTCTGTTTTCTTTTACAATTCAAGTTTTTCTTTATCTTGCATTTAGTCTATGAACTATGTACCTCTCTCCTTCTAGGTATTTTGGTTTCTCGCATCTGGAAGAAGTATAAACATAGTATGTAGATTGCCTTCTTTTCACATAAGTCTTAATGATAAATTAGTTGTTTTTAGTTTTAGTTAATTATCTTTATCAACATAGTTATGTGTGCACCGTAATCGTGGCACCTTCCGTAGTCATGGTACCTTCCATGGTCGTGACACCTGCTTTACAAGTCTACCCAGACACGTTCATGAAACCTACTTTACAAGTCTACCCAGATGCGGTCACGGCTGTTTCCAAGTATATAAGAAGAATCCTCTTGATACCAGAGGTTTTCTTTCTCTCCTCACTTTCTGATTCTTGAACGTTGGAGGAAACCTAAGTAAAGAACTACCAGAAGTAAGAAACGCGATGAAAATCATACACCAAGTGACGTTCATTGCAAACCTGACATTGTACCCTCATTGTGATAGCACCACCTCTGTTTTTGCCTCCCTAGCCGCTCGTTTCAAATTCCTAACCATGTTGAGGTATTGATTGTGCACTCCCTTTGTTCACCACTATCCTTCTCTCTTGCCTTTTTGGGGGTTTCATCACCTTACTTAGGTCTACATCCCTAGGATTTGGTTTTCTCTATGGTGCGGCTAACGTTGGAATCATCGTGTACATTTCTGCTCCTTCACCAGAGTTTTGTCGGTGCTTTCCTTTTTCTCTTCAATCAATGTTGAACGTATGACGACATTTTACTCACACTCTTCTGGCTATATTGCCGTCAGTCGTTCGGAATTTGGGAGGAAATACCCACCACGATCATCATGATCGTGGTCGAGTGGTTACCTTCACGACTGCATTCGCGGCACCAATCATAGCTTTGGTCACGGTCGTAGTCCTTCCCTATACAAAGTTTCTCTTGATCTGGTCTATCATCGACCGCAGTCACGACGTTTCTTTGCCACGGTCATGGAATTTCTTTTGGTTTGATAATCACTTGCCACGGTCATGGAACCCTTCTTAACTGCGGTATTGCTTTCTCTTTATGTCGTGGTCACGCCATCTCATTCCTTTCAAGTACAAACAATTAAAAATGAACTAAATGCTAATGTTACAAATAAAATATAAAATACAATCTTGCTGACAACAATTTAAATGTGGAAAATTTAGAATGTCGACCGCAACTAATGACACTTTGATGAAGAAGGAAATTTTGTTGAGGGGTGTAGAAGAAAACTTAGAGAAGATAACCCAAGCACTGAAGGATAAACCCAACCTATCACCCACAAAGAAGCTTCAGTTGCAATTAATGAAGATGAAATATGAGTACATTCTGGCCGATAAGACGCCAGAGGTGTCCAAAGAGTCTTCAGAGACATCACGAATAGAGAACTCTGAGTACCAGCCTTGTGAAATAGAACTAAAGAAGTTGGAGAAATGCAAATCTGAAGACAAGGATACAAAAGGTGGCAAAAAGAGGAAATTGACAGCTGTGGAAAAATCAAAGGGCCAAGACAAAGAAGAGGCCCTCGAAGAGGTCAACGAGGACGAACGGTAGGTCCTCAACCAGCAGGTGCCAACATTCACACTGAGAGATCAAATACACTAGTCTATTAGGACTCATACATATTGATGTATGTGGGCCTTTTAGAATTAATGCCAGAGGTGGCTATTAGTACTTCATTACCTTCACTGATGACTTCAGTAGGTATGGCTGTATGTACTTGATGAAACATAAGTCAGAAACCCTTGAAAGGTTCAAGGATTTCATGAATGAAGTACAGAACCAACTTGGTAAAAGTATTAAAACACTTCTATCCGATCGAGGGTGGGAATACTTAAGCCAAGAGTTTGAGGACCTTCTGCGAACCGGTGGTATCATATCACAATGGACTCCGCCTGGAACATCACAACGTAATGATGTGTCTGAAAGAAGGAATCACACGTTACTTGATATGGTGCGATCAATGATGAGTTTTTCTGATCTTCTTGTTGGGTTTTAGGGGAGACAGAGAAGGAAGAGGAAACAAAAATTTTCTTCTCCCAAACCCAAAATAAAGGAATCACGTCAACATCTATGCAATAGGAAGGATGGTTTGTAGAGACATACCTTGTCCCGAGGCTTTCTTAGTGACTTTACCTCGCAGCTTGCACGGTCTTCACCTTCGGTCTTGGACAGTGTCTGTGCAACTTCTAGTCTCTCCGGGACTGTCGGGATTGACAACTATCCTCCGAGCAGCAAAAGTCTCTCGCCTTTGAAGTAGTCCACATAAACCACCTGGAACTCCGATCTCCTTGTCCCATAAGTAATCGGAAGGAGTCGCACCCTCCTATCAGCGTACTAGTCACCGACACACTCTCTTGCCACCAGTTGCTTTTCTACAATTGTCTCTCCCTTACTATGCCTCCCTTATCAGGTAGCACTTGCTCGAGCTCTCCTAGTTACCACAACCAGAGAGAATGACAAGTTTGCAGAGCAACTAGGGTCATGTGATAGGTTTCTCTACCCCGGGCAATGCGGGATTAAAGCATGAGTAGAAAGGTTCAAGATTTCCCACAAAACAACCAAATGCGTCAGCTGAACTGATCATTTCAAGCATGAAACGGTCGGCTGGGGACCTGAGCCGATCCATTCACACCTGAACCGATCGGTTGGGGCACCTGAGCCGATCGGTTCAAGCATGAGCCGATCGGTTCGTGGTCCTGGTCCAAATTGAATTGACTTTCATGTTTGTTTCTAACTAATCAAATATTAGTCCTTGTCCAAATCAAATTTGTACATGTGAAACAAATATGTATTTGCAAAAAGAGTCTTCTGACTTTCCAAACGATCTCAGTTTGTCACACGAATCGAATGATTCAATAATTGAGCTGATCCTTTCATTGACACATGAGCTGATCGACTCACCACTTGAGCCGATTGGTTCATCAACCTGAGCCGATCAGTTCAACCCTATGAGCCGATCAGTTGGGGCAGTAGACTGTGAAAATCAGTCAATTGCATTTTCAATCAATCCGATACTCTTAATCATCTGGTCCAACACCTTGATCACTATGATTTTGAGCTATCAATTAATTAAGTGTTTAATTGAACTACTAAACTCCTTTAGTAATCAATCTAATCATCATTTGTGGATAAACTCCTCTTCCAAGTTAAATCCTATGTGTGTGACCCTACATGCCCATTTCACGTTGGCAGTGAAAGTCCCTAAAACTTATGATTTCACAAGCAAAGAGTGGTGCCTAGTCGCACATCAGTGCTACCCAAGTGAAATAGAAAGTTGGAGAACAACTTTCAATCCTACAATCCGTGAATGGTGTTACAGTGAATGTATAATTCCTTTGTCACTGATATCCCGAATGAACTCAAGGCATGGAACAATCATCCTGTCAACGTTGATTCACTTTCCTGATCTCAGAGTAGATTGGAGGAGATATGTATCACATCAATATCACATACTGATTCACACATGTGTGTGCATGCCTATCTCAATCCTACTCATCAAGTGGCCATGGATATCAAACTCCCTCAGGAGGGACAAATCCCATATCTATCACTCACCCCTCAAAAGCCCCATGTGTCAAAGCCACCCAATCATCACCTTTATAACAACCCATGTTTCAGGACTGTGTTTGATGATGTCAAAGTGTACCCAATGACATGTGTTGAGTGTAGTGATTTCAGGTTAAAGAATCACACTCACCACCATCACTGTGAGAACTGACTGTGACTACCGTGTCATGGTTCCATGTGTCAAACTCACGGTGGGTCTGCCCAGTACACTTGTTCTCAAACAAGTACCTATGTGTTTGGTTTGATATCTCTGTATCATCACTAACGAGATTCTTTCATCAACCAACACCACAATATATTCTTATGTGTCATTGTTGTATATCTACCTTCCACAATGACATCCGACTAGGGACATAATAAGAATGTACAAACTCTTAGAATCCGTATAATCTCATCGTTCATGTCCTCTACCGGAAAGCATACATCATTGAGTATTGCCATTCTCTAGATATTCAATCTGTTCTATCATTATCTATTATGACTAAACCAGAAAGAATTGGAAGCTTGCCTTTGATGTTTATCAAATAAATCTTAATGTATCCCACCAATCATCCCATTATTGGCTCTCAGGGCATACATAACAACAGTCTCACTTGCACTGCGAGCCAATCACCCTTGAATCATATTCATAGTGATCTTCAAACATGTCCCACATGTTACTGTGCTCTAGTGCTTGCATGGTGCATTATGGTAACACCTTGCCAAAGTCGGTATTAACTACATGTCTATCATCTCTTCACTGTATGTCATACGTATGAGATGGATTTTCCGTAATATGTGATCTAGTATTCCTTTGCTAACATTTAGCCACATTGCATGACCAAGTAATCCTTACTTGTCATCAAAGATCGGAATATCTATAAGTTCATCTCATGACTTCAAGATCCATATAGTATCCAATGATGTTCTCTAACACACAAATATTCAACATTTCCTTTTAAACGACTTTATTGGAACATTTCCATTTATCAACAAACATTCACTTTTATATATCCCATATATGTTGCGATTAATTCTTTGTCCTTTTCAGAAGTTCACATTAGTGTAACTCTTTACAGTGAACCCTTCCTTATTTCCATAGAACTAGTACTTCTTAAGTACTTATCAAGTTCTCATGGTATTCCAGTAACCCTTACTGCAACTAGACAAACAGCCACTCATCATGTCCCACATACGAGTTATCAGGATGAGCATATCATATTGTCATGTCCTACATATAAGATGATGAATGCATTTTATTCTTGCTATGTCCATACATGCAAGATAATGTGATGTTTACATACATGATAGATCCTTATCTATTCTTAGTGTTTCCATTCTTCATAAGAATTGGACACTTGGCTTTGGGATACTAACTCCATGTAACATAGATAAGTTTTCTCCCACTGAATCTGTGCATACTGAACCCTTCAATATAGATTGCCAATGTATGATCTCTCTTTTCAGGTCAAGAGGTTTTCGAGAACTATCTCTATAGATCTCTATTCCTATCACATAGGAAACATCTCTATCTTCCCTAAAGATAATTTCCACTTTGGATTTCCATTCTATAACATTTCCATTTCACATCAACATGTGGAATGTGAATACGCTCCCACTAAATCACAGATCCCTTCTTTATCTTTGACATATCTGTCAAACCCTTTGACCATATTAGTGTAGGGTATTCTTTATTTAAGAAGAACTTAGTTATTTGATAATCATCCTCTAACTCCTTAGAGTATGACTCCTTTTGATTTAGACATCACAATGCCTTAATCATGAGTTCACTATGATACACTATCATAATCACTCATAAGGTTCTCAAACATTTCGTTTAAGTATCCTTATTCCTTGATCACATCAAGAACTAATACTTTTACCAAATTTGTACTTCATCTATGATATTCTTGAACACTTCAAGATATTCATATTGGTATCACCATTTGAAGTATCAACATTAACTCCAATATGTATGTAAATACATCACATGTATTATACCTAATAGGATAATCATTCTCCCACAACCACTAGTGAAGATTGATTAATCATGTCCAAGAGATTCATGTCTCTTATGGGTTCTTTAACCGAAAAGAGTCTAGATTTATCCATCATATGGAAACTAGAAATGAATTTCTCATGATTTATGCTAATTTGATTGTTTGAGTTATCAATAATTTTTAGGTATCACTTTATATTATGCATACCAAGTAACACAAGATAAACAAGACATTTCCATAAAGATCATATTATCTTTGAAATTGAACATCAAATTTATTAATTGCTATCATTGTCATACAATATGCAAAAATAATGTGTTTCTATCTATTGGAAAATATGAAATAGCATTTTATAACTCTATTACATGCCTTCAAGGCTGAAATAAACTAAAGTACTCCTATTTATGGCGGCAACACTTGCCCCATTAATTTGGGTGCTTTACACTTTATATCTTGGTACCATATACCTAAAAGTGTTATAAGTATATTTCATGACACCTTCAGGTGGAGGCGTCCGTCGCCTCCTTCTTCTTTAGTTCTTCCAAATAGAGTGGACAATTCCTTTTCCAATGTCCTGGCTTTTGACAATGGTGGCAATTGCCTCTCTTGGTCACACCTCCCTTGTCCTTGAGAGTTGAAGACGACTTGGGATGCTGGCTAGCATCATAACCTTTCTTAGCCTTACCCTTGACCTTGCGTTGGACTAGCCTTTCTTGTTGCTAATCATCATCACAGACTTAGGCTTGTTCTTCTTCATCTATGCCTCGACTGTCTTGAACATGCCCAACAACTCTATCAACGGCTTGTCAAAGTTGTTCATGTTGTAGTTCATCACAAACTGACTGTAGGATTCTGGCAACGATTGCAGTATCACGTCATTAGTCAACTCTTGGCTAAGGGGAAATCCCAGTCTTGTCAGGTTCTCCACATACCCAATCATTTTGAGCGTGTGAGGACCAACTGGATCTCCTTCTGTCATGACACACTTGAACAACACCCTGGAGACATCATATCTCTCTTGCCGTGCTTGATCTTCATACATGTTCTTGAGATGCTGAATCATCTCAATAACACCCATATTCTCATGTTGTCTCTACAACTTGTGGTTCATAGAGCACAACATCAAGCACTTTGCATCAATGGCATCTTCACAATGCTTCTTATAAACATCCTTTTATGCCTTTGGTGCGGTAGGAGCAGGTTCCTCTGGAGTTGGAGTATCCAGGACATAGAGCTTTCTCTCTTGAGTGAGAACAATTATCAATGTCCTAAACCAGTCGTGGAAGTCAGTCCCATTCAGCTTGTCCTTTTTAAGGACCGATCGCAACGAAAAGTGATTGTTGTTTGTTGTCATTTGTACTACAAAAGGAAACATATGTAATTTAGTCCAAAACTCAATTTTAACTTATTTAATTGATTTGAAAAGTTGACGATATAATTAGGACTTTAATTATTATCGCTCCCAGTATTTTTGTTCAAATTGATAGCCCTCACCATCAATTCAGAAGATTGCAGCGTACAATCTTCTAGTGGGTCAAGATCCTTAAATCCTCTGAGTCATGGACCAGCTGGGGTTGTCACCCACAACTTAGATCTTCTAGGTAGGCAACGTTTTCCAATTGCATCATATGCAACTCTTAAAAGATTTCATATGCAACTCCTTGCCATGATGACCTCCATGCCTCAAGGTGCTAGATCCTATCTAGGTCACCTTGTTAAGTCCGAACCAAAGCCAACACGATGAATATGCACCCTGTTAAGGCAGACCCACATATCCATCCTTCACGCTTCCATGAGATAGATGGTGCACCACACTAGGGCGTGCCCACACTTGGCCGATCAAGCTTTTCACATGTGTCGCATTTGGAAGGCATCTAAAACTTTAATATTTAATGAGGGATTTGGTTTTATAGGTACATATACATATCCAATCACCACAATACATAGTATGTATCATATACATGCTATATCCCACAGAAAACATGTGAAATGATAAAAGCAATGATTATGGCCATCCTAATGTGATTCCTTGGGCCAAGAGGAATCACAGTCATCTAGGTCTACATCACATGCAACCTGTACAAGATGAACTTTGTGCTTTGCCATTCTGGTTTTGATCAACTCATCACATGATGGACCTGCTCACCCTAGCCAGTTGTCTGGGTGCCACCAGCCGATCGGTTGGCTCCTCCAACCAACCGGTTCGCCTGGTCGTCATGCATTTTCTCAGGTCGCCACCCACTCATCTCGCTCCTCAAGCCAATCATCTGGATTGCCAACTGATCAGTTCAGGCCTTGAACCAATCGTCTCAGTCATCGTCAGATTGTCCTCTGTTCTTTGACATAACATGAAATATAAAAAGATCTATCCTATTGACATTTAAATTGGGAAACCCCAAGTTACATTTAGGGGGAGAAAAGGTAGGAAAGAAATCTCGAGCTATCACGAGTTACATCAGGAATAAGGAGGTAGGGAATCAGTGCGCAGACCAAGACGCAAACAACCGCATTCAACCACATACAAATATAGGGTTTATTGGCCATAACCATGATATACATCCACCACAAAACTCGTTTAAGGGTGACGTGTATCGAGTGCATTTATATTACATATCATATATGTATATTGGGATTTGTGGATTTAGGATTGGACACGCATAAAGCCAATTTTATTCACATCGTATGAAATAAATAAAGCCTACAAACCAAAATTTATCATATCGATAATCCTAAAGTATAGAGCAGTTGACGTGGCTCTGATACCACAGTTGGGTTTTAGGGAAGACAGAGAAGGTAGAGGAAACAAAAATGTTCTTATTCCAAACCCAAAATAAAGGAATCACGTCAACGTCTATGCAATAGGAAGGATGGTTTGTAGATACATACCTTGTTCCGAGGCTTTCTCAGTGACTTTACCTCACGGCTTGTTTAGTCTTCACCTCCAGTCTTGGACGGTGTCTATGTAGCTCCTGGTCTCACCAGAACTGTTGAGATTGATAGCAGTCCTCCAAATGGCACAAGTTTCCCGCCTTTGAAGTAGTCCACACAGACCACCTAGAACTCCAATCTCCTTGTCCCATAAGGAATCATAAGGAGTTGCACCCTCCTGTCAGTGTACTAGTCACTAACACACTCTCCTACAACCAGTCGCTTTTCTACAGTTGTCTTTCCCTTGCTGTGCCTCCCTTATCAGGTAGCACTTGCTCGGGCTCTCCTGGTTACCACAACCAAAGAGAACAACAACTTTGCATAGCAACTGGTGTTCTGATTTGTTATTATTGAGAAGCTCATACTACCCCAATATATATAGGAGGGTCATGGGACAAGGTTCTCTACCCTGGGCAATGCGGTATTTAAGCAAGAGTAGAAGGGTTCAATATTTTCTACAAAACAACCAACTGTGTCAGCTGAACTGATCGTTTCAAGCATGAAACGGTCGGTTGGGGACCTGAACCGATCAGTTTACACCTGAACCGATCAGTTGGGGCACCTGAGCCGATCGGTTCAAGCATGAGCTGATCGGTTCGTGGTCCTGGTCCAACTCTAATTGAATTTCATGTTTGTTTCCAACTAATCAAAATATTAGCCCTTGTCCAAATCAAATTTGCACACGTGAAACAAATATGTATTTGCAAAAAGAGTCTTCTGACTTTCCAAACAATCTCAGTTGGTAACACGAATCGACCGGTTCAACAATTGAGCCGATCATTTCATTGACACATGAGCCGATTGACTCACCACTTGAGCCGATCGGTTCATCAACCTAAGCCAATCGGTTCAACCCTGTGAGCCGATCGGTTGGGGCAGTAGACTGTGCAAATCAGTCAATTGCATTTCCAATCAATCTGATACTCTTAATCATTTGGTCCAACACCTTGAACACTATGATTTTGAGCTATCAATTGATTAAATGTTTAATTGAACTACGAAACTTCTTTAGTAATCAATCTAAACATCATTTGTGGATAAACTCCTCTTCCAGGTTAAATCCTATGTGTGTGACCCTACATGCCCATTTCACATTGGCAGTGAAAGTCCATAACAATTATGACTTCACAAGCTAAGAGCGGTGCCTAGTCGGACATCAGTGCTACCCAAGTGAAATAGAAAGTTGGAGAACAACTTTCAATCCTACAATCTGTGAATGGTGTTACACTGAATGTATAATTCCTTTGTCACTAATATTCCGAATGAACTCAAGGCATGGAACAATCATCCTATTAATGTTCATTCACTTTCTTGATCTCAGAGTAGATTGGAGGAGATATGTATGCCATCAATATCACATACTGATTCACACATGCGTGTGCACGCCTATCTCAATCCTACTCATCAAGTGGCCATGGATATCAAAATCCCTCAGGAGGGACAAATCCCATATCTATCACTCACCCCTAAAAAGCCCCATGTGTCAAAGCCACCTAATCATCACATTTTTAACAACCCATGTTTCAGGACTGTGTTTGATGAGTCAAAGTGTACCCAACGACATGTGTTGACTGTAGTGATTTCAGGTCAAAGAATCACACTCACCACCATCACTGTGAGAACTGACTGTAAATACCATGTCATGGTTCCATGTGTCAAACTCACGATGGGTCTGTCCGGTACACGTGTTCTCTAACAAGTACCTATGTGTTTGGTTTGATATCTCTATATCATGACTAATGAGATTCTATCATCAACCAACACCACAATATAGTCTTGTGTGTCATTGTTGTCTATCTACCTTCCACAATGACATCCGACTAGGGACATAATAAGAATGTACAAACTCTTAACATCCGTATAATCTCATCGTTCAGGTCCTCAACCTGAAAGCATACATCATTGAGTATTGTCATTCTCTAGACATTCAATCTATTCTATCATTATCTCTTATCACTGAACCACAAAGAATTGGAAGCTTGCCTTTGATGTTTATCAAATCAATCTTAATGTATCCCACCAATCATCACATGATTGGCTATCAGGGCATACATACAAACACTTCTGATTTCCTTCTGGAGTTATGCTCTTGAAACCACTATGTTTACACTTAACCGAGTACCATCTAAATCGTTTCAAAAGACACCATATGAGATATGGACCGGGAAGCGTCCCAATATGTCTTTTATGAGGATTTGGGGATGTGAGGCATATGTCAAGAAAATGTTTCCTGACAAACTAGGCCCTAGATCTAATAAATGTTATTTTGTAGGATATCCTAAGGAGACCAAGGAATATTACTTCTTCCACCCAACTGACAACAAAGTGTTTTTTGCCAGGGTTGATGTGTTCCTAGAAAATGAATTTATTTCCAAAGGAAATAGTGGGAGGAAAATATAGCTTGAAGAGGTTCAAGCCCAACAAGAAAGCATTGAACCAGTAGATGTATAAGAGGAACATAGAGATTCACAAGGTGTTATGATATCTTAGTCTCCTCAAGTAACACAAGGACCAAGTAGATCTAGTAGGACACACCTTGAACCTGAGAGGTTTGGATACCTTGTGACTCAAGAAGGCGATGAGTTGATCATAGATGATGATCCAACTATTTATCTAGAGGCTATGGAGGGACCAGATTCTGATAAATGGCTTGAGGGCATGAAATCCAAGATGGAATCCATGTACTCCAACAAAGTATGGACTTTGGTGGAACCACCCAAGCGGGTAAAACCCATAGGATGCAAGTGGGTCTTCAAGGAGAAGACTGACATGGATGGCATTGTGCAAACTTATAAAGGCAGATTGGTTGCAAAGGGTTTCCGAAAAGTTCAAGGTGTTGACTATGATGGAACTATTTCTCCAATTGCCATAATTAAGTCCATCATGATCATGCTTGCTATTTTGGCTTACTATGACTATGAGATTTGGCAAATGGATGTTCAAAATGCATTCCCTAATGGGAATATAAATGAGGATGTGTACATGAAACAACATGAAAGTTTTGTAGATCCAAAGAATGCCAATAAAGTTTGTAAGCTACAAAGGTCAATCTATGGATTGAAGTAAGCGTCTCAGAGTTGGAATCTTCAATTTGATGAGGAGGTTAAAGTGTTTGGATTTATTCAAAATGAAGATGAACCTTGAGTGTACAAGAAGGTTAGTGGGAGCACGGCCACATTCCTCATATTGTATGTGGATGACATACTATTGATGGGGAATGATGTCACAGCCTTAGAGAAGGTAAATACTTGGCTTGGGAATACTTTCTCAATGAAGGACTTAGGAGAAGCATCCTACATTCTAGGTATTAAGATCTATAGAGATAGATCTAAAAGGCTTCTCCGATTAAGTCCAAGCACATACATTGACAAAGTGCTGAAGCGGTTCAACATGGAGAACTCAAAGAGAGGCAACATCCCCATGCTACATGGAGTCACCATCTCTAGAGCTTAATGTCCCCAATCTTGTAAAGAGAGGTAGCGTATGAATGGGATCCCATATGCATCAGCCATCAGATCCATCATGTACGCTATGTTGAGCACACGCCCAGGTGTCTTGTATTCTCTCAGCATGACGAGCAGGTACCAGTTAGATCCCAGGGATGCTCACTGGACAACCGTAAAGAACATCCTCAAGTACTTGCAAGGGACTAAGGATCAGTTCCTTATATACGGCGGCGAGGAAGAATTGGTAGTAAGGGGTTGCACCGATGCAAGCTTCCAAACTGAAAAAGATGATTATAGATCGCAACCAGGATTTGTATTTTTCCTAAACAATGGAGTTGTGAGCTAGAAGAGTTTCAAGCAAGAAATAGTTGCCAATTCTACTATAGAAGCCGAGTATATTGCTGCTTCACATGCAGCAAAGGAGGCTATGTGGATCAGGAAGTTCATCACTGATCTTGGTGTAGTTCCCAATAGTTGTGATGAAATTGAGCTGTATTGTGACAATAATGGAGCTATTTCTCAAGCTAAGGAGCCCAGATCACATCAGCGGTCCAAGCACTTACTGCGGCGCTTCCATCTCATATGAGAGATTGTATAGTGAGGAGATGTGAAGATTTGCAAAGTACCAACTGAAGACAACATAGTTGATCTACTGACTAAGGCCCTTTCTCAGCAGAAGCATGATGGTCATGCTAGGTCACAAGGACTGAGGTTCCAAGGTGACTAGCTCTAAGTGCAAGTGGGATTCTGTTGGTATGTATGCCCATAGAGCAAGTCATGTGATGATTGTAATGAGATACTTAGTAAATGATTTGAATAATAATAAAGGCAATTTCTGATGTATATGTTTTAACTATTTTTGAGATGATAGTGTAACATGATAGATGTCTAAAGAATTGTTTTACTCGATGACATATGCTTTTGGGCTGAGGACCTAAATGATGAGATCATACAAATGTTAAGAGTATACTTTCTTGTTTAGTCCCTAGTCGGTTCTTATTGTGGAAATAAACATAGACATCAATAACACTAAAGGCTAGATTGTGTGTTGGTTAATGACAGAATCTCATTAGCCATGATATAGTGATATCAAACCAAACACATAGGTACTTGTTAGAGAACAAGTGTACCAGACAGACCCACCGTGAGAGTGACACATTGAACCATGATTTGGTAGTCACAGTCAGCTCTCACAATGATGGTGGTGAGTGTGATTCTTCAACCTAAAATCCCTACACTCAACACATGTCGTTTGGTACACTTTGACATCATCAAACGTAATCCTGAAACATGGGTTGTTATAAAGGTGATGATTGGGTGACTTTGACACATGGGTCTTTTGAGGGGTGAGTGATAGATATGGGATTTGTACCTCCTAAGGGAGTTTGATGTCCATGGACACTTGATGAGTAGGATTGAGAAAGGCATGCACATGCATGTGTGAATCAATATATGATATTGATGTCACACACATCTCACCCAATCTACTTTGAGATCAAGGAAATGGATGAACGTTGAAAGGATGACTGTACCATGCCTTGAGTTCATTCAAGACATTAGTGACAGAGGAATTATACATACACTGTAACACCATTCACGAATTGAAAGATTGAAAGTTGTTCTCCAACTTTCTATTTCACTTGGGTAGCACTGATGTGTGACTATGCACTTCTCTTTGCTTGTGAAGTCATAAGTGTTATGGACTTTCACTTCCAATGTGAAATGGACTTGTAGGGTCACACACACTAGGACATGTTCCTGGAAGAGGAGTATCTCCATAAATCTTGTTTGGATTGATTACTAAAGGAGTTTAGTAGTTCAATTAAACACCCAATCAATTGATAGCCCAAAATCATAGTGTTCAAGGTGTTGGATCAGATGATTAGAGTATCAGATTGATTGAAACTACAATTGACTAATCTTGTGGGCTCAGATCTTCAAAATGCAAGATAAACATGGCGGAAGCGAATCGATTAATCAACGGAAAGCGGAAAATCACGGGAAATTAAAACTTTTCGAGAAAAGATCACGAGACCGAGAACACTTAGTTCATAAAAGTATGGAAATCAGTTTACATCTTTGATGAGTTACTTCTCGAGTGAACATATACAACAATATACAACAATTTAGTATTTCAAAATTTAAAAATCTCATATCTGACTCCTGCGACCTGAGTGTACAGAGACGACATAGGACTCCTAGTACCACTTGACCACTAAGGTAACCACCTGAGGCTCACTGCTGCCCCTGGTGCTGCCGCTGCCCTTCTGTAGACTGGTTCCTTCACCCACGACGACCACCTATAAGGTTGAAACCTACGGGGTGAGACAATTACAAATAATTGTCCCAGCGAGAGTTATAACTCTTCGCCAGAAGCTTTCTAGAAAAGGGAAACAACATAAGTAAGGTAATTTATCCTGCAAGGCAGACTTAAGAGCAATATAAGCAGTAAGTACTACTAAGTATTAACATGGAAAACATGTAAGCTGAGTAAGTACAGAAACATTATATTCAAAGCAGTATCAAACATTGCTTCTTGTTGTTAAACCTAGGAAATTATGCTAATCAGCTGATTACATTTTACATACAACATTATGCCCTGTGGAGATGAGGTGTACCGCTCAAACTCCAACCGACCACTGTTAAGTCGCCTCAGTATCATACAAGGTCATCGAAAGAGCCTGATTCTCATGACCATCAACTTCCCCAGTCAGGTTGGGGATCACATGCAGAATATCCAATGTCTCTGCCACTATAGCTCACCAGGGTACTCTGGTCCTTCGCTATTAGAGTCACAGTGGCGTTCTGTGCTCTCTTCACCATCAAAAGATCTCGTGTTTATCTTCATCGAGGTGGCATCACATTTTCCTCGGGTGACTAGTGATACATCAACCCGACATAAACAGATAGTGTGGTGTTGATGGAGTATTATGCACATCAACCCCTACACCAGGACGTAAGGATATACGCGTCCATTTCCCCCACATACTCAAAAGTATGTGCTCCAGGAGTTCCCTTAGGAAAACCTATTTCACCATCATGTTACACCTGACAATGATGGATCTATGATCAGGGCTCTTACATGATATGGTTACACTTAATTAGTTAGGTACATTTCAGTATTCTTTTAATCATCACACATGTCCACAAACATCAATCATTAGCATAGCAGTAATGAAAGTAGAATACTAAATGTACAAGCATATCTCACATAAATTATCATTTCTCAATTTCCTCATCACAAGTCATCTCATAATCATGACCTTGATGATACACATGGCTCTTACAGCCTATCATCTTATGTATGCCACTTTTTGAGTAAACATGATATGTCACTATTCATAAAGCTTCTACATGCTTTGAATGAATAAGGCATCATCATTCATACATGGATTTGATCATCATATATAAGAACCTACAAGGTCAATTCAATCTAGTAAGGATAAACAATTCATTTCAGAAGATATGCCTACATACTCCTTACAATAGTTAGATTCCTTGATTCTCAACAATTTAGGGTTTACTGTTCTTCTTTTATGTCATTACCCTAGGATTAGGGTTTACTATTCACATCATGGTGAATTGAACTCATAACATCATTATGTATGAGGAAACATCGCCATTGATGCTTCTCAGATTAGGTTAGGATTCATCAATCATCATAACTAGGGTTTCCGTGATCTCACATAGGTGGATCATTCCCTAGCGCTGCACATTCATGTACATTGAAGGTACTTTGCTTGAGTTTCACTCATATCAGGTACTTTCTCTCTCCTCTCACTAGCATGTAATGACGTTCTCTCTCATCTTGTGGTAGTTGATGATTACATCACCCCAAAACAGATCGGGTTAAGTCCTCATTGATTAACATGAGCTAAGTTCCCGTAGACAAGACATTAGGGTTTGATTAAGTCAAGGTATCCTTCAATTGTACCCTTCAAGGGTATAAAGGTAATTATGCCCCATTGATCACCCTCATGGTTCCACTTATTAGTCACTTAGTTCTTTAATGACCTAGGTTACCATTAGGGTTTAGATTTGATTACTCTTGAACCAATTACACCTTGAACTGATTAAGTACAAACCACCTTGAAAACTCTCAAACGGTTTCAACCTTCAACCACCAAATGGTCTTGAGACCGTTTGGTCTCAAACGGTCTTGAGACCGTTTGCCCTCAAACGGTCTTGAGACCGTTTGGGTGCGTTGACCATTTTGACTTTCAAACCGTTTGAAGCTCATGCGGTTTGAAACCGTTTGATCCAAAACTACTTGAGATCAATTGGTCCAAATGGTCTTGAGGTCGTTTGAGCCACCGTTTGGATCCAAATGGTCTTGAGACCTTTTGGTCCAAATGGGCTCAAACCGTTTGGACCTCCAAAGTGGTTCAAAGGTTACATATGTTTAGGGTTATCTATGTTGAAGCCCTCAATTGGCCAAAACCATGTTAACCACTTATGAATTGAGTCAATTAGGGTTAGGCTTAAACAATTGAACATCAAATTGACCCTCAATTGAAGGTCAATTAGGGTGAAATCCATCTCAAATAGGGTTTTCAATCGGATAGCCATCAATATTCAACAATGTGAAACCAACCCAGGTTGAACTTATCAATTGTCCTCCAATTGAGCCCAAACTTGGCCCAAAAGGTCTTGAGGTCGTTTGGACATCATCCAAACGGTCTTGAGACCGTTTGCCCAAAGTTTGGCCAAAAACCAAGTCGGTTGGATTAGGGTTGAACTTTAATTAGGTCTAAAGTCAGCATTTATATCAATTCATCAACTTGTTGCAATTGGACCCTAAATTGATCGAATTACCTCAATCCTAAACCTCCAAAATGGTCTTGTGTTGTGCCCAAACGGTCTTGAGACCGTTTGGAGGAACCCCCAAACGGTCTTGAGACCGTTTGGGTCCTTCAACCCAAAACTCAACATGATTATACATGAAATCAGCAATTTCAGCCCGATTAGGGTTAGGTGTTGAAGTGCCTTCAATTCTCAATTGGTTATGAATTAGATTGTGATCTTTTGTAGGAATGAAATTCAATGTGTTCCCAACAGACCCTCAAATGGTCATCCCTTGGTCAACCCTATCAAATGGTCTTGAGACCGTTTTGATCCAAACGGTCTTGCAAGACCGCATGGGATCAAACGGTTTGAAACCGTTTGGTCTCAAACGGTTTGCAAACCGTTTGGACAAAAGGGTCCAAGGTCATTTGATAAAGTTGCCTAGGAAATCACACCCATCATCTTCAACCTCTGTATAGGTTGGTTACACCACGGATTTGCTTGCAAGAAGGCCAAGACATTTGAGGAAGGAGAAGAACTAGCCACTACTAACATGAACAAGTGTATACATTAAGAAAGCAAAGGTTTAGCGATATAAAACCCGCCTTAAGAACGTTCCTTGAGATCCAAGCTTCCAAGTTCTTCGTCCTTAATGGCGCCTTGAGCTCCACAAGTTGTCCAAGGACTCCTCTTCGAGAAAAGGGTTGAGGTAGGTTGGCTAGAACAAGAACCCTAGGCAAAATAACCACAAAAACAACCCTAAGGACCATATACTTCCATGAAAACGAGCTAGAAGAGGGTCTCCCCTTACCTTGGAATAAGATGGCCGGCTCCTCTAGCTCCCTTGCTCTGCCTTGGATGGACCAAACGAGGTGGGAAAGCAGATAAATGAAAGGAACATTCAACAGTAAGCATGGGAGGTGGTATATATAGCTAGGATGAGTTTTACCAAAAGAACCTCTAGTATCTTCCAATCTCAACTAAGTCCCCCAAACTTTCTTGCACGTCCTTCCTCCTTTTCTAGGAGAGAAACCTTATAAAAACAAGGGTCCAAGGGCAAAGAAAAGGTCACCATACTATTAAGGTACTCATTTTAGGGTTTCAAACTTTAAAACATAGGGTTTTCATTACAAGCTTGTTCACTTTTATCTGATTAGCCAATGAGGTTCCAGTTTTCATCAAAACCATTCTAAGATGGTAACCAGAAACACACAAGATGCTCTAAAAGGTATATTTTATATGTTATATCCCATATTTTGGGTAAATTGCATATAGATCCCTGCATTACAAAAGTAATACTAAACTTGCTTAACCAGGGCAGAAAGGTGAAAGCATGCTCCTCAAGAACTTAAATACATGCAAAGGGATAATCACAGCGTTTGATTACATACTTAGGTAAAACTTCTAGGGTTAGCTTATAACCCAGGTCAGGGGTGTTAGAAATCATCCACCCCTTACAAAGATTTTGTCCCCGAAATCGATAAGACATATCAAGAGAAAAGAGCAGGGTATTTCCTCCTCATTTCATCCTCTAGTTCCCAAGTGGCTTCTTCGACACCACGATGATTCCAGAGGACTTTCACAAGGCGTATATCTTTCTTCTTTAGCTTCTTAATTCTGTGATCAAGGATCGATACAGGTCCTTCCTCGTATGTTATGCCATCATTCAATTCTACCTCCGAAGGTTGTAGAACTGACTGGGTTTCTGGGTGACACTTCCTCAACATGGAAATGTGAAACACAGGGTGTAGCTTCTGCAACTCAAGGGGAAACTCTAGTCTATAGGCTACCTTTCCAACTCGTTCGATGATTGGATAGGGCCCTATAAACCTAGGTTCTAACTTCCCTTTTCTTCCGAACCTCAAAACTCCTTTCCAAGGCGATACTTTGAGATACACCCTGTCTCCAACCAGAAACTCTAGGGGTCTATGACGCTTATCGGCATATGAATTCTGTCTATCCTGTGCAGTCTTAAGATGTTTCTGGATTACTTTGATCTTCTCGGTAGTCTGCTGCACAAGCTCGGGGCCCAACAACTGATATTCACCAGTTTCATACCAACAAACTGGTGATCTGCAACGTCTACCATACAAGGCTTCATAAGGCGCCATATCAATGCTATGCTGATAGCTATTGTTATAGGCAAACTCTATCAAACTCATGTGTAGGTCCCAACTCCCGGTAAACTGGATAACACATGCTCTCAACAGGTCCTCCAAGGTTTGTATAGTCCTTTCCGACTGTCCATCAGTCTGGGGGTGAAAGGCTATACTAAACCTCAACTGGGTGCCCAAGGCCTTATGCAGTCGTTCCCAAAAACGACTTGTAAACTGGGGACCTCTATCTAACACTATGGTGACTGGAACTCCGTGCAAACGTACTATCTCCTCAACATATAGCCGTGCTAACTTCTCCGCGGAGTAGGTTGTTTTGACAGGTAAGAAGTGCGCTGTCTTTTTCAACCTATCAATAATTACCCAGATGGAATCATGTCCTTTGCTTGTCCTGGGTAGGCCAACTACAAAGTCCATGGTTACATGATCCCACTTCCACTATGGTATGGGTAAAGGCTGCATTGTTCCTGTAGGCTTCTGGTGTTCAGCTTTAACCTGCTGACACACAGGACACCTCAGAACAAACTCTGCAACATCCTTCTTCATCCCTGGCCACCAATACATATCCTTCATGTTTCGATACATTTTGGTGCTCCCAGGATGCATAGCATACATTGAGGAATGAACTTCTGTTGGCTAAATGGACATCTATAAATCCCTTTGTTTTGATTATGACAAACATTTCATTCTTATTAATCTAACGAGCTACTTGAGTGTGCAGGATTAAGGTGGATGACAAAGAAACTAGGGAAAATCCACAAGCTTACATATTTATATTTTCATGCAATGTAATCACTGTTGTAAAAACTTGTACAAAAATATAATGTACAAGTACTTAGATTGCATGTAAATCAAGCATTAGATTCTCCCTAGCTAAACACCAAATTTAGACAAGTCATCCCATTCAAATAGGATCACTTCTGCACACTCACACATGTAATTAGTGCCTAAATTGAAACCTTGAAACAGGATCAATCTCGGTCGACTAACTCCTCGACCGAGACACTCTCGGTCGACAATCTTCTCGACTGAGAAAGATCCAAAATAGCTGTTAGACACAACTGACAAGGTAGTTGGCAATTGGAGACAGAAGTTGCAAATCACTTGATCCAGAGAGCCTGTCGGTCGACAAAACTTCGACCGAGTAGGTGTCTCGGTCGATCATTCCTCGACCGAGATGATCTCTGACAGAAACTGCAGAGTAAAGTAATTAGCCGTTGCAAAAGCAACAAACTTGTACCTAACGGCTAGTTAAGCACTTAGAAACCCCTAGAAGTTGTCTAGAACGTCCTTAAGCATCCTTAGGCCATTCCTATAAATAGAACAAGCCATAGGACACTCAAACACACTTGTTACACTTGAGAAACACTTGAGCATACTTGAGCAATCTATTGTGAGCAAATTGAGCACTGCGATCATTGGCCTACTTTCTCCTTAGCTCAAATTCGTGTCTTATAGGCTAGAATCTCCTACCCACAGCAATTACAAGTTCACACACTTGGTTAGGAGGTCTATACGCTTGATCTAGGCAAATCAAGCCTTGAGCTATAAAGGATAAGTTGTAATTTCCTTTTTCTTTCTTGTTCTCTATTATTGTTTGTACTCTCCTTGCTACTCCTAGGTTGGAGGCTGCGGATTGGAGAGGGTGAAGATCTTCTTGGCAAAGAAGGAGACTTTGAGCTACTTCAGAAGGCTGGTGCAACAGGAGGTTACTTCTAGAGAGGAAGGCTACTTCAAGGGGGAGCTTGGAGTTACTTCAAGAAGGCTACCTCAGAGTTGGTGCACCTACTTCAAGTGAAGGTTGTTCAAAGGGTGTGGTTGAAAGTATTGTATTTTGTATAAATCCTCGAGAGGTAATAAAATAAATACTTTCAAATCCTGGTTGGGTAAGCAACCGGGTAGTGGACTGACAACTATAGTATTTGCTATAGTTGGAACCACTCTAAACGCCTGTCTCCTTCTTCTAATCTCAATTTTGGTTGTTTGAGTTAAATAATTATTAAAATTGTTATAAAACTCTATTCACCCCCCTCTAGTAGTTTTCAGTTGGTATCAGAGCAAGGCTTCAAGGAACCCTAACACGGTCTTGAAGAAATGGGTGATGGAATGCTCAACAACCTCAACATTGAAGGGACACTTGTTGCTAGGCCTCCAGCGTTCGATGGAACAAACTACCAATATTGGAAGAGAAGGATGCAATTCTACTTCCAAGGCATCAACTGGGATTTATGGAGAATGGTGTCTACCCCATATGTGATTCCTCAAAATGAATTTGCGGAATGGGATGCAAACACGGTAAAGCTGGCCCAAATGAACGCAAAAGATGTAAGCATTTTATATTGTTCTATTTCGGTAGGAGAATTTAATAGAATATCTAATTGTGATACAGCGTATGATATTTGGCATAGACTGTCCATAACCTATGAGGGTACAGTCCAAGTAAAAAATTCCAAAGTTAGCATGTTTAAAACAAAGTTTGAACATTTTCATATGGATCCTGATGAATCTATTAGTGAAATGTTTGCAAAATTCTCTATTATTGCTAATGGTTTAAGTGCCCTAGGAAAACCTGTCCTTGAGGAAGATCAAGTGTCAAAAATCCTTCGATCACTTCCTCCAAAATATAAGCCAAAGGTGACAGAAATTGAAGAAGCAAACGATCTCACTCGATTGAAAATGGAGCAACTTATCGGCAACCTAGAAGCTCATGAAGCAACCCTAGCAGAGGAAGAAAGAATAGCACGTGAACTTCAGCAAGGGAAGAATAAGGATGTGGCTCTCAAAGCTTCAAAAGTCATCACACAAGAAAGTGAGGAGTCAAGCGAAGAAGAAGGAGAAGAAGCCTTGATCATCAACGGTAAGAAATACAAAAGGTTTAAATCTAACAAAATTTCTAGTTCTTCTACCCCTCCCAGGTGCTTTGAATGTGGGAAGAAAGGGCATCTCAAAAATGAATGTCCAAAAGCAAAGAAGGGAAAGAAAAGCTCACACAAGAAGAAAGGAGAAAAAGCCTATAAAGCTGCATGGGATGAGTCAAGTGACAGTGAAAGTGGAGAAGAGAAGGTGGAATGTCTAATGGCAAGAGAAGACAATGAAGACTCTCAAGAGGTAAGCCTAATTGATCTTCCTAAAGAAGAGTTAGTTACTAGTTTACAAGAAACTCATGATAAGTATGTTGATGCCAAGAAGAAACTAAAGAAGGCTATAAAATCAAATGATGAGCTCATTGCCAAATTAGATAAACTTTCTTCTGAAAAGAACAACAATGATCTTGAGAATTTATCTTTAAAAACATCTTTAGATGATTGTACTAGAAAGCTACTCACTTTAGAAACAAATGTTGATCTTCTTTCTAAAGAAAAGACTGAATTGTTAGCTAAACTACAAGATTTTCAAACTCAACCTATTTTGTGTAACCATTCGGACTATGATAATATTGTAAAGGAAAAGGACTCATTGTTCTCTGATTTAGATCAAGCAAGAAAAGATCTACACAAGAAAATGAATGACATTGCTAAATTGCAAAGAGAACTTTATGAGTTAAGAAGAAAAGATATACTTGATAACATACTAAGAGTTGACACTGTTTTCAATGGAAGAAAAGGTTTGGGATATGCTCCAAAGAAAAATCAACCCAAAAGAACTCAAACTATGTTTGTACCTAAGAACCAAATGGCTAGAAAGAGAAATGAAGTTGATTCTATTACTTGCCATTTCTGCTTACGTCTTGGACACTATTCTTTTTCATGCCCCTACAAGACCAAGGATTCCGACTTAGTTTGGGTCCCAAAACCTCAAACTTAGTAGAATGGAATTTAGTTGAGATATGACCAAATGCTTTATTTTGCTATTTACATTGTCTTATCTCAACTAAACAAAAGGTTTCATGCATTTTGTTATTTTTCTGCACTGTTGTATTGAAACAGATGTTTTGTCGGTCGAAGTATTGTCGACCGAGCTTTTGATCGGTCGAAGTATTGTCGACCGACTGGATGTCTGTAACAAATCCAAATCTACAGCAACTAAATAGCAACTATTTCGGTCGAAAATTGGTCAACCGAGCAAATTTATGTGTTTCTTTGCTTATACTACAGTAACCTTCTCGATCGACAAATTGTCGATCGAGACAGATATCGGTCGAACAATTGTCGACCGACTGAATCTCTGAATCAGAATCTTTATACAAGTCTATACTTAAATGATTCTAACCATATCGGACCATCACATGGGTACCAAAATCTATATTCTAATGCAGGAATGGGTAGTTGACAGTGGATGCTCCAAACATATGACTGGGAACAAGGATGCATTTCCAACTTTTGAAGAAAAGAAAAGTGGAACGGTCACCTTTGGAGACAATGGTAAGGGCAAAATCGTTGGAATAGGTAATGTTGGAACAAACCTCGAAATTAAGAATGTTCTAATTGTTGATGGTTTGCATCATAATTTGATAAGTGTAAGTCAATTATGTGATAGTGGTTATGATGTGTGATTTAACAAAACCTGCTGCAAGTTATTGATAGAAAACACTACAAATGTTGTTTATGAAGGAAATAGAGTTGGAAATCTTTATATTCTTAAACCTAACTCTATGAAATCAGTAGTAGGAAAATTCTTGCTTGCAAATGAAAATACCTTACAACTATGGCATAAAAGGCTAGGACATGCTAGTTCACATGTTATTAAAAAGTTAGTGAAATATGATCTTGTTCGTGGATTACCTACTTTGTCTTTTGATAAAATTGAAAACTGTGAACCATGCACAATGGGAAAGCAAACCAAAACATCTTTTAAATCAAAACATGTACTTAGCACCAGTAGATCCTTAGAATTAATTCATATGGATTTATTTGGACCAATGAGGACACAATCTATTGGTGGTAAAAGATACTGTTTTGTTATTGTTGATGATTATAGTAGATATACATGGGTACATTTTATTGCAACTAAAGATGATACTATTCATGTCTTTATGCAATTTTGTTCCAAGATTGAAAATCTTTTACAACATAAAATATGTACCATTAGAAGTGATCATGGTGGCAAATTTGAAAATCATACATTTGAGGCATTTTGTACATCTCAAGGGTATACTCATAATTTTTCTGCTCCACGTACCCCACAGCAAAATGGTATTGTTGAAAGGAAAAATCGATCACTATAAGAAATGGCTAGAACTATGATGCTCGAACACAACACACCCAAAACCTTTTGGGATGAAGCTGTGAACACTGCATGCTATGTGTTGAATAGAGTAACTATTCACTCTCATTTGAAGAAAACTCCATATGAAATAATACATTCTAAGAAACCTAGAGTTGACTATTTTCATGCTTTTGGCTCCACATGCTATATCTTAAATACCAAAGATGGTAGATATAAGTTTGACTCTAAATCCCACAAAGCATTCTTTTTGGGATATTCCACTTCTAGCAAAGCTTTTAGAGTATATAACACTATCTCTAGCAAAGTTGAGGAATCCATTCATGTTTCTTTTCATGAAGAGTCGAAATCTGAAAATCTAGATATCATAGATCTCACTAATCAATTCGAAAATTTGACCATACCAAATGATAGTGAGAAAGTTCCAACAACCAATCCCCAAGTTGAAACACAACCTACACCTAGGCTCATCAAGGATCATCCCCAAGAACTAATTATTGGAGATCCTAATGATAAAGTCAAAACTCGATCTTCTTTCAAAGATGTTGCAAACATGGCTTTTGTTTCTATCATTGATCCTAAGAAGGTATCTGAAGCTCTTAAGGATGATTATTGGATAATAGCCATGCAAGAAGAGTTGAATCAATTCACTAAAAATGATGTGTGGGATTTAGTTCCTAAACCAAAAGATAAAACCATAATAGGAACTAAATGGGTTTTTAGAAATAAGCTCAATGAGGCAGGAGAAGTCATAAGGAATAAAGCTCGGTTAGTAGCACAATGATATAATCAACAAGAAGGAATAGATTTTGATGAAACATATGCACCCATAGCTAGACTTGAAGCTATTAGGATGTTACTAGCTATTGCTGCCCATAAAAACATCAAGCTCTATCAAATGGATGTCAAAAGTGCATTTCTAAATGGCATCATTCAAGAAGAAGTTTATGTTGCCCAACCACCCGGCTTTGAAATACCGGAAAAAGGTGACTATGTTTATAAACTTAAGAAAGCACTTTATGGTTTAAAACAAGCACCTAGGAATTGGTATGAAAGGCTCAAGACATATCTTTTTGATAATGGTTTTTCTATTGGAAATTCAGATTCCACTTTATTTTTCAAAACATATGCATCTGATTTCCTAGTTGTGCAAATATATGTTGATGACATTATTTTTGGAGCTTCTAATGATTCATTATGCACACAATTCAGTGACATTATGAAAAAAGAATTTGAAATGAGTCTCATGGGTGAACTAACATTCTTTCCTGGTTTTCAAATTAAGCAAACACCTGCAGGAATTTTCATAAGCCAAGAAAAATATACTAAAGAACTCTTAAAACGTTTTGGGATGGATCAATGCAAACATGCTACTACTCCTATGGCTACTTCTATTAAAATTGATAAGGATGAAAATGGGGAACCTATTGATGATTCCTTATATAGAGCCATGATTATTAGTTTGCTATATTTAACTGCTTCTCGACCGTACATTATGTTTTCCGTTGGTCTTTGTGCTCGATTTCAATCACAACCTATGCACTCTCATTTTCTAGCGGTTAAATGAATTCTTCGTTATCTAGCTGGCACTACTTGTTTTGGTTTATGGTATCCAAAAGGACAATCCTTGGATTTTAAAGCATATATTGATGCAGATTATGCTGGTTGCCGACTTGATCGCAAGAGTACTAGTGGTGGCTGTTTCTTGTTAGGGAGAGCTTTAGTATCTTGGTTTAGCAAGAAACAAAATACGGTTGCCCTATCTACAACTGAAGCTGAATATATGGCAGCCGTGTCTTGTTGTGCTCAAGTGCTTTATATGCAACAGGTGTTAAGCGATTATGGTTTTAATCTTTCATCTACACCTATTTTTTGTGACAACACGAGTGCCATAAACTTAGCACACAATCCTATTTTACACAGCCGAGATAAACATATTGAAATCCGTCATCACTTCTTAAGGGATCATATCTCCAAGAATCATGTTTCCCTTCATCATGTTGATACGGAAGATCAGTTGGCTGATATTTTTACAAAACCGCTTCCACTAGATCAATTCAAAAAAATTAGGAAGCAACTGCTTATCACTCCTTTGGAAGATGTTTTCTTTGATATTTGTGCTTCTTAAACAAAAACGTTTACTTGCATCATTTTGGCTTTTAAATGGACATCTTTTTCATTAGCTTTGATGGGATATCTAATTAAGGGGGAGTTTTTATTCTTAAACGGTTATCTTTTTGAAATGACAAAGGGGGAGAAATAAATATAAAACTATAACTTAGTATTTATGAAGAACTCAATCAATGAGTTTCATAAATAAACTCTTGGCTTTACATTGAAAGTTGCTATATTGCCTAATGAACTGGATTTCATGTTCCATAATTCATGGGGAATAATAATCACACATTTTATAAACAAGAGGAAAAGCTACAAAAGGCAATCTAAAGGTATGAAACTCATATGTTTTATATTTCCTTTATTTATATTATATTTTGGAAATGTTTGTCATCTTCAAAAAGGGGGAGATTGTTGGCTAAATGGACATCTATAAATCCCTTTGTTTTGATTATGACAAACATTTCATTCTTATTAATCTAACAAGCTACTTGAGTGTGCAGGATTAAGGTGGATGACAAAGAAACTAGGGAAAATCCACAAGCTTACATATTTATATTTTCATGCAATGTAATCACTGTTGTAAAAACTTGTACAAAAATATAATGTACAAGTACTTAGATTGCATGTAAATCAAGCGTTAGATTCTCCCTAGCTAAACACCAAATTTAGACAAGTCATCCCATTCAAATAGGATCACTTATGCACACTCACACATGTAATTAGTGCCTAAATTGAAACCTTGAAACAGGATCAATCTCGGTTGACTAACTCCTCGACCGAGACACTCTCGGTCGACAATCTTCTCGACCGAGAAAGATCCAAAATAGCCGTTAGACACAACTGAAAAGGTAGTTGCAGTTGGAGACAGACGTTGCAAATCACTTGATCCAGAGAGCCTGTCGGTTGACAAAACTTCGACCGAGTAGGTGTCTCAGTCGATCATTCCTCGACCGAGATGATCTCTGACAGAAACTGTAGAGTAAAGTAATTAGCCGTTGCAAAAGCAACAAACTTGTACCTAACGGCTAGTTAAGCACTTAGAAACCCCTAGAAGTTGTCTAGAACGTCCTTAAGCATCCTTAGGCCATTCCTATAAATAGGACAAGCCATAGGACACTCAAACACACTTGTTACACTTGAGAAACACTTGAGCATACTTGAGCAATCTATTGTGAGCAAATTGAGCACTGCGATCATTGGCCTACTTTCTCCTTAGCTCAAATTCGTGTCCTATAGGCTAGAATCTCCTACCCACAGCAATTACAAGTTCACACACTTGGTTAGGAGGTCTATACGCTTGATCTAGGCAAATCAAGCCTTGAGCTATAAAGGATAAGTTGTAATTTCCTTTTTCTTTCTTGTTCTCTATTATTGTTTGTACTCTCCTTGCTACTCCTAGGTTGGAGGCTGCGGATTGGAGAGGGTGAAGATCTTCTTGGCGAAGAAGGAGACTTTGAGCTACTTCAGAAGGCTGGTGCAACGGGAGGTTACTTCTAGAGAGGAAGGCTACTTCAAGGGGGAGCTTGGAGTTACTTCAAGAAGGCTACCTCAGAGTTGGTGCACCTACTTCAAGTGAAGGCTGTTCAAAGGGTGTGGTTGAAAGTATTGTATTTTGTATAAATCCTCGAGAGGTAATAAAATAAATACTTTCAAATCCCGGTTGGGTAAGCAACCGGGTAGTGGACTGACAACTATAGTATTTGCTATAGTTGGAACCACTCTAAACGCCTGTCTCCTTCTTCTAATCTCAATTTTGGTTGTTTGAGTTAAATAATTATTAAAATTGTTATAAAACTCTATTCACCCCCTCTAGTAGTTTTCAACTTCTTCCAGGACTAACTTCCTCAAGTCGCCCACATCCGGTACTATCATCCTCCCATGATAGCAGGCCACCTGATCATCCGAATCGTGGAAACCATCTCTTTCTCCATCACCATACTCTGACCTAATCTACTAAACCGCACTATCCACTAGCTGGGCCTCCCTAATCCGTTCTCTTAGGGTTGGTTTGATATGCATCTCCGCCAACAGCCTGGCTATCCACAATACTTTCAGCTGTACATTATCTTGTCTTAGGGAGATGAGAATATATCTTCTAGGGCATACCAAGGAGTTTAGATGTGCCCTATCAGAGGATGGGGTTGCCGAGTTCCTGCTCAGAGCATCTGCTACTACGTTGGCCTTACCCGGATGGTAATCTATCATACAATCATAGTCCTTGATCAGCTCCATCCAACGCCGCTGCCTCATGTTTAGTTCATGTTGGGAGAAGATGTACTTAAGATTCTTGTGGTCTGTGAAAATCTGGAACATTTCTCCATAAAGGTAGTGTCTCCAGATCTTCAAAGCATGGACCATGGCTGCTAGCTCCAGATCGTGTGTTGGATAGTTCTCCTCGTACTTCTTAAGCTTTTGGGAAGCAAAAGAAATCACATGCTTATCCTGCATCAACACACATCCGAGTCCATTCTTAGAGGCATCACAGAACACCACGTACCCCTTGCCTTGCTCAGGCAGCACCAGCATAGGTGCACTTGTCAACCTCTCCTTCAACATCTGAAAAGACTGCTGACACTTGTCACTCCAGATAAAGGAAACATCCTTCCGGGTCAACTTTGTCAAGGGTAGGGCTATGAAACTGAAGTCCTTAATGAACCTCCGCTAGTAGCCGGCTAACCCCAGGAAACTACAAACTTCCGTCGGTGTTTTCGGTTGTTCCCATCGTAGAACAGATTCTACCTTTTTGGGGTCAACACGAATTCCCGAGGCAGATACCACATGCCCGAGGAAGGATACCTCCGTCAACAAAAACTCGCACTTACTGAACTTGGCATAGAGCTTATGTTCCCTAAGCAAGGTCAAAGCTTGGCGAAGGTGCTGCTCATGTTGCTGGGCATCCCTACTAAAGATCAGGATGTCATCTATAAAGACGACAACACACTGATCGAGGAAGGGTCGGAAGATTCTATTCATGAGTTCCATGAATGCAGCCAGTGCATTAGTCAGTCCAAACGACATAACTGTGAACTCATAGTGACCATACCTTGTCCTAAAGGCAGACTTGGGTATGTCACTGTCCTTAATACGGAGTTGATGATATCCGGACCTCAAGTCTATCTTCGAGAAGACAGATGCGCCACACAACTGGTTAAAGAGATCATCAATCCTAGGTAGTGGGTACTTATTCTTTATTGTTATCTTATTAAGCTGTCTGTAGTCAATGCATAACCGCATCGATCCATCTTTCTTTTTAACAAACAAGACTGGAGCACCCAAGGTGAAGTGCTCGGTCGGATGAAACCCTTCTCAAGCAACTCCTGAAGCTGTTTCTTGAGTTCAGCCATCTCGGCAGGCGCCATCCTATACGGTGTTTGGGCTATGGGTTGCGCACCAGGGACCAAATTGATTTCAAAATCAATCTCTCAGGGCGGTGGCACACCAGGAAGTTCTTTAGGGAAAACGTCTTCGAATTATCTGACAATAGGAACTTCAGCAAGGGTGGAACTCTCCATGGTAGTATCTACCACGTGGGCCAAGAATGCATGACATCCTTGCCTCATCAACTTCTCAACAACCAAAGAAGACATTAAACAGGTGGGTAGAATCTTTCTCTCTCCTTGAAAGATCCAGGTATCACCATGATCAACAAACACAACTTGCTTGGATTCACAATCCAAGATAACCCTATACCTTTCCAAGGTATCCATACCAAGGATTATATCAAATCCTTGCATCTCAAGTGGTATAAGATCCACTTGAATGCGGTGATCAGAAAAGAAGAGGATACAAGAAGAGCATACCTCCCACAAGACAACAGAATCCCTCAATGGAGTCTCGAACAACAAGCTATCAGCCCTATGGATAACTATCATATCGCAGTCACGAATAACCTTTCGAGTGATAAAGGAGTGCGTAGCACCTGGGTCAATCAAAACAGATACTATGCAGGATTTAGACATATCATAAAATAAAAGTTCCATCTGACCTATCACAACCCGCGGATCGACCACTGCATCAGGAGGGTTCATGGCATAGAACCTCGCTGTCGCCTGAGGTTGGGCTGGCGTTGATGACCCAGCTTGGGACGCTTGTCCACGTCCTCGGCCTGCTCCTTGGAACTGCCTCCTCTGAGACCCCTGCAGACTCTGCCTCTGAGGCTCTGTCACACTGATAGGCTTAGACCTGCAGTCCTTCATCAGGTGTCCCACCTTTCCACAGTTGTAGCAGCTTCTATCTTGCTGTGGTCTAGGTGGTCCCGTTACCGACACTGATGCTGAACTGTGAGCCTCCTGAGGCGGTAGACTCCGCCCTCGACCTCTACTTGGGGACCACTGTGTCTGGAAAAACGATCTGGGTGGTGGAGGGTTAGGTGCAGAGGATCTAGGCTTCTTAAAGTCTCTAGATGAAGATGCCTGGAACTGAGGGTACCTCTTATGGGTTTGTCTCTTCTCGATTACCGACCTCTCTATCCTTCGAACTGACTCAACGAAGGTAGAAAACCTCTCATGGATTTCTAGAGCAGACACGGGAGTGGATAAGTCAGTATTCAAACCCTTCTCAAACCTCCTAATCCTTTCCTCATCGGTGGAAGCCATGTGCAGACAGAACCACAATAGCTCCATGAACTTAGCCTCATACTCACTAATGTTCATCATTCCTTGTCTCAGCCTCTCAAACTGTGATATCTTCTCATCTAGGAAGGTCTTCGGGAAGTACCGGTTAACAAATCCCGACGAAAGTCTCCCCAAGAAACCTCCACTCCATGCCTCTTCGCCTCCTCCATGTTCCACCAGTGACCAACACTTCCTTTGAGAAGATAGACAACATGTATCACCTTCTCACCTTCAGGGATGACTAGGATCCGGAAAGCCTTCTCCAACTCGATCAACCACAAATCCACATCTGCGGGGTCATCGGTGCAAAAGTATTCAGTTTCTCTGACTCTGCGCAGTCGTTCAAACGTCTTCCCGATACTTGGCCCTTCATGATGAGAAGGTGCCCTAGGTATAGGCATGGGCATCCTGTCGGTAATACGCGTCATGGCAGCCAGGATCTGCCCAAACATAGCTTGCACGGCGGGGTTCGCCATGTCAGTGGGGTCAAACTGGGGTGGCGGTACAGGTAGCTCAGGTAAGGGTTGTTCTGGCTTGGGGCTTCCTGCACCTCTTGGCGGTGCAGCCACACTACTTTCACTCCCCGACTCTTCACGTGGCTTAGACATCCCTACGTATCTTCTTCTCCTGAGGAGCAGAAGACTCTATTAGATAACAAGGAACACTAAGGACAGACTCAACATCCTAAGTCCTATGTCTCTGTAGACTCAGCCGACCTGGAGCTCTGATACCACTTAATTGTGGACTCTGATCTTCAAAACGCATGATAAACACGACAGAAGCGAATCGATTAATCAGTGGAAAGCGGAAAATCACGAGAAATTAAAACTTTTTCAGAAAAGATCACGAGACCGAGAACACTTAGTTCATAAAAGTATGGAAATCAGTTTACATCTTTGATGAGTCACTTCTCGAGTGAACATATACAACAATATACAACAATTCAGTATTTCAAAATTTCAAAATCTCAGATCTGACTCCTGGGACCTGAGTGTACAGAGACGACATAGGACTCCTAGTACCACTTGACCAATAAGGTAACCACCTGAGGCTCACTGCTGCCCCTGGTGCTGGCGCTGCCCTTCTGCAGACTGGTTCCTTTGCCCACGACAAACACCTATAAGGTTGAAACCTACGGGGTGAGACAATTACAAATAATGGTACCAACGAGAGTTATAACTCTTCGCCAGAAGCTTTCTAGAAAAGGGAAACAACATAAGTAAGGTAATTTATCCTGCAATGCAGACTTAAGAGCAATATAAGCAGTAAATACTACTAAGTATTAACATGGAAAACATGTAAGCTGAGTAAGTACAGAAACATTATATTCAAAGCAGTATAAAACATTGCTTCTCGTTGTTCAACCTAGGAAATTATGCTAATCAGCTGATTACATTTTACATACAACATTATGCCCTGTGGAGATGAGGTGTACCGCTCAAACTCCAACCGACCACTATTAAGTCGCCTCGGTATCATACAAGGTCATCGAAAGAGCCGGATTCTCATGACCATCAACTTCCCCAGTCAGGTTGGGGCTCACATGCAGAATATCCAATGTCTCTACCACTATAGCTCACCAGGGTACTCTGGTCCTTCGCTATTAGAGTCACAGTGGCGTTCTGTGCTCTCTTCACCATCGAAAGATCTCGTGTTTATCTTCATCGAGGTGGCATCACATTTTCCTCAGGTGACTAGTGATACATCAACCCGACATAAACAGATAGTGTGGTGTTGATGGAGTATTCTGCACATCAACCCCTACACCAGGACGTAATGATATACACGTCCATTTCCCCCACATACTCAAAAGTATGCACTCCAAGAGTTCCCTTAGGAAAACCTGTTTCACCATCATGTTACACCTGACAATGATGGATCTATGATCAGGGCTCTTACATGATATGGTTACACTTGATTAGTTAGGTACATTTCAGTATTCTTTTAATCATCACACATGTCCACAAACATCAATCATTATCATAGCAGTAATGAAAGTAGAATACTAAATGTACAATCCTATCTCACATAAATTATCATTTCTCGATTTCCTCATCACAAGTCATCTCATAATCATGACCTTGATGATACACATGGCTCTTACAACCTATCATCTTATGGATGCCACTTTTTGAGTAAACATGATATGTCACTATTCATAAAGATTCTACATGCTTTCAATGAATAAGGCATCATCATTCATACCTGGATTTGATCATCATATATAAGAACCTGCAAGGTCAATTCAATCTAGTAAGGATAAACAATTCATTTCAGAAGATATGCCTGCATACTCCTTACAATAGTTAGATTCCTCGATTCTCAACAATTTAGGGTTTACTGTTCATCTTTTATGTCATTACCCTAGGATTAGGGTTTACTATTCACATCATGGTGAATTGAACTCATAACATCATCATGTATGAGGAAACATCGCCGTTGATGCTTCTCAGATTAGGTTAAGATTCATCAATCATCATAACTAGGGTTTCCATGATCTCACATAGGTGGATCATTCCCTAGCCCTCCACATTCATGTACATTGAAGGTACTTTGCTTGAGTTTCACTCATATCAGGTACTTTCTCTCTCCTCTCACTAGCATGTAGTGACTTTTGTCTCTCATCTTGTGGTAGTTGATGATTACATCACCCCAAAACAGATGGGGTTAAGTCCTCATTGATTAACATGAGCTAAGTTCCCGTAGACAAGACATTAGTGTTTGATTAAGTCAAGGTATCCTTCAATTGTACCCTTCAAGGGTATAAAGGTAATTTGCCCCATTGATCACCCTCATGGTTCCACTTATTAGTCACTTAGTCCTTTAATGACCTAGGTTACCATTAGGGTTTAGATTTGATTACTCTTGAACCAATTACACCTTCAATTGATTAAGTACAAACCACCTTGAAAACCCTCAAACAGTTTCAACCTTCAACCACCAAATGGTCTTGAGACCGTTTGCCCTCAAACGTTCTTGAGACCGTTTGACCTCAAATGGTCTTGAGACCGTTTGGGTGCGTTGACCGTTTTGACTTTCAAACCGTTTGAAGCACATGCGGTTTGATCCAAAACTACTTGAGATCGATTGGTCCAAACGGTCTTGAGACCATTTGGCCTCAAACGGTCTTGAGACTGTTTGGATCCAAACGGTCTTGAGACCGTTTGGTCCAAATGGGCTCAAACCGTTTGGACCTCCAAAGTGGTTCAAAGGTTACATATGTTTAGGGTTATCTATGTTGAAGCCCTCAATTAGCCAAAACCATGTTAACCACTTATGAATTGAGTCAATTCGGGTTAGGCTTAAACAATTGAACATCAATTTGACCCTCAATTGAAGGTCAATTAGGGTGAAATCCATCTCAAATAGGGTTTTCAATCGGATAGCCATCAATATTCAACAATGTGAAACCAACCAAGGTTGAACCTATCAATTGTCCTCCAATTGAGCCCAAACTTGGCCCAAACGGTCTTGAGGTTGTTTGGACATCATCCAAACGGTCTTGAGACTGTTTTCCCAAAGTTTGGCCAAAAACCAAGTCGGTTGGATTAGGGTTGAACTTTAATTAGGTCTAAAGTCAGCATTTATATCAATTCATCAACTTGTTGCAATTGGACCCTCAATTGATTAAATTACCTCAATACTAAACCTCCAAAATGGTCTTGGGTTGTGCCCAAACGGTCTTGAGACCGTTTGGAGGAACCCCCAAACGGTCTTGAGACCGTTTGGGTCCTTCAACCCAAAGCTCAATAAGATTATACATGAAATCAGCAATTTCAGCCCGATTAGGGTTAGGTGTTGAAGTGCCTTCAATTCTCAATTGATTATGAATTAGATTGTGATCTTTTGTAGGAATGAAATTCAATGTGTTCCCAACAGACCCTCAAATGGTCGTCCCTTGGTCAACCCTATCAAATGGTCTTGAGACCGTTTTGATCCAAACGGTCTTGCAAGACCGCATGGGATCAAACGGTTTGAAACCGTTTGGTCTCAAACAGTTTGCAAACCGTTTGGACAAAAGGGTCCAAGGTCGTTTGATAAAGTTGCCTAGGAAATCACGCCCATCATCTTCAACCTCTTTATAGGTTGGTTACACCACGGATTTGCTTACAAGAAGGCCAAGAAGTTTTAGGAAGGAGAAGAACTAGCCACTACTAACATGAACAAGTGTATACAATAAGAAAGCAAAGGTTTAGAGATATAAAACCCACCTTAAGAACGTTCCTTGAGCTCCAAGCTTCCAAGATCTTCGTCCTTAATGGCACCTTGAGCTCCAAAAGTCAACCAAGGACTCCTCTTCGAGAAAAGGGTTGAGGTAGGTCGGCTAGAACAAGAACCCTAGGCAAAATAACCACAAAAACAACCCTAAGGACCATATACCTCCATGAAAACGAGCTAGAAGAGGGTCTCCCCTTACCTTGGAACAAGATCGCCGGCTCCTCTAGCTCCCTTGCTCTGCCTTGGATGGACCAAACGAGGTGGGAAAGGAGAGAATTGAAAGGAACGTTCAAGAGTAAGCATGGGAGGTGGTATATATAGCTAGGATGAGTTTTACCTAAAGAACCTCTAGTATCTTCCAATCTCAACTAAGTCCCCCAAAATTTCTTGCACGTCCTTCCTCCTTTTCTAGGAGAGAAACCTTATAAAAACAAGGGTCCAAGGGCAAAGAAAAGGTCAGCATACTATTAAGGTACTCATTTTAGGGTTTCACACTTTAACACATAGGGGTTTCATTACAAGCTTGTTCACTTTTATCTGATTAGCCAATGAGGTGCCACTTTTCATCAAAACCATTCTAAGATGGTAACCAGAAACACACAAGATGCTCTAAAAGGTATATTTTATATGTTTTATCCCATATTTTGGGTAAATTGCATATAGATCCCTGCATTACAAAAGTAATACTAAACTTGCTTAACCAGGGAAGAAAGGTGAAAGCATGCTCCTCAAGAACTTAAATACATGCAAAGGGATAATCACAACGTTTGATTAAGGTAAAACTTCTAGGGTTAGCTTATAACCCAGGTCAGGGGTGTTACAAATCTGCTACCCCAACCGATCGGCTCATAGAGATGAACCGATCGGCTCAGGATGGTGAGCCGACCGACTCAGGTTAATGAAACGATCAGTTCACATTGTTGAACTGGTCGGGTGACCAACCAAGTTTGTTTCACTTGTTCAAATTCGATTTGGACAAGGGCTAATAGTTGATTAGTTGGAAACAAACATGGAAAGTCAATTTGAGTTGGACCAGGACCATGAACCGATCGGCTCAAGGGCCCAAACGATCAACTCAAGGGCCCAGACAATCGGTTCAGGGCTGAACTGATCCTTTCAACTGGCATAGTTTGTCAGATTTTGTGGAAAATCTCAAACCCTTCTACTCCTGCTTTATTCCCACATTGCCCGGGGTAGAGAACCCTGTCCTATGACCCTCCTATATATAGGGGTATTGGGGGATTCTCAGACAGTACAACTCAGAACACCAGTTGCTTTGCAATTTTTTCATTCTCTCTGGTTGTGGTAACCAAGAGAGCCTGAGCAAGTGCTACCCAATTAGGGAGGCACAACAAGGGAAAGACAACTGTAGAAAAGTGATTGGTTGCAGGAGAGTGTGTCAGTGACTAGTACGCTGACAGGAGGGTATGAATCCTTCTGGTTCCTGATGTGACAAGGCAATCGGAGTTCCAGGCGGTCCGTGTAGATTACTTTAGAGGCGGGAGACTTCTGCCGCTCGTAGGACATCTGTCAATCCCGACAGTCTCGGTGAAACCAGGAGCTGCACTGACACCATCCAAGACCGGAGGGAAGACCACGCAAGCCGTGAGGTAATTTCGCCGAGTAAGCCTTGGGAAAAGGTATGTCTCTACAAACCATCCTTTCTACTGTATAGACGTTGATGTGATACCTTTATACTGGGTTCAGGGAGAAGAAAATTTGTTGTTTCCACTGCCTTCTCTGCCTCCTCTAAAACCTAAAAGGTACATTGATTATGCAATTTTCTCTTGTATAATGGAAAAAGAATCATATTTTAAAATGGGAAAATTAATTGAGAATAAATTCCATAACTGGTTAGGGATTGTGAGAAGTGTTCTGCACAATCCAGATGTACTAGTAGTCTTTGAATCCATTCTATGTAAGCTTAATGCACTGTTTGAGACAAATTAGAAGAAGGACAATTCATTGATAAAGATCAATGAAACAAAGTCCAAAGATAAAGGTGAGGGAGAGAAGGGTTCTCTCGCCAAACCAACATCAAAGTCTTCTAGGCTCAAAACATGGAGAGGATGGAAGGAACGATGGAAGAAGAAGCGAGAGATGGAGATCTCTACTTCTGGTGTATACATGATAGAGATTAACTTTACTACTTCTTTGTCAAGGGTACTTGATATCGGATGTGGATCTCACATTTGTTCAAATGTGAAGGATCTTAAGAGAAGTAGGCCTTTGGTGAAAGGTGAGGTTGAACTACGTGTTGCTAATTGGGCAAGGGTCGCCGCCAGTGCCGTAGGAACCTATGAGTTAACTCTTCCTAGTGGGTTAATAATAGAGTTGAAGAACTACTATTATGTACCTGCCATAAATAGGAATTTCACTTCCGTTTCTTTTTAGACAAGGATGGTTTTGAATTTCTCATTAAGAATGGAAATGTTCCATTTCAAAGGATGGGATACTTTATGGAAGTTCCCCAATGTCTTATAGTCTATACTTGATAGATCTAGAAACAAGCATATACAATGTAAATACCAAAAGGCAAAAACTCAACAACTCAAACAATGCATATCTTTGACATTGTCATCTAGGGAACATAAAGGAGAAGCACATTTCTAGACTCCATAAAGATGGTTATCTAGACTTGTTTGATTGTGAATTAATATAGACATGTGAATCTTGTTTGTTGGGAAAGATGACAAAGACTGCCTTTTTAGATAATGGTGAGAGAGCTAGTGATCTATTAGGACTCATACATACTAATGTATGTGAGCCTTTTAGAACTAATGCCAGAGGTGGGTATCAGTACTTCATTACCTTCACAGATGACTTCAGTAGGTATGTCTATGTGTACCCGATGAAACATTAGTCAGAAACCCTTGAAAGGTTCAAGGATTTCATGAATGAAGTACAAAACCAACTTGGTAAAAGTATTAAAGCACTTCGATTCGATCGAGGTGGGGAATACTTAAGCCAAGAGTTTGAGGACCTTCTGTGAGCCCGTGGTATCACATCACAATGGACTCTTCCTGGAACACCACAACATAATGGTGTGTCTGAAAGAAGGAATCACATGTTACTTGATATGGTGAGATCAATGATGAGTTTTGCTGATCTTCTGATTTCCTTCTAGGGTTATGCTATTGAAACCGCTGTGTTTACACTTAACCGAGTACCATCTAAATCGATTCAAAAGACACCATATGAGATATGGACTTGGAAGCGTCCCAATATGTATTTTATGATGATTTGGGGATGTGAGGCATATGTCAAGAAAATGTTTCCTAACAAGATAGGCCCTAGATCTGATAAATGTTATTTTGTAGGATATTCTAAGGAGACCAAGGGAAATTACTTATTCCACCCAACTGACTGCAAAGTGTTTGTTGCCACGGATGATGTGTTCCTACAAAAGGAATTTATTTCCAAAGGAAATAGTGGGAGGAAAATAGAGCTTGAAGAGGTTCAAGCCCAAAAAGAAAACATTGAACCAGTAGATGTACAAGAGGAACATAGAGATTCACAAGGTGTTGTGGAATCTCAGTCTCCTCAAGTAACACAAGGACCTCATAGATCTAGTGGGACATGCCTTGAACCTGAGAGGCTTGGATACCTTGTGACTCAGGAAGGCAGTGAGTTGATCATAGGTGATGATCCACCTACTTATCTAGAGGCTATGGAGGGACCAAATTCTGATAAATGGCTTGAGGCCATGAAATCCAAGATGGAATCCATGTACTCCAACAAAGTATGGACTTTGGTGGAACCACCCGAGGGGGTAAAACCCATAGGGTGCAAGTGGGTCTTCAAGAAGAAGACCGACATGGAAGGCAATGTGCAAACTTATAAAGGCAGTTTGGTTGCAAAGGGTTTCCGACAAGTTCAAGGTGTTGACTATGATGAAACTTTTTCTCTAGTTGCCATGATTAAGTCCATCAGGATCATGCTTGCTATTGTGACTTACTATGACTATGAGATATGGCAAATGGATGTTAAAACTACATTCCTTAATGGGAGTATAAATGAGGATGTGTACATGACACAACCTGAAGGTTTTGTAGATCTAAAGAATGTCAATAAAGTCTGTAATCTACAAAGGTCAATATATGGATTGAAGCAAGCGTCTCAGAGTTGGAATCTTATATTTGATGAGGAAGTCAAAGTGTTTGGCTTTATTTAAAATGAAGATGAACCTTGTGTGTACAAGAAGGTTAGTGGGAGCAAGACCACATTCCTCATATTGTGTGTGGATGACATACTATTGATGGGAAATGATGTCACAATCTTAGAGAAGGTAAAGACTTGGCTTGGGAATACTTTCTCAATGAAGGACTTAGCAGAAGAATCCTACATTCTAGGTATTAAGATCTATAGAGATAGATCTAAAAGGCTTCTCGGAAGAGAGGGAGCATATGAATGGGATCCCATATGCATCATCCATCAGATCCATCATGTACGCTATGTTGTGCACACACCCAGATGTCTAGTATGCTCTCAGCATGACGAGCAAGTACCAGTCAGATCCCCGAGATGCTCACTGGACAGCCATAAAGGACATCCTCAAATACTTGCGAAGGACTAAGGATCAGTTCCTTATATACGACGACAAGGAAGAATTGGTAGTAGGGGGTTACACTGATGCAAGCTTACAAAATGACATAGATGATTACAGATCACAATCAGGATTTGTATTTTGCCTAAACAATGGAGTTGTGAGCTGGAAGAGTTCCAAGCAAGAAACAATTGCTAATTCTACTACAGAGGCCGAGTATATCGCTACTTCACATGCAACAAAGGAGGTTGTGTGGATCAGGAAGTTCATCACTGAACTTGGTGTAATTCCCAGTAGCTGTGATGAAATAGATCTTTATTGTGACAATAATGGAGCTATTGCTCAGGCTAAGGAGCCCATATCTCATCAGCAGTCCAAGCACATACTGCGGTGCTTCCATATCATATGAGAGATCGTACAACAAGGAGATGTGAAGATTTGCAAAGTACCAACTGAAAACAACATAGCTGATCCACTAACGAAGGCCCTTTCTCAAAAGAAGCATGATGGTCTTACTAGGTCACAAGGAATGTATGTCTGCACATTTCTTATGCAACTCATAGTTCATGTAGCTAATAATAAGGTACTTTATCTTTAAGTTATCATTGACAAGCTTCCCATAAGCATCCACTTGTTCCCAAGGTGCATCAGGAGTAGGTATTTCTGGCACTGGTTTGTTAATGAAATAGAGCTTGTACTCTTCATTGAGAAGCCTTCTCAAAGTCCAAAACTAGTCATGGAAATTTCTCCCGTCAAGTTTGTCCTTCTTCAGGATCATTCACAATTCAGATTTGTTCATCATTTGGTTCTACAAGAGAACATTTTCATTTTCTAAAAAACCCTTATATTTTATTTTATTTAGAAAATTTGATTATATTAGTTGGGTATTTAATTATTATCGCTCCTACTATTTTATTCAGATTGATAGCCCTCACATATCAATTTGGTATATTGCAGTGTACAACATTCTAGTGGGCCAAGATCCATATTTCATCAAGTCATGTGTCAGCTTTCGCTAATTGCCTACAACCTAACTATTTAGGTAGGCCATCATGCCAATTGCATCATATGGAACTCTAGGATAGCTAATATGTGCAATTATTTTCCATAATCATTTGCATGTCTATGTTTTTGGGATCTCTAAGTCACCATTTAAAGTTGAACCTAAAGCCAACACAACAGATATGCACCATGCTTTATGTAAATCTACATATTTACCATCACGCTTCCACGAGATAGATGGAACACTATGGTTTGTGCAAATCTGTGCACCATGCTTTGTGAAAATCTACATATCTACCATCACACTTTCAAAAGATAGATGGAACACCATGATTTGTGCAAATCTACACTTGGTCAATCAATCCATTTGTGTGTGTTTCTAATGGAAGGAATCTAACAATTAATATTTTAATCAAGGGAGTTTGTATAAATACATGTACTTTATCTAATCTCCACACACACACACACACACACACACACACACACACACACACACATATATATATATATATATATATATATATATATATATATATATATATATATATATATATATATATATATATATATATATATCATATACATGTTATATACCACAACAAAAACATGCAATAAATGAAAGCAATGGTTGTGCCCATCGTAATGTAATGGATCCACAAGGAATTACGTCATCCTAGGTCTACATCACATGCAAAAACTTGTTGTTGATGAATATATGTGTTGGCCAATCTAGGTTGATTGGTTCAACCCTTAAACCGATCCTCTTACCTCATGGCTGGTTGTTTGGTCATCTCACCAGTGAACTAGTTCTTCTGTCCACCATTTGCTGGGTTCTACATATGATTGGTCAAGTCCACCAGGCGATTGATTCTGCTCATCCTCCTTGTTCTCCATGGTCATTCAGTCGGTCTTCTCATCTTAAGGATGTCATCTTTATCATTATAATAGAAAAATAAACTATCCTACTTTTACATGATTATAGAGAAAGCTCGAGTTACATTTGAGGGGAACAAATGTAGGAAAGAATTAACTTTATATTGCTAAGATAAGATAGAGGCTCGGTACAGAGACCGAGATAAAAGGATCAACCAATGCAGACAACCATTCAAATACTATATGGGTCATTGGTCATAACCATGCTACACATCACCATAAAAACTACTTTTAGGATGACATGTGTAATATATATATATATATATATATATATATATATATCCTATATATATTTTAGTTTGGGATTATCATAGTATTGGATTTGAGAAGATATTATTCACATCGCATGCAATAATAGAATGATAGAAACCAAAATCTTATCATATCAATTATCCCATAATATAGTAAATTGACATTGGCTCTCATACCACTATAGGGAAATTGGTTACAGAGAAGGCGGTAGAAATAAAATTCTTTTATCTACCATATTCCCAAAACAAGCGGATTGCATCAATAACTATAATATGGAAAGGATGGTTTTGAGGATATAATTGGTCATGGAGAAAGTTCAGAGACAATCCTCATCATTGTAGTTGTGCAACTCTAACTTCTGGTTGCACTATGACTCGTTTGACTATTTCTCTACAGACAACAAACTCAAACGTCATCTCCCTCAACATCTCCTCTCGTCACAGACTGATAGTTAATGATGCCTTCCTTAGCGGAAGACAATGCCCTCCTACCTATACACAAGTCCACACAGACTACCTAAAACTCATTTCATACTACTAGAAGGGACATGAAGGATTCACACCCTCCGTTGGTGAACTAGTCACCAAATTTATCTCCCACAACAATGATCTCGGGTGTTCTCTCCCTTATTGTCCCCATTTAATCGGGTAGGACTTCCTTGGGCTCTCATGGTTACTACAACCAGAGAGGACTACATTTCTCAGAGAAATCGATTCTCAATTATCTATGTTGTACTCTGGGAATCCCCAGTACCCCTATACTAATAGGCGGAGTTTGAGAACACGTTTCTAGTCGATGCAGGAGTGGAAGGGACCAAAAGATCTCAATGTTCACAAAATTTCTGGAGCTTTCGCAACCTGTGATATCCAAACAGTCAACTTGCATGCCAAACAATCATCCACCTTAGTCCAGATGGTCGTATTGTGCTTTCCTAGTTGCACACAAAATTGGCAATTGGTTTCCAATTAATGTTACATATTAATTCCTTGATCAACAAGTAAAGTGCAACTGAAACAAATTTGGAAATATCTAGAACCTTCCCTTGACCAAATTGGTCCATCATGCCCATGTGAGACGGTCGTCTTGCTCACCCAGACAGTCATCTATTGAGCCGAGTTGGGCTGTTAGGTTCAATCTATAGACAATTTCAACTTGAATCAGTCTAACACTCCAAACGCCCATCTCAACCCTTGAGATAGCCATTTGGCACTCCAGATGACCGTCTCATGCCATGAGACGGGCATTTGGCAGTGCAATTAGGCTACTTGCTGCTTGAATTAAATACCCATACAATTTACTACTCAATTCAAATATCATTCAAGATTGAACTCCTCTTCTAGGTCAAGAACTATGTGTTTGACCCTATAGGTCCCATATTACCTTGGCAATGAATGTCTGTAATAGCTTATGACATCACAAGAAGTGATTGGTTCCTAGTCACACTTCAATGCTACCCAAGTAAATGAAAATTTGGGGACTTAAACCTACAATCTTTCATGGTATTGCATTGTTTTTATAGTTCCTTGGTCACCGATGTCAGATTGAACTCGAGGCATGGACCAGTCATCATCTTCATCATTCAATCTTGTTTGTTGAACCTAGAGCAGATTGTCTGAGATATATGTAAGCTCAATATCCCATATTTACATACATGTGCATGACCATGCATTCTCAGTATCGCCAATCAAGAGGCCTAGAAAATAAATCTTGTTTAGGAGGGATAAATCCCATTTCTATCATTCACAGTCTATTCCCATGTGTCAAAGTCACCCAATCATCACCTTTATAACAACCCATGTTTCAAGACTGTATTTGATGATGTGAAACCATACCCCATGAGATGAGATGAGTGAAATGATTATAGGTCTACGAACTAAAAACACCACCATCACTATGAGAGCTGACTATGACTTCCATAAACATGGATTCCATGTGTCAGTTTCACAGTGGGTCTGTCTGATACACTGTTCTTTAACATGTATATGTGTGCTTGGTTTTGATATAGGCATATCATAACTAATGAGATTTTATTATCAACCAACCCACACTCTGATATTATGTCTTATTATTTTCGATAAACCTTCCAGAATAAAAATCAATTAGGGACATAATGAGGAAATATATATTTACCCTTAACATTTGTATGATATCATTTCCCCAAGGATAAAACTTGAAGACATACATCATTGAGTAACATTATTCTCTAGACGTTTATAATGCTATGTCATTATCTCATAACTGAATTAAATAGAATTAATTGGAAGCTTGCATTTTATTAATAATCAAATCATTTACAAGTTATGCAGTTACAATCTTCACATGATTGACTCTCTAGGCATACACACCAACTACATGAACTAAACATTGAAGAGTACGATAATTCCATGCCTCGAGTTCAACCCAGATATCAAAGACAAAAGAACTATACAACCACGATAACATTAATCACAAATTGTAGGTTGAAGTTGTTATCCAACTTTCCAAATTACTTGGATAGCAATGATGTTTTTATCGATATCGCTCATTGCTTGTGATGTAATAAGTTGGTTATGGACATTCACTACTAATGTAATTTGGGACCTATAGGGATACACATATAGGATGCATTTGGAATATGAGTTTATTCATGAATGATGTTTAACTTGATTAGTAAAGTGTTTAGGTATTTTACTTAAACAACTGAGGTTCAAAATTGATTGAATGGAATTTGAACCTACCTATTCAAATGTTGAACCAAATGGTTGGACTGTATGATCATTTGGAAACAAAATTGGTTGAATATTGCATGAGCTAAACAAGTGAAATGACGATTTCATATGCAAAAAACCATTTCACATATGAAATGACCATATCATGATATGAAACGACCTTGTCATGGTATGAAACAAAATTTTCAAAAGTGAATGACCAGTTCATCATATGGGTTGTCTGATTCAATGAACAGTTTGAATGGATCAAGGATTGATGATAATGTCATGATTTTGCATTAATCAAATCTTGAATGCCTATTTGATTCAGAATAGGAAAGTACTTGAACTGATCAGTTCAAGATATAAACCAAATGGTTCACCTCTGAACTGACCAATTTTGAATAGTGAACTGACCAATTCACTATTTGTAGTTTCTAGAAATTTCATGAACTCCATATCTTTGACTCCAAGACCGACTAAAACCATGAACCAATCCCCTTATATACATAGAGGGGAACTAGGGGCTTCCTAGACAACAATAAGCTATGCAAATTGTTATCTTCTCTAGTTGTGGTAACTAAGAGACCTCAAGAAATTCCTACTTGTAAAAGGAAGGGATAGCATGGGAGAGACAATTGGGAGAGCAAATTAACCATGGTAGGTTGACGTTCAAAGGGGCAACTCATTCTCGTTGTCTCTTCTCGCACAACGTGGAGTTCCTGGTGGTCCGCATGGACTACTGTAGAGGAGAGGAGGCCATTTCCTACCACTAGGAGGAAGTTGTCGATTGTCATCTATGGTGTTGCACTAGGAGGCCATTGCTGACGATTGCTTGAGTGCTCCCTGAATAAGAAGCATGGTACTATAAGAGTTGTCACTGGACTTGCTCCAGGACCTTGTATAACTCTTGTTACCATCTTTCCAAGATACATTATTGTTGATGTGATCTGCTAGTTAAGGAACTAGGAATTATATTTTTTGTTTCCACATCCTAAATCCGCTGGTCTGACTGCCCAATAGTGGTATCAGAGCCATGTCAATTCACCGTGTATCTAGATTTCAATAGATATGATAAAAAAATTATTGCATACAATGTGAATATTAAAATGAGTAATGTGCATATCCCATTAAATATCACATACGATCTCAACTAATATATATATATATATATATATATATATATATATATATATATATATATATATATATATATATATATGAAATTTGCATGCGTCACCCTAAAATTGGTTTTGATGGTGTATGTTAGCATGGTTATGTTCAATAATCGTAGATTTCTATAATGGGTTTTGTGGGACTGAACATGCAGTAGAAATAAATTTTTTATCTAACCACAAACCCATAACCAACAGATCACATCAATAACTATGGAATAGGACAGATGGTTTTAGTGAGATATACCTGGTCCTGTGGCTTGCTCAGTGACAATACCTCGCAGATAATGTGGTCTTCAACCACCTAGTCTTCAACAACGTTTGTGCAACTCCTGTCTTGACTCAGACTGTGGTTGATAGTCGTCCTCCTGAGCGGTAGAAATGTCCCACCTCTATAGATAGTCCACACAGACCATCGGGAAATGTAGTCTTCCTAAAGGACAGACTATAAGGAGTCATCCCCTTCTATTGGCATACTAGTCACCGACAACACTCTCCCACACTAGTCACTTTTCTGCAGTTGTCTTTCCCTCATTGTTCCTCCATGGACATGTAGAACTTGCTTGTGATCTCTCGATTACCAAAATTAGAGAGGGAAACAACTTTGCATAGCAATTAATGTTCTAATTTGTGTGTTTTGAGAAGCCCCCTATACCCCTCTATTTATAGTAGAGGGCAAGGTTAGGGTACCAGTCTGTGCGGGGATAGAAGGGTCCAAATTTTCCATGAACTGATTGGCCTACAATAGGCGAACCGGTCATTTCATAACTAAACCGGTTGTTTGGCCAAGTGAGCAGATCGGTTCACCCAGTGAACTAGTCATTTCACTTACTAGACATGCCTACAATTGACTTTCTTTATTCATTTATAATTAAGGAAAAGATTAATTCTTGTCCCAATTGAATTGAATAAGTGAAACAGGGATCTTTTCTCACGAACAAGAAACCCAACACCTGCTCATTTGGTCCATGTGAACCTATTGGTTTACTAGAGTTAATCAGTCATCTCACTGACCACGAGTCGATCGGTTGACCCAGTGAACCGATCAGTTGGTTGTCTAGGTTGTGTAGAACTCAGTCAATGCAGTTCTCAATCAATCTGACACTCTAATTAGTTGGTTCAACACTTGAACTTGATGATTCTAAGTCAAGTCTATTGATTGAATGTTTACTTGAGTACCTAACACTTTAGTAATCAATCTAAACATCATTTATGGATAAACTCCTCTTCCGGGTCAATCCTATGTGTGTGACCCTATAGGTCCCATTTCACATTGGTAGTGAATGTCCATAACTAACTTATGACTTCACAAGCAAAGAGTGGTGCCTAGTCACACATCAATGCTACCCAATTGAAAAGGAAAGTTTGAGAACAAATTTCGACCTACAATCTGTTATTGGTGTTACAATGAATGTATAGTTCTTTTGTCATTGATATCTAGATTAAACTCAAGGCATGGACTTGTCATCCTCTAAAAATGTTCAATCCATGTTTCTTGATTCAGAGTAGACTATTTGAGATATCTGTAAGCTCAATGTCATAGATTGACTCACATGTAGATGGCCATGCATTTCTCGATCTCACTCCTCAAGTGTCCAATATATCACACTCCCTTAGGAGGGACAAATTCCATATCTGTTACTCACAGTCAAAACCCCATGTGTCAAAGTCACCCAATCATCACCTTTATAACAACCCATATTTTAGGACTGTGTTTGTTGATGTCAAAGTTTACCCAATGACATGTGATGAGTGCAGTGATTTCAGGTCTAAGAACCATAGTCACCACAAGTACAATAAGAGATGATCCTGACTAACCAAGTGTGGTTTCCATGCATCACTCTTTTGGGTTGTCTGTCTGATACACTATTCTCTAACATGTATCTATGTTCTTGGTTAGATATCATATATCATGACTGATGATATTCTATCATCAACCAACACACACTCTAGTCTTTTGTGTTATTTATGTCTATGGTTATTTCCAAAATAACAATCGACTAGGGACATAATAAGAATGTATACTCTTAACATCCATATGATCTCATTGTTTAGGTCCTTAATCTGAAGACATACATTATTGAGTAATACAATTCTTTAGATATCTAACATGTTATATCATTATTTCAAAATAGATTAAACATATAGATGGAAATTGCCTTTATTATTTTCAAATGAAGTAACACATGCCTCATTGTAATCATCATAGGATTGGCTCTCTGGGCATACTATACCAATAGACTTCCACTGGAACTTAGAGCCAATCTCCCACAAATCATATTCTGAGTGATCTTAACATGTCCATCATGTTTCTACTGCACAATTGATTTTATAGCGGGTAAGAAACATTTGCTTCAAGTCGGTATATTACATGTTTCACATCCCCTCACTGTATGACAACTCGTATGAGATAGAAGTGTTGTAGTATTCTATATAAAATTCCTTTATCTATCTAGTAGCTCCATTGTTGTCACAATATCACTACTGAGTAACCAATGGTCAAAACCTCCCATAAGTTCATCTGTGTGAACTTCTAGATCCATACAGTATCCATTACAATGTTCGTAACACTAAGGTACTCGACTTCATATTATAGAATTAATCAATTGTCTTATGTTGGAACATTTCCAACTAGCAATTCTCATTTCAAGGTAAAACATAATATTTTCATTTCAGAAGCTTGCATCAATGTAATGCTTTTCACCCAACTCTTCCTTATTATCATAATTTAAGAACTAATCCTTTTAGTACTTCACAAGTACATAAATATGTCCTTCATGGTATTCTAGTAACTCTTACTAGAGTTTGATAAATATCCATTTGTGATGTCCAATACATATGAAATAACTGGATTTCATATCTTCTTGTCATGTCCAATATATACAAGTTGATGAGTTTATATATTCTTTTCATGTCCAATACATACAAGATAATTTGTTCATATTTTTTTATCATGTCCAATACATACAAGATAACGAGATGATTTCATACGTGATAGATCCAATTGTGAATGCATATGGCATCTAACCAAGTGTTCCTTATTCTTCATAAGAATTGGGATACTTGTCTCTTAAGAGACTAACTGAACATGGATAGGTTTTCTCTCATCATGTTGAGCCCTTTCAACATCTTGTCGATGTATGTTCTCTTTTTTAGGTCAAGAAGCCCTCTTGATCTATCTCTATAGATCTTGATTCCTATCACATAGGATGCTTCTTTAAAAATTTAGAATGCACTTTGTTGCCAGATTTTGTAGTATAAGGATGATACTCCCCATCAATATGTGGAATATATATATGCTCCCACATAATTCTTGTAATCACACATTATTCTTTATTTTGACTCAAGTAAAACTCTTTGACTATCTTGTTAAATATAAGATCCCAGCTCTGAGGTCTTCTTCAATCCAAAGAGTGATCTGTGCAGCTTCATGGACATTATTTCCATTAAGCTACAATGGCAAGAATTATCTTGATGGATTGATCCTAAGTAACTACTGAAAATATTTCATCATGTTCAACACCTTGAACTTGTTAGAAACTCTTTGCAACCAAATTACCTTCCATGTCAGTCTTCTTCTGGAAGACCCAAAAGTACCCTATGGGTTGTACCCCTTCAAGTGGATCAACCAAGGTCATACTTTGTTGATGTACATGGAGTTAATCTTGGATTTCATGGCTTCAATCCATATATCTGTTTCTAGCTCTCATCAGCTTCTAGGTAGATTGTAAAATCATCATATGATCAACTCACCACCTTATTGTCCATAAGATATCATATATCATTCAATCTCTAGGCGTGTTCTACCAGAACCATGAGTTCTGTGTGTTACTTAAGGAACTTTGAGATTCCACAACATTTTTTGATTCTCATTATTCCCATTTTACCTCTTTAAGTTCAATTTTTTCTTGTTTTTCTTGAACATTTTGAGTTCCACTTCCTCTCCCACTGATTCCTTTAGAACTAGGTTCTCCTCTAAGAATGCAGTCATCCAAAACACCTTTGTTATTGGATTTGGATATCAAAGTAGTATTCAACAAAATAACATTTTTATGATTTGTGGACAAAACCTTTAGGAAACATTTTTCTTATTTAGGCTTTCAATCCTAATCTTTATAAAGACATATGAGGACACTTCCCATTCCATATCTCATATGGTGTGTTTTGAACTAATTAGATGGTACATTGTTTTAGTGTTGAGCATGTGCCCAAAAGGAAATTTGAGTTAGATGGTAATCACACTCTTACTAATCAAGGTGTGATTCCTTCTTTATGATACACTTCTCATGATACACTATCATCGAGTTTCAGGTGGAGTCCATCATGATACATTATCATGATCTTCCAGAAGGTTCTCAAACTCTTGGTTCTAAGTATTTCCATGTCGATCATAACAAAATTTAATACTTATACCAAGTTTGTTATGTACTTCATTTATGATATCCTTGAACACTTCAAGAGATTCATGTTTGCATTTATTAAATGCAAACCACCATATCTACTAAGGTCATCGGTAAATATATTGAACTATTATTGATTACCTTTAGCATTTATTCTAAAGGGTTTATATACATCAATCTGTATAATCCTTAATAGAATAATCACTCTCCCACATCTAGTGAAGAACCTTTGTCATATTGCACAATGAATGAGATTAGCGCGTCTCTATTGGTTCAATAACCAGAATGAATCTAGATAACCATCATATGGATTTGTGGAAATGTAATTCTCATTTATGCACTACAAATGACTATGCTATTGTAACGCCCCGCCAAGCACATATATGAGTCAGCAGAAGAAAACCCGATGTTGCCCATAACATGGGTCACTTGGTTCAGAGAAACGTCAGAAAACATGATATACATTGCAATAAGGTAAATGAAACACTATGCATTTAATCAAAAATAGATTCATACATTGTTCATAAAAGGGAAATGTAAGTTGTCTCATCTTGATGTAAATCCTAATACATGTAAACTAAGAAAATCTAAAACATCGAAAGATAAACTAAACTAAAGGATCTACTAAGTGGTAGATGGAACCCCACCAAGCTAATGTATCCCAATCAACTACACTTGATATCTAGCTTCAATCCCCTCTTGCTCCTTAGTCTAGGGACATCTCGTCCCACAGCCATGCAAAAGAAAGAAAAAACATAAGTAAGTGACATTATACATGTTATAAGAACTAGAAGTAAACATATACTTGAACTAAAATAAACTTGAAATGATTTAACATTAAAAATTCTCATTACACTTTAGATTTGATTCATCAATGAATTAAGAAACATTACTATATGTGTTCTCTCCATCACTGCCTCGTGGGGCACATCATGCTCGGAAAGGACATCAATGCTAGGAAGCCCATAACGGCCATAAAGGCCCATCATTGTGAGAAACATATAATAAGTTACTTAATTCTATAAACTTAAACATTAACATCATTGTTCTTATCTTGCCATCAATGTAAATTGTCTTCATCAAATAATTGCACCAAAGTGCTCATCAGGCCAGTTAAGGCTCATCTTATTGCACCAAAGTGCTCATCAATGCCATAAAGACAAAATAATATAAAGAGGAACAATTTACAACATTAGTGCATTATTTTAATCATCATGCAAATTCTCCCTCTTAATCTTGAAATTATCATTACATGATTTACATGAGTTTTTCTTCAATTTCTTAGTCATTATGTAATCATAACATTAGACTAATGAGCATCAGTGATAAGCATAGGACATTATACTTATGTCAAACAACATGCAATAATAAAATCTAAGGCATCATCATTATCTTAATTGCATTCATGAACTTGAAGCATAATCCTCAATCATAAATAACAAGCAATTCATCCAAGGTAAATATGCATAATGGCATGATCCACTTACCTTATTGGAGCAAAATCCTGATCCTGGGTCAAGTCCTAGGTTCTTAAAATTAGCATCATTTATATTAATTATCATCCTTGGTACATCTAAACCCTAATCTGAGTCTACTAGAAAAACATGGTTAGGAACTCCTCATTTAGGGTTTCAAAACCTAAAAATCATCTTCCTCTTTTAAAAATCATTCCAAAGAATATTTTTGGGTAATTTTCTGATAAGCCGTTGATTTACTGTGAATTTAGGAAAATTTGGCCAATCAGATATCTAAGAAAATCCAAATACGAAAATCAAGTATCTGAAGAGTTGTGGGACCTGCCTAGCTGGCCCAATCGGGGGCTGCCAACTAGAGAACAAACTCATTGTTTGTGAAAAGGAGACAAGGGTGCTCAAAACCCAAAAATGCCCACGGTCGCATAACAGATGAATTATATTTGTAGGGGCAAAATAGGTAAAACCCTAGCTGGCATCTTCATCTTCAAATCGAAGATGACACAACACACTACAGTTCGAATTCAAGAACCAAAATCGAAAACACGATGAATTAATTGCAAACAACTAGAGGAAACATTTCCTGGGATCACTGCGATCTCAAAGAGTGTGAACTCGAGACCTGTAGTGCCAGGAACACCGTTATTCCTACCTCCAGACCATGAGAAATAGAGCAACAGGTTCTGGTTTCAAGACCATCGAGAAACAAGGCACCTGAGCTCCACACAAAATATAGAAATGACTACTAGAGGAAGGTGACGCCAGAGCGTCCACTTCCTTAGCTAAAGTGCAATTGGACGACCCTGGCGAGGAACGCCAACAAAAAGCTTGAACTGGGCTATATGTTATGGAGTTTAGGGTACTTGAGAGACAAACTAGAAAAAGGGAACGCAAGGTGAAGGTCCTAAGATGCTTACTTGTTGGCCAATTTTTCCTTTGGCTCCAAAAGAGGATAGTGAAGAAGAGGGGAGTCTCTGGAAGCAAAGTCAACTAGGCGATGCTGGCTTAGGGCACTGGAGAACCGATTGAGAGGAGGCGATGAAGCTATGGGGTTCAAATCTCATTTCTAGACCCTTATTTATAGGTTCAAAGGTCAGCAGAACTCTCTACGACTTTGGGGCAACGAAAGGAGTTCTAGCCCTATTGGGCATTTTGTGGATAGGGCACAAAGTCCAGGTAAACATGGGTCATTGAGTTCGGTTGGTGCAACCGAACTCAACAATGAAGAAATCAAATAAAATGGTGCACTGTGGTGACCAGTCTGAGTTGGAGAAAGAGGCACGAGTGGCTGCCTGTGCTCTATCTCCTACTTAAAGTAGGAGACGAATCTGATGGGCGTCCAATGACCCAGATTAAAACTAAAATCCAAACAACATGTGACACTTAAACCATAGCTGAAATCGGTGAAATCATGCGTGTGGCATCTAAATAATGTGAAATCTTAGGTCAGATCATGAAATATTTGATTAATGTACTAAAAAATCATATGTTAACTCCCCTATTTGATTTGAAGGGTCAAATGAAGCCCTATTGACTCCAATATTGAACCACAAGCTAATTAGGACCTCTAGAATCTCCCTATCCACTTAGATTTAGGTTTTCCTTAAATTTTGTTCATTAACCTCATATAAGTTGCTATTTAATGCACATATTATTAAAAGCTGACATGGTTGAAATTATCCTTTATTTAATGAGTTGTTTGAGCCAAAATTTTATGATAGGAAAATATTTCATCATATCTGGGACTTAGAGATCACATTACATTCTATTTTTTAGATAAAATCTTAAACTTGCAAATTAGGGTTTCAGATTAAGATACATTAATCAATTTAAGATTTTGAGGATGTTACAATTCTACCCACCTTAAATAAATTTCGTCCTCGGGATTTTTCTCATACCACTACCCACCTTAGGGTTTATCATATTCATATAAAATCATAACTTATTATTCAAAAGCTCAAGACTAAACACATATATGGTCTAAGATAAAGTCAAAATCTAAAAGTGATGATATAAACCACAACTTGATCATTTTACTCCACCATGTCCATAGCAAAGACTCTTGCCTGTCTCTTAGGAGCTGGGTTCTGGTTCTTGGCTTCTTTCCTTTGTATCTTTGGGCAATCTGGCTTTATGTGTCTAGGTTCTCCAAAAAAGTAGCATAAACCGATACCGAACCTGCACGGCCCTCCGTGGACCCTCTTACAAGTCAGGAATTGTGTTTTCTCTTGGGCAACAGGGGCTTCAACCTCAGGATCCTTCCTCTAGTTGTTGGGAGGTTGATGTAGATGTTGGTTGTTCTTCTGAGTATCCTCCATCTTATAGGATCTTTTGGGGTGGTCTTATAGCTCTAGAGTTGCATCCAAAGTAGCTTGAAGGGTCCTGTGGCCTCTTCTTAATAGGGCAAAGCTTAAGTCTGGCTTGAGTCCTCAGATGAACTTCTTTGTCCTGCGTCACTCATCATAATCATAGTTGTACTTCTACAAGATCCTAAACTTCATGGCATACTGTGTCACTACCATGTCACCGACCTGAGCTATATAGTCAAACTCTAGCTCCTTCTTCTCTATAATGGCTTTAGACACATAGTGCTCCTAGAAGTTCTTCCACCATGTAAGGGTTGATCCCTTCAGCATATGGGTGGCGAAGAGAACCCTAGACTGTTGAGGGTAGTCCATGTCATGAAAACAATGCTCCATTCTCATAATCCATTCTTCTGCCTTAGTGACGATGTCATCCTATCCTTCTCCAGAAAAGGAGTCAGGCCTGATCTTCAAGAAATCCACCAAGGTCAGCTCCTGGTATTTGGGTTGATGTTATCCTTCTCCTAGGGCATTGGTGACTAGTTGGATTAATTCCTCCAAGGTTGCCTTAGGGTTCCTTCTTGATCCACTTCCCTCACTAGAATAGCTAGCACCATCTTCCCTATCTTTTCCCTTATTAGACTTATGAGGAGCCATCTAGAAAAACAAGGTATACCTAGGTCTAGAACATGTGAATCTACATCTTAGTGGCCATCTACTCGTTGCTCTGATACCATATTATAATGCCTCTCCAAGTACATATATGAGTCAGCGGAAGCAAACCTGATGTTGTCCATAACATGGGTCACTTGGATCGGAGGAATGTCACAAAACATGATATACATTGCAGTATGGTAAATGAAACACTATGCATTTAATAAAAAATAGATTCATACATTTTTAAAAAAATGGGAAATATATGTTGTCTCATCTTGATCTCAAGGCTAATACATGTAGACTAAGAAAATCTAAAACATCAAAAGATAAACTAAACTAAAGGATCTACTAAGTGGTAGATGGCACCCCACCAAGCTAAAGTCTCCCGATCAACTACAATTGAATTCTTGCTTTAATTCCCTCTTGTTCCTTAATCTAGGGAGATCTCATCCCACGACCATGCGAAAGAAAGCAAAACTAAGTAAGCAACATTATGCATGTTATAAGAACTGAAAATAAACATATACTTGAACTAAAATAGACTTGAAATGATTCAACATTAAAAACTCTCATTACTCTTTAGATTTCATTGCATCAATGAATTAAGAAACATTACTATATGTGTTCTCTCCATCACTACCCCGTGGGGTACATCATACTCGGAAAACCCATCATTTCTAGGAAGCCCATAATGGCCATAAAGGTCCATCATTGCGATAAACATATAATAAGTTACTTAATTCTATAAACTTAAACATTAACATCATTGTTATTATCTTGCCATCAATGTGAATTGTCCTCATCTAATAATTGCACCAAAGTGCTCATCAGGCCGGTTAAGTCTCATCTTAGTTGCACCAAAGTTGTAACACCCCTGACCTGGGTTATACTTTAACCCTAGGTGTTTTGATTAAGAAAGATGATTAAATTCTTAATCTCATCTTGTTAAAGGTAATTAGGGCTCAAGAGGAACTTATATTGCAATTCTAGTCCTTTTTGAACATTGTTGAAATCAATGTTTTGTTTGTTTTGGACTAATGTGCAAAATACCCAAGTTGAGGGGTTTAAGTGCAAATTGTGCATGATAATATGTTCGTCATGTGTTGAATCATCATGAGAGTGAAGATGATGCAAATGTATGGATTATGGTAGCCTGAGTACCAAGAAAGAGCTGATAAAGCAATGTTTGTGCATTAAAACCTAGTTTTTGTGTAAAGTGCAATTTACCCAAAACCTAGGGTTCAGTATGTAAATTACCACTTCAATAATGTCCCTAATGTTTGTTGTCATCAAGTGGAGCAAATAAAATGAGAGGGGCGCCTCATTTGAATTAAGTTGGAGGAGAGAGAATCTTGATATTAAAATAATCAAGATTTAATCCTAATTGAAACCTTAATTCGATTTAGGGAAAAAATAAATGTATTAATTAAAGGGCCTTCAACCAAAATTAAAATGTTTGTATTCATATGTATGTTTAACGTCCTTGAGCTTTGCTAGGACCACGAAAATATCCAAGGGAGTGGATAACTCACACACAATTTTATAATAAAAAGAAATATGCACTCACATATGGATATTAATATAATATGATTTAAGGTGCTTGATTTGCTTTTCTTTAAATCATGGATAATTGAGAGGGATAAAAGGCAAACAAGATAGCCTCTCCCCTAAGGAAGATAAGGGGGAAGAGGTGGCCACATTTTTGGGATTAAATGAATTGTTATAAGGCACTTTCTGTCTCCTTGAATTTCTTATAAAAAGACCCTTTACAAGCCAAATGGAAGGCTTTTTCGACCCCACTTCTTCTCCTTGCTTGGGAAACGACCAAGGGAGCTTGGGAGGATCAGGAGGACGACCCCCAACATGTTGGTAAGGTTCTTAATCCATTTCACCTTGATTCCATGGTGGAAATCAAAAATAAATTATGGATTTCTTCCTATTTCGATCTCCTCTTCAATTATAACCATTCCTTTTCACTCAAACCTTTAGGACGAGCCTTGGAATGGTGAAAGGAGTTGCATCCACCATTTTTTCCGTGGACATGGAGCTTTGGAGCCCAATTGGAGGCGGGTTTTATAACTTAAACCCTTTTTCATTGTTATTCAACCATTAATCTTGCAATTTCAATGATTCCTTCATTATCTTGTTTAATTGCTGGTTGAAAATGGTTATTTCATGAAATCAGAAGTTGTTAGAACTTCAGGGATGAAGGTAGATGATGATGACATCATCTTGGATACTTTTTCCAAAGAAATCATGGTTCATACGGTTTTGAGTTAATTGCTCATGCGGTTTCACCAAACCGTTTGAGAGCAAACAGTTTGAAACCGTTTGGGAGCAAACGGTTTTCAAAACCATTTGAGTGAGTTGACCAAGGGTTGACCATTTGATATTACTGTTCATAATTATGTTGGTTAATGAACCACCAAATTTTATGGGTTAACTCCCAAGTAATCGTGAGTTGAAGGCTAATCAATTAGGCAAACTTAATTGGATTAAGTGCTGATTTTTCAGCTTGATTAATTTGGCTTTTTGGGCAAACGGTTTCAAAACCGTTTGCGAGGGTTGAAAAAGGGTTGACCGTTTGAGATTCCTGTTCCTAATGATGTTGGTTAATAATTCACCAAAGTTTATGGATTAGTTCCAAAAGAATCATGAGTTTAAGGCCAATCAATTAGGCAAATCCTAATTGAATTAAGTGCTGATTTTCAACTTGATTTATTTGCCTTTGTGGGAAAACGGTTTCAAAACCATTTGAAAGAGTTGACAAAGGGTTTACCGTTTGAGAATCCTGTTAATAATTATGTTTTTTGATGACACACCAAATTTTATGGATTAATTGAAAAGGAATCATGAGTTGAAGGCTAATCAATTAGGTAAACCCTAATTGGATTAAGTGCTGATTTTCAACTTGGCTGATTTGACTTTTTGGGTTAATTAGCCCAAACGGTTTCAAAATCGTTTGGGGATTACCCAAACGGTCTCAAGACCGTTTGGGGGTCACCCAAGACCGTTTGGAGGTCTAGGGTTGGATATGGTTAAGTGTTTGAAGGACAAAAGATATGGTGTTAACCTTAATCGGCTAAGTGCTGATTTTGCATTGGAATGAGTTGATGTTTTGGGTTGATTGACCCAAACAGTTTCAAAACCATTTGGGAATCACGCAAAAGGTCTAACGATCGTTTGGGGATCACCCAAGGCCGTTTGGAGTTCTAGGGTTAAGCATGGTTGACCAATTGAAGGTCTAAAAGTACCAAATCACTTTGCAATTAAGTGTTGATTTGATGATCAACTCAATAGCTCAAACCGTAATGATTTTTCACTAGAATCCAAGGGTTGGATGAGACAAACAGTCTCAAGACCGTTTGAGATCATCCAAACGGTCTCAAGACCGTTTGGAGGTCACTCAAGACTGTTTGGAGGTCTAGGGGTGAGTATGGTTAAGCAATTGATGATCCAATGATACTAAGTTAAAGTGTAATCAATTGCTGATTTAGTGATCAGTCCAATGATCCAAACCCTAATTGGTTGACTTGGATTTTGATGATGTGATGGCCAAACGCTCTTCACCTACTTGGCCAAACGGTATTCACCTACTTGGCCAAACGATCTTCACCTACTTGGACAAACGGTCTTCACCTAATCGAGCAAACGGTCTCAAGCACCACCTTTACCAAACGGTTTCAAACCGTTTGAACTTTGAAAGACCAAGACCGTTTGGGGGTCAAGTAGTCAAAATTGATTGTAGATTCAATTGATCAATTCAATTGGATACCTTATGTAATGGAGGTCCAAGGTGATTGAATTTCTCAAGAATAGAGATGATGAATGACTCATTGATCCAATGATGATTAGTAATGATAATCAATGAAGGCACAAAGATTGAAACCCTATTAGTACCTAAATGATTGGTGCGAATTAAGGGATGAACCCTAATTGCTTATAGGATCAATGACTTGGTACACTATGTCATTCATAGTTGTATGTACTTGATTGAAGGGATGATATGACCTTATCAAGTTGAGATGATGTTAGTATGAATTCATAACATGAATATGATTCATGTGGTGATTAAGGGTATGATCCTTAAGTAAAGAGTTCATGAAACCCTAATCATAAACATAAACCCTAATTGACAGGGTTATTGAATTCTAACCGTAATTGAGGGCAATTCTAAATGAAACCCTAATCCATGGTAAGGATGTAACCCTAATCTAGGGCAATCATAAGTGAAACTCTAATTTAGGGAAAAGAGATGTAAATCCCTAATTGGGATGAATAGTGAATCTCCAATTATGGATAATTGAATGAAATCCTAATAGAGATGAATAGTAGACCCAAAAAGAAGGGAAACTATGGTGGAAACCCTAGTTGAGGGTGATTACAAGACAAACTCTAACTAAGTATTTAACACCACATGACATACTAATGTTATGCTGTGATAAGAGGTCCTAAGAAGGGTGAAGGCATGCGAGACTCTAATAAGGAGTCATAATACATAAATCCCTAATCTTGGATAATATGACAATGAATCATAATTCTAATCTTAAGTAAGGGTATAAAGAAACCCTAATGATGAGATAGAAGGAATGGCCTTATAAAGGTGAAACATTTCATATGGTTGAGTATATGCAACCTAATTGTAAGCAATGTCTTCACCATTAGACAAGTCCATATCATTAAAGATAGTTGGACAACTCTAATGAGTGGCCTATGCATTATATTATATAGGTAAGTGATTAGTGATGGAATGTATTAAGAAGGGAAATACCTTAATACAAGATAAGATGGCTAATTCAGGAGAGTCTAAAGTGATGAGAAAGTGATACATAAAAATATGATAGTTATCACATTCAACACTTCAGGGTTTATATGCCTTAATGTACTTAAAATCCAATATAATTGGGTAAGAAACATATGAAGTGTGTTATGAAACTATTACAATGAAATGTAATGAGGTGTTGCACCTTGATGAGTGTTAACTAATGTACCTTGAGAATGGGGTTAAGCCCAAATGATGTGTATGATGTAATCATACCATGATGAGGATGAGAAATGAACTCATACCTTGAATTGGTGATCATTAATGCTATATGATGAAAGTAATATTCTAGAATAATCAAATATGATATCCTTGAATGTCCTAGAGGTATGGAATAATGTATTAAGGGTTGGACAGATAATGAGATCATGAAATATTTATTAATGAGAAATGGGGAACCCTAACCCTGATTTGGGTAAAGGGAATGAAAAGCCCTATTTGATAGTAAACCCTAATTCCTGGTAGAGGAATAATGGTGTTACTATTGCATCACATGATGCGATGAATATCTTGTATGACTATTATCATGCCTAATAACCATACATATATTATGAGGTGATGTATATAGCTAGTTTGAGCTGTGATATTTATATAATAAATGTTGATTGGCATTATGTGCCTTAATGTTGTTGTTGCTTAGTAAAAGAAGCAATATGCATGAACTTTTATGAGTCACATGAGTAAGTTGTTACCTAGTGAGAGGTTACAAGATATTTCATGGCCTTGTGAGCCAGGTGTGATGCTTGTGTAACAAGTATCATGAATGCCTTGGTCAGATGACCTGAAGGTGATAGTTACCTAAAAAAGGCATAATAATGCTTAAGGGTTTGAATACCCAAAACCATATGATTATGGTGATGAGAATGTGAAGGGATGAGAATTCCCAGTACTGAAATGAGGGACTGAGTTCCTTGGGTCTTTGAAAGACTGATAAATATCTGATGAAAGTAGTACATGTATCTTTATAGCATTGTTGTTATAAGTTATGTTTGAGAACTTGGCTGATGCTAAAAGAATATGAGAATGTACTTAATAAATCAAGTATAATGACATCATGTAGAGCCCTGACCATAGATCCATCATTGTCAGAGGCCAAATGATGGTGAAACAGGTTTTCCTAAGGGAACTCCTGGAACACATACTTTTGAGTATGTGGGGGATTATAGACGTGAATATCCTTACGTCCTAATGTAGGAATTGATGTAAGATGTACCTTTAATCCATCAATACTTCATTATATGTTTGTTTCGAGATGATGTATCACTAATCTCCCGAGGGAAACTTTAATGCTGCATTGATGAGAGATAAATAAGAGATCTTTCAATGACGAAGAGAGTACAGAAAGCCACTATGACTGTAATAGCGAAGTTTCCAGAATACCCTAGAAAGCTATTATAGCAGAGACACGAGATGTCCTGCATGTTGATCCTCACACTGACTGAGGAAGATGAGGTCATAAGAATCTGACTCTTTTGATGACCTATGTATGGTACTGATGCGATTTCATAATGATCAGTTGGAGTATGAGCGGTATACCTCATCTTTGCAGGGCATAATAATGTTTGAAAAACATAATCAGCCGTATAGCATGTTTGCTTAAGGATTGAATATGGAGATTCATTGGTTGATGTTGCATTTCTTTGTGCATTCCTTAGTGGATAAATGTTAATTATGTTTCTTTATATTCTCTGCAAGGTAGACGGATGAATTAATTATCTACCATGGGTAGATGCAATGACCTCCTTGAGAAAGGAGATTATCTTATTCCGTTCTATGATGAATAATTCTGCATGATAATGTAAAAGTAACCCTTGCTCAGTTTTAATTTAATAAACTGCAATAACAATGTTTTTGGCAGAGATTTATATCTCTCGTTGGGGAAATTTTCAATTGTCTCACCCCCATGGGAAACATTTTTAGGTATGTGTGACGTCCCCGGATTTTCTAAAACTTAATCTGATGTGCGATGTCCAAATTGAAACCCTCACCTCAGTGAGAATCCCAATTTAAACACACACACTAGGCTAAGAAGAAGAAAATCGAGGGAGTCAGAAGGAAACATACATCAGTAGCACATGTACATGAACAATAATAAAACCATACACACATGTTCACCATTCAACATATAATTACAACATGAATTGTTACAACATTTGATATTACATATTGAACAACAAACTTAACATATACATGAGCTACAGCTAAAACAACAGGATCTAAAGACAACAGGTCCACCTGTACATCAGCTCGCTATACAACTCTCTCTATCCTGGATCTTCAAGAGCATAACCACAACCTAAACAAAAAGATTACATGCGGTACACGTCAGCACAATATTTCAAGAATATTGTACTGAGTACGCCTACGTGTCTTTTATTTACCTCTCATCATATCTTGGCAATAAGATAAAACTAATATACTTGGCAGTAACAAAAGAATATAAGAAAAGCGTATACTTGCACAAAGATGTTCATTAACAAAAGAGAACACATATTTTAAGCTCATTTTCCATTATATCATCCATGCATTTACTACCTCAGAGTTGAATGCATTAAGGCCTTTATGATCTACTACCAAAGAGTTGGATCATTTCACAATGTGATCTACTACCAAAGAGTTGGATCACTTCCAAGTACTTTACTACCAAAGAGTTGAAGTACTTATTTCCAGCACTTTACTACCAAAGAGTTGAAGTGCTTAGATATAATGGAACAGACATATTATGTTTCATGTGTTCATAGCAATAAGTATGGAAAATCGTGCAACATATCATACAAGAACAATCCTTTCATCCAATATCATATGCCAAGTATTTTACTACACATATAACACAAGAATACTGTATAATAAGCCAAGTAAGAGGTAATAGCGTACCTTGATCAAGAAAGACAACCTAATCATCACATACACTCCTGATGTCAACTATATCCTTGGTCAAACCTGATTAAGACAAGATCACATGCCACTATCAGGTTCTCATCACCTTACATCTCATCTTAACCCTAATTATGTCCATTAGGGTTTCTCTTATCTCATTATGGTATTCTCATGATTACTTGCATTCTTGTCTTATATTTATCTTACTGATGTCATATTCCAGATTATAGTCCATTATCCGAAAATTAGCTTCCATAGTATTTTTGTGCACATTAATTAACCCTAGGTTATATGCATTAATCATATTATTATTTATATCACATTAAGAGAAACATTATCATATAATATGGATTATGTGTATCATCCTGATCTCATACTTAAAACCGAGGTTCCATATGTTGATATGAACTTACTTTGTAAATTTCATCATTTATTGATCATTAATGTATTTAATACATTTTATTTAGGGTTATAAGCCCTAATTAGACATATTAAGCAAATTATATAATTTCGTGCATCAACATGATCATCACTGACATCAGGTGCACTATAAGCATTATTATGGAGTTACTGACATTTTCCCATAATTTTATGTCATCATTTGCTATTTATTATCCACTAAACAAGTATTACACCTATTTCATGATATCACTGTTATTAATGCATCAAAGGCCTGATATTATTGTTCCAGGTTGTTCTTTGCATTTTTCTGAGAATTTTGATACCTTATTTGTATTTTTCTGACATTCGTACTATTTTCTATGAATTATGCAAGATCTAATCATTTTCTGAAGAAATTACCTTGATCGGCCAATGGCACATTGCCACGTGTCCATTGGGGCCGCGCCTCCCTTTGCTGGCTGTGGGCCGATTCTTTCTCTTGGCTCGCCCTGGTTCGACTGGTTCTAGGTGCCTGGGCCCGGTTCGCTCTCTATCTTCCCTGGTCCACGCGATCGGTCCCAAATGGGACTCTGATCTGCAGGGCACCGCCGCGAGGGAGAAACTCCGGTGAGGTGATGCCAGCAGCACAGTGGCCTTCGTCAAACTCCAAGATTGTCGTCAGGTCCGGTGATTCCTCCTCCACGCCGCCGTCCTTGAAACTCAAAGCCTTCAGCTTCCACTCATGATCTCGGCAAGCTCGCCGACACTAGCTGCTGGCGCGGCGGAGCAGAAGAGGCATCTTGCCTCCGCTCATCCCCGCATCAAACCGAAGCTCCAGAAAGCTTCCCTGGGCCTCTAGGAACTTGCTCGCAGACAAAGGTCGTGGTGAGAAGCTCTCCCCACTTGCCCCCTAGCCCCGAGCTCCTCTCCAGCCAACTGGAGTCGGTCTACTACCAACGCCGCCCTGCGGGTCCACCAAAAGGGTGGGGTTGGAATCCCCCTGATCTCGTATTGCTGCTCCCTTCTTCATATGCTTCAAAACACCCTTCTAACTCCCTATTCTACTCATGGCCTCCACCTGCAGTGTGGTGGAGAACCAGAGGATGCGAGTAGCTCGTTCTCTCTGCTGGCAAGGCCACACACCACACTTAAGGGGTCAAACTAAAAGCCAGGAGCGTTCAAGACCAACTACATGGTCCTTTCCTCCTCTCGCTCCCACGATCCTGGTGAGTGGTGGCTGAGAACTCTCACTACGTTTCTGCCCCACTACCTTGCTCTAACCACAAGGTAGGGGATGACAGAAAAGGCGTCGATCCTTCATCCAAGGGTCTAGCTTACTCTTTTTTTTTCAGTCTATCCGTGGGTTCATAGTTGCAAGCGTCTGGACTGTTAGATCTGATTTCTAGGGGTAGAAAAGGGCCACGCAGCCGGATCCAAATAAAAAGGGGCGCGTGACACCAGATAAACCATAAACTTAGGTCTATGCACCCTCCAAAAGCACATTATTTCATGATGTTCAAACCTAAATAACTTTGTCTAGGAACATCCAATTGCCACCAAATTTTAACCATAGATTTCCTACCACTCAAGGTACCTTCTACTCAAATTTGGTGCCAAAACTCAATTGTTAGGTCATCCAATTAAATTCATCAAAAAGGCATATAAAGAGATATATTAATCATTATATAAATCTCATTCAACATTTCCACTTTACCAAAACACTTGAAACTCTCATTATAACTCAAGATATGGGTTCTAATATGTTATTGCAGATTTATGGATTTCCAAAATCCACTCCATCACATCCTACACACCTTAAAAGATATTTCGTCCTCGAAATTAAGCCAGAAAACCCACTTTGTCACAGTATGCATGGGAGGCAAAGCAGAAATCCTAGAACATGGAAAGAGCAAGAACAACAGCAGGGACAACAATAAGGTCTCAGGTGGAGATATTGTCTGTCTAGTCATATAGATAGTAGTCCTATGTGTCGTCTCTGTACTCTCAGGTCCTCAGAGTTTTTAGTCAGTGTCTTATGAAACAATTTGAGGTTTTGGCTTGATGCCTCGAGATTTGTATACTGTCTGTATATAATGTTTATAGGACAGTTGATGTTGTAATGTTTGAGAAGGAATGGTACAAGTTGTGTACTTATGAACCAGGATGAATTTGAAATACTTTGGTTCTTAGTTAAAGAGTTTTCCTGTGAATGGATCTCTTTGAAAAAGTTTTAAATTTTCAGTGATTTTCAGTAATCCACTGTAAATAATTCGCTTCCACATTAGTTAATCATGTTTTTGCGAGACGGTCGCCACAATTAGTGGTATCAGAGCTTTAGGTTCGTTGAGTCTACAGAGACATAGGACTAAGGTAGTAGAGTATGTTCTAGTGTCATCCAATGTATCTGATAGTGTCTTCTGCTCGTATAAGAGAAGAAGAACTTAAAGATGACTGGGTCATATGAGGAGATTGTTGCTGAGAGAAATAATATTGCACCAAGAAGAGGTGCATGGGAACATGCAAGAGAGAGACAATTTCCTGAGAATCCCCTAGCTGAACCATCTATAATAAGAAAATCCTTCTTTAAGTATTACTGTTGGAGAAATTAGGGCAACAGTAATGTATATAGTGGATCAAGTTTTGGCAGTGAAACCTAGATTACCAGTCCCAATGATGATGTTATAGGTATCAACAGGATTTGTAATTGGCATCAACAAGTTGAAGCAAAAGGAAATGATGAATTTCTAGACTTAAATTAAGTTTGTGCTCAACCATAGCCTGTTGAATAAACCTTTAAGGCAGAGTTAGCCTGAGGCAGTGAATAATTCATGAATTATGACAAGTTAGACCAGATAATGTCATGCAAATATGTTAATTTATGAATTCTTGGATTGACTGAGAAAGGAAATAATTGAACTTTCCTTGATTAGTCCTATGAGGACTTATGTTTTGCATAGTAAAACATTACAAATGTTTTATGTTGTTCTTACCTCCTTGAGAAAAGGTGAGGTAAAGAAGAGATGCCTAAATGAAATTCAGGGATGATAAGTCTTATGCTTGTGATAATATGAAAAGGAGAAATATGATAGTATACAAAGTGCATACCACTTGATCTCAGTATTTATATACCCTGGCTAGGTATACAACTATTGATGATAAGTGGGTATGGAAACTCTTAGATTGTTGTCTTTTTTATTGCTCTGATCAAGTAGTCATTCTGAGACAATCTAATGAGTATCATGAAATCAAAAAACTAGAATGAATAAATGTGTCATATCCCATGCATAAGAAATATAAGTCCGAGATAATATCAGATGAGCATGTTGTATGAGGAGCTAAAGATGTACTCCTCATAAGATAAGAATAAGAATGAGGGAGATGAACCCTGTTCAATAATGCTGCCAGCATAATAAAGAACTTTCCCATAATGAGGAAATGGGAAATGTGATGAGATCATGAGATGATCATAAACATGATAGATAATAATAAAGAAAGGGATAATGACATGTAATCATCCTTACAAATTCCAATGCTAAAGGCAAGGAACCTAGGATGAGATAAAGAGTAAATGGTCCATGAATAGTTGAAAATACGTGAATTAATAAGAGGAATATGAATCCTTGTTTTCTTTCCTTTCAGGAACATGTCAATCAAAGTGGGTGTTAGGACACTTAATGTGCATAAGATAAATATGTTCATGTGATGGATACTTAGAAAAGTATCAGTTATCTTGGACTTTAGTCCTAAGATGAGGACATATGAAACAATAAATGTTCCAAGATGAAAGGAAGAGATATATATGATGTGTTTCCAACACATGTGATCGATACCAAGGTGAAAGATTCTGGTATCTGAGAGTTATCAGATGGGTTAGGTTGGCTACCTGGAGTGGTCAACTGTGAAATTAGTCAGAATATATAAAATAATATGAACATCATATGTTAGGGGTTTATAATCTGCATAAACATGATATTAATAAAGAATGCATGATGTTCCTCTGAATAAGAAAATAATTATTTGACACAAAGTTGACTTTATAGTCAATGATGAGGAACAATGGAGCATGTGCCTTGTGTGTTGATTCTATGAGAATCTTGTATGGAAACACTTTGTGCTGATCAAAGTTTTATGGTGTCTCCATAATAAGGAGATGTTATGTGAAGACTAGATAGTATGATGAATGAAATACATCTGTCTTCCTTTGTCTGGATTTCGAGGACAAAATCCTTGTTAGGGGTTTATAATTTGTAACACCCCTGACCTGGGTTATACTTTAACCCAAGGTTTTTTGATTAAGAAAGATTATTAAATTCTTAATATAATCTTGTGAAAGGTAATTAGGGCTCAAGAGGAACTTATATTGCAATTCTAGTCCTTTTTGAACATTGTTGAAATCAATGTTTTGTTTGTTTTGGACTAATGTGCAAAATACCCAAGTTGAGGGGTTTAAGTGCAAATTGTGCATGATAATATGTTCCTCATGTGTTTAAGCATCATGAGAGTGAAGATGATGCAAAGGTATGGCTTATGGTAGCCTGAGACCAAGAAAAAGCTGATAAAGCAAGGTTTGTGCATTAAAACCTAGTTTTGGTGTAAAGTGCAATTTACCCAAAACCTAAGGTTTAATATGTAAATTACCACTTCAATAAGGTCCCTAATGTTTCTTGTCATCAAGTAGAGCAAAGAAAATGAGAGGGGCGCCTCATTTGAATTAAGTTGGAGGAGAGAGACTCTTGATATTAAAATAATCAAGATTTAATCCTAATTGAAACCCTAATTCGATTTAGGGCAAAAATAAATGTATTAATTAAAAGTCCTTCAACCAAAATTAAAATGGTTGGATTCAGATGTATGTATGACGTCCTTGAGCTTTGGTAGGACCACAAAAATATCCAAGGGAGTGGATAACTCACACAATTTTATAAGAAAAAGAAATATCCACTCACATATGGATATTAATATAATATGATTTAAGGTGCTCGATTTGCTTTTCTTTAAATCATGGATAATTAAGAGGGATAAAAGAAAAACAAGATAGCCTCTCCCCTAAGGAAGATAAGGGGGAATATGAGGCCACATTTTTGGGATTAAATGAATTGTTATAAGGCATTTCTCTCTCCTTGAATTTCTTATAAAATGGCCCTTTACAAGCCAAATGGAAGGCTTTTTGGACCCCACTTCTTCTCCTTGCTTGGGAAACGACCAAGGGAGATTGGTAGGATCAGGAGGAAGACCCCCAACCTTTTGGTAAGGTTGTTGATCCATTTCACCTTGATTCCATGGTGGAAATCGAAAATAAATAATGGATTTCTTCCTATTTCGATCTCCTCTTCAATTCTAACCATTCCTTTTCACTCAAACCTTGAGGACGAGCCTTGGAATGGTGAAAGGAGTTGCATCCACCATTGTTGACGTGGACATGGAGCTTTGGAGCTCAATTGGAGGCGGGTTTTATAACTTCAACCCTTTTTCATTGTTATTCAACCATTAATCTTGCAATTTCAACGATTCCTTCATTATCTTGTTTAATTGCAGGTTGAAAATGGTTATTTCATGAAATCAGAAGTTGCTAGAACTTCAGGGAAGAAGGTAGATGATGATGAAATCATCTTGGATACATTTTCCAAAGAAATCATGGTTCATACGGTTTTGAGTTAATTGCTCATGCGGTTTCACCAAACCGTTTGAGAGCAAACGGTTTGAAACCGTTAGGGAGCAAACGGTTTTCAAAACCATTTGGGTGAGTTGACCAAGGGTTGACCGTTTGAGATTACTGTTCCTAATTATGTTGGTTAATGACCCACCAAAGTTGATGTGTTAAATCCCAAGGAATCGTGAGTTGAAGGCTAGGCAAACGTAATTGGATTAAGTGCTGATTTTTCAGCTTGATTAATTTGGCTTTTTGGGAAAACGGTTTCAAAACCATTTGAGAGGGTTTCCCAAGGGTTTACAGTTTTATATTCCTGTTCCTAATGATGTTGGTTAATAAATCACCAAGTTTTATAGATTAGTTCCTAAGGAATCATGAGTTGAAGGCCAATCAATTAGGCAAAGCCTAATTGAATTAAGTGCTGATTTTCAACTTGATTTATTTGCCTTTTTGGGAAAACGGTTTCAAAACCGTTTTAAAGAGTTGACCAAGAGTTTAACGTTTTCTAATACTGTTCCTAATTATGTTGGTTGATGACCCACAAAAGTTGATGGATTAATTCTAAAGTAATCATGAGTTGAAGGCTAATCAATTAGGTAAACTCTAATTGGATTAAGTGCTGATTTTCAACTTGGCTGATTTGACTTTTTGGGTTAATTAGCCCAAACGGTTTCAAAACTGTTTAGGGATTACCCAAACGGTCTCAAGACAGTTTGGGGGTCACCCAAGACCGTTTGGAGGTCTAGGGTTGGATATGGGTAAGTGTTTGAAGGACAAAAGATATGGTGTTAACCCTAATCGGCTAAGTGCTGATTTTGCATTGGAATGAGTTGATGTTTTGGGTTGATTGACCCAAACGGTTTCAAAACCGTTTGGGAATCACCCAAACGGTATCAAGACCGTTTGGGGATCACCCAAGACCTTTTTGAGGTCTAGGGTTAAGCATGGTTGACCAATTGAAGGTCTATAGGTACCAAATCACTTTGCAATTAAGTGCTGATTTGATGATCAACTCAATAGCTCAATCCCTAATGATTTTTCACTAGAATCCAAGGGTTAGATGAGCCAAACGGTCTCAAGACCGTTTGGAGGTCACCCAAGACCGTTTGGAGGTCTAGGGGTGAGTATGGTTAAGCAATTGATAATCCAATGATACTAAGTTAAAGTGTAATCAATTGCTGATTTGGTGATCAATCCAATGATCCAAACCCTAATTGGTTGACTTGGATTTTGATGATGTGATGGCCAAACGGTCTTCACCTACTTGGCCAAACGGTCTTCACCTACTTGGCCAAACGGTATTCACCTACTTGGCCAAACGGTGTTCACTTACTTGGGCAAACAATCTTCACCTACTTGGGCAAACAGTCTCAAGCACCACCTTTACCAAACAGTTTCAAACCGTTTGAACTTTGAAAGACCAAGACCGTTTGGGGGTCAAGTAGTCAAAGTTGATTGTAGATTCAATTGATAAATTCAATTGGATACCTTATGTAATGGAGGTCCAAGGTGATTTAATTTCTCAAGAATAGAGATGATGAATGGCTCATTGATCCAATGATGATTAGTAATGATAATCAATGAAGGTACAAAGATTGAAACCCTATTAGTACCTAAATGATTAGTGCGAATTAAGGGATGAACCCTAATTGCTTATAGGATCAATGACTTGGTACACTATGTCATTCATAGTTGTATGTATAATGGCATGACCTGCTTACCTTATTGGAGCAAAAGCATGATCCTGGGTTAAGTCCTAGGTTCCTAAAATTAGAATTATTTATATTAATTATCATCCTTAGTACATCTAAACCCTAATCTGAGTCTTCTAGGAAAAAATGGTCGAGAACTGCCGATTTAGGTTTGAAAACCTAAAAATTAGCTTCCTCTTTGAAAAATCTTTCCAACGAATATTTTTGGGTAATTTTCTGATAAGCCGTTGATTTACTGTGAATTTAGGAAAATCTAGCCAATCAAATATCAAAATAAATTCCAAATAGGAAAATCAATTATCCAAAGAGTTGTGGGCCCTGCCTAGTTGTCCCAATCGGGGGCCGCCAGCTAGAGAACAAACTCATCATTTGTGAAAGGAGACAAGGGTGCTCAAAATACAACAATACCCACGATGGCGTAATAGATGAATTAAATTTGTTGGGGAAAAACTGGTAAAACCCTACCTGGCATCTTCATCTTCGAATCGAAGATGAAACAACACACTGCAGTTCAAATTCAAGAACCAAAATTGAAAACGTGATGGATTCGTTGCAAACTAACTAGAGGCACCAATTCCTTGGATCATTACGGTCTCAAAGAGCATGGACTCAAGACCTGCAGTGCTAGGAACACCATTGTTCCTATCTCTAGACCATGATATATAGGTCAGTCAGTTCCAGTTTCAAGACCATTGAGAAACAAGGCACCTAAGCTCAAAACAAAATAGAGAAATGACTACTAGAGGAAGGCAAAAACAGAGAAACCACTTCCTTAGCTAAAGCGCAACTAGACGACCGAGGCGAGGAATGCCGACGGAAAGCTTGAACTGGGCTACAGGTTATGGAGTTTGGAGCACTTGCGAGACAAACTAGAAAAAGGGAACACAAGGTGAAGGTCTCGAGATGGTTACTTGGTGACCAATTTTACCTTTGGATCCAAAAGATGGCAGCGAAGAAGAGTGGAGTCTCCAGAAGCAAAGTTGACTAGGTGACACTATCTTAGGGCACTGGAGATCCAATTGAGAGGAGAATATGAAGCTATGGGGTCCGAATCTCAATTCTAGAACCTTATTTATAGGCTCAAAGGTCGGTGGAAGTCTCTACAACTTTAGGGTAACAAAAGGAGTTCTATCCCTATTGGGAATTTCATGGATAGGGCACGGAGTCCAGATAAACCAGGGGTCGTTGAGTTTGGCTGGCGCTGCCGATCTCATTGGTGAAGAAATTGAATAAAATGGGGCACTGTGGCGGCCGGTCTGGGTCAGATAAAGAGGCATCAGTGGTTGCTTGTACTCGGTCTCCTACTCAAGGTAGGAGACGAGTCCGGTGGCGTCTGATGGACATCCAACGACCCAAATTAAAATCGAAATCCAGAGAGTGTATGGCACTTAAACCATAGACAAAATTAGTGAAATTGCACATGTGACATCTAAATAACGTGAAATCTTAGGTCAGATCATGAAATATTTGATTAATGTACTCAAAAATCATATGTTAACTCCCCTATTGGATTTGAAGGGTCAAAGGAAGCCCTATTGACTCCAAATTTGAACCACAAGATAATTAAGACATCTAGAATCTCCCTATCCACTTAGATTTAAGTTTTCATTAACTTTTTTCATTAACCTCATATTGGTTGCTATTTAATGCACATATTATTAAAAGGTGACATGGATGCAATTATCCTTTATTTAATGAGTTGTTTGAGCCAAAATTTGATGTTAGGAGAATATTTCGCCATATATGGAACTTAGAGATCACATTACATTCTATTTATTAGATAAAATCTTAAACTTGCAAATTAAGGTTTCAGATTAAGATACATTAATCAGTTTAATAATATGAAGATGTTACAACTATAGGCATTCAAGTTTGTGTTATCATGTCATTCATTACATGTGTCACACACATTTGTCTCTTTAACTATCAAGTATAGTTTATGAGACATAGGCATTGCCATCAAAGATAATTTCTTTCAAATGAAACATCATTTTATTACACTCTTATCTATGATGATTTCTTTGATGGCAGACATATAATAGCAATTCACTAATTCTATAATATCCCCATGAATGTCATATTATAACTGTAAAGGTAGCAACTCTTGCTCTGCACAGTTTCTAGCTTACTTCTTCTAAGGTCTTAAAGTAGAGATCTTTATCTCTCTTTCATCTTCTTGAGATCATCTATAAAGTGGTTATTTCCCTTTCCAATTTACTCCTCTCCATATCTTGAGTGATGAAGACTTGGACCTAAGCTTCTCTTCAGAACACTTCTTGACCTTGCTTTAGTCTATGGACTTCACACTGCTGATCATTATGACAGGTTTTGTCCTTTCTTCATTCATGCTTAGACATCAACATGCCAAGCACTTCATATCATAGTTTGGCTAAGTTTCTCAACATTTGATAAACTGGTTGTATGATTCACACAACAATATGTAGAATCATATGTCTGGTCAACTCTTTACCCATAAGAAATCACAGTTAATCTATATGCACAATCATATTGAGCGTATGAATTATACTTGATCTCCATCTGTCTGACTATACTCAAACATCACTTTGAAGACTATACCTTTTACACTTTACATGATTTTTAAGATGTATAACCATCTCAAGAATGTCCATTCTTCAAGCTATTTATGTAACTCATAGTTCATATAGATCAGCATAAGGTTCTTGATGTCATAGGCATCAATGACATACTATCAGTAAGCATCCAATTTTAGCCTTAAGGCGCATTTGGAGTGGTTCTACTGGCTCTGGTCTTTCAAGGACTTTAGAGTTTACATTCATTATTGAGAACACTTCTTAAAGGTCCCAAATCAGATTTGAAGTTTATCCCATTTATGAACAGATTGCGACGATAATGTATTTGTGTATGTCATTTGAATTCTATAAAAGAATTTTGCAACATTTTTTATTTGTTTGATTTGATAAAGTTTATGATATTAATTAGGTCTTTAATTAACTATCGCTCCCACTATTTTCATCAAACTGATAGCCCTCACCATCAATTCAGAAGATTGCAGAGTACAACCTTCTAGGGAGAAAGATCCTGATTTCCTCTAAGTCATGGACTAGCTAGGGTTGTCATCCACAACTAGATTCTTTCAGGTAGGCAACTTTTGCCAATTGCATCTTATGCAAATCTTTATATATGTCATACACAACTCCTTGTCATGATCATCTCCATGCCTCAAGGTGCTTGATCTGATCAAGGTCACCTAGTCAAGTCTAACCCAAATGCCAACACAATGAATATGCACCCTGCTAGGGAAGACCCACATATTCATCATCACACTTCCACAAGATAGACAATGCACCACTCTACGACGTGTCCACACTTATTCGATCAAGTTTGTCATGTGTTCTACTTTTGGAAGGCATCTTAAAATTAATATTTATATTTGAGGGATTCAATATCTGTATACATATACATATTTAATCACCACATATATAGTATGTATCATACACATGCCATATCCCACAAGAAAACATATGAATCAATAAAGCAATGATTATAGCCATCCTATTTGTAATTCTGTAAGCCACAAGGAATTATGGTCATCTAGGTCTACATCACATGCATCAACTTGTTGTTGATGAAGATATATGCTTGGGCTGTTTTGGGTTGATCAGCTCATTCTATGACTGATCGGCTTGCCTCCTGACTGGTCGGTTGGTTGTCACCAACCGATCGTCTGGCACCTCCAAAAAGTCAGTTCGTCAGGTCGCCATGCTCCTCATTATGCCACCAACTAATCGTCTCAGTCCCTTAACTGCTCATCTGGGTGCCCACCAAAGCTATCCTATTTTACATATATCCTTGGGAAACCCCAAGTTACATTTGAGGGGAGCAAACATAGAAGAGAAGGCTCAAGTTTTTCTCAAGTTACATCTAGAATAGAAGAAAGGACTTGGTATGCAGACTGAGATGCAAACAATCAAAACCAATCAAACACACACATAGGGGTTTATAGGCCATAACCACGCTAGATATCCACCATCAAAATCATTTTAAGGTGATGCATATTGATTGCATATATATACCATATCATATATGTATATCGAGATTTGCGTTGTTTGATCGGATATGCTCATTAAATTGTTATAGTATTCACATCACATTCAATAAATAAATGGGAAAAACCAAAATCTGATGATATTAATTTATCCTAAAACATAGTATGTTGACATGACTCTGATACCACTGTTGGGTTTTGTGGGACAGGCATGTAGTGAATTTTTTTTTTCTAACCACAAACCCATAACTAGCAGATCGCATCAACAACTATACAATAGGAAAGATGGTTTTAGTGAGATATACTTGGTCCTGAGGTTTTCTCAGTGACAATACATCACAGCTAGTGTGGTCTTCAACCACCTAGTCTTTGACGATGTCTGTGCAGCTCCTAATCTTAACCCAGACTGCGGTTGACAGTCGTCATCCTGAGAGGTAGAAATCCCCCGCCTCTATAGAGATAGTCCACATGGACCACCAGGAAATCAAGTCATCTTGAAGGACAAACTAGAAGGAGTCATCCCCTCTTGTCGGCATACTAGTCACTGATACACTCTCCCACCTACCACTAGTCACTTTTCTACAGTTGTCTTTCCCTCGATGTTCCTCCCTAAATGGGTAGAACTTTCTTGGGCTCTCTCAGTTACCAAAATTAGAGAGGAAAACAACTTGTAGAGCAACTGATGTTTTTATTTGTGTGTTTTGAGAAGCCCCTTGTACCCCTCTATTTATAACAGAGGGCAGGGTTAGGGTTCCCCATCTGTGCAGGAGTAGAAGGGTCTAGATTTTCCACAAACTGATTGTACTGCGGCAGGAAAACCGGTCATTTCATAACTAAATTGGTCACTTGAGAAGGTGAGTCAATCGTTTCACCTAGTAAATAGTAGTTTCACTTCCGCAGACTTGCCTACAATTGACTTTCCTTATTCGTTTCCAATTAATGTAAAGATTAATTATTGTCCCAATCTAATTGAACAAGTGAAACAAGGATCTTTTCTCACGAACCAAAAAAAACCAACACCTTCTCATTTGTTCCATGTGAACTGATCGATTCACTAGATTGAATTAGTCATCTCACTAACCATGAGCCGATCACTTCACCCAGTGAACTGGCTGGATAGTTGTCCAAGATGTGTAGAACTTAGTCAATGTAGTTCTCAATCAATCTGACACTCTAATCAGTTGGTTCAACACTTGAACTTGATGATTCTGAGTCAAGTCTATTCATTGAATTTTTAATTGAGTACCTAAATACTTTAGTAATCAATGTAAACATCATTCATGGATAAACTCCTCTTCCAGGTTAATCCTATGTGTGTGACCCTATAGGTCCCATTTCATATTAGCAGTGAATGTCTATAACTAACTGATGACTTCACAAGCAAAGAGCGGTGCCTAGTCGCACATTAGTGCTACCCAAGTGAAAAGGAAAGTTTGAGAACAACTTTCAACCTTCAATCTGTTATTGGTGTTACAGTGAATGTATAGTTCCTTTGTAACTGATATTTGGATGAAACTCAAGGCATGGACTTGTCATTCTCGAAAAATGTTCAATCCATGTTTCTTGATTTAGAGTAGACTATTTGATATATTTGTAAACTCAATGTCATACATTGACTCACATGTGCATGGCCATGCATTTCTCAATCTCACTCCTCAAGTGGCCAAGATATCACACTCCCTTAGGAGGGACAAATTCCATATCTATCACTCAAAGTCAAAACCCCATGTGTCAAAGTCACCCAATCACCACCTTTATAACAACCCATATTTTAGGACTGTGTTTGATGATGTCAAAGTGTACTCAATGACATGTGATGAGTGCAGTGATTTCAGGTCTAAGAACCACAATCGCCACCAATACAACAAGAGATGTTCCTGACTAACCAAGTGTAGTTTCCATGCATCACTCTTATGGTGGGTCTATCAGATACACTATTCTCTAACATGTATCTACGTGCTTTGTTTGATATCATATATCATGACTGATGTGATTCTGTCATCAACCAACACACGCACTAGTCTTTTTTGTTAATGATGTCTATGTTTATTCCCACAATAACAACTGACTAGGGACATAATAAGAATGTATACTCTTAACATCTGTATGATCTCATTGTTCATGTCCTTAACCTGTAGACATACATCATTGAGTAACACGATTCTTTATATATCTAACTTGTTATATCATTATTTCAAAATAGATTAAACATATAGATGAAAATTTCCTTTATTATTATCAAGTCAAGTATCACATGCCTCATTGCAATCATCATATGATTGGCTCTCTGGGCATACTATACCAACATTGTATGCATGGTTGTGGTTGTTGTTTATTCCTAAATATATATCAATTTTCATATTGAGCCTCTCTCCTCCTTTACAAATGTAAATTAATGCTCTTCTTCCTATTTTTCCTCAAATGTAACTTGAGGTTTTCCCTTTTACAACGTAATACAAAATAGGATAGTTTAGTTTTATATTTTCTCATGAGAAGACATTTTGCACCAGTCAAATTGATTGGCTCAAGAGTTGAATCGTTTGGATGAAGGACAGAGGAGGCGAGATGATAGGACAAACCATTTGATTAGTCACCCAATGAATTGACTGGAAGAGTCCAAACATTGCTTGAACCTGAGAACATATGATAGTTTCAAAAACCCAACTGAGTGGCCATGAGACGAGTCGACCGGTTCAAGTGTCAAATTGATCAACCTAGATTGATTCAAGCATGAATCTTCACGAGCAACATGTTATATCTTTTAATCTATACCTTAGGTGGTAGTAATTCCTTATGGGTCTAAGGAATTACAATTGTGGTTATAGCATGTATATGATATGCACTATAAGTATATAGTGATTGGATATGTATATGTATTTCTATAAAATCCCTCAATGAAACATATTAATTTTTAGAGATTTCTAATAAAAACATGCATGAAAAGCTTGATTGACTAAGTGTGGGCACGTCAAGCAAGGTGTTTCGTCTATCTCGTGGAAGTATGATGTTTGTTATGTGGGCCTGCCATGTAGGGTGCATTACTATCATGTTGGCTTTTGGGTCAAACTTAAGTAGGTGATCTTAATGAAATTAAGCACCTAGAAGCATGCAGATGAATTATGGAGATGAGTTGTGCATACCATTTATCCAAGAATTGCACGATATGCAATTGGCAAAAGTTGCCTACCTTAATAATTGGTTTTGGACCCTAGCATTGGCTGAGTAATAATTCAATTATTTTATCTCTTGGCTCGCTATTTGTATGCTACAATATTCTAAATTGGTAGTGAGGGCTATCAATTTGAACAATATAGTGGGAGCAATAATAATTAAAGGCCTAATTAATATTGACAATATTATCAAATCAAATAGAAAATGTATTGAAAAAGTTACAAAATTTCTTTTGTAGAATATAATGGCAAACACAAACCGACTATTATTGTGATCAATACTTGAGTAGGACAAACTAAACAAAATTTACTTCCACATCTGATTTAGGACTTTGAGAAGAGTTCTCACCAATGATAGAAAGCTCAATGTCCTTAGAAGACTAGAGCCAGAGGAACCTTCTACAAATGTACCTTATGTTGAGTTGTGTGAACTATGAGTTGCATGAACTACAACAAAACATGGACATTCTTGAGATAGTAACATGTCTTATGAATCATGAGAAGCAAGTAAGGTACAATGTCTCAGCATTGTTTGAGTGCAAACTGACAGAGTGAGATCTAGTATAGCCCGATGTGCACAATATCATTGGCTATGTGGAGAGACTGGGATTTTTTTGGGTCAAGAGTTGATGACAGATATGATTTTTTCCTGATTCATATAGCCAGTTTATTGAATCATATTACTTGAGTAACTTGACCAAACCACTATCTGAATTGTTTGGCATATTGATTACTGTTGAATAACAAATGAATATGGACAAACCCATAATGTTGATCACCAGAATAGAATCCAAGGACAAGGGCAAGGCCAGGAAATGTTCTGAGGCTAGATAAATTTCAAGCCTTCTACAATCAAGATAAGGACAAGGATAAGTGCAAAAGGAATTTGTCCTTTTCATTTAAGTGATTAAAGAAACAAAGGGAGTGCCACCATTTTCACCAGTTTTGTAAGGAGGCGGGTTCACACCCTTACTAATAAAAAATTTGAAGAATAAAACATCCATTCCAAACACACTCAAAGGTATGATGGAATAGGTATAAATTTTCCAAATTTATTATAATGGTATGCAAAAGACCAAAGTGTAGCAGTGGAATTAAACAAGTGACTATATTCAATTTTCATCGAAGATTACAAAAGTATATCATAATTTCCCATAAGGGTTTACATGTATGATACAACATAAGGATCTAAGTAGAGGGAAGTCTAAACTACTTCAAATATTGTCTCCATGAAACATCTCCAAGAGCTAGGTCCATGTTGGAAGCTATGTTCACCTTGGTCATGTTCAACACCTCGATCTAAACCTGGGTGGTCGGGAAAACACCCAGCAAAAGGGAAAGGAAAAGAAAGTATGTGTCAACACATATAAATAGGATATTAAGGAAAATAAAACATGTAAATAAAGGCTATTTTTCATCATAAGATGAAGACTTCAAGAGTATGATGCTTTATTCAAAAGAAATTTGCCATTAACAATTATATTAAAAAGGATTTGCATGTAAGATAATTATGTCTACCTAACTAAGAAGGGTTGAGGCACCTACCAGACCTATAACCTATAGGTGAGGGGAGAATAATACATTTCTAGTCACCTACACAATTATATAGAGGAGAATAAAAACATTCCCCAGGGAAATTAAATACACGCCCTTTGTGGGTGGTTGTACATAAGTACTGCTACTTTAAATTATATAGAACATAAATCTACATGCTAGAAAATTAGTCATGGAAAGACTTGTCATAATATTCAATAAGAATGGCAGTGGCGTATAAGTCCCAAACAAGAAGAAATTATAATCTAATTTGAGGCATGAATAACATTATGATTCAAGAATAGAAGATTTAGGGTTCATTTAATCCTCATTAGGGAAATATATGGTTTGGCTGCAATTATCCCAACATAGGTTGTAAGGAATGTACATACATAAAGAGGGATTGCACATACCTCTCTTATTGATATACATTACTAACTTTCACCACTTTAATTGAGTCCAAGTTCCACTTTGTCTGTTTTCAATGTATTAACATGTATTAGAGTACATAGTGCACATTAATGTATAGAAACCATAATTTTAGACCTTTTTAGAAAAACTCAGATTTAGGCTCTTCAAACATCACCAATAAACTTATTAAGTTCTCCGAATTAAGAAAACATATTTTTATGTTAATTTTGGAGTTATCATGATTAAGATGTAATTTTTATGGATTTTATGCATTAAATTCATTTTACAAAAATCACCCTTAATCAAACCATGAAATAAGACCTTGAAAATATTTTCATTAGATAAAGATTAATTTTCCAAATCCAAAACATATTTATTTGTCAAATTTGGATAAGCGGATTAGAAGATATGAATTTCCAATACTGACCAATAGGAAATTGCCACATCATCAAAATAAATGAAATTGAAAAAAAATCTACTAATATTAGATATATTATATGTGTCATATCTTGTATAGGTTTGGTTCATGGTTGAACAACTAAGTATGCAGTTTAGACACCCGATGTGTAAGGGTCGAACATGGGGTTCCTGGACTAAAGAGGGGAAGTAGTAGTACCTGATGCACATGATGCTCACGAGAATGATTGAGTTCATAGGACTATATTGTGCCCCCAATGTATTAGATCAAAAGGAAACCCCACTTGAACTAATTTATATGTTCAATGAACCCCTCACACATGTCGGTGACATAGACATGTATGAGATTGACCAGCCTTGACGAATGATGAACAAGTATGACTTACCAAGGAACTTAGAATGGTTTAATAGGTTATATTCTTGATAGACATGATCATAAGTAGCTTGATAGGGCTAAGCATATACATGATGATGTAAACCTTGGAGAGAAGAACGTTTTGTGACCTTTGTTACTATCAACAGATAGTTTTCTCCAGTCCTAGGAGGGGACCCTTCTTGTTGGGGTAAGCACCAACTCTTGTTTAGGTTCGAGGTAACCTTAAGAGGTAACACATAAGAGCTTTATGATCTAAGTGTAATAGCAAATTATATGAGCATGAATCTATAGACCCGGGTGTGACCATCTTTAAGTGGCATGAGGATACATTGCCATGGAGGTAAGCTGTATGGGGCCAGACTGAGATAGGTAGGTTGCCATGATGCCTATGAAAGGATGTAAGGTTAACCATGAGTGCCCTGAGAGATGATAGAGTTTCAAGTGATGATTCAAGGATGATATGTGCTTGAGTATTAATAAAGGAGATGTGAGCTATGATGGAATCCAAATTCAATACTAAGGTCGAGGAGGGATAAGACCGATGGAAGTAGGAGTTGCTTGTTCCCTGGATGCACAAGACCATAGGGTCAGGATGTAATATCTATGTAACACCCATCATCACACAGAACCAAGCTAAAATAACAATTAGAAGTGGATTATAAAAAATCACTAAAAATTGAAACCATTTTTCAAAGAGTTCCAATGCCAGGAAACTCTTCACAGAAAGGCCTAAATCCATTTATGCATGTATACAACATGATTCACTTATTTACATATGTCATTCCATCACATTACCATGATATAAGATATAAGTTGATTTACCAAATCATATACAAAAGCAACATAATACGTTGAGGCATTCTAGCCAAAATCTTAAATCAATCATAAATTTGTTACGAAAAATCCCGCAAAGGACCTGAGTGTACATAGACGACACATATGAATTCTATATATAACAAGACATGACTGACAACATACCATTTCAAATATCAAATTTTCTTCTTAATGTTGTCATGTTCACTTACATGATCTCTTCTACCATGTGCACGTCCACCTAAAAAGTTGTAGAACCCATGGGGTGAGACCATAGTCCTAGTGAGAGATATAACTTTCCAGCAACACTATTATTATCACATGTATATTGTTATTTGAACAGAGAGTAAAGCTGCATAATATTACACATATCTATCCTTCATGTAATTACTTTAGAATGAAATGAAGAACATGTATAACTGTCATAAATTAAATAGTATAAAAGCAAAGCAAGGTTTCATCCAATGTGTTCGTATTTGAATCCTTAAGAAAATATGCTATATGGCTGATTACATCTTTCAATCAATCTTGTGCTTTTACAAAGATGGGAATATACCTTTCATCTTCAACTAACCACTGTGAAGTTAGCATTAGTGCCATATAGGTCTATGACAGAGCTAGAATCCATGAACTCATCTTCCCTCAGTCAGTACGAGTGTGGCAAAGATATTTAAGTCATTTTGTACTATAGCTAGCCTGGCGTATAGAGGCTCTTCACTATAGAGACACATCGCGTAGCATGTTCTATGTCCTGAGTCTGGCTTACTCTCAATCCTACATATATATATATATATATAGATATACATATATATATACATATATATATACATATACATACATATATATACATACATATATATATATATACATATACATATATATACACATATATACATATACATATATATATATATATATATATATATATATATATATATATATATATATATATATATATATATATATATATATATGTCATGGTCTGCAGTCATATTCTTCTATTAGGGCATGATTTTATTTCCAATCCTGAGGTTTGAAGGATGAAAGGAAATACTCATCTTGCACCTCGCATATTCAAAAATATGCGCTCCGAGTTTCCCGTCAGAATTGCTCGTTTCACCATTCAACAAGTTCTATCACTGACTGGATCTATGGAATGGAAACAACATGATTATATTTCACTTTATTACTTAGACCAATTAATGTGTATTTTTGGCATCAATCAAGTTATAACATACAAGCCATAAACAATTTTGTAAACAAAAGGGCATAATATATCAACGATGAATGTAATCATTTACACTACAAACTGATTCCAATAATCTCATGATATTGTGTTACTTCCCTTCATAAGGATATCACCATCAACACATTATCATGGGATTTCAATCCCTTATTTCAATACCGGAGGATATCACCTCAACTAGGAACTAAGCCTTTATTAGGTCATAAGACCCATCACATCATCCTTGTGATACATTGTTATCTCAACGTGCTTTATCAAGCATATGGGCCTTACCCATGCCAATCATTACTTGTGCCACAACATGTGTACACCATAAAAACATAGCAATCATTAGCTATGACATCCATCTCATTTGCAAGGTTATCTTTATAGAAATGAAGAGAGAATATATCTCAATACATTAAGTACATTTTAATTAAAGCACACCATGTACCATATGTCTTCTTAAGGGATATTAGGTTTCATGCTTAACTACATAGGGTTCCCAAGAAACATTTATCTTTCTAGCCTTCTAATTGCACTTCCTCTCACCAATTGGAATGTTTAAGGGTATACATTATTCATAATAACCAAGTCTACATATTCACATGTTCACATTTCCTGTGTTCCTATATCAAGGTTCATATAACTCACTTAACATTATTTAATCATCTTCATAGCACTCACAATCTATAACATTCCATTAATTTGTAAGATTATCATTACATGAAATACTGACAGAGAAAATAGTCTCAAGCTTTTAAGAATGCATACTCTCCAAGAGTAGTCTGCCCTAAGATTAGGGCAATGTTCTTTTCACATAACCTGATCAGGATTTTTCCTCAGAATTATTATTACCAAACCCTATATACACCATTTACCATTTTCCTTGGAATCAACCTAGGATTGAACATTCATTACTCAATATCAAAATTGCATACTGTATATGTGTATTACCTTATTAGGTTATGTATGTGCTACAATCAGTTATTATGTAAACATATTGATCATGTACTTACATAATATCTCTTCATTATTACTACAAACTAAGACTCAACCAATTGATACAATAGAAGGTAGATGAAGGTAGATGGAAACTAGTAAAGATGGGAGCCGAGGGACCTAAGGTCTCACATGTTATCTTTGCCTATGATTTAATCCTCTTTTCACAAGCCGGTGTTTCCCAAATCAAAATTATAAAATAATGCTTCCACATATTTAGTAAGGTTTTAGGCTAGTCTGTATCCATCACAAAGACGAGGAGTTTCTTCTCTGCAAGCGTATATTGACATCTAAGAAGGAGGATTAGTGGTATGAGTGGTTTCCAGAGCATGGGTGACCTAAGAAAATACCTTGGCATCCCGATTATCCACAAACAAGCTAACAAACACACCTATAGTGAAATCCTAGAAAAGGTTAATGGGAGGATCTTAGCGTGTTTAGCTAGAAGCCTATCTTTTGCAAGTAGGATGTGTCTTGCCAAAGTGAATCTCACCTACGTATGCTATGCAGACAGCTATGCTACCACTCCAGCTCTGTGACAGAATAGACAGTTCCATAAGAAGGTTTATCTGGGGAGGCAACCACAAAGCTCACCCCATGGCACTAGTTTCCTGGTACAAGATGACTTACCACATGACCAACGGTGGACTGGGTTTGAAGACAATGACAGACTGGAATTTAGCCTTATTATACAAGCATGCCTAGGAGCTCAGTAGTAACCGTCACTCAACCTGTTACACAGGAATAAGGCAACATTATCTCAGCAGCATGCTAGGAAGAAGTACAACATCTCAAGACTTGGGAATGCGGTTCCAAGTTGCAAATCCTTCATCGAAGAGAACTCCTATGTAATACCAATGAATGGACGCAGTACGAATGCATGGATTGACAGGTGGTGTAGGAACGAGCCCATTCTAAAGGACCAAACACTTAAGCAAATCCCTCACGACCTCATGGATGTAAAGGTAGTGAGTATGATCAATCTGGAATGAGATTGGGATAGATGCTTCCTCGAAGAATGGTTGCCAAGCAAGGTCATTGAACAAATTAAATGTCTCCAAGTCCCCTCGGAGATGAATGGAGAAGACATCAGGGTCTAGACCCATACTCGGAGTGGACAATACACTAAAAATTTTCCTACTTCCATCTCAGGGAAGGAAAGGGAACCAGGGTCACAGGGAGGTTAAGAACCGTGTGGTACAAGAAGATATTATCTCAGATTAAAACTTTTATCTGGCTCGTGATGCATGAGGCAATCCTCTTGCACAATAGGAGAGCTCAACGAGGGCTGATCAACAATTACATGTGCCCTAGATGTCATGTAGAGGAGGAGACTACATTACATGCTCTACGAGACTGTAAACATGCTAGAGGCATTTGGGATACCTTGTTTACTGGAGGCAGACACCATGAGTTTTTAATACTAATGACACCAAGCAATGGTTGCATCTACATATTCGAGAATATAACAATGCTGCGACCACTTTCTTGATAACCTGTTGGCATATATGGACCATCAACAATATAGAGATGTTTGAGAATAGAAGTGTTCCCATTTTACAGCAAGTGTGATACATAAGAAATGAGGTCACTACCCAACTAAAGGCATGGGAAACCATAAAAACTCCAATAGGACCTTGGAATAATGAAAATAATAGGTGGATGAGACCAGGGCTACAAAGCCTAAAAATTAATATGGATGCAACAGTGAAAAGCCACATCACTTCCTATGCAATGATCATTAGAGATGAATCTGGCCCTACACACTACCGATATCATTAAAGATGAGCTTGAGGGCATCAAAATTGCTGTGGAAATAGCAACGGTGAACAATTGGGAGGTAGTGAGCTTTGAGTCTAATTCCCAAACTATTGTCAACATGATACACCAGCATGAACAAAACAATCCTAGGTATGCACAATAACTATGAAAAATTCAGACCCTCATGAAATCTGTATGGAGTATGAATCACATCAAAAGAGAGGCCAATGCTGCTACAGATGACTTAGCTAAAGCAACCCTTAAAAATCCCACATCATACATCATGTATGCCCACCCTCCTAGAGAGGTCCATGATCTACTACTTAGGGACCTTTGTAATGGTAGTATTACTACCATATTTCCTTTACCTAGTTTAATTAGTGTGTGTAATTCAAATTTGGTGTTTTCTCACATGGGGAGGGCAGGATGAATAAAATAGCCTCCTGGCTTACTTAAAAAAGTGGCAAGAGTTTTAATCTTACAATATGGCACTCTTATATATATGCGTCATTCTTTTGTTGAACACTTCTCCTGAACATACCTAAATTCATGTGGCCTCTCTTGAAGGAACACCTCTTTTTCACATAAACTCCTTATAAATGCCCAAAATATTTTATATTGCTCATATACCAATTTTTAATGATGCGTACCATTTTTATGTCTATTTTCTAGGTGTTCTAAAAACTACCCAGATATAGGTGCTTTGAAGGAGTTGAACATGTGAAGGTAGTACACTTGGAGTTGACTTGAGGATAGCTTGGAATTGTCTGGCTTCCCTATGAGTTGGGGCACTTGTGAAATTAATCATAGTATTTTCTTTTTATGTATCACCCTTAGGGTGAGAAAATTATGTACATGGAATATTATATAACTTTGTAAATGGTTTTTGTTTTTTCTTCTTAATCATTCATGGCTCTTATGTTTGTATCATTGAGTGGGCCCACTATGGGGTCCCACTATTTACGGAATGGTATCAGAGCCAAAGCAGTCAGTAGCTTGACTATTTCAAGTTATCCTACATTGTTCCTTAGTAGGTAGGCTACCCTTTAGAGGTTGTTGTCATACCTAAACCTAAATTGTGTTTACTAAATTAGGGTTTCACCTTATCAAATTTGGTGGTAAATATGTATCCCAAACAAAGTTATGACCTAGTTTTGGGTAAGCTCTTATCAATCCTACCATCTCTTTATAGGTATTGATTTCTATTTGTAAAGGTTCACTCTCCTAGGAGATCGCATCTACCTCTTTCCTTACGTGAGGAAAATTCATCTACTATAGAGAGTAGGTTGACTTGAACTCACATAATTGTGTGTAACCCTAGAACAAGTCAATATGACCTCTTGCCTTTGTTGTTTTCTTGCATGCCTATGTTACACACATTATGTGGCTAAGAATGCATGGATAAAATCTTAGAATATTGGCATGAGTTTTAGATTTTGAGATGTTCTATGATAATGCAGATGATATGAACTACATCCTTTAAGGATAGGTGGACCATTCTTGAAACATGGTATTATTGCACCATAGTTTTGCTTGAGACTAGCCATCCAAGGCTTGATAATATCATAGATAAGCTTGGGATATCTCATAAATTAGGGATTATTGACAGAAGGTATTAGGGTTCAAGTAGCTATCCTTGGGATTTCATCCCTTACATGCATATAAGGTAGGAATTATGCTTATCGTCCTTGTCCTATAAAGTTACGATCACATAGTTGGATCACAGAGGCATGTTTGGAAGCTATAGTCGATACTCTTTTTCTTGAAACTTTAGATGTACACTGACACTGTGGTTGGATGAAGTAGGTACATCTAGTATTGATCCTTGAAAAGTTGACCACTCTCTCATCACCACCTTGTAATTAGTTTATTTGATATATGAGATGAAGGATAGCTTGAGTAGCTAGTTGACATGAGCTTGTAATGACACCATGGATGTAAACTAGCTAGAGATGGTGAGACCCTGATATCTTCTAATTATGGCTACACAATCTTATGAATAAATGATGTTTTCGTATGTGTTGGCATAAGTCACGATCAAGAGAATGGTGAAATAATGGATGTCATTCCTAGTAGGACCTACCAAAAGTTTACTTCATGTTAGAAGAAACATGTATCCCCTAACCTAGAATATGATATGCTTGTGGCATTCCTTTATTATGTGTGTAGAGAATCCTCTTTTGCAAAATGAAATGATGTTATGGTGATAGTATATATCATAGGTAGTAGAAAGTAGTCTACTTGGTTCTTCGATTGATTTTGGCGCCATTTTAGTTTACCATCTTAAGGTTTTCATCATCAAAATTATGTTAATTATTAATTTATATTTATTAGGGTTGTAAATGGGTAGGGTATGGTGCAGGTATGGGCATATCCATAACCGTAACCACTTAGTTAAGTGTATATGTGTACGGTTACATACCTGCTTTGTCAAAAGTTATACCCACAACATACCTATATCCGCATAACCTCCGAATATATGGATGGGTAATTGAGTATACGATTATGTTTAAGTTGCTATAATAATACACCAGAAACTTGAGATACAACAAACTATCTCACTTAAATAGATAGGTTTTGGAAAAATATCATTCAAGGTAGAGAGGAGAGAGGCGTGGAATGAAAGAATGACTTAATGGCCTTCTTAATTTAATGAAATGTACTTGTGTGGCTATAAAGGTGCATCAATAGATTTGTTTGTTATACTACTGCAAAAGACTTATATTTACTAGATGTAAGTGGTACAATATGGATCACAACATTTTAATATAAATGTATTCTATATTAAGGTACATATACTTGCTATATGTGAGTCCTACAATATGCACTAGTAATTGTTAATGTAAATTATCTATACTACTATAAAAAGAGAGAGTTTGATGCTGCACTCTCCTTGATTCACTCTCTTCTCTCCTTTTTTATGGAATTTTGCTCCTACAAATATTTGTTTCCACACTCTCCTATTAACTTTTATTATCTTAAATTCTGTATTTCTCTCTCCATCCCACCGAAATGGTTCCTTGATTCTCTCCTTTTCAAACAACCAACACAAATATCTTATACCGTAGGAACTTTTCACGGACGAGTCCTCTCCCCGCATATTTCTAACACATTTTATATGTCACGTGCATGTGCACGTGTACATTCACTAGTCTACTTAAAAATATAAGTAAATGGGTTTATGCGTATACAGGGTATGGATATATACATAATGATAACCTTACCCTATAAGAGGCGGGTATGTGGGTATAAGGATAAGCGGTTAAATGGTTATTAAAATTTATACCCATGAAGTTTTAGTGGGTATGGGTTTGAGGGTATGTGGGTATACCCATATCCATTTACAACCCTAATATTAATGTGAAAAGTTTCAAATTTCATTGATTGTTTTGGAGACAATCACCACCACAAGGAAGTTGTATTAATAGATAGGCTCGTTGGTGTAGAAGATCCTTAGCATAGACCCTAAGACTGGTTAGGTCTAACATGAAAACTAGACCTAAGTGAGAAGAAGTAAGTATGAATAATAAGTTTGTATATGTATGACCTAGTTGACCTAACCTTATTATACACCACAGTTAGTTAGATTGTAGACCGACGCTTTTACGGGGCCGACTCAGGTACACTTTATCTATAAGGAATGAAACTTAAGGACTATATGAACATAATATTGTACATATCATGTAATTTTTGGGTAATTTCCTCAACTAAAAGTCATACAAATATTATTACTCCCTACTTAGGTTAAGGTAACCTATTTAAGACAGATACATTGAACATTAATTGGATAACCTAAAAGAAATAAAAACAAAAGTTGTATGTATCAACACAAGGAAATTTTTTAGGTTGAGATAGTGCAATTGGTTGTTGTTAGTCATAATGGTTCTATGTTAATACTGGGTAGATTTCGGGGATGAAATCCTCTTTGAGGGGTCGAGTGTAGTAATATACTCAAAATTAGGATCACATGTTAAAACACCCTTTTCTTGGACCCTTAATCTATCATGCTAGCCTTCAAACCAAATTCTTTTAAAAGGTACTAGGATTTTTGGAGTTAAATAACATAATGTATGTATAAGCATCTTTCATATATGCAATAACAAGATGAAATAAGAAAACACTTTTAATAAAGGGGTTTAATGAGAAAATCCTTTGATAAAATTATTTCAATATGACACCCCAAATCAAACTAAGTGTGTTTGTGGAAAAAAATAACTACAAAATAATATATCAAATTCTATTAACAAAGACATTAAATGGGTTCATCAAGCATTTAACTCAAAATAGTTAAAAAAATATCAAATGTTTTTTAAAGATGAAATTGATGGTAAAATATAGCTCCTCACACCTTAGATATCCTACCCTTTAATTTTTGTGCCAATTAGATTTTGTTTGACCATTCAATTAATTTAGAGAAAACTCTAACTTTATTGTAATTATAACCTCCTATTAATTGCATTAGCTACCATAGGAAATTGATCATTTTTCCCCTGTAATGCTTGCTCCTTTTCCTTCCCCCCTGATCCACTCCACATGAATTTGACTCTGTGAAACACAAGCCACCATGCAATCATTTCTCCATGAATCCTCATGCATCGTCACCTCTCTATAAATGGCAAAAATGAACGACCTCCTCCCTTCTTTTCTGCCTCCCGAACAACATTCGAGACCATCAAGGTTTAATCAAAGGCCCTTCCTCCTCCGCTCTTCTCTTCCTCTTCCTCTCCCTTCTCTATTTTCCACCTTTCCCTTCTTGTTTTCACAAACCGTAACTGCTCTTATTCATATGTTCCATTCTGGCGACTGCCATGACTACAACAAGGTACCATTGTTGCTTTGGTGGCCATCGTCACACCTGTCTTCCTCCTTCTAGCATGAGATCTTTGTTTCCATCAACCCAGTGGCATCATAACCTTCTCCAAACACCTAGAGTCATGCGACAAACCTACAATGGGTCATCACCACCCACAGTCACCCCAGTAGGCTTCACCCTACCATGTTACCAGTCTGCTTCCACCACTCAAGGCAGTTGATGTTTCCTGACACCTCCCTCTGGTCCTGGTGTGCCATCAGACTAGTGCTACATCCCACGATCATCCAAAAATCACCACACCATCTCCTCACCAGCATCAATGCCAGGAGCATCGACATCACCACAACCAGGATCACCATAAAGGTACCCCGATACTCCATCTACACCCCTAGTGTCACCACCACTAAGAGCCTCACTCCTTGTTATCACCTATCATAGAGCCATCTACCATGCTGTCATGGTGGGGCCCATAGTTTCTTACTGAGAGGCTGCCAACGCCTCAACACCTTCTCCTCAATACATCCTAGACATGACATGTATTCTTCTATGACTTGACGCTAGCCAACAACCCTCAGACATCACCACCACCACCACCAAAACATGGTTTCCCACCCTTTAGTCTTGTACACCTAGAAATAGTGGTTCATGGAATGTGCTCGTTAGCAAAATCTATAATTGTATCAAAATTTGGCTACTGACTTTCCTCTACTCCTTTAAATCTCCTCTATTTGTTGCTCCTCCACCAGTTCCCAACAACGTTATAAAACGCCCAACAGTGCCCGCGTTGCCATATTATGTCAGACACATCTAGGAAACACTGTCGATGCTACCACCCTCGGCACCTTCTTTCAACACCGTGTTGCAACTCCCTCAACTCCTCTTACAACTTCCACCCAGCTACAGAACTCCAACTCTTCATGGATTTGACCCAGCAGAGGCGTCAAAGGCATGTAGAGCTACTAATTTTCAGCCCAATGTTCATTGAACATTCATAGGTCACTTATCCCCTTCCTTTATATGTTATATGTAGATTTCCATCAATAGATCATGAGTAACTACATTAATTGGAAGGCTAGCCACATGTGAAATCTAATCAAGGGATTCATACTCAATCTAGATCATCTTAGATTTCAGTAAAGTAAAAAGATAAGGTATGTATAAGGTCGAGATGTTGTGGTAATCCAACAAACTCAAAGTGTATATGTAATATAATCAATTGCATGACATGCATGGGTGATTGATTATGCACATGTATAAGTTGTGTTGAAGATGATCTTAAGTTCTAATAGAAACTATAGTGGCTTAACATTCTCTAGATGTTGACCATGCAAATATACATTCTAATACATATACATACATGAACAATTACTATGCAATGTTCCTCGACCTGTTTCTCAATTGCTTAAGAGATTAAGGGCTACATATGTACTAGACTGAATATTAGATAATGAATAGTATGTTTAGTCTTAAACTCATTAAGCATTAAATATATTAGTAAGTATATATGATGATGTACTTATACATTCGTCTCCATAAAAAATATAAAGACATAACTATGAGGATTGTCAAGTTGAGTGGGAGTGTAGATGTAACATCCCTGACCTGGGTTATGCTTTAACCCTAGGTTTTTTAATAAATAAAGATGATTATATGCTTAATCTTATCTTGTGAAAAGTAATTAGGGCTCATGAGGAACTTATGTTTCAATTTTGGTCTTGTTTGAAAAATGTTGAAGCAATGTTTGCTTATTTTGGACTAAAGTGCAAATTACCCAAGTTAAGGGGATAACTTACAAACGTTACATAATAATATGTTAATCTGATATTGATACATCATAAGAATGTATATGATGTAGTGATATGGTTTCCACAAGCTTGGGCACCAAGATAGAGCTTGTTGGACAATGTTTGTGCATTAAAACCCTGTTTTGGTGTAATGTGCAATTTACCCAAAACCTAGGGTTCAATATGCAAATTACTACTTCAATAAGGTCCCTAATGTTTCTTGACATAATTTAGAGAAAAGAAAATGAGATGCGCTCCTCATTTGAATTAAGTTGGAGGAGAGAGAATCCTGATATTAAAATAATCAAGATTTAAGCCCAATTGAAACCATAATTCAATTTAATGCAAAAATAAATAAAATAATTGAAGGGGCCTTCAACCAAAATTAATATGGTTGTATTATGATGTGTGTGGACATCCTGAATCCTTGCAAAGGCACGGACATATCCTAAGGAGGTGAAATTCCACTCACCATTATTATAAGAAAAAGAAATTTCCACTCAAAAATGGATATTGATATTATAAGGGTTACGGTGCTTAATTTGTTTTCCCTTTATGCTTGGATAATGTAAGGGATCTAGGTGGGGATATAGATGCCTTTGTATTCAAAAAACCAAGGGGGAGAAGGTGGCAACAATTTTGGAATTAAAGACTTTTATAAAAAGACCCTTTCCAAGCCAAATGAAAGGCTTTTCCGTTTCCATTTCTTCTCTTTGCTTGGAAACCGACCAAGGGAGCTAGGGAGGACCTGGAGGACGATCCCCAACCTGTTGGTAAGGTTCTTGACCCTTTTAACCTTGATTCCATGGTGGAAATCGAAAATAAATTATGGATTTCTTCTTATTTCGATCTCCTCTTCAACCCTAGCCAATCTTTTCAACCAAAAGCTTGAGGACGAGCCTAGGGGAAGTTGCAAAAGCTTCATCCACCATTTTTGGTGTGAGCTTGGAGCTTTGGAGATCAATTGGAGGTGGGTTTTATAACTTGAAACCCTAACTTTTCTATTGCATTCAATTCCCCATCAAATAATGATCATTTCTCTATTTATAATTACTAATTTGGTTGATTGATGCAATTTCCATGGAAATCACATCAGGTTTCGTGGGTCTAGAGCTTGATGATGATGACATCATCATAAGAACACACCTCCCCAAATATCTAGACCAAGCATTTTCAATCAAATGTCCAAATAGTTTCACAAACCGTTTGGGAGCAAACGGTTTCAAACCATTTGGAATGAAACAATTTCACTAAACCGCATAGAAGCAAACAATTTAAGACCGTTTGGTGATGTTGACCAGGGTTTACCGTTTGAGGATTTGTTCATAATGATCTAGGTTAATGACCCATCAATTATTATTTATTAACTCCAATTGGTTCATGAGTTGAAAGTCCATCAATCACCTAAACCCTAATCGGGTTGAGTGCTGATTTCATAAATGATTGAGTTTGAAACTTGGGTTGATTGACCTAATCGGTTTCAAAACCGTTTGGGAATCACCCAAATGGTCTGAAGACCGTTTGGAGGTCAATCAAGACCGTTTTGAGTTCTAGGGTTGAGTATGGTTAGGTATTTGAGGATTCAAACATATGGTATAAACCCTAATCGGCTAAGTGCTGATTTTGCAATTGAATGAGTTGATGCTTTGGGTTGATTGACCCAAATGGTTTGAAAACCATTTGGGGATCACCAAAATGGTCTCCAGACCGTTTGGGGGTCACCCAAGACCGTTTGGAGGCCTAGTGTTAAGTATGGTCAAGTGTTTGAAGGTCCAAAGATACCAAATTGAAATACAATTAAGTGTCGATTTGGTGAACAATCCTAGGATCCAAACCCTAATTGAATGACATGGTTAATGATGATATGATGGGAAAACGGTCTCAAGACCGTTTGGGGGACACCCAAGACCGTTTGGAGGTCTAGGGTTGACTATGGTTAGGTGTTTGAAGATCTAAAGGTACTAAGTTGAACTGCAATCAAATGCTGATTTGGTGATCAATCCAATGATCCAAACTTTGATTGATTGACTTGGATTTTGATGTTGACACAGGCTAACGGTCTCAAGACCATTTGGAGGTCATCCAAACGACCTCAAGACCGTTTGGGGTCAGGTCATGTCCAATTTGGATGATGGTCCAATAGTTTTAAAGTAACTAGTTTCACATTGGTTAATGTTGAAGGATTATCGATTCCAAACCCTAATCCAATTGATTCAAACCCTCATTGATGATCAACTGAGGCTCAAATAAGTTGAAGATTGACCTAATTAACTCAATTGAAGTATGGTTATAGGTTCAATTGATGATTGGTTACATGAATTCAATGGTTGAAGGATTCAACATTGGAAACCCTAATTTAATTGGAGTGGTTGAGACCCTTTTTGGTCCTTGCGGTTTTGAGGGGGTTTGGACCAAACGGTCTCAAGAACATTTTGGGACCAAACGATATCAAGGGTTGACTTTTTGAAACCGCATGAACTCAACCGGTTTTGAAACCGCAAACACCTAAATGGTTTGGGATCATTTGGTCCCAAACGGTATCAAGACCGTTTGGGACCAAACGATCCCAAACCATTTAGGTGCTTGCGGTTTTAAAACCGGTTGAGTTCATGTGGTTTCAAAAAGTCAACTTTGGCAAACGGTCTTCACCACCTACTTTTCTAAATGGTTTTGAGTATTCAACCAAGACCGTTTGAGGTCTGATTGGTCAAGAACATTTGAGGTCTATGTGACCAAGATCATTTGAAAGGCAATTAATCAAATTGTATGAACACTTAAAGTGAATAAAGGTCAATGGTTTAAGTGGTCAATTACATGATTTAAATCAATGGTGTTTATAGTAATGGTACCTTTAATGAGATAGGGTGACTAGTACCCTTCAAGTAGATGATCCCTAATGATCATGGTGACAATGACATAACCCATGATGTCAATTCTTCTTCAATATTGAGTTAACTTAGCTTAATCAAGGTTGAAGAAAACATCATCTTGTAGAAGATGAAAGGATAGATTTCCTACATGATTGATAATCAAGTAGTAGACTTCCTATATTAATGAATGTCTAATTAGGGTATGATCCTTCATAGTGAGATCATGAAACCCTAATTATGAGAGTTAATGAATTATAACCCTAACTGAGGATATTAATGGAAGTAATCTTACTACATGATGTTGGTATGATCTTAATTCATAGTGATGGTATGATAAACCTTAATTCAGGGTACTTTGATGATCACTCCTACTTGGGGTGAATAGTAAACCCTAATCCAGGGTGATGTGATATGAATAGAAACACTAATGGAGGGTGATGACATGAGAAACCCTAATTGGGGGTGATGGCATTAGAAACCCCAATTGGGATGAACAATAAGTCTAATTATGGTTTATTGAATATGAAACCCTAGTTTTAAGTGATGTTATGTGGAACCCTGATATTATGATATGATGTAAGTCTCAATCTAGGATGATGCCATGTAATGATACTATGATAGGTGAAACCGTAGTGATGGTATAATAGCCAATATACTAATATGGGGTGTGGATGATATAATCAAATATGAAGAGAATGTTATAACCATGTAAGGTAAGTTTGATGAAACATATGAATGATGATGAGGTTATCATAATGAATAAGGGTCTATGAGACAAGATGATTCTTAGATCATTATACACCTCATTTCTTGCATGTGTAACAACCTATACACCTTACAATGATAAGGACATGAAACCCTTAGGAATGATGTATGATAAACTAAATAATGATGTGGGTAACATCCTAAGGGTTGAAATATCTAAAGTGATGGATAATAGTTTATCCTATATTCAACACTGCCTAACCATTGGGTAAGTCCACCTTATTAAAGATAGTTGGACAATTCTAATGTATGACCTATGCACCATATAATGAGAATAGCAAGTTAGTGGGTAAAGCATAAAGAGGGGAAATACCTTAATACAAGGCTAGTTGATTAACTTAAGTAAGATGGAAATGAGATGAAAGTGATACATCAAGATATGATAGATATCACATTCAACATTGCAGTATAGACATACCTTGATGAACCTCTAAACCAACATTCTTGGATAAGAAACACATGGAGTGTGTGATATGTAATTGTTACAATAAAGATGTAATGAACTCAATGTACTTTCATAAATGTTGATTAATATACCTTGAGAATGGGGTTAAGCCAAATCAATGAGTATGATGTAATCATACCATGGTAAGGATGAGAAATGAACTTATGCCTTGAAATGATGATCATTAATGATATATGATGACAATGGTAATCATAAGCAAATACTTATGATATCTTTGAATGCCCATGGAGGTGTGGATCAATATATTAGGGTTGAACTAATAATGTGAGCATGAAATCCTAATTAATGTAAGATGGGAACCCTAACCCTAATTTTGAGTAAAGGGAATGAAAAGCCTTATTTAATAGATAACCCTAATCCTAATAAAGGATGGTGGTGTTACTATTACTTCATATGATGTAATAAATAATTTACATGACTATTATCATGTCTATTATCATGTAGACATCATTTGATGATGAACATAGCTAGATTTGAGCTATGAAATTCAAAAAATAAATATGTTGAATGGCCTTATGTGCCTAATGTTGTTGTTTCTTAGTAAAAGTAACAAAATATGTATGAACCTTAGGAGTTCCATGAATGAGTTGTTGCCTAGTGAAAGGTGACAAAATACTTAATGGGCCTTGTGAGCCATGTAAGATACTTGTATAACAAGTATAATTGATACCTCAGTCTGAGGACTTAGAGGTAATAGTTACCTAACAAGTGGTAATAATGATAATGATGAATTGAGGGTATGAATACGCAAAATTGATAAGTATGATGATGTTGTTGAGAGATGTGAACTTTCAAAGAAAAGAAATGAGGGACTGAGATCCCAATGTCTTATAAAGACTGAGAATTGATTAATGAAAATAGTACATGTTTCTTTATAGCATTTGTCTGAATAAGTTATGTTTGAGAACTTGATTGATGCTAAAAGAATATGATAATGTACTTAATTAATCAAGTGAAATCATATCATGTAGAGCCTTGACTATAGAACCATCATCATCAGCAATAGGTGATGGTGAAACGGGTGCTCCGCGACAAAACTCGAAACACATATTTGGAATATGTGTGGGCAATGGGCGACTGTATCCTGATGTCCTAATGAGGAAATTGATAGAAGGTAAACAAAAAACCTCTAAATCCTTCATTAATTGCACCAGGATGGATGTATCGCGAGTCCCCCAAAGATTGGGACAGATGCAATACACATCTCCCAATAATGTTGATGCCAGATTTATGGAGATAAACATGAAATCTCACGATCACGAAGAGAGTGCAGCACGCCACTGTAACTCTAATAGCGAAGTTTCCAGTATACCTTGGGAAGCTATATATAGCAGAGACACAAGATGTCCTGCATGTAATCTCGCACTAACTGAGATATGGGAGGTCTTGGTAGCCGGCTCTACCTTTGACCTTGTATGGTACCGATTTCGACTTCGCAGTGGTCGGTTGGAGCATGAGCGGTATACCTCATCTCCTCAGGGAATAAGTGTGATTGTAAAATGTAACTAGCCGTATAACATGTTTGCTTAAGGTTTGAATACGGAAACTCGTTGGCTGATGTTACATTCCTTTTATGGAATTTCAGTTGATAAATGTTATTCATATCTCTTTACATTCCTTGCAATTAGATAAATGGATTAGAATATACCATGAGTGGATACAATGTTCTCCTTAGGAAAGGAGATTATCTTTCTCTATTCATACAATGAATAATGCTGCTGTTAATATGTAAGAACTCTTGTTAAAGTTTAATATAATAATCTGCAACAGCAATGTTTTGGCGGAGAGTTATATCTCTTGCTGGGGCAATTTACAATTGTCTCACCCCCGTGGGATCGAACATTTTTAGGTGGACGTGGACAAAGAAGCAGACACTCTTTTGCAGGAAAAGGAAAGCAACAACTTGGACAACAGTGAGATCTCAGGTGGAGATGCTGACTATCAAGTCATATAGTTTGATAGTCCTATGTGTCGTCTCTGTACTCTCAGGTCCTCGGAGTTTTTAGTTAGTGTTTTAATGAATCGATCTATGATTTTGGCTTGATACCTCAAAGTTATATGGTGTCTATATATTATGTCTTGAGACAACTGATGTTGTAAATATCGAGAAGAGATAGTGCAAGACATGTACTTTGAAACAGAATGTAAATGTTATACTTTGTCTCTTGAAGAAAAAGATTTTCTATGCGTGGATCTCTTTGCCAAAAGTTTTAATTTTTAGTGATTTTCAATAATCCGCTGCAAATGATTCACTTCCTCTTAGTTAATCTTGTGTTTTGTAAGTTGGATGCCACAATTTAGTGGTATCAGAACTCTAGGTTCACTGAGTCTACAGAGACATAGGACTAAGGTAGTAGAGTCTATTCTAGTGTTTTGTAGTGTATCTGATAGTGTCTTCTACTCATATAGGAGGAGAAGAACTTGAAGATGACTAGGTCACATGAGGAGTTTGCTGTAGAAAGTAGCAACGCTGCACCAAGAAGAGGTGCAGGGGAGCAGGCAAGAGAGGGACAATTGCCTGAGAACCCCTAGCCAATCCAACTGTCATAAGAAATCCTTCCTTAGGTATCACTGTTGGGGAACTTAGGGCAACTATGATGTATTTAGTGGATAGAGCACTGACAATACAACCTAGATTACCAGCCCCTAATGATGATGTTTTGGACATCAACATGATATGTAATCCACATCAGCAGGTTGAAACAATAGGAAATGATGAAGTTCTGGACTTAGATCAAGTTTGTGCTCAACCTCAGCCCGTGGAATTAATAAATAGTGATGTAAGGAATATGTTAAAATATGAAATTAGGGTCTGTCACAAGTGTAGGAGGCGTGGACATATCAGAAGGTATTGCCCAGAGAAGAAAAACAAGATGATGACTGAGGAAAGGCCTATCCAAATCCAGGAACAGAGGCCTGGTAGTTCCAAAAAGAAGAAGACTTTGGTACCACCAGTACAACCAGTGCCTAGTGCACCAAGGCAATGGTTATCGAGAAAAGGTAAATAACCTTTTAGACCACATAAAGAGCTTAGAACTTGTTACTTATGTAGACATGTAGGACATCTGGTAAGAGATTTCTCAGTCAGAAATGCTATGATGAATCAACCTCTGAGGCAGAGTCCGCCTGAGGCAGTGAATAATCCATGAATCATGACAGGTTAGACAAAATAATGTCATTCTTATATGTTTTTTATGGCTTCCTAAGTGAAATGAGAAAGTAATTGATTGAAATTTCCTTGATTAGTCCTATGAGGAGTTATATTTTGCATAATAAACATTATAGATGTTTTTGTCCTTACCTTTGTGAGAAAAAGACGAGGCATTGAAGAAATGCCTGGATAAAATCCAGTAATGTTAAGTTTTATTTTTATGATAATATGAAAAGGAAGGAATATGATAGTATAAAAAGTGCATACTACTTAATCTCAGTATTTATATACCCTGGCCAGGTATACAACTATTGATGATGAAGTGAGTACGGAAACTCTTAGATTGTTATCTTTTTGATTGCTCTGATTAAGTAGTCATTCTGAGACAATCTAATGAGTATCATGAAATAAGAAATATGGAATAAATAAGCATGTTATATCATATCTATAAAAGGAGAATCTGAGATAATCTCATATGAGAAAGTGTATGAGGAAATAATAATATATTCCTCATAAGATGAGAATGGGACCAAGGGAGATGATCCCTTCCCAATAAATATGTAAGTATAATAAAGATCTTCTCCATAATGAAGAAATGGGAAAATATGATGAGATCATGAGATGATAATAAACATGCTAGAAAACAATAAAGAAAGGGATAATGTTATGTTATCATCCTTATAATTCCTATGTTGAGGGAAAGGAACCAAGATGAGATAAGAGTAAAATGTTCATCAATAATTGAAAATATATGAATTAAAAAGAGAAGTATGAATCCTTGTTTTCTTTCCTTTCAGGGACATGGCAACCAAGTGGGTCTTAGGACACTTTATGTGCATAATATAAAGATATTTATGTGATGGATACTTAGAAATGTATCAGTTTATCTTGGGCTTGGGCTCCAAGGTGAAGATATATGTAATAAGTAATGTCCCAAGATGAAAGGAAGACAAAGATGTGATGTGTTTATAACACATGAAATCGGTACCAAGGTGAGAAATCCTGATATCTAAAGAAATACTAAATGATTTATGTTGACTACCCAGAATGGTCAACCATGAAATCAGATTAACCATGTAAAATAATATGAACATCACATGTTAGGGATTTATGTTTTTCATAAACATAAAAATTGAAGATATCCTTGAGAAAAGTTCTTGGTTGATATGTAACCTCTTCTTATGAAAAGAAAATGCACAACTAATGAGATAGTTAATTTAGGTAATAAGGAAAGCTTGTGTTGTATCATTAGGTAAGGTGACACAACTATAGTATGAAAAGACTTATAGTCCCAAGTGGGCGACAATATATAATTGTGAACCTTGTATGTGAAATGCTGAATTAATTAAGGAACACGGGAGTATATATATCTCATGTAAATTATTCCATGATAAACTTGTGTGAAATAACTGTTTATTTATCAAAAATCTATGGTGTCTCCATAATAATGAGGTTTTATGTGAAGACATGATAATATGATGCATGAATAACATCTGTTTCCTTTTATCTGGGATTTCGGGGACGAAATCCTTATAAGGGTGGATAATTTGTAACATCCCTGACCTGGGTTATGCTTTAACCCTAGGTGTTTTAATAAATTAAGATGATTATATGCTTAATCTTATCTTGTGAAAAGTGATTAGGGCTCATGAGGAACTTATGTTTCAATTTTGGTCTTGTTTGGACAATGTTGAAGCAATATTTGCTTATTTTGGACTAAAGTGCAAATTACCCAAGTTAAGGGGATAACTTACAAATGTTACATAATAATATGTTCCTCTGATGTTGAGACATCATAAGAATGTATATGATGTAGTGGTATGGTTTCCACAAGCTTGGGCACCAAGATAGAGCTTGTTGGAGAATGTTTGTGCATTAAAACCCTATTTTGGTGTAATGTGCAATTTACCCAAAACCTAGGGTTCAATATGCAAATTAATACTTCAATAAGGTCCCTAATGTTTCTTTACATCATTTAGAGCAAAGAAAATGAGAGGGGCGCCTCATTTGAACTAAGTTGGAGGAGAGAGAATCTTGATATTAAAACAATCAAGATTTAAGCCCAATTGAAATCGTAATTCAATTTAATGCAAAAATAAATAAAATAATTGAAGGGGACTTCAACCAAAATTAATATGGTTGGATTCTTATGTGTGTTTACATCCTTAATCCTTGGAAAGGCATGAAAATATCCTAAGGAGGTGCAATTCCACTCACCATTATTATAAGAAAAAGAAATTTCCACTCAAAAATGGATATTGATATTATAAGGGTTAAGGTGCTTAATTTCTTTTCCCTTTATTCTTGGATAATGGAAGGGAGCTCGGTGGGGATAGAGATTCCTTTGTATTCAAGAAACCAAGGGGGAGAAGGTGGCAACAATTTTGGAATTAAAAGACTTTTATAAAGTATTTTCTCTCTCATTGAATTTCTTATAAAAAGACCCTTTCCAAGCCAAATGAAAGGCGTTTCCATTTCCATTTCTTCTCTTTGCTTGGAAACCGTACAAGGGAGATAGGGAGGACCTGGAGGACGACACCCAACCTGTTGGTAATGTTCTTGACCCTTTTCACCTTGATTCCATGGTGGAAATCGAAAATAAATTATGGATTTCTTCATATTTCGATCTCCTCTTCAACCCTAGCCAATCTTTTCAACCAAAAGCTTGAGGACGAGACTAGGGGAAGTTGCAAAAGATTCATCCTCCATTGTTGGCGTGATCGTGGAGCTTTGGATCTCAATTGGAGGTGGATTTTATAACTTGAAAGCCTAACTTTGCTACTGCATTCCATTCCCCATCAAATAATGATCATTTCTTTATTTACAATTACTGATTTGGTTGATTGATGCAATTTGCATGGAAATCACAGCAGGTTTTGTGGGTCTATAGCTTGATTATGATGACATCATAATAAGCACACACCTCACCAAATATCTATACCATACAGTTTCAATTAAATGTCCAAACAGTTTCACAAACCGTTTGGGAGAAAATAGTTTCAAACCGTTTGGAATGAAACAGTTTCACTAAACCGCATAGAAGCAAATGGTTTAAGACCGTTTGGTGATGTTGACCAGGGTTTACCATTTTAGGATTTGTTCATAATTATCTAGGGTAATGAGCCATCAATTATTATCGGTAAACTCCAATTGGTTCATGAGTTGAAGGCCCATCAATCACCTAAACCCTAATCGGGTTGAGTGCTGATTTCATAAGTGATTGAGTTTGAAACGTGGGTTGATTGACCCAATCGGTTTCAAAACCGTTTGGGAATCACCCAAACGGTCTCAAGACCATTTGGAGGTCAACCAAGACCGTTTGGAGGTCTAGGGTTGAGTATTAGGTATTTGAAGATTCAAACATATGGTATAAACCCTAATCGGGTAAGTGCTGATTTTGCAATTGAATGAGTTGATGTTTTGGGTTGATTGACCCAAATGGTTTCAAAACCATTTGGGGATCACCCAAACGGTATCAAGACCGTTTGGATGTCACCCAAGACCGTTTGGATGCCTATGGTTAAGTATGGTCAAGTGTTTGAAGGTCCAAAGATACCAAATTGAAATACAATTAAGTGCTGATTTGGTGACCAATCCTAGTATCCAAACCCTAATTGAATGACATGGTTAATGATGATATGATGGGAAACCGGTCTCAAGACCATTTGGAGGTCATACAAATGGTCCCAAGACCGTTTGGGGGTCTCCTAAGACCGTTTGGAGGTCTAGGGTTGACTATGGTTAGGTGTTTGAAGATCTAAAGGTACTAAGTTGAAGTGCAATCAAATGCTGATTTGGTGATCAATCCAATGATCCAAACTTTGATTGATTGACTTGGATTTTGATGTTGACATGGGAAAGCGGTCTCAAGACCGTTTGGAGGTCATCCAAACGACCTCAAGACCGTTTGGGGTCAGGTCATGTCCAATTTGGATGATGGTCCAATAGTTTTAAAGTAACTAGTTTCATATTGGTTAATGTTGAAGGATCATTGATTCCAAACCCTAATCTAATTGATTCAAACCCTAATTGATGATAAATTGAGGGTCAATTGAGGGTCAAATCAGTTGAAGTTTGACCTAATTAACTCAATTGAAGTATGGTGATAGGTTCAATTGATGATTGGTTACATGAATTCAATGGTTGAAGGATTCAACATTGGAAACCCTAATTTAATTGGAGTGGTTGATACCCTTTTTGGTCCTTGCAGTTTTGAGGGGGTTTGGACCAAACGGTCTCAAGACCATTTGAGTCCAAACGGTCTCAAGACCATTTGGGACCAAACAATCCCAAACCGTTTAGGTGCATGCGGTTTCAAAACCGGTTGAGCTCATGCGGTTTCAAAAAGTCAACTTTGGCAAATGGTCTTCACCACCTACTTTTCTAAACAGTTTTGAATATTCAACCAAGACCGTTTGAGGTCTGATTGGTCAAGACCATTGGAGGTCTAAGTGACCAAGATCATTTGAAAGGTAATTAATCAAATTGTATGCACACTTAAAGTGAATAAAGGTCAATGGTTTAAGTGGTCAATTACATGATGTAAATCAACGGTGTTTATAGTAATGGTACCTTTAAAGAGATAGGGTGATTAGTACCCTTCAAGTAGCTGAGCCCTAATGATCATGGTGATAATGACATAACCCATGATGTCAATTATTCATCAATATTGAGTTAACTTAGCTTAATCAAGGCTGAAGCAAACATCATCTTGTAGAAGATGAAAGGGAAGATTTCCTACATGATTGATAATCAAGTAGTAGACTTCCTATATGAATGAATGTCTAATTAGGGTATGATCCTTCATAGTGAGATCATGAAACCCTAATTATGAGGGTTAATGAATTATAACCCTAACTGAGGATATTAATGGAAGTAATCTTACTACATGATGTTGGTATGATCTTAATTCATAGTGATGGTATGATAAACCTTAATTCAGGGTACTTTAATGATCACTCCTACTTGGGGTGAATAGTAAACCCTAATCTAGGATGATGTGATATGAATAGAAACCCTAATGGAGGGTGATGACATGAGAAACCCTACTCGGGGGTGATGACATGAGAAACCCCAATTGGGATGAACAATAAGTCTAATTATGGTTTATTGAATATGAAACCCTAGTTTTAAGTGATGTTATGTGGAACCCTGATATTATGATATGGTGTAAGTCTCAATTTAGGATGATGCTATGTAATGATACTATTATAGGTGAAACCCTAGTGATGGTATAATAGCCAATATACTAATATGGGGTGTGGGTGATATAATCAAATAAGAAGAGAATGTTATAACCATGAAAGGTAAGGTTGATGAACCATATGAATGATAATGAGGTTATCATAATGAATAAGGGTCTAAGAGACAAGATGATGCTTAGATCATTATACACCTCATTTCTTGCATGTGTAACAACCTATACACCTTACAATGATAAGGACATGAAACCATTAGGAATGATGTATGCTATACTAAATAATGATGTGGGTAACATTCTAAGGGTTGAAATATATAAAGTGATGGATAATAGTTTATCCTATATTCAACACTGCCTAACCATTTGGTAAACCACCTTATTAAAGATAGTTGGACAATTCTAATGTATGACCTATGCACCATGTAATGAGAATAACAAGTTAGTGGGTAAAGCATTAAGAGGGGAAATACCTTAATACAAGGCTAGTTGATTAACTTAAGTAAAATGGAAATGAGATGAAAGTGATACATCAAGATATGATAAATATCACATTCAACATTTCAGTATAGACATACCTTGATGAACCTCTAATCCAATATTCTTGGATAAGAAACACATGGAGTGTGTGATATGTAATTATTACAATAAATATGTAATGAACTCAATGTACTTTCATAAATGTTGATTAATATACCTTGAGAATGGGGTTAAGCCAAATCAATGAGTATGATGTAATCATACCATGGCAAGGATGGGAAATGAACTTATGCCTTGAAATGATGATCATTAATGATATATTATGAGAATGGTAATCATAAGAAAATACTTATGATATCTTTGAATGCCCATAGAGGTGTGGATCAATATATTAGGGTTGAACTAATAATGTGAGCATGAAATCCTAATTTATGTAAGATGGGAACCCTAACCCTAATTTTGAGTAAAGGGAATGAAAAGCCATATTTAATAGATAACCCTAATCCTGATAAAGGATGGTGGTGTTACTATTACTTCATATGAGATAATAAACAATTTACATGACTATTATCATGTCTAATATCATGTAGACATCATTTTATGATGAACATAGCTAGATTTGAGCTATGAAATTCAAAAAATAAATATGTTGAATGGCCTTATGTGCCTAATGTTGTTGTTTCTTAGTAAAAGTAACAAAATATGTATGAACCTTATGAGTTCCATGAATGAGTTGTTGCCTAGTGAAAGGTGACAAAATACTTAATGGGCCTTGTGAGCCATGTAAGATACTTGTATAACAAGTATCATGGGTACCTCAGTCTGAGGACTTAGAGGTAATAGTTACCTAACAAGTGGTAGTAGTTATAATAATGAATAGAGGTAATAGTGGATACCCCAGGAGGATAAGGATGGATCGAGGGCGAGGAGGATGGGGGAGAGGGCATGGGCAGAACCCTAGCGGGCAAAGGGGGAAGGAGCAAGCTACCGCAGAGTCATCCTTGACTCCTCCAGTTCATCAAGATGCGGAGACTAGAGATGGAGGCAAGCACGACCTTCCTTCTAATCCTGCTAAGGAGGCGCTGCACAAGGGTAAGGTGCCGGCGACGTCGTCCGAGGTCCCTCCCAACTCTCTGTCAAAATCCTCCCCATAGAGTCAGGCGAATGGCGTCCCTTCTTCTTCACGGGTTGCTGACTGGCTGCTGTCCAGTAGGCAGGATCGCGAAGTAGAAGGAATCGCCACGATCGACTACATCGAGCCAACCTTCCTCGATGGATCGAGATGTGCGTCTATCTCTAGTCAGGGTATCTCCGTCTTGGATTGGAGTGAGTTCATCTCGATCCGTTTTGTTGGCAGGAAACCATTTCAGGAGCACTTGGCTGGGTGGATTAGGAGGCAATGGCGACCTAGCGGCCCCATTCAGGTGTTCTCGGATGAAAGGGAAGGGTATGTTATCAAACTACCTTATCCTAGAGAACGGGAAAGAGTATTGGACAAAGTGCCTTGGTTCATGGATGGCTCCTTAGTCGTTGCTCAGTCTTGGAAGCCAGGGATTCCTCTTCAGCCACTCTCCTTCTCACGAGTCCCAGTTTGGGTCAAGATAGAGAATACTGGTCTCCCATGGACACACGACCATATCGCAAGGGTGGCCACCACCATAGGGAAGCCTGTGGATTTTGACGATAGCTCAACCTCTGTTGGATGCCTGGGTTCAGCCTCCGTCTGCGTCGAGGTCAGCAACATCCTTGATCTGCCTAAATCAAGAAAAGCTGAGGTGGATTCAGTCATCAAGCAGTTAAAGGTGGAGATCGTCTCCAAGCCAATCGTGTGTTCGTGCTGCACGAGGTTCGGCCATAGACAATCGTTGTGTCCTCAGAAGATTCGGAAGCCTCCACCAGACAAGGACCTACATATGAGGTTTGGCAAGAATGCAGATGTTCGAAAAAATGCTCCTGTTGATCCTGACCATAATACAAATGAGATTCATTCTTCTGAGTCTGATGACAGCCTGCGTAAGGCCATTGAGCAGAAGGTTGAAGAAGTATTTCTCATTGGAAATGCCTCTAGCCCTCCTCCTCAGTCCAATGATTCCCATGATTTCCAAGATGAACCTGATATGTTTGGGTCCTCACCAGTTTGTAATGTGGGTAGTATCAACCTAGACTGGGAGCTGGACCTCAATAGATGCGATTCCGAATCTTGGAAGGTCAAGAAAATCTGGGAAAGTTGTGATTTTTCAGTTGATTACCAACATAGTAAAGCCAACTTGTTCAAGGATGGGGATGATTCCATTGAGGACTCTAACTCTGAAGCTGGATCAGATCATTTGAGAGATGAATCACTAGAGTTTGAGGAAGTAAGGTACAAAAGGAAAAAGAAAGTAGCCATGAAGAAATGGGAAGGGGGCTAATTCTATCTTCTTTCCTGTGTTAGAACCTAGCTACTTGTTTTCTTACCTGCAAATTGTTCCTACCGTAAGGATCTAAGCTCTGCATTAGTGATGTTATGTGAAGGCTTGCAGATGATTAGTAAGTACACTTTTACTTGAGGATATTATTGCTAGTACTGATTTGATCTTTGTGCGGGCTTTGACTTGATATTGTGATTCTGAGTCGAAAATCCTGATGCTTTTATGGTCTGCTGGCTGGAAAAGTATATGATCAGTACAACTGAAGGATAGAAGCCAATTCTGCTGGTTGCATAGAATCCAGGAAAACTAAAGATATGTCTGGATATTCAAGACATCACATTTTTAGAGGGTGTTTTTTCATGCTAGCTGCTGTTTTGAGTAGCTTAGGATTATGTCGTTAGTTGTTTTTTGGGGTTCTGTATGGTTAGTTAGTTTCTGCTTCTTCTTTTGGTTGTTCCGATAGGTGGTTTCGAGAACCGTAACATTTTCTATGCTCTGGCTTAGTTTGTTTTGTTTTGTTGGTGATTAGTCACCGAGCTTGTATTCAGGGGTGCTTTCTTGTACCCAAAGTTTTTGGGCAACATCATAGTAATAGAGATTTTTACCGACCAAAAAAAGAGGGTATGAATACCCAAAATTGATAAGTATGATGATGTTGTTGAGAGATGTGAACTTTCAAAGAAAAGAAATGAGGGATTGAGATCCCAATGTCTTATAAAGACTGAGAATTGATTAATGAAAATAGTACATGTTTCCTTATAGCATTTGTCTGAATAAGTTATGTTTGAGAACTTGACTGATGCTAAAAGAATATGATAATGTACTTAATTAATCAAGTGAAATCATATCATGTAGAGCCTTGACCATAGATCCATCATCGTCAACAATAGGTGATGGTGAAATGGGTGCTCCGCGGAAAAACCCGGAACACATATTTTGAATATGCGGGGGCAATGGGTGACTGTATCCTGACGTCCTAATGAGGGAATTGATAGAAGGTAAACAACAAACCTCTCAATCCTTCATTACTTGCACCGGGATGGATGTATCACGAATCCCCTGAAGATAGGGACAGATGTAGTACACATCTCCCAATAATGTTGATGCCAGATCGATGGAGATAAACATGAAATCTCACGATCACGAAGAGAGTGCAGCACGCCACTGTAACTCTAATAGCGAAGTTGCCAGTATACCCTGGAAATCTATATATAGAAGAGACACAAGATGTCTTGCATGTATTCTCGCACTAACTGAGATATGGGAGGTCTTGGTCGCCGTCTCTACCTTTGACCTTTTATGGTACCGATTTCGACGTCGCAGTGGTCGGTTGGAGCATGAGCGGTATACCTCATCTCCTCCGGGCATAAGTGTGATTGTAAAACGTAACTATCCATATAGCATGTTTGCTTAAGGTTTGAATGCGGAAACTCATTGGCTGATGTTACATTCCTTTTATGCAATTTCAGTTGATAAATGTTATTCATATCTCTTTACATTCCTTGCAATTAGATAAATGGATTATGAATCTACCATGAATAGATACAATGTTCTCCTTAGGAAAGGAGATTATCTTTCTCTGTTCATACAATGAATAATGCTACTATTAATATGTAAGAACTCTTGTTCAATTTTAATATAATAATCTGCAACAACAATGTTTTGGCAGAGAGTTATATCTCGCACTGGGGCAATTTACAATTGTCTCACCTCCGTAGGATCCAATATTTTTAGGTGGACACGGACAAAAAAGCAGACACTCTTTTGTAGGAAAAGGAAAGCAACAACTTGGACAACAGTGAGATCTCACGTGGAGATGCTGACTGTCAAGTCATATAGTTTGAAAGTCCTATGTGTCGTCTCTGTACTCTCAAGTCCTTAGAGTTTTTAGTTAGTGTTTTAATGAATCGATATGTGATTTTGGCTTGATGCCTCGAAGTTATATGCTGTGTATATATTATGTCTGGAGATAGCTGATGTTGTAAATCTCAAGAAGAGATAGTGCAAGACATGTACTTTGAAACAGAATGTAAATGTTATACTTTGGCTCTTGAAGAAAAAGATTTCCTATGTGTGGATCTCTTTGCAAAAATTTTTAATTTTTAGTGATTTTCAGTAATCCGCTGCAAATGATTCGCTTCCTCTTAGTTAATCTTGTATTTTGTAAGTTGGATGCCACAGTAGACCACCATATCAATGATAAATCATGCTAAAAAAATTGAGATATAGATATGTGACTTAATATGTGAATGAAATATGTAAGTAAAATCTAACCCATCAATGTAATGGTCACTAAGTAGATGATGTTATATATATGACCATGGATAAACGTGTATGAGAAAATATTGTACCATGACTTAAAGTGGGTATTTTCATGTAATAACAACAACATGATCATTAATTATATACAAGGGATCATATGCTCACTTAATAAGATTATAAACCCTAATATGCAATTATGTGATTCGAACTAGGACAAGAGTAATATGTATAGATTGGTTAAGAATGAATACACACACTCATTAGGGTTTGACTAAAATACCTAATGTGTTTCTAGGATGAAAAGTTGACATTGTGGACCAAAGTATACTATTCGAGTTAACCTTTATATCTCAAAATCAAGTATATGCAACTCCCTATTACATTGGGCATTTTAAATGACTAAAAAATCATTATTCCTATAATGAAGCATTCTTTTGTATAAGATTTCTTTTTGCCCCAATTGAATATTTTTTCATTCTTATTGATTGGGATTGTAAACCCAACTGCCATGTTATCTTTTATTGTTCTAAATGTCACTTGAAATGTGTTTATGACTGAACAATGATTATCTTGCCACACTATTATGCATGCATTGTATTAGAATAGTTATTAATTGTAGATTCTTATGCATAACCATTATTACACATCTGTTTCCGTCCGGGGTGTTCCCTTTTCCACCCTTATGTTGTATATTTGGGCATGTCAGTTTCTGCATGTATTATGTATATTTGGGTGCATCTATTTCCACATTGGGTGCTTCCGTTCCACCCACTTTTAGGCCAAAGGCTCAATTGTGTCTTGGCCCTACATAGGTAGACTTAGTTTATACTAAATTGCATGCAAAATGTTTTACTTTATGGATTGTGATATGATAAATGGCAAGAGTTTTATTCATACTATTTGGCACTCTTATATTTATGCCGCATTCTTGTGTTGAACACTTCTCTTGAACTTGCCTAAATTCATGTGGCCTCTCTTGAAGGAACACCTCTTTTGCACTTAAACTCCTTATAAATGCCCAAATTATTTTATATTGCACATATACAGGTTTTTACTAATGCATACCATTTTTGTGTCTATTTTATGGGTGTTCCCAAAACTACCCAGGTATAGGTACTTTAGAGGATTTGAGCATATGAAGGTAGTACACTTGGAGTTGACTAGAGGATACCTTGGAATGGTCGGGTTTCCCTCTACTTCTGGGGCTCTTGTGAAATTGATCATAGTATTTTCTTTTTATGTATCACCCTTAGGGTGAGAAAGTTATGTACATGACCCGACCGCTGTGGCGTGGATGGTTCAGCTCGGCTTGGCCCCCTGGGGGTCCCGAGTTTGAATCCTACCATTGCGTAGTGTATTTACCACCTCTTGGGTCATCCGGTCTCTGGCACCTGTTTGGAGGGGGGGGCTTCGTCCCCTGCAGATCCAAAAAAAAAGTTATGTACATGGAATATTGTATACCTTTATAAATGGTTATTATTTTCGTTGCTAATCATTATTTTCTCATATGTTTGTATCATTGAGTGGTCCTACTATCGAGTCCCACTCTTTACACCTTGCTTGCGGCTGGTAGTTATTGCACATATAATAGTTAAAACCATGGGTTATATTTCTTAGATGAATTTATTATGTTATTATATCGAACTTCAAATTTTGGCATTGTTGTGTCACATGATTGAATCTTGACATGTCCAATTTAAATTGAGATCAATTTACATTTTTTTATAATTGATATTATTGCATACCCATCTGAATATAATTTCCTTGAGCCCTTGTCATTGTGGTTTTCTCATGTATATTGGGGACCACTTTCTGTGTATGTGACATTGAACCAATGTTGAGTTGTGTCATCTGGATTTGATCCTAATATTGATAGAATATTTCACGCATTGAGAAGACAAAACAAAGACAACATGATGAAAAAGATATCACTCACTGTTTGAATCAAGCTCTTGCTACTCAATGAGAAAGACCCACTCACAAGCATAACAAGGATGAGAGATATTGAAAGAAACACTTGGACATGGTGTTTAGAGCGGTTCCAATCTCCAAACTAGGAGATTGTCAATCCACTACCTAGAGAGGTCAACCTCTAGGATGTTGCATCCCATGTATACCTTTATTATATTATAAGAGATGCAAAAAGACCACCATACATCCAAGGACTTACCTATTCAAGACAAGAGTATGTCACCTACACAAGGACTTACCCACTTGATCAAGATGTCTTTAGCCTTCACCTATAATTTACCCACACTTGCATCAAGTCTTTGGCCTTGTAGGAATTATCCCCTTTTCTTAAATATTCTGCCTTGCCTTCCTCCTTCACTGGAGAAGATCTTCTCACCTTCTTCAACCTTGAAGAAGAACAAGAACTCCTCCTTCACTCAGAGAAAATCACTTCAACCTTTGCTCTTTAAGAAATGGGATTGGGAAGATTGAAAGATGGAGATCTTTACAAGATAACATTGAGGTAGCTCTCTTACAACATGCCTAACTCATGTATAATCACAAAAGGCTTTGTAAATGTGAGAGACAAAGGGGCTAAAATGGTTGTAGCACACTCAACTATAGAAAGGACCAAGGATAGCATGAATGAGCAACCTTGGAATGAACTCTAAGAGGTCCTATTTATAGATTGGGGGTGTTCCTTTGAGTGTGGGATCATTTAAGAATGAAAAATAGCCATTTTACAACTACAACAGATCTATTTTCAATTCTAACCACTCTCCAATGGTTGGAATCACTTTTTTTGCATTTTCCATACAATACATTTGGCCGAGGTTCAATAAAGATAACTCAACCGATCCACTAAACCAAAAAGTTAGTTTTCAAACTGTCGATCGGTTTTTTCCTGGAGAAACTCGACCGACCAACTACAATTAACTTTAGTTAGTAGATCGGTCGGTTGAGTTTTGTGAGTGTACAACTCGACTGATTGATCCATTTCAAAAACTGCATCACTGATCGGTTGAGATTCAAACTCGACCGATTAAAGTGTTGTCACAAATATTTTAAAATGATTTTAAAGTGATAAAATGATGGAATAATGTGTCCCTGATTTTTTCTCATCTTAGTTACAAGCCATATCATCAATAAAAATGATTACAAAAATATTCTAAGATGGTTTGAAGTGATTTCCAAAAAAAGTGCATTTGCATTGCTTTTGACTTGAACTTAAACAATCTACGGCTTGTGTAATTTGATCCTTTTCATGTACTTAAGACCTGAAATCAATCTTAAACAAATATATTAGATATATATGAATGGAATGGTTATGTCATTATTAAAATATGGATGATGAATAACTTTCAAGTCAACATTCTCCCCCATTTTGACAATGACAACCCATTCCTCAACATATTGAAAATGATATGTAAGGTTATACCTTTGCGTTGTGATTTGCAAGGGGTCATCATCACTGACATCATCATCAGAAGCTTTAGACTCATAGTCATCATCTCCATCTAAAGGTCCAGTAGGGGTTGTAGCTTCACCTTCATCACCAAATGCACCAACAAAGCCATCATCAGAACCATCCAAACCAACCTCATCATCATCATCAGATGCCTCCTCATCAGTAGAAGTAGCTTCATCATCAACCTGGTCGTGCATCTCCTCATCAAAAGAAGGATCAAAACCACAATCGGGCCACATGGCATTCTACTCAGCCCAAGACATACCAAGCTCATGCAACTCCTAGGCTTGAGGAAAAGTGGGATCAGAGGTGCCAAGTCCTGCAAGCAAGGTAGATATAGGAGTAGTAGGAAGAGGTACCACTCCAGGGGTAGATCCAACAACAATAGAGGGTGTAGCAGTAGAAGTAGTAGGTGGAGGGGCAAGGTAGAAGTGATCATATGCATAGTATGCATAATCACTACATGGGTAGGGCTGGTAGGCAGGATAAGGATGGGAACATGATACGTTCATGGTAGACATGATAGAACAAAGGTTCGGATGCATATGCTCCTTGACTTGAAGGTTGTACGCATACTGATGCATCATATAACTCATGAGGGAATATTTGATATGTTGAACGAGGTGTAGGAAGGCTAGGATGGTTGAGAAGGTAGAGGTAGAGGCTCCATGTGTGGTAGACAAAGGGGTAATCACACTTTTCTTGATTGTGGTCTCACCAATACAAATTCCTTTTCTATAAGGTGTATAATGAAGATCAAGAAAAACAAATTTAGCAACCTGGCTGTAGAGGAGGAAGAAGTGACAGAGCAGGTAAACCTTACTGGGATAGCTGACAGGGTCACAAGCTTTGATTGGAGACAAAAGAGGACCAAGAGCAGGCAGGAAAAATGAGAAGAAACTGTCACTGATAAGGGCAACCAGGCTACTGGCAAGGAAAGAGTTCCGTTACAGGAAGTAACAAATGGTAGAATAAATTGGAGACCTGCGGCTAGGGAAGGTAAGGAAAACAATCACGTGGCCAACACCATTGTAGAAGATGATATGGTGATCGTCATGGGTGAAGTCAATCAAAATGCACCTCAGATGACATTCTACTTTGGAGCTGGTGATTTGACCAAACCGAGTGGGGGGACCAGAAAACCTTTAATGGGGAGTGTGGGTATCGATCTGAGGAATAGGAAGGTGTACAATACTATGGAGGGCTCGAGGAAGAGGGGTAGGAAGAACCCAAAGGAAAGTTTGGAGGGCGAGATAAGCCCAGTGGATGATATCCAGTCTGGATGATCTGCACAACCTAGAATGTGTAGGGTATCTGTTTGACGGATACCCAGAATACAATTAGAGAGTTTTCTACTAGGTATCACATTGACATGTTGGGTATCTTAGAACCTCGGACCAGTGGTTCTGCTGCGGATAGCATCGTTAAATAGCTGGGTTTTGATCATTCCCATAGGGTGGAAGAGACTAGCTTTGCTGGAGGCATTTGGCTCCTTTGGAAGGAGAGGATTGGTACCGTGGAGGTGTTGGCTCTTCATAAGCAGTTCAGTCACTGTATGATCCATGTAAATTCCCTAGTGACGGTAGTCTATGCAAGTCCAAACCAGGATAAACGTCGCTTTCTGTGGAAGCACCTATCTACTATCAGCCAGGCTTCGAGCCTTCCTTGGCTCGTGATGGGTGACTTCAACGCTATCATTCATCCCCATGATAAGATTGGAAGTGATAAGCTGAATTTCAGAAGTTGCTGGGAGTTCTCAGAGGCCTTGGAAGCAGCTGGCCTCCAGGACCTGGGGGCTTTGGGTCCTCTTATGACCTTTAAGTGGGGTATGCTTTAGGAGAGGCTTGATAGAGCTGTAGCGAATCACGAGTGGATGGAGTCCTTTCCGAACACCCATGTTGATGTGCTTCCTAGAGTTGGGTCAGATCATGCGCCGATCTTGATCAGGACCGCAAGAGGGAGGACCAGGAATGCTAAAAGTTTTCTGCAGACTAACGTCAATTGGAAAAAGTGGGACTCGATTCAACATTTCTGGGAGATCGCCTGGATGGAAGATAAGATTTTCACTGAAATGCTAAATATCCTCATGAAGAAGGCGGGGTCGTGGGACAATGAGGAGAGACAAAAGGAGAGGGAGAGGAAAAATTGGCTTCATAAAGCCATTGAGTACTTGGAAAACAGATTAAGTCATAAGTATGATGAGAACATTGATGCAACTGTTGTTCTAAGACAAGGGGAGCTGCTCGAGGTGTTGAACCGAGAAGAAGCAGAATGGAATCAAAAAGCCAGGTGTGACCAAATTAGACTGGGAGACCAAAATACCAGGTAGTTTCAAGCAATGGTTAGGGGTAGACGGAGGAGGAATGTCATATCCAAGTTAGAGAATAAGGAGGGTATTTGAATTGAGGAGGCCAACGAGCTAAAAGAAATGGTCAGAAGTCATTTTATGGAGCTGTTTAAGAGTAATGGTCGTAACATGGAAGCTTATAATAGGTACCCTGGCCGTTTCTGGCTCTTTCTATGGAGGAAGTCAGGCATCTTGCTGCGGTCCCTGAAGAGGAGGAGATTCACAAGGTGCTTAATCTGATGAATTCAACCAAAGCATCGGGCCCGAATGGTGTGGGTGCGGGGTTCTTACAGGCTAACTGGTCCAAAATGAAGAACTCTATGGTGCTCATGGTCTGCAATTGCTTCAAAGGAAGTGATATCCTGATTGATATGGTGAGAGCTAACCTGGTTCTTATACCTAAAACCTCTTCACCGGAGAACTGTAATCACTTGAGACCTATTGCCCTGAACAACACCAGTCTGAAGTTAGTTTCCAAAATTGTTGTTGAGAGAATCAAACCATTCTTGCATGAATGGATTTCACCTTTCCAGAGTATCTTTGTTCCCGAGTGGAAGATATCAGACAACACCATCCTCGTTCAGGTGATCATTCACTCTACGGGTACCAGAAGGCTGGGACAGGGTTGTATGGCGGTTAAGATCGACCTATCTAAAGCTTATGATAAAATGGAATGGGCTTTCATCTGTGACACACTCTAGAGAACGACTATTCCGGAGAACATCATTAACCTCATTATGAATATTATCACCTCAGGTGAGATTAGTATTCTGTGGCAGGGGGAAAAGCTGGCTCCGTTTAGGGCTACTCGAGGAGTTCGACAAGGAGACCCGATCTCTCCTTATGTTTTTGTGCTCTGCCTGGAGAGGCTTTATCAATCTATTACTGAGATGACTCAAGAGGGAGAGTGGGTCGTGCTTCAGATCAGGTGAGGTGGCCCAAAGATCACCACACGTGCTTTGCAGATGACATTGTCTTGTTTGGAGAAGCTACTGTTGCTCAAGCTAAGCAGATGATGAAATGCCTTTGCGACTTTGAGATTGTCTCGGGCCAGGAGGTATCTAAAGAGAAGTTGATGATTTTCTTCTACAAAAATGTGGATAGGATTTCCAGAAGACATATTTGTCGATGGATGGGGATGTCTCAAACTAATAACCTGAATAGACATCTGGGAATTCCTATGCTTCATGGACGGGCTAATAAGAAGGTGTATCTCAAGCTCCTCAATGATATGGAGGGAAAGATCAACGCTTGGACGAATAGAACCTTGTACTTCGCGGGTAAGGTGACTCTTGCCCAATCTATTCTGAACTCCACTCCTGCCTATCTGATGCAATCGGTTCACCTGCCAGAGGCAGTGTGCGAAACCATTGACCAGAGAATCAAGAACTTTATTTGGGTTTGGAAAATGCATACTATAGCTTGGAGAAAGATCATTGCGGCTAAGAAGGAGGGGGGTCTAAAGATCAAATGCGTCTGCCTACATAATGAGGCTCTCCTTTCCAGAATGGTATGAGATGTTTTCACAAGGAGAGATATCCATTGGAGGAAAGTCATGGATGCCAAGTACTCACACATGAAGGACAGAGGCCTTACCAAAGGTTCGAGACTTTGGAAGTTCATCTGCAGACACAAAGAGGACATAGAGATGTACATTGGGCGGGTGGTTATTAATGGAGATGATACTACTGTCTGGATGGATAGCTGGGTGGAAGGGGAATCTAAGGTGCGTTTGAGGGAAGATAGGATTATACCTATGCAGTACTCAGATCTTAAAGTTTCGTCAATGGTGAAAAGTGGAGGATGGGATATGGAATTCGCTAGACATTGGTTTTTGGAGGAAACCTGCAAGGCCATCTTGAACACTATTGTGCCCATCAAGGATGCTGATAGCGACGATTGGCAGTACACTAAGGCGAGAGATGGTAATTTCTCAACTAAAATTATCTACAACGACCTGCTCCTGTATACTAGACAACATGTGATGGGTTGTTGGGCGAGTATTTGGAAACTTAGAGTGGCCCAGCGTACTAAGGTGTTCCTATGGAAAGCTCTACATGAAGGTTTGTTAACTAACCTCAACAGGGATAAACGTAGGATATGTAATAGTGATGTTTGCTCGAGATGTGGAGAGGGCCCTGAGAGAAATTTTCACGTGCTTACCGACCGCAAATTTGTGAGAGGTATCAGGGAGATGTTTACTACGGAGTACGGGTTCCAAAATGGAAATCAGCAGAGCCTGAAAGGGTAGCTGTCCATTAACTTGAAGAAGAAGGAGGAGTATCCCTGTCGTAGGGAGGCAACTACTATTATCCTAGACGGTATTTGGTAGTGTAGAAATGAAGCTATCTTTGAAAACATTACCCACACCAGACTTCAAGTGTTCCACAAGATTCAATGCCAAATAAATCTAGTTTTGAAAGCATTGAAGCCTGTCCAGGACGTTCCTTCTGTGGGGGATCCCAGCACGTAGTGGAAAAGAGATCTGCTCGCTTCTCAGGCTAATAGATTGAATGTTGACGGGGCCTTCTGTAAAAGAACGGGACAGGCTGCGACTGGCTTTGTGCTGAGGTATAATAGGGGCCTCTGGATTCGGGGTGGCAACAGTTCGTCTGAGCTGAAGGATATTACGAATATTGAGTTGCAGGCTATAGCCAGGGGCCTGGTAGATGTGCAATCCATGGAAGGCGTGTTGGTGGTGGTGTCCGACCATAAGTCTGCGTGTGATTACATCAACCGCAAATTCTCGACGCCTGCAAAGTATAGGCCTGCTGTCAATGACCGTCTTCAGCTGCTGGGTAGAAGGAGCTCTACCTCGGTTACTTTCAACCCTAGGAACATGAACAAGCTGGCCGACGCTATGGCTAAATGGGGGACTAAAGTGGAGGTGGGGGTTCATGTTTGGAGTTCTTGTTCGGGATTCTTGAGTGAGTGTCTCACTTTGGATACTGGACCTTTGTTTGTAAATCGTTTAGAGCCTGCAAAGGGAGGGTGGGGTGAATAAAAAGACCTCCTGGTTTACCTAAAAAAAAGACACTTCCCAGTGGAAGATTTAAATAAGACCACAAATCAGGGATGGGTAGGGTGGATGGGTACCTCAGGTGTAACACCTTGATTTTCATAACACATGAGCGGAAGCTATTTTTCTTTTCTTTTCGAGGAGTGTTACTAACATGATATGAATTACAATAATGACATATAAAAACCAAAACAGACTTGTGCAAAAATGCATTCTCATAAATTATTAGAAAAGAAACTCTATTTTGAAAGAAACTTAATACCATGATACTACCTTATGCAAATCTCATGTCAAATCAGGGACCGTGTAGATGGCACCCCGCCAAGAAAACCTCTTGAAATTGTCACTACATGATATTGTCATGAATACCTCCTGAAGTTTTGTACCTGCGGACATCTCATCCCCAGCCATGCATAAAAGGAAACCTAGGTTAGAGTAAGTGACATTGAACTTCTAATATGATAACTATAAATATTATATAATTAAAAATTGAAATAATATCTGAAAGCTATAAACTTATACAAAATTGATGTGTCTTTTATTTACATCTTTTATCTTCTTGTGACCACCATTTTACGATAAGTCCTCCTGAACTGGCATAACTACGCCATGAATTGGTATCGAGGTACCATGAATTGGCACTACATGCCTCTGAATGACAACGAGGTATCTTTGAATTGGCATAACTACACCCTGCTTGGTACCAAAGTGCCTCTGAATTGGAGTAAACTCTCCACTAAATTGGCAACAAATTCCTCTAAATTGTCTCGGGACTAACTGAATGAGGACTTATCATATAATGTTTTATGAGAAGGTTTTGACTAAATTATCACAAATCTGAATTTACTGAATTTTGAAATTGAACTTATCTTATACTGAAACTAAATACTAATAATTGAACATGTACTGAATTCTGAATTTGAATCTGAATGTAGTCTGAATATTTCAGAAAGTGTGTCTTACTTAATTGATTCATTCTATTAGAAACTAAAGTCTTAGTGATTTGAATTCTTGAGCTGAATATCTGCGCTTAAATTGTGAATTAAATCTAAATATAAACTTTGAATCTAAATCTGAGTATTTATCTTGATTACTAAATAACTAAGATTGGATCTAAGACTCGTTCTAGATATATGGATCTATGACCAATCACAATGAGTAACCTAAATCTAAAATCTAGAACTTAGGTTCTGGTTGTCTAAATAAGTCTTCATCTAAAATTTGTATTTAATAGATCACTTAGTTAAATACTGATATCGAATATATGACTTATGTGTATAAAGACTTGAGAAATAAACTGAACTAAATAAATGAATACTAATCATTTGAAAGAAGATTAAATATTTTCAATCTATAATTTGATATCCTCACAACATAAATTCATCTGAACAATATCTGATTAATATAAGAATTATTAAATATGAGATGCACATTTTTTTGGGGGAAGCCATGAGGCTATATATTCATCTCACCCTCCTCTTGCAAGCCAATAGGGAAAAATATTACAAAATAACAAATTTTCTGGAATGACAAACTTGGTAATACTACTACCATTACAAGACTCTTCATCTAGATTGGTTGATTGCCGATCCAGCGGCCTTACATAGGTAAAGCAACCATTGGTGTGTTTCTGGCCAATTTATTGACCATTCTGTTGCAACTTCTAGGTGCATAGGTGAACTCCCACTGTGCATGCATGATGATCCTTTGCTTGATTCTTTCAAGAATAATGGCAAAGCGGGGGTTTTCCGTTACATCTGCGTGAAGCATTTCTACGAGCACCTTGCAATCAGTTTCTATACAGACCTTCTCCATCCCAGACATATGAGCTATCTCACATGCTATGTCCACAGCTGCGAGCTCAATGTGCAATGCAGACTTAGTGTTCATCTTCCTCACATGTGCACCTATCCATTTCCCTTCATGGTCCCTTGCAACGATTGCTACCGCTGACTTTTGCTTGGTCCATGCTACATCTGTATTTATCTTGACAACCCCAGGCGGGGGTCTGTTCCAGGAGCTTTCGCTTGGGCACTGCCTTGGTGTAAAATTGTTCATTGCTGCTTGGTTCATCAAATGCACCTCACGTTTGATTCTTTGTACTAACTGACATATCGGCGTATTAGAATTATCAAAAAATGTATTATTCCTCACTTTCCAGAGATGCCACACTGCTATCATGAACAATTGTGCATGCCGGTCTCCTTGTTTCAATTGTGTGGTGATTTAGCTTTGCTAGCTATTCTGAAAGAAATCATGTGGGGGACGGTCAGAGTAGAGTTGTGTCCAAACTTCCATGGATATTTGACAGTCTCGTAGGGAATGGACTAATACCTCCTCTTCGGATTTACATCTTTCACATGTGTTGCATGTGGCAAGGTTGCGTTGGACTCTTCTCCTATTGGTTAACAACGCCTCATGTGAGGTAATCCATGTGAAGTACTTAACTTTGGAAGCCACTCGGGTCTTCCATACAATGTTCCATTCTCCTTCAATATGAATATTGTGGTGTCTACGTAGGATATGATATGTAGATTTAACAGAGAACTGGCCGTTTGGCGTGGCAGCCCACACGTGCAAATTGTCCATATTAGCATTCTTTGGAGTTTCCAGGTTCAGTATTAGGGTCACTTCCTTTTTTGGGATCCAGTAATGTAGGAACTTGGTATCCCAGTTTCCTGTGTCCATAATGACACATGCAACCGATAAATCTACCAAAACTTTGGGAATCAGGTACAGAGCTTTATTTTTAAGGATTATTCCTACCCCAACCCAGACATCCTCTGTAAGGAGGCGAGATCACCCCGTTACTTAAATTTAACGAAAAATACAATACATCCCTCAAATTATTAAAAAAATTGTGATGGAAGGATGTATGCATAATAAATCCATTTAAATAAGCATGGACCAAATACAACCATTGTCATTAGTAGCAACGAAAGAAAGTAAGATGAGAAAACTAAACTATTACATAGATTATTCCAAAAGAAGAAATAGATGAGATTGTAGGCTATTACAAAGATTTTATTTATGGAGTTCATAACATATAATTTAGCAAGATCTTAGCAGCATCAACCTTGCCATGATGGGGGCGCTATTACTGCCCTAGGTTTCCTTGTGCTTGGTCTAGCCCTTGTCCTAGTTTTGGGTGGCTGGGGAGCACCCAACAAGAGAAAGATAAAGGTATGTTTCACAAAATGATAAGGTACAAGAAGCATTTTAAGGAATGGAAACATTAAGATTCTCTATACTAAGAATGTTCAAGAGTATGAGGCATATAATTCAAATGGGATTTTTGCCAAGCATATAAGTCAAATATAGAACAAGCATGATTCATTATGACTAAGATAAACTAACATAGTGTGAGGAATCTACCAACCTCAACCAGGAGGAGAGGGGAAATAACATCCCAAACCTCAAAATATATATAAAGTGGCAGGGGCACTAAAACCCTAGTGCCTATGGCAGGGGGACTAAAACCCCAGTGCCCTATGGGTGACCTATACTCATGTACACTACATTAGTTAACTAGTAAAACTATTATTATCATGCTTACAATTTACATTGGCAGGGAAAGAAAATAGCAATAATTCAAGTGGATCCCAATGACCCAAACATTTCCAATAGATAACCATATAGGATGTTCATACATCAAGATTTCATGTTGGATGCTCAAGTGAATAGTTTAAGGGAAATATTTACATGACAAGATTTAAATCATATCAACAAGGTAGGTGGGGTCCAATGACTCAAATTTTAACAAGTAAAGCAAGTTTATGCATTAGGTTGCAAATTACATGATCAAATAAATACATATAACTTTTATATGCAACCCTTGGTTTCCAAAACTGAGATTTGGATTCGAAGAGTCCTCCATTCACTTATTACATGCATTTTCAAGCTTAATTAGCCCATAATAAGAGCGAGGTATGAATGTGGGTTATTATTCACCATTTAAATTTACACTTGCTAATGAATTCACTTCTTATCCATTAATATTTATTCTTGAGCTCCAACATTATCCATTAGTCAACTATTTCATGGTTTAGTGTATATCTTCATAATTACCCAATCAATTTAGCAAATCATGGTATTTGTGCATCTAACCCTCAAATTGGCATAAAATTATACTTCAACCATCAATTTATCAAATATTCCAGAATGGAAGTGGGATAAGATCATGATGGACTTTGTCACTGGTTTCCCCAAGACCAGGAAAGGCTACGACGATGTGTGGGTTGTTATTGATCACCTCACTAAATATGCTCACCTTCTACCTTTCAAGTTGAACTATAAAGTGGAGGATATGGAACATCTATATCTGGTCTGGATAGTTCATCTGCATGGTGTATCGGAAGTGATAGTTTCTGATCGTGATCCCAAGTTCACCTCTCATCTATGGAGTCAGATACACGAAGAAATGGGGAGTGACCTATGGTTTATCACTGCTTATCACCCCCAGACCGATGGTCAGTCTGAAAGCACTGTGGAAATCTTAGAATACCTGCTTCGTGCTTGTGTGATGGACCGGGGAGGAGCATGGGATAGATATATACCTCTGGCTGAGTTTGCGTACAATAACAGCTACCAAGCCAGCATAGGGATCCCTCTGTATGAAGCATTGTATGGAAGACCCCGTCGTTCCCCGTTGTATTGAGACGATGTGGGTGAGCATTCCTTAGTGAAGACCGACAATATGCAGATGATGTTAGAGAAGGTTCAGCTAATTAAGAAGTATATGAAAGCCACTCAAGACCGACAGAAGATGTATGCTGACAAGCATAGGTCTAATGTGAGTTTCCTTGTTGGAAACCATGTGTTCTTGAAGGTCAAGCCAATACGCTCTATTGCCCGATCCAAAGTCAAAGGCAAGCTTAGCCCGCATTATGTGGGACCTTTTGAGATATTGGCGAAGATTGGGGACTGTGCATACTGCCTGGCTCTTCCTCCTGCTTATGATAAGATACAAAATGTCTTTAATGTGTCTGTGATGGGAAAGTATGTGAAGGACCCTTCTCATGTACTCACAATAGAACCCTTGGAGATTCATGAAAACCTAACCTATGAGGAGCTACCTGTAAAAATACTAGACACTCAAGTGAAATAGTTGAAGAATAAAAAGATTTTGGGGACAAAATCCTTTCTAACGGGTGGAGCATTGTAACGTCCTGAGTTCAATAAAATTATCATTTTCCACCTCAATTTTTATGTTAATTTCTTTCTTCTCCATTTTGAGTCCTTAATATTGAATTTCAAGCGGATGGAGGAGACCACCAGGTCGTTGATGTTCTATCTTAACTTGTTGACAGGTCAAACACTTTGACACAAAAAAAGCTATATCCATCTTCATGTTCTTCCACCAGAAATTGTGCTGCAAGTCCTTGTACATCTTAGTCGTGCCAGGGTGAATTGTGTACTTGGACCCATGTGCTTCATAGAGAATATTCTGCTGCAGTTCGTCAACATCAGGAACCCACAATCTTTGTCAGAAATGGAGTGCACCATCAACTCCAACAGAGAAATCGGATTGCGGTTTCAAGGTTAAGGCTTTCATTCCTTCTAGATTAGGACTCTCCAACTGAGCAGCAATAATATCGGAAATCCATCTTGGAGTGATTGACAGGTTAACCATGTGAACACATAGCTTATCGTCAACTTCATGTTCTGGGATTTCTGTCAGTTGCGGTCGCCATGCAAAAACATAATCCATGTTCTTCCAAATGTAACAAGTTATAGCAGCACAAGTCCCAGACTTCTTCCTACTCAAGGCATCAACAACTACGTTGGCTTTACTGGGATGATAAGTGATGGTAAAGTCTTAGTCCTTGAGATACTCCATACATCAACGCTGTTGTAGGTTCAAGTCTTTTTGTGTCAGGAGGTACTTTAAGCTTTTATGATCAGAGAAGTCCTCAAACTGAACCCCATAGCTGTAATGTCGCCAGATCTTTAGAGCATGAACAATTGTTGCGAGCTCTAAACCGTGTGTAGGATAGTTTTCTTCATTCAAATTCAACTGGAGAGAGGCGTAGGCGATCGCCTTGCCTTTTTGCATTAGAACGCATCCCAGTCCTTGGTTGGAGACATCAATGTAAATTACGTAGGGTTTGCCTTCAACAGGTAGTGCAAGCATAGAAGCAGATGTCAGGCATTGCTTTAGCTTTTGGAAACTGTCCTCACATTCAGGCGAACAAACAAACTTGAGTCCTTTCGCATCAACTTTGTCATAGGAAAAGTGAGCTCTGAGAAGTTTTTGATAAACTTCCTGTAGTAACCTGCCAGATCGAGGAAACTATGAATTTCAGATGGATTCTTTGGAGCCTTCCACTTGGTCACCGACTCAACCTTTGCAGGGTCAACAACAATGTGTCCTACGGAAATGACGTGACCCAGAAACATAACTTCTTTAATCCATAACTCACACTTGGAGAATTTAGCATAAAGTTGATTTTCTCACAGTGCATTGAACACCAGTCTCAAGTGCTTGTGATGTTTCTCTTCTGACTCCAAATATATCAAGACATAATCAATAAAAACCACAATGAATCGATTGAGGTAGGGACGGAAAACTCAATTCATCAGGTCCATGAAAGCAGCTGGGGCATTAGTCAAACCAAATGGCATGAACATAAATTCATAATGCCCATATCTAGTTCTGAAAGTTGTTTTTGGGATGTGTTCATCCTTCAATCGCATTTGATAGTAGCCACTCCATAAGTCTATCTTTGAGAAGACAGTGGTGGACTTGAGTTGGTCGAAGAGATCATCAGTTCGAGGTAGTGGATAGAGATTCTTCACCGTGGCCTGATTAAGCATGTGATAATCCATGCACATCCGCATAGATCCATCCTTCTTCTTTACAAATAAGACGGGGGCTCCCCAAGGAGAAACACTTGGAAGAATGAACCCCATATCTAGAAATTCTTGAAGCTACTTCTTTAACTCAGCAAGTTCAGCAGGTGCTAAGCGGTAAGGCGGCTTCGAGATGGGTGAAGTCCCAAGTGAAATCTTGATGGAGAATTCCACTTCACGAGTAGGGGGAAACCCAGGTATTTCTTCAGGAAAGACATTGGGGAAGTCCCTCACCACTTCTATATGGTCGAGAGTAGGGGGTGTAGCATCAAGAACTACTGAGGCGAGAAATACCCTACACCCTTGTGAGATAAGCTTTTTGACTTTGATGGCTGAGATGACGAATTGCCGTTCTTCTCGTTTCCTGCCTTTTACATAGATTCTACCTTCTACAGGGTGCAACAAGCTAACCTTTGAATCATCACAGAAGAGGACTGCCTTATAGCTTTTTAGCCAATCAACGCCAACAATTATGTCAAAAATAGACATTTCAAGCAAGATAAAGTGGGATGGAAACATCTTTCCTGATATACACAAGTCCAGGGTTGGAAGCTTGAGATAAGAGTAGCATATTCTACCACTAAGGGTTTTTACATCTAGGACATAGTCCATTAATTCAGACTCTATCTCTAGCATAGTAGAAAACTGAGTAGATATGATGGTATTTAATGAGCTAGAATCAAAAAGTTCTTTGATAGGGTACATATTAAGGTTTAGAGTACCTTTAATCACATTATTCTCATCATCATCCTCTTCAACATCTAGAGCAAAGACCTTTCCTTTGCGCCTCTCCACAGGCAGACGACGTCCTTGTAGGTTATTGTTATGGTTGTTATTATTGTTGTGGTGATTGTTGTCATTGTTGTTTTTCCTCGGGGGCAGATTTTGTCATTGTTGTTGCTGCTGGGCCGGGGCCTGTCCCCGGTTGAACCTAGGGTAGTTGGGCCTGATGTGACCACCTTGTCCAGACTCATGATAGGTAAGGCAGGAAGATCATTCCTACAGTGTGCTGCATTGCCAGCTGGACATCTCCCGGGAGGATGAAATCGGGAGTAGGAGTTGTACCTACCACACCCTTGCGGACCACCATGGTTCTAACTCTTATTGTTGTTGTTGTTCGAGCCAGAAGCATGGAAGCCAGGGTACACCTCCATGGCCAGAGCTTTGTCTAGCATTTGTTGGAAGGTGAGTGGGAGCTGGGGCACCAGGTGACGCCCTATGTTGTAGTTGAACACTTCAAGGAAGACGGTCGCCCTCCGCTCTTCAGATTGACCCATAGCATAACGTTCCAGCACCAGGAAACATTGCACATACTCTGAAGATGTCAAATTCCCTTGTCATAGACTGTATAACTCGACCTCCTCGTTCTTTAGGTAGGATGTGTAGATATACTTTGCTCGTAATATCTGAAGGAACTCATCCCATGTCATAGATGTTGTGTCTCATGTGAGGGTTATCCCATTCCACCAGACCCGTGTCGGGCCATCCAGGACATAAGATGCAAAGAGGACTTTAAGATGTGGGGAACATGCCATGCCATTGAATGTGCATTCTAGGGCTACCACCCAATCATCCGCCTTATCCACCATGTTGTTATCAGTTTCCCCCTTGAAGTAGGGAGGCTGCATCTTGATGAAGTCATTCAGGGTTGTCTCCTTAGGCTTGTTGGGAAGGGCAGCAGCTGTAGTAAGCTTCCCCACTAAGGTAGTGGAGAGTAGCTGTCTCTGCATCGTCAACTCCTTCTCAGGAGTCAGAGGTGTCTTAGGAGTTTCAGGGTTGGTATCGTTATTGTTTGAGATTTTACCGAACACGCTACCCTTCCTTAAAGACAAGTTTTAGGGTAAGATTTCTAGGAGTATAAGACAGAAAAAGATAAGTCTACTATTGCCTATAAGCATGGTATTTCGGGCATTCAATATCAGATTAGGCCAGGCCGGGTCATATGAGCTCAGGAGTCCTCGTGACCAACCTTGTGGGCGGAGGAAAATATAGCCAACCCCCAAGCTCTGACCCTTTCTAGACACCATCACTTTCAACATCACGCCCTAGTAGCTACCCTATAGGCTCTGATACCATGCTGTAAGGAGGCGAGATCACCCCCTTACTTAAATTTAATGGAAAATTCAATACATCCCTCAAATTATTAAAAACATTGTGATGGAAGGATGTATGCATAATAAATCCATTTAAATAAGCATGGACCAAACACAACCATTGTCAATAGTAGTAGCGGAAGAAAGTAAGATGAGAAAACTAAACTATTACATAGATTGTTCCAAAAGAATAAATAGATGAGATTCTAGGATATTATAAATCTTTTATTTCTGGAGTTCATAACATATAATTTAGCAAGATTTTAGCAGCATCAACCTTGCCATGATGGGAGCGCTATTCCTTCCATGGGTTTCCTTGTGCTTGGTGTAGCCCTTGTCCTGGTTCTGGGTGGTTGGGGAGCACCCAACAAGAGAAAGATAAAGGTATGTGTCACAAAATGATAAGGTAAAAGAAGCATTTTAAGGAATGGAAACATTAAGATTCTCTATACTAAGAATGTTCAAGAGTATGAGGCATATAATTCAAATGGGATTTCTGCCAAGCATATAAATCAAATATAGAACAAGCATGATTCATTATGACTAATCTAAACTAACTTAGGGTGAGGCATCTACCAATCTCAACCAGGAGGAGAGGGGAAATAACATCCCAAACCTCAATATATATATAAAGTGGCAGGGGGACTAAAACCCTAGTGCCTATGGCAGGGGGACTAAAACCCCAGTGTCCTATGGGTGACCTGTACTCATGTACACTACATTAGTTAACTATCATTATCATGCTTATAATTTACATTGGTAGGGAAAGCAAATAGCAATATTTTAAGTGGATCCCAATGACCCAAACATTTCCAAGAGATAACCATATAGGATGTTCATACATCAAGATTTCATGTTGGATGCTCAAGTGAATAGTCAAAGGACAATATTTACATGAAAAGATTTAAATCATGTCAACAAGGCAGGTGGGGTCCAATGAACCACATTTTAACAAGTAAAGCAAGTTTATGCAACAGGTTGCAAATTGCATGATCAAATAGATGAAGGAGAATAATATCATAACTATGCCTCATTTGGGAAAACTAGGTTTAGCATGTTTAGAAGCCCAACTGAGGTGTTAGAATGCACATACATGTTCTTTTTTTCTAGAATATCCCTTATCCACTAAGATGTCAGGTCCAAACTCACTTTAACCTTGGTACAAAGGCTAATACATGTATTAGGTTACTTAAAGGTACTTTAAGTGTAAAATGTCCACAATAATAATCTTGGATTAAAACTTTGGATTTTGGGTCTGGAAATAGGACCAAACGATTCCTAATATAATTTTAATTGAGAAAACATATTTTCTTGTAAAAAATAGAGTTAAAACACTTTAATTATCTTTGTATAACACTTTATACATTTAAATTGAGGTTTGAATTAATTATCAGAGCTAAGATGGAAAACGTGACTCAAAACATGGAAATTTGAATACTACATAATTTTAGCTTTCCAACGAGTTTTTATTTATATTTTTATGATATTCGATTGATTTTCTACAAATTTAACAAAACCGACCAATTAGGAATTAGATAAATGCCACTTGGGTCGGAAAGCAAAGAATCAGATGACTTAAATGCCCTTTGCGAGAGAACAAGAAATGGAGGGCTCGCGGGGAGAAAAATGGTCATTTGACCCCCGAGCTTCTTCAAGCTCTGTCGCACCATGGCGCCGAGGTGGAAGCTTGGGATATTAGGTGTTTTCACATTTTACAATCAAACAGGGCACAAAAGTACTTGAAACGTAGGAAATTGAAGGACGAACTCACCGATCCAAGAAATTTTGATGCACAAGCTTCCTAGCACCAAGGAGGAGTGCCACAAGCACAGAAGGGAAAGCTCCATGTCGGTTGCTACCCACACATCCTTGGATAAAATCGAGGGGATAGGCAGGTTGCTAGGGGGGCGACACAGTCGTGTAGTGTGTTATTTATAGGTGGGGATGTCTGTGGAGCCAAAACGAAGGTCTAGGTGAGGAGCCATGGCCGTCCAAGTATGGCATTTTGTCTACAGCCCACGGGAGGCGATGAGGTTTGGCTCGTTTGATGTGGGAGGTCTCTACAAACTCGTAGGAGAAGAAATTTCTAGAAATGACGAAGAGACGAGGAAGCTAGGTGGAGAGGAAGCGAGCGACGACTGCTCAGTTCTTGCTTCGGTTAACCGAAGGTAGGAGACAAAGTGTCGACCATTGGATGAGATCCGTGTCCAACCTAGACCGTTGGATAATGATCCATGATGGGTCGGGCGCGCATGACATCAATTAAAGGCTGGACTTTGGCTTAAATGATGCCTATAATCGATATTTCGATTGATATTATGCCACACTTTATTACAAACTTGTTTAATGCATGTGGAAGGTCAAACGAACTCCAAATGACTTCAAAGTTTAACCCTAGGTTACTAATGATGTCTAATTTCATTCTATGTAATTAGATTTGTGTTCCACCCAACCTTTGGCCTCCAATAATTATGTTTCTTATTAAAGCATATATTAATATGATTTTTGGGCAAATAAATACATATAGCTTTTATATGCAACCCTTGGTTTCCAAAACCGAGATTTGGAGTCCAAGAGTCTTCCATTCACTTATTACATGCATTTTCAAGCTTAATTAGCCCATAAGAAGAGTGAGGTATGAAGGTGGGTTATTATTCACCATTTTAATTTGCACTTGCTAATGAATTCACTTCTTTTCCATTAATATTTATTCTTGAGATCCAACATTATCCATTAGTCAACTATTTCGTGGTTTAGTGTATATATTCATAATCACCCTATCAATTTAGCAAATCATGGTATTGGTGCATCTAACCCTCAAATTGGCATAAAATTGTACTTCAACCATCAATTTCTCAAATATTCATTATTAAGGACACAAAATGGAGAAGAAAGAAATTAACATAAAAATTGAGGTGGAAAATTATAATTTTATTGAAACTCAGGACGTTACATCCTCCCAGAAAATGATGGTGTTACCATTGCACATAACCAGGTAGGAATTGTTATCAATAAAAGACTTACATTTCAAGGTGGCTTGAGCTAGCCTGGACAGATTTCTTCCTTTTCCTTCTGAATGTTCTTGGTATTGTTTCCTGATGAAGTTGTACCAAATAGACCTCCAGTTGTTGGCTATTTCCCAGGAAATATTGGTTATTAAAGCCGTGTTCCATTCTCTAATAGTTTTGAAGCCTAGCCCGCCTTCTTCTCTAGCACTGGTTACCTTATCCTAGGCCACTAGAGACATGGGATTCTTCTTGTGGAAACCTCCCCAAATGATATGCCTGATGTTGCTGTCTATTGATCGCATAAGGTAAGTGGGAGGGTCGCTATTTGCATGGTATAAGTCGGAATTGCCTCAAGGGTGGATTTGGCCAAGCAACATCTGCCAGCGAGAGATAATGTTTTTACAGCCCATCCATTCATTGTGCTTTCTATTCTGTCGAGCAACCAACATATGTCTTCTTGTTCACCTTCTTGTGGATGATGGGAACCCTGAGATATTTCCCAAGATCCTCCGTATCCTAGAATTTACAGATTCTATTTATGTGGGTTCCACTTGTCCTATAAACATTGTGTGAATAGAATACTTGGGTTTTGGCTATTGAGATAGCTTCCCCATATGCCTTTTCAAACTTCTGAAAGCATGGTTTGATCGTGCGCATCAGAGCGCTTTATGCTTTTCCAAATAGGATCTGATCATTATCAAAGAACAGGTGAGATACTTCAGTCCCCTACCATCCAATCTTGATTGGTGTCCATTCCCCTCATTGGACTAGAGCATGTATCATTTGGCATAAACGTTCTATGCAAATCAAAAAAATGTAGGGGGCCAACAGGTCCCCTTGTTGAATCCCGTGACTAGGTTTGAAGGGTTGGGATGTTTCACCATTCCAAAGGACCTCGCACTCTCCATTCGTAATGGAATTCATGATATAATTTACAATGTTTCCTGGAAGGTCCATCTTCTAGAGTGTGTCTTCAATGAAGGTCCAATCAAGTTTGTCATAGGCCTTGGACATGTCTATTTTTATGTCCATATAATTTCTCCCCCATTTTCATTTCATTATGTGAATGATCTGCTGTGTGAGAGCTATGTTATTCATAATGTGACATCCGAGAACAAACACAATCTATTATTTAGAGATCCACCTAGGTAGATGTGCCTTTAGGCGTTCCACAACTATCTTGGAGACAAGTTTTAGACTAAGGTTATTTAGGGATATTAGGCGTAGATGGTCACATCTCATAGGATGTGGAATTTTAGTTATTAGGACCATGGTGGCTTTACACATCTCTACAGGGAGAGGCTCTCCTCATAACAACCTTTGCACTGTCTTGAGCATGGATTGCTTCACTGATTCCCAGTGATGATGCAAGAACAAAGTTGTGATTCCATCGGGGCCAACTTCTTTGTAGGGGTTTACCTCCTTAAGAATATGCTCGCACTTGTCTTCAATAGGCTCGCATGCTATCAGCTTCTTCTGACAGCTTGTAAGTTTCTTGAAGTGGCCAGGGACAGCAGTTGTGGCCTCACTTCTACCTTGGATCGGTTTAGTAAGCAAATTTAGGAAATGGATGCGCACCATGTTTTTGGGTTCTTCTCCATCAGTGATCCACGTGCCTTCCTTGTTTTTTAGGGAGGTAATTGTGTTCCTCCTCTGGCGTTATTTCACATAGGTATTGTAGAATCTAGTATTGCAGTCTTCGTTGTTAAGCTAGTAGACATGGCTTCTCATTTTCCATTCCTCCTCCTCTTCTTTCTGCACCAAGTCGAGCTCAGCTTTCATGTCTGTATATATGCTGTCTGTGATCGGATTGTAGAGGATGGCTAACTCTTTCTCAAGCTTCATGATGTTTCTCATAAGCACGGTCTTCTTCCTTTTCTTTTTCAACACTTTTTTCCTATCCCACTTGGTGATGGAGTGTTTGATTTTGCCGAGGGCAATGTTGAAGTCTTCTGATGTGTCCCAGTTGTTCTTTAACAAGGATTTGAGCCCCTCGTCATGGGCCCAGCTGGTTTTTGTTAGGAACCTTGCTTTACTTCTAGTAGAAGCTCGCGACTTCACAAGAAATGTGTTGTGCTCAGACTGCATCTTCAGGAGATGTTCAACAGTGAACTACTCATAGCACTGCATAAACGCACTGTTTGCGACGACTCTCACAAGGCATTGTTGTAAGTCCCTCTTTTGAAGGTGAATCTTGGCCCCGAGAATACAAGGTCAATGGTCTGGCTATGATCAGGGTTTTCTAAAATAATCTAGCCTCAAAATGATTGTAGTGTGTATTGTCACTTTTGTCCTCTGGATTGCATGTGGTGTTGAAGTCACCCAGCATGATCCAAGGATTAGAGAAAGTCTCCCCCATTCGTATGATGTGCTTCCACAGATGAGTGTGAATGGTAATATGAGGGTTAGCATAGACAAATGTAATCAAGGTGGAATTGTTAACACAGTAGGTGATGAATAGTCTGTGGTAATTGATGATTTGAACTGAGCTATCAAAGCTGTTCCAACACACTAAGATTCCTCTGGTGAATCCCATGGTTTCAAATTTAAAGGATCTATCAAAGCCCAGATTGGATATGATGTGTGAGGCTTTAAGTCCTCTTACCCAAGGCTCAATCATTCCAACAATCTTGGGTTTATATGATGACATAAGTTCTCTGAGATTTCTATGGGTATCCATCTTTCCTTCTCCTCACATGTTCCAGCACATTGTGTCTATCATTGATCAACTAATTGTTGTTTTTAGTGGGCTCCGGAAGACCACTGATATCGGGGTACTCAGGAATCTGGTTCTCTTTGTTGTCAACTTCTACAAGTGGTGGCTCATACGATAGGGGTTGTGAGTTTGAATTTGTGTCACCTGCAGATGATAGTTGTTCTCGGGTCTCCATGCTAGGTTGTTTGGGGCTGCGGCGGTGGGGCTCTGAGGACGTGGGTGCTCTTTTCTTTCCTTGCCTTTTCATTTTTGCACTACTACCTTTAGTTTTTTGTGCTGGGACTGTAGGAATGTTTGCAGTGTGGATGTCGTTAATGTGATTGAGATCTTCACTTGAGACAGTCTCTTTAGTTGTTTCTTTCATGTTGATTGAATCATCCATCTCAATTTCTAGTTCTCCTTCATTGACTTCAATTACTTCCACCACTTCATCCACGTCTGGGTTGACAACAATATGAGCCTCCTTTTCCCTCTCAATACAAGATTTCTTTATGCTGGGAGGATTGGTTACATTAGTTATATTTTGCAGCACATTCTCTATATGGTCCACTTTATCTTCCTCTCTTACTGATTTCTTCTTCCTCCATACTTTCTCAGTGCATTTAGGGTGACCGATAGTTCCTCTTTCATCAGGAGTTTTATCTGTGGTTGGCTCTATTGTTTTCTCCCCTCCTTCGTCCTCAAGATTGGAAAAGGTGTTGCTTGTGCTTACAACAACTACATTGTTATAGTTTCTATTGCTCCCCCTGCCACCTTTCTCGTGCTTCTGTGTTTTCCATGAGTCCTGGTACAAAGTGTTTGCTTGAGATGTGTAGTCATGATGATTCCGTTCCCCTTCCTTCTCCCCATCAGAGTGGTATTTGTCAATGGTGCACTCCTTGGACTTGTGCCCCATCTAGTTTCACAAGGCGCAGGCCTAAGTGAGACCTTCATACATGACATCATACTCAACACCATTAATTAGAATGGAAGGCACAAGTTCCAACGTGATGTCCAGTTCTAGTGCAAGATGAGCAAACTTGCTCCTAGTTCTGCTAGTCATGTGTACATCCAACTTGATCAGCCTTCCCAGTGCTCTGCCAATGAATTCATACATTATGTGGACATACAGGTGCAATGGTAGATCCATGATTTGTACCCAATACACAAAAGTTTCAGGGAAATCCTCTTTTGGTTTAAAGGTAGGATACCATTCCCATACCAAGAGATTTAGGCCGACGACCTTCCAAGGTCCTCTTGTTAGTGCTTCTTCGTAGTCTCATCGGCATGATAGTTGGATGACAAAGTGGCCTTTCTCCATCTTATACATGTTGAATCTGCCAATTATCTTCCATAGAGGTTTGAGACAGACCCTTAGGGTCATGTATCTGATGTTTGCCCCAAGTAGGCAGACCACAATGTTGAATCTCCACGGTGTTGTGAGAACTTCCTCTGCATCCGGTACAATTGTGATAGTGGGTGTACCTTCTAACTCTGTCAGAATGACGACTTCCTCTGGAAGCCCCTCTTCAAACAGCCGTTCGATGAACCCCTCGCTGGCTCCTATGTTTTGTCCTCCTATGACGACGCCTCTGTAGGATGTATTATCCTGCTCCATGGTGTTCCTCCTCAGGCTGTTGAAGTGTGACGTCAGTGGTGGGTTAGCACTATATTCAAGTACTAGTGTGTCTGCACCCTCAGTAGATCGTCTTCCTTCACTTCCTTGGTGAGAAGTGGAGCCTTCTTCATGTAGGTATTCTATAGATTGAGAGCCCCACATGCCACAATAGTTAAACTACAGATCGATCTCTGGGATGGAGAACCCCACTTCCTGTGATTCGTTACTTCCTCTATTGTTCCCCTCTTTGTTAGCGTGTTGATCAATATGATTCGAGCTTTCTTGATTTGCCTTTGATTTGCCACAACCCACTTCGCGATCAAACTTGCGTGTTGCGCCGCCTCCTCCGCCAGAGCCCCCCCGACCCCTAGGTTTCACTATCCTCAGACTTGAAATGCACATTAATAACTAAATATTTGAAGGTAACTTATTCTCTAGGTTTCTTTGCATATGGGTAGGATGAATCATAAAAATAATGAAATTCAATGGATTGCCCACCTACCTTTTGTGTTGATGACATCCCTAATCACCTGAATATCATCAAAGTTTTATAAGTCCAAGTACATTTCACCTTTTTCCATTCTTAAATCTCAAATCCATTCATCCTCACCTTATACACCAAATTAGGATTCTATTTTAGATGAAGTATGAGTCTGATATAATAGCATGACAATGTCTTAGTACTAAAAGTATATCAAGACATACATTAGAGAGCTAATATAATATCTATACTCAAATAAGTCAAAATCATTATATGCACTAATATCAGCATACACATCATATAATGAGAATAAATATCGAACATAGTCACATATACTAATATTACCGATTCAATTATGACATCATAGGAAAATACCGTTTCAAATCATCTACCATACAAAATATGCATACATATCCCATATTGCCTCATAAATAATTTATCAGTTGACTTGTCTAATAGCCAGTTAGGCCCAAATCAAAATACTAATATAATGATACAAGAAACTCCATCAAAACTTAAGGAATAGTAAGAACTATCTATTTTAAGGTCTACATAAAAATCTCAAATTATATCATGGTAATCAAAGGGTGAAATGCCCATAATGCCCTTATTACAGTTTGTACCAAAAACCTTAGTAAAACTAAAAATCAGAATGATCAAGCTTTATAAAAGTATTTAACATATCAAAATACACATTCAGTAAAATTTACATGAATTTCTAAACTTGTTTGCTATTTTTAATTGACAAATCATCAAAATCATATAGTTTGAGAGTCATGACATATAAAAAATATTAGACATCACAATCATATTCTGGAGATATTTTAAAATATATTACATCAAAGAGCTTTCTAAATTACCTTGTGTGATAAAGTCTGATGTTTCAATCTCAAGATTTGAATTTTAGAAGTTTACCTAACCCTGGACAATCTCGCCCATCAAGATCTAATTGGATGGTCGTCATATAATAAGCATCACATAGGTCTAGGGACAATTCTCCCTCCCTTTCCTTCATCTTTTAGCATGTGTATGCACCCAAAATAGAGTGTTTCCACCCAAGACTTTGGGTGAGCTTGATCTCACTCCCCTAGCTACAAACTGGCCAGATGAGTGTTCCCCCAACTCTGTCCTAGTCTCCACTCCATGTACGACACCTTCTTCGTTCCTTGGATGGACGAGATTGAAGATCGCCAAACCACATCCATGCTTCTCTACTACCACTTCAGGTCTTCTTCTCCTTCTTTGATCTTCCTCTCTACTGCATGGATTCATGAGAAACACTAGATCTTGGTGCCTAAAAATTTATTCTCTGAATCATGAGCCTTTTATAGCCTCTTTCCTAAACAATCTCGGGTGAGGCTCCTTCTTTGTCAGACTCTATTCAGCTCTGTAAAATAGGGGTGCAACTCTTCAATCTATGTAGACTGAAGTCACACCCTTTTTTTCTTTTTCATTTGTTTTCTTTTAAACAAAAGCACGAATAAACAAAATAATTATATAACCCACCCAATAGATCTTTTTGAGCGCAAACTTTGGAGTAAACACTATATTATCATCATATTTACATGAGAAAGAATTTAGGTAAAATCTAGCTGGATAGACACTCCAAATATGTCCTTTAAATAAATACATGATAAATACTAAAGTAATTACCTAGGTCTCTAGATAATCCAAAATCATCCAAAAATTTATTTATAATCTTACATTTCAATTATCCATATAATAAAAATATCTTGATTATTTATCATGAAGATGAAACACTAAATCCTCAAATTTGTACTCCAAGGACCCATATGTAAACTATGATTGTCCCAAATGGGCTTCAAATTGTTTCTAGAGCACCTGACTCATTCATTGGTCTTGCAATGGGTCTAAAGATTGATCCTGTTCTCGATTACAAAAGAATCAAAGTGTGAACTGAAATAATTCCTCAATTGAAGCTTCTTTATGATACATTATTAATGTTACATTTCTTACTAAATATTAAGATCATAACTAGGTCAGGGATCAAACAGTTAACTAGAGTCATCACCTTTATTTTAATATTGTGCATTGGTTGTCTCCTCATACCATTAATTAAATATCATGAAATATGATGAAACCTTATTGTGACCATAAATCTGTCCTATGTTGATTTCATCAATAACTCAATCATGTATTTGATAGTCCCAAAAATATGAGTGTGACATCGGGTGTTCTTTTTGGAGTCGAAAAAGGCCATATGGTGAAGAATGTATCTAGACCACTAGACGTCGATGTTCTTCAGAAGGCAAAACATAATCACTGTAGTGTTCTCTACAATTTCTGTTTGATTCTTTTTGGGATGAATATTGCAGTTGACTACCATAACGAGAATGCAATTTTTAAGGTCCAAGGCAGATGAAGGTAAGATCAACTTCTTCCTATAGGTAAACTGAGGCTTCTTGAAGAATTTATGTATGTCAGGGAGAGTGAAATCATATTGCTTGTAGAAGGCCTCAAGATCAAGCAGGTCAAGATACTCTGGGTAATCCTTCTCCATGTGTCGATTACCTTAGTACCAGAGAAAAAGATATTCAAGGCATCTTCTGAGATAGAGAATTTCTTACCGACAATTATGGAAGTAAGAATCACTTGAGTATTTGGTGGACATACAAGAATATCATAATTCCATGAAAATTGGTGTAGAACTCATGAAATAAGTTAGTGCTTGTAATGGAATTGTTGTATCACTGGCATTCAACACTGAGGGTAGATAGGTGATTATGATACAACAACTTAGTGACTTCATCTATGACCTTTTACTTAATGGGTCTAGGCTCAAACAAAGCACTAAATGGATAGTGGTTCCTAGGAAGTAGCTCCTTGTACCGATTTAGAGCTTCAGTTGAGACAAAGAAGGTATCGTCATAGGGAATGAGGTGAGAGTTGGAAGAGGATGAGGGAACTCCTACAAGGATGACTCTCTTTCTCCTATTTGAGGCCATGGAGGTGAGATAAAAAGAATGAGAGTCCAAAAAGGGTAGGATCACCACTTAGGATCATCTAACCACCTAGGGTTGATAGGAAAAAGAACTGGGAAGGTCAAACGAGGGCTGTCTAGAGCTAGGAGAGGGAAGGTCAGGGCTAGGGTTGAGAGCTTGAGGGAGCTAGAGGTGGAATCGTTTGATTTTTGTTTATTTGAGAGGGATAAATGTCATCTGAATGCTACTTAAGTGTTGCTCCATCCCAACCATCTATCGAGTTCTAGGAAAAGGAAACTCGATCGAATGGATTTTTACAAAATCTCTTAGCCACCAATCGGTCAAGTTTGCAACTCGATCGACAGAAAGTTTGTCCCAAATTAAGTAATCTCAGTTTCTAGCCATTTGAGTGCCAATTAAATTTATATTTCTAGTCCATTTTTTATTTTAAACATATATAGGAACATATCACTCATCATTGGGTACTATTTAGTGATAAAATAAGCGTTCAGAAAAAATACCCAAAACAAGCAAAGAACAAGGAAAAAAAACATGAAATTTTAGCACTTACAAAGCAAGGGTGATCCAGACATAAGAAAAACATATAGGATAGATAAAAACTAGCTAGAAGGTAGATCAAATTCATCCAAAGCAGTTATGAGTAGTTTATATCTAGTAAAATTAAATTGCTCTCTATCTAGAGATTTAGTGAAAATGCCTATCAATTGATTTTCTGTGTCCACATGTGTTATATAAATATTGTTCTTTGTAATGTGATCATGAAGAAAATAATGAAGAACCTCTATATGCTTGCCTCTACTATGCAATATACAATTGTAAGATAGATGGATTGCACTAGTACTATCACAAAAAATAGGAGAATCATCAAAATAAATTTTAATGTAACACCCCACTTTTCACAACATGTAAACATTACCGAGCGGAAGCTCTTTACTCAAGGGGGTGTCACATAAATGATAATCTTTTGCAATTTGAATAAATAGAACACTTTGCATTGAAATAAATCTGATTCATACATAGTTCAAGATAGGAAAACTACATCAATTACATTTAATCTACTTTAGTAGAAAGAATATACATGATATACATTTTATCTAATCTTTGGATCATCTTGGTAAATGGCACTCCACTGGGTTCTTTCTTCTTGAAGTTTCCTTGAACTAATCCTTGCATGTCATGTAACTTCTTTCTCCTAAGCTTGCTCCTTATCTATGAGCATCTCACCCGCAACCATGCATAAAACCAATAGTAAGTGGAATTGAACATATCATAATATAAAGAAATCTTGTAAACTGGAAATAGACTTCAAACATTAAACATTAAACATTAAACATTAAACATTAAACATTAAAAGACATACAATTACTTTCTAAATTCTCTTTTATCTTGACCTATATAAGGATCCTTGGGGTTGCACATAAGTGCCTCTTCTCTTATGCACCAAAGTGCCTCTTGGGTTGCAATGAAGTGCCTCTTCTCTTATGCACCAAAGTGCCTCTTGGGTTGCACCGGAGTGCCTCTTAAATTTTGCTCTGAGGAGCCTCTTAATGAGGACCTTATATAAGCTATCTTTTACATTATCATTCTCTTGAAAACTCTTGCTTTTCTCTTAAAACTTAACTTTAACTTTACCCTTAATATTCATGAAGATGATACCATAATATAAACAGTAAGACATTACATTCCATTCATCACAAGTTCATTGACTTTAAGCAATTAAAATAGATAGCACATTCAAAACATTCATTGCATACATACATACATAAAATCATCCATTAACTATGTTCAATTAGCATGGACCACTTACCTTATACTTGGGGAAGATCTGATTTCTCTTCCTAGGTTCAGTAAATCCTACTCACATCCTTGGGGTTTGAAAACCCTAAGAATCATGTTCATAACATTCAACCTATCAATCTATATTCCATTCATCACCTAAAACCCTAATTATACATATGCACATTTATTCACTTTAGATATCCTAGTATTATCATTACGGTCACAGTCATATTGAGTTATCATTATGTCCAATAGAGAGTTTTTAACATTTTTAACATGACTAAGATACAAACCTAGGTTTTTTTTCTCCGTTAATCACTTTAACACATATTGGCATTATTTGTAGAATAGGGATCAAAATTAGGCACTAGAAGTTTCATATCTAATTCTACACATTTTTTTGATTAATTTGATATATAAGTTTGCCGTAATTGGACATTCCTATCATTATATAGGGAGTTTGGAATATTCACCTCTATTGATCATCCCAGGCCGTTGGATGCCCATCTGAGGGTCAGATCCGATCATAGCTTCAGCCCTTCATGGATCCATCCAGTTGTAGCCCAGATGGTCTTGTCCTGTACCTGGGCTTGGCCCAAAAAGATTGGCTGAGGGTGCGCGGCCCACCTGGCCTCATCTCCATGCTCCTGCGCTGCATGAGACAACACGAACGCACAAGCGTCTGTGCATCATCCTCAGCCATCCTCCGATGAAGGAAGCCGCTCATCGGCACTTGCTACAACTACAATTTGGCCCAGAAGACATCGTCGTCCCTTCTCCTACTCCTCCACACATAAGGAAGGATCACCATGGATACCCCTTGGCATCACCCTTAAGTCCATCCTCCATCGTCTAGGGAACCGCATGCTAGAGGTTCAATTCCAATTAGCATGGCTCTGTGAGGGAATCCTCTCCCAGAATGGTCGCCACCTGGGGCCCTCGCTGACAGGATAGCAGGGCGCTGCCACCTTGGAACAAAACAACTACCCACAACTGATGAACTCCAGGTCATAGGAAGTCGGAGGGCGATCTGCATAAGGACGAAGGAGAAGAAGGTGCCCAAGGCGTTTGACCTTGTTCCTAGGTCGTACCTTCCACGACTGTTGTTTGGAAGGCACTGTCATCACCTTTAGATCACGCGCTTAGTACTTCTTCCTCCTCTAAACCTTAGCAGTAACAACATCTGTTGATCTGTGAGTTCAAAACAGTTGCAGCAAGCTCCCCTGTGAGAGATAATAGGAGGCCTGGACCAGATCATGGTATTGAGGTCTCTGCCTCACAACACCTTGGTTGACTTCCTAGTCAAGGCTAGGGTTCTTTCCTTGCTTGATGGTAGATGGGACTAGGTCCGAACGTGGTTCCTTTCAATAGCCATGCTAGTGAGAGGGAACCCTAGGTTTAGAAGAAGGGTGACAATAGTTAAAGAAGGGGAGAAGGAAAGATGACTCCGTAGGGTTTTTGTGTGAAGTCTCCATATATATAGATATAAACATACTCCTCTCAAGATCTTGGTTTCCTTCTTCTCTCTTCATAAGCAGAAAGATGTCTACCCTTCAGAAAGAAATAACTACATGCCTCTTATAAAACTAGAAATTTCAATGTTATGAGAAGAAATTCTCCAAACAAAACCTTACTAGGCACGCAACCTTATTTGTGTGTATTCTTTCTTTAATTATAATATTGAACCGAATCTAATTCATAGGTTATCTTTAACACCTCTTATCTAGAAAATTCCACACTATTCCCATTTAGTCATTTAAATTTTAATTTAATTCATTGATTGATTGGGCATTATGAAAATGACTTTCTTTTGTGAAATGTAGATCCAAAATTCGAGATTATAACTTATCATCCATGTCATGTATATATTCTTTACCCTTTTGAGCAACTATCATGGAAGGAGAGAGAAAAAAATAGAGTAATTGTATTTATGAATCTTATTCTAAAAGTTATCAAAGGAAAGAAGGATTCTTATTAAAATAGTCTAACTCTTAATTTTGAAATCATTGTCTTACTCCCTCTTTCATCTCTTTTTTAACATTTCTAAGATATAAGAGAGAAAAAAGGGAAGCCAACATTTATATCTTTGAATTACTTGTGATACATAATGCACCTAAAAGAAAGATGCATTATGAGTTATATTTTATTCCTATATCTTCATTATATTTTAATAAATTTTCTTTTGTGACCTTTTTACTTAAGACCTTCAACTATTTCTATTTAAGAAAAACCACATTTTCAATTTCAACTTCGAGAAAATTTGGGATGTTACAGTTAAACTCTTGAAGAATTTGCTTCATCCATAGAACCCGGGTACAACAACTCCCAGATGCAATGTATTCAGCTTCAGGAGTTGATAGAGCCACTGTGCTTTGTTTCTTGGAAAACCAAGACACCAACCATGGTCCTAGGAGGAAGCAAGTTCCACTTGTGTACTTTGTATCAGTCAAATATCCTTCATAATCAACATCTCTATAAGCCGTAAGAGTAAAGTCCCTTGACCTGGGATACCATATTCCAAAATTTTGGGTTTTGGCTAAGTACCTTAAAATCCTATTAACAGTTGTGAGTTCTTGGGATTTGGTTGAAAGCGAGAACACAAGCCAACACTAAACATTATGTCAGATCTAGAGGCAGTGTTTGACATGCGGGTGTCCATCGGCTTGGTATTATCCATTCCAAAGTGCTTGAGTGGCTCACTTATGTACTTGCCTTGGTTGATGAAGTTACCATCTTTAGTTTTCTTGATTTGAAAGCCAAGGACGAAAGTAAGATCACCCATCATGCTCATGTCTAACTCACTCTACAAAAGATCACTAAACTCCTTGCAAAGATCAAGATTTGTTCCATCAAAAATGATATCATCAACATAATTTTGAATGATAATAATTTTTTTATAAGTGTGTAACAAGGTAGAATATACTTTTCCCATGATATACCCATGATATAACAAAAAGTTCTTTAGTTTCTCATACCAAGCTCGAGGTACTTGTTTGAGGTCATAGAGAGATTTTTACAATAGATAAACATGGTTAGGTAAACTATCATGTTCAAAGCCAAGAGGTTGTGCAACATACACTTCCTCCTAAATTGTACCATTTAGAAACAAACTTTTAACATCCATTTGATATAGAAGGAAATTATTACATCAAGAAAAGTGAAAGACATACGAATGGACTCAAGTCTAGCTACAGGTGCATATGTTTTTTCAAAATCTATAACTTCTGCTGATTGTAGCCTTGAGCCACTGACCTTGTGTTGTTTCTTAGCACCTTGCCGCTTTCATCTAGCTTGTCGTGGTAGAACCACTTGGTGCCAATAATATTTCTATCACATCGTCTTGGCACCAGAGTTCACACTTTGTTCTTCTCAAATTTCTCCAATTCTTCTTGCATGGCTAGGATCCATTCATCGTCCCTAAGAGCTTCTTTGACATTATTTGGCTCAAGTTGTGAGATGAAGGTGTCGTTTGCTTGTTCCTTGTTAAAGGCAGCCTGCATCTTCACTCTTTCAAAGGGATCACCTATGATTCTCTCTTTAGTATGATTCTTTGCAAAACTAGGAGTTGGATCCTTATTTTCCTCTTCTATCTCTTCTACTTGAGCGACCACCTCTTTTCCCTTTTGGATGATATTGATTTCTTTGAGGATAGGAATTACCTCACCTACAACATCATAATTTAGAACACTATCTTTTGGGAATAAAGGGGTTAGTTTCAAAAAATTTGACATTAATATATTCTTCTACTTTAGATAGATCAACATTAAACACTCTATAAGCTTTGCTAGTAGTGTTATAACCAAGAAAGAAAGCCTTATCCGATTTTGGATCAAACTTGTCAAGAGAATCTTTCATGCTAAAAAAAAAACAAGGATACCCAAAAATGTGAAAAATACTTGATATAAGGCTTCCTACCTCGCCATAGCTCATAAGTGGTTTTCTTAAAAGAAGGATGTGTGAAACCCTGAATTTTCACAAAACATGAGATACTAACGACTTTGGCCCAAAACTTCTTTTGAGTCTCATACTCTAAAAGAATGGTTCTAGCCATTTCCTGTAGTGACATGTTCTTCCTCTCTACAACACCATTTTGTTGAGGTATTCTAGGTGAAGAAAATTTATGTGCATAGCCCAACTCTTCACAAAAACGTTCAAAAAGATCATTTTCAAATTCCCCCCCCCCCGATCACTATGGATAGAAACAATCCAACAAGAAGCTTCATTTTCAACTCACTTACAAAAGCTATAGAAAACATCAAGCATATCACTCTAAGAAACGAGAAACAAAGCCCAAGTATATAAAGAGAAATCATCAACCATAACAAAACAACACTTGGAACCACGAAGCGATGAGTTCTCAAAGGTCCAAATAGATCAATATGGAAAAGTTCAAGAGCTCTCTTGGTAATAAGGACTCCTTTGTATTTGAAGGAGGACTTGGTTTTCTTTCCTTGGGTACATAGTCAAAATTCCTCATCCTTTTCAAAATCCAAATTGGGAAGTCCCTTGACCAAGTCCTTTTTACTCAACTTCTTCATATGGTGCATATCTGCATGACCTAGCCGATGATACCAAAGAGAAATGTCATTCAAATTGACTACAAGACATCTACCAAAAATAGGTTTAGTAGAGTCAAGAAAAATTACATAAATATTACCATTCCTAGTTCCCTTATATGTGACATGATAGGTGAGAGAATCTAGGAGCAAACATTCAAAAAAAGTAAATAGAACAAGTTAACAATTATCACATAATTGACTTATACTTATTAAATTGTGATGTAGACCATCCACAAAGAAAACATTCTTGATTCATAAGGATTCACCATCACCCTCACCATTTACCTTACCTTTCTTCCCCAAAAGTAACCCAACCTCCTTTCTTCTTTGTGAAATTGTTGAAATGGCTTATATCACCTGTCATGTATTTTGTGCAACCCCTATCAACAATCCATTTTCCTTCTTCCTACAAGAAAGGAGAGTGTTGGTTCCCAACTCAAACGTTGGGATCTAGAGATAGCTTGGGTTCCATTTCATCTTTGGGTTGGTCCCCTTAGTCTTGTAAGCACAAAGAGTAATGATAATCACTTTTGCAATGAGAGAAAATCATAGGGTTCTTAGTGCTAGAAGATTCTCCAATGAAAAGATGAGTTTCCTTACTCTTTTCCTTACCATTTTACCTTTTACTCTTTCCCTTAGGTGCTTCACCTACAATCCCAAACCACTAGTACCACTTTGTTTGGTAGAATGGTCATATATTTCATTTAGGGAGTTTTTCCCTTTTAGGAATTTCTACAGAGAGGCTCCAAGTCTATGATTGTCATCGAAAAGAGATATAATAGTAGAAGACAAACTGGCATGATCATCTCTAGTATGAAAAAGGTCATCCTCTAAATAGAAGGCTTTAGTCATATAAGAATTCTTTTTTCAAGAGTAATAGAAGCAACATCATTTCTAGGAAACATAGTTCTAGAAGATAAATCATTAACTTGACCAAGCAACCTAGCATTTTTAGAATTAAGCAATATTTTTTTTTGATACACACACCTCTCATCTCTAGAAGCATCAGCATCACTGACAAGCTGAAGTTCAACATTTTGTGTTTTAAGTAACTCAAGGTCATTAAGGAACTTTTGGTTATCTTCCTTAAGAGATGCAATATTCTTAAGATATACACCATTCTCTACTTCAACTCGGTTGTATTTGAGCTCAAGATCAATACATTGGTCTTGCAAGGACTCAATTCTATCAAGATGAATTTTCTTACTTTGCTTAAGAATATTAAGTTTATCATACAAATCATCAATAATTTTACCCAACCTCTTCTTTTTAGATTTACATTCAGAATCATAAGAAAAGCTAGATGCAAGCATGTCAATAAGAATTTCTTTAGCTAACTCATGCAAACTTACCTCACTTACCTCACCAATATCTTCACTTGTAGAGGCCATGAGTGCAAGGTGGCACTCTCCATCTTCATCGGAGCTTGAGCCATAAGAGGATGATCCTTCCTAAGCTGTTGAGTTGTGTCTTTGTGCCTCTTTTCCTTCTTGTCCTCTTGTATTTGCTATATTTCTTGTACTCTTCCTCCTTCTTCGAGCTTCTCTTGTTGTGTGAATTTAAAGCCTTAGGACATTCACTCTTGTAGTGTCCTTTTTTATCACACGTTTAGCCTTGGAGTAGAGGAAGAAGATGGCTTTCCTTTGAAGTGCTTTCCCTTAAAGAAGTTGGCTTCATGCTCACTAAGGCCATCATCTTCACTAGAGGAGGAGGTAGAGGTCCTACAAGCAAGTTTGTGTTTAAGTATGAGGCCTCCACTTGAGCTTTGAAGGCACTATCTTTGATCTTCCTTGTTTCTTTTTCTTATTTCTTAGCTTCCTCTTATTTCTTGTCAAGTATTTCTCTTGAGCTTGTAGATTTCCAATAAGCTCCTCAGCTGGAATATCACCAAGAATTCTTATTTCTTCAATGGAGGTCACCTTTGACTCTCGTCTCTTTGGAAGAGATATCAAGATCTTTTAGTTGATTTCTCCTCTACCCAAAGTGTGTCCCAAAGTAGCTAGGACATTGATGATGATGTAGATCCTTGAGTACATCCTAACAACTCCTTCTTTCTTCTCCATCTTGAAGTTCTCAAGGAGGTTGTTCAACATGTAGATCTTTGCCTCCTTCACTTGCTTTGTGCCTTCATAAGTGATGCAAAACATGTCCCATATCTCATAGGTCGAATGACATGAGGAGATGTGGTTGAACTCATATGGAGTGAGGGCTACATAGATGATGATATTTTCTTTGGAATTGAGCTAAGCATTCTTTTGGGATAATTCATCCCATGTTGATAGAGATCCATTGGCTCCTTGTAGGATGTAATCATCACCTTCAACATATCAAAGTTCATCCCTAGCTGCATCCACCGCATACAATAGAGGAAGTTGGTGCAATCAAAGTCTAGGAGGTACATGGAGAAGCCTCCATCTAGGTTGAGTTAACTAAGTAGGTTCTCACCCATCTTCTCGTCTAGTAGGAGATTTGTTGGAGACGATCCTTTCTCTAATACCAATTATAGGGCTCTAGAGGGGGTGAATAGAGCTTCAAAATTATCACAAGAATAGTTAGACCTTCAAATTATATTAATTGAAACCAAATTCTAAAATTCAATTTGAAGTTTTATCTAAACAAGCATAGAAAGGATGAGAGAGATTGAAACAAACACTTAGACAAGGTGGTTAGAGTGGTACCAATCTCCAAACTAGGAGGCTGTCAATACACTACCTAGAGAGGTCAACCTCTAGGACTTTGCAACCCATGTATACATATATTACATTATAAGAGATACAAGAAGCCACCATACATACAATGAATTACCTATTCAAGACAAGAGTCTTTCACCTACACAAGGACTTAACCACTTGATCAAGACGTCTTCATCCTTCACAAAGGACTTACCCCCACTTGTAGCGAGTCTTTGGCCTCGTAGGAATTACCCACTCTTTTTGAATCTTCCGCCTTACCCTTCTCCTTTACTTGGAGAAGATCTTCACACCTTTTTCAACCTTGAAGAACAACAACAACTCCTCCTTGACTCATAGAAGATCACTTCAACCTTTGCTCTTTGAGAAAGGGGATTGGGAAGATGGAAATTTGGAGAGATTTACAAGATAATATTGAGGTAGCTCTCTTACAACATGTCTAATTCACTCATAATTATGAAATGCTTTGTAAATAAGAGAGAGAAAGGGACTTAAAGGGTTGTATCACACTCAATTATATCAAGGACCAAGGATAGCATGAATGAGCAATCTTGGAATGAACTCCAAGAGGTCCTATTTATAGCTTGGGGTGTTCTTTTGAGTGTGGGATCACTCAACAACAAAAAATAGTAGTTTTACAACTTGGAAAGGATCTATTTGAGTTTATAACAACTCTCCAGTGGTTGGAAACACTTTTTATACCTTTTCAATATAGTGCATTTGGTCAATTTTCAATACAGATAACTCAACCAATCCACTAACCAACAAAGCCAATTTTCAAACTGTTAGTTGAGTTTGTCTTGGAGAAACTTGAATGACCAGCTAAAATCAACTTTAGCTAGTAATTTGGTCGGTCGAGTTCTGTGTGTGTACAACTCCACTGATTGATCCATTTCCAAAAATCCGTCACTAATAGATCAAGATTCAAACTCGACTGATTAAAGTGATGTGATTTTTTTTTGAATTTTTTTAAAGTGAGCAGACGATGGAGTTAAGTGTCCTTGATTTTTTTTCATCTTAGTTACAAGTCATATCATCAATACAAATGATTACAAAAATATTCTAAGGTGGTTTGAAGTGATTTCCAAAAAAGTGCATTTGCATTGCTTTTGACTTTAACTTGGACAAGCTACAGCTTGTGTAATTTGATCCTTTTCATGTGCCTAAAAACCTGAACTCAATCTTAAATAAACATATTATATACATGTGAATGCAATGGTTAAGTCATTATCAAAATATGGGAAATGTATAACTCTCAAGTCAACAACTTCAACCTACATTATGTGACTGGTGTTATAGTGATTGTCTAATTCCTTCGTCATTGATATTTGAATTGAACTTGAGGCATGGAATCATCATCCTCTCAATGTTCCTTGTTTATTGATCCAAAACAGACTGTCTAGGATATATGTGACCTTAATATCAAATATTGATTCACATGTGCATGTGCATGCCTTTCTCAGTCTCGGTTATCAAGAGAATATCAAAGTCTAGTAACAGGGAAAAATCCCATCTACATCACACACAATCATCCCCATGTGTCATTGTACATCCAATCATCATCTTTATGGAAATCCTTATTCAAGGTCATAGTGGATGATGTCAAAGTACACTAAACTACATGTGATGGGTGTAGTGAGATCTAGGTCAAGAACCACAATCACCACCTTCATTATGAGAGATGACGATGACCATCAATAATGGTTTCCATGTGTCACTCTCATGGTGGGTCTACCCAATACACTATTCTCCAACAAGTATATATGTGTTTGGTTTGATATCACATATGTCATGAATGATGAGGTTATGTCATAAACCAACCCACACTCTAATCCTAAGTGTCATTTATGTTTATCATCCTTCCACAATGACATCTGACTAGGAACATAACAAGAATGTACATACTCTTACCATCCATATGATCTCATTATTCAGGTCATCAACCCAAAAACATATGTCATTGAGTAATGTCATTCTTTAGACATTTACTATGTTTCATCATTATCTCATAACTGATTGAAACTAAATAAATTTGAAGCTTTCCTTTATTATCAATCAAATCATTTATATTATACACCATCTCAATCATCTTAAGACTGGCTCTTTGGGCTTACATACCAACAGACTCCCACTTGCACTTAGAGCCAATCACCCATGTATCTCACTCTTAGTGATCTAAACATGTCCATCATCTTTCTATTGTGCTAGTGCTAATCCTCTAGGTTATCAACATTTTTCTATTAGTCGATATATTGAATGTTTCTCATCTCTTCAATGTAAGACATCTGATATATGATGGAACTTATGTAGTATGCCATCAAATATTCCTTGCCTAACCAGTAGCCCCATTGTTGTCACAGTTTCTCTACTTTGTCATCAATGTTGGAAACATATATAGGCTCATCCATATGAACTTAAATATCCATGCAATATCTATTGCAATGTTCACAATACCATGATACTTGGATTCTATTGTAGAATTAAATAATGGTCATTTTTTGGGAACCTTTCTGACTTTCAACTCTTCTTTTAACATTAAACACAACTTTAATATTGCAATCACTTCCTTTCATTATGGAAGCTTGCATTGGTGTAACCCCTTACATCCAACTCTCCCTTGTTCCCATAATCTAGTAACTTATCCTTTAGTGCTTCTCAAGTACTAATGGATATCTTAATTGTATTCCTAATGTCCTTCATTGGAATCTGACTAAAACATCTTGTCACATCCAATACATACAAGATAATGGGATGAGTACATTATATAGCACACATCATAGATTCAATGGAATCTTACTCATGTCTTTCTGTTATTCATAAGAATTAGAACATAGGGTTCTTGAGAAACTAATCAGATGTAGAATGGACAAATTCTCTCTCATTGAATCCTTCATATTGAACCCTTTCAACATCTTACTAGTATATGTGTTCATATTTAGATTATGAAACATTCTAGGACTATCTCCATAGATCTCAATTCCTATCATATCAGATGTTTCACCTAATCCTTCATGTTGTATGTGTTTTCCATGCCAAGTTTAAATACTTACAATATTGGGATGTTATTCCTCAACAATACATGGAACATTTATACATGCTCCCACTAAATCATTTGTAATCACATATTTCATCTTTTATCTTGACAAAAGTCAAACTCTTTAACCATCTTGTCAAATTAAAGAGTCCATCTTCGAGATGCTTTTTTCAATCTCTAGTTTGATCTTTGTAGCTTATAGACTTTATTTTCATTAATGAAGTTATAAACCTTTAGGTTGTGCCACGTACACATCCTCTCAATTATTCCTATTAAGGAATGTCGTTTTAATCTTCATGTGCCAAATATTATTATCTAGATAATCTTCAACAATAAGCATGAAAATTAATGAAGGGATTTCATCATGTTCAACACATTGAACTAATTCAAAAATATTTGCAACCAATATATCCTTTTATGTTATCCATGTTGGGTTTCCTTTTGAAAACCCAAATGTGTCCTATGGGTTTACCCCTTTTAGGTGGTATTGCGAAGGTTATACCTTGTTAGTGGACATGGACTCCATTGTTATATATAGTGGTATTAATCCATTTCTCAGACTCTGGTCTCTTAATAGTTTCTAGTTGATGTTGGTTCATCAACCTATGACCCACTCACAACCCATCTAAGTTATAGGATTCAAAATCTCTTAATCTCAAATGTGTTCTACTAGAACTATGAGTGTAGTGTTACATAAGGAACTTGAGATTCCACAAGGATTTGTTATTGTTTGGTCCCATTGCACCTCCTTGTTGACCTCAAACCTTTTGAGTTATACTTCTACTCCCACTGATTCTTTTCAAACTCAGCTATCCTAATAATAAACATTTTTGTTATCAGACTGGGATTAAAGGTAGTATTCACATCTATATGGTCTTGTGGTAATTGTTTTTTCAAGAAACTCTTTTCTTGTACAAGTTCAAATATTAATGAAAGACATATCGGGACATCCACATACCTATCTCATATGGTGTCTTTTAAGCCATTTTAGATGGTACATTGTTTTAGTGTAAATCATGTATTTATGAGGAGATTAGAGATTAGATTAAATGATAATCACATCATGATCCATCAAGATCTAATTCCTTCTTTCTAATACATCATAATTGTCCTTCCTTCAAATATATCATCATGTTTTAGGTGGAGTTCATTGTGATACACTATCATGATCAATCCACAAGGTTCTCAAACAATTTATGTACAATATTTCAACATTGATCATATCAAAGTATCTTATTACTTTTATCAAAGACATTTATGTACCTCATTCATAATCTTATTGAAAACTTCATGAGATTCATGTTTGTATTTCACTAAATACAAATCACCATATCTACTAAGATCATAAGTATATATATGATGAAGTACAGATAACTACTTCTAGCATTTATTCTAGTAGTCCATGTACATCATTATGTACTTGTCCTAGTAGAATTCTTTATTCTTCGCTACATCTAGTGAGAGTTGTTTTGTCATGTTTCACATAAATAAGACTTGCATGTCTCTTGTTGGTTCAATAATCTAAAGAGCCTAGATAAACATTAATATGGATTCTATCAATGCATTTCTTTTATATATGCTCTTGATGACAATGACATAAATACTATTTGTTTGAGTTATCTAATTGTAATCCTTTTGGTATTTACATTATAAACAATTATATTTCGGTCCTACAAAGATAGACATACATGATCACATCTTTGAAACAAAATAATAACTATTTTATTCATAATCATCCTTGTCCATGCAAGATGTTGAAAATAAAATGTTTCCATTATTGGTATAATGAAATAATAATTCATCTAACTTTATTACATGTCACATGGCTAAGATAAACTCTAAGTATATACTAAATTTGTAGAAATTCTTGCTTCGCACAGTCCATCCTTTCCCTTTTGTAAAGGCTTACTTCTTATAAGATCCTACATATCCAAACATATGTCAATTCGTCATCAGGTATGATATACCCAAGATGAAGAAGTAATTATATTTATCTTATAATGTATATACCAGAAGTGGAGATTTCTATCTCCTCCTTCTTTGGTTCCTTCATGTAGAGAGGGTATTCCTCTTCCAATGTCCAGGCTGGTGACAATGGTGATAATTGCCTGCCTTATTTACTCCTCCCTTTGCTTTAAGTGTTGAAGACTTGGGCTTCTAGCTAGCTTTAGAACCCTTCTTATCTTTGCCTTTGCCTTTAGACTTCCCTTTTAGTTTGCTGATCATCATCACAAAGTTGGGCTTGCCTTTCTTCATTTGTTCCTTATTTGTTCTGAGCGTGCCAAGTAACTATATCAATGGCTTGTGAAAGTCATTCATGTTGTAGTTCATGACAAACTGACTATATGACTCTGGTAGAGACTGTTGAATAACATAAGTGCCCAACTCTTGACCCAAGGGGAATCCCAATCTAGAAAGTTTTTCCACATACCCAGTGATCTGGAGCACATGAGGACTTGTTGGATCTCCTTCTGCCATGTTACATTTGAACAACGTCTTGAAGACATTATATCTCTCATGTCTTGGTTGATCATGGAACATGTTCTTAATATGTGTGACCATCTCAATAACATCCATGTTCTCATGTTGTCTCTACAACTCATAGTTCATGGAGCACAACATTAGGCAGTTGATATTGATGACATCTTCAGTGTGCTTCTTGTAAGCATCATTGTCAGCCATAGGTGCATTGGGAAGAGGTTCATCTGGCTCTAGTTCCTCCATGACATGGAGCTTGCACTCATGTGTGAGAACAATTCTCAGCATCTTGAACCAGACGTGCAAGTTACTCCCATTTAATTTTTCCTTCTCAAGGACTAATCATAAAGAAACTTGTTGTTATATGTTGCCATTTGATTCTACAAGAGAATTTGCAATTTTGTCAAAAACCCAATTTTTATTTGATTTGATTTGATTTATGTAATATTTGGCAATGGTAAAGTAGGACATTAAATAACTATCACTCTAATTAATTTGTTCAAATTGATAACCCTAAATTATCAATTTGGATGATAGCAGTGCACAAACTTCTAATGAGCCAAGATACAAAATAATTCAATTATTACTCGGCCAACTCCAGCATCTATAATCAATTATTAAAGTAGGATTTTTTTTCCAATTGCATCTTATGCAATTCCAGGAAAGACGGTATGTGCTACTCCTTGTCATAGCCATTTGCATGCCTCTAGGTGCTTAATTCTCATTAAGGACACCTAGTGAAGCCTGGCCCAAATGCTAACACAATAGAAATGTGCCCCAATTGGTAGACCCACATAACTACCATCACACTTCCACAAGATGGATAGTGCATCGAGCTTTCCGTGCCTACTCGTAATTGGTAAAGTTTTTCAACTGTGTTGCTAATGGAAAGCATCTTAGACTTAATATGTTTGATTGAGGAATTTTATATATATCATAATATATATATTTATATACATATCCAATCACTACATACTATAGTGTGTATCATATATATGCTATATCCCACAACGTAAACATACAATATAAAACATTAGAGATGGTTATGGATGTTATATTGTAATTCTTTGGAGCCATAAGAAATTACTACCGCCTAGGTTAGCATCACATGAATGAACATGTTATTGGTTTATATTTGTGCTTGAATGAATCCAGGTTGACCGGTTTAACCCTTGAACCAGCCGTCTGGACTCTCCAATGTTTGGACACCTCCAATTGGTCAGTTGGGCCTCTAGCTGATCGACTCGTCTCATGTGGTTGTCCACCTTGGTCCCGCAAATAGTCTACTCATCCATCACTAACCATCATATTTGTCTTAACAAGAAAAGAAATTATAATGTTCATATTAAACTTATTACATTGTAATGAGAAACCTCGAGTTACATTTGAGGAGAGCAAAGGAAGGAAAGAATAACACTTTTACATTTGGGAAGAAGAAGGTATAGACTCGATGAGAAAACTGAGATAAAAATAGGAATAAAACAAACCATTATTGGCCATAACATGCTACACATCTATCATCGAAACCAATTTTAGGGATAAGTGTGTAAATTTCATTTATATATATATATATATATATATATATATATATATATATATATTAATGTAGGAAGTAACTTATGGAGAAGTATCAAAAATATGATATCATTAACTCTGTAGATTTCATTAATGATTTCTTCACTTGAGTTTGTTTTAGAAGTGCTTTTGTAGCACCATGTATTCACTATGTATTGGATTGGGAGAAGATATAGTTCCTCTCAAATTTTTTGTGATTTCATATTACTTTTCAATTTTTGGTATCTTCTTCTTTTCATACAATGGGAGCGTGATGAGATGTAGTTGTCTTGTATTTTGACAACTCCAATACATCTTGTTATAATATTATTGAGGTAAATCATATGCAAGTCTAAGTATATATGGTTAAATATGTACACATGAAGATGTTTTTATATGGTAAATTACAAAAAATGTGTCATTTTATCCAAGATAATCCTCATTCATGGGACCAATTTTGATCTTTATAACTTTTTTTATATTTTTTGAAAATTATTTTTCACATCATGAAAACCTCTTATTAAGTTTACCATGTATTCAAAAAAATTTGAGAATTTCAAAGCTAAATACAAGTAGATATCCATAGGCAAATATTGTTGGATCCTAGATGGGTGATTAGATGCTCTAGAGGGGGGGTGAATAGAGCTGAAAGCACTTAAACAAAACTCATTAAACCTTCAAAATATATGACAAGTTAAGGTTGCTAAATATGCAATTTGAGTGCAACTAAATCATGCATAGCAAGGAAAAGAGAGATTGAACATGCACCAATTATACAAGCTATTTAGAGTGGTTCCACACTTCAAACTACAAGTGTGTCAGTCCACTTCCCTAGAGAGGTTAACCTCTAGGACTTCAAACAATTGCACTCTTATATTCACTTATAAGACTTACAATACAACACCAACAAAGGACTTACCTATCCAATACAAAAGAGTCTTCAACCTTACCAAGGACTTACCCACTTTGCAAGAGTCTTCGGCCTTCTCCAAGGACTTACCCACTCTTGCACAAGTCTTCAGCCTTGTAGGAATTACCCACTCTTCTTGGATCTTCCGCCTTTGACTTCACCTTCACTCGAAGAAGCTTTCCACCAAGGTATTACCTACTTGAGCTTGAGTCTTTTGCCTTCTCCAAGGGCTTACCCACTCTAGCTCTAAGTCTTCTGCCTTGATCTTCACCAAGGGACTCCCTCCCTTGTTCTTTTTCACCTCTCTTGGACAAGAGAGAGAACCTTCATCTTCAAGATAGAAAAAGAGAGATGGGTAGGTGGTGGAAGTGAGAGCCTCACAAGATATACATATAGGACTAGCTCTCTTACAGATTTCCTACTCACTCTAATAGATGTAGCAAGTGATTAAGATTAGAGAGAGAGGGGAGGCTGTAGGAAGCACTCAACTATAGAATAGGAACCTCACAAGGAGTTTGCAATGAATGCTCAACCTTGGAATGAAGCAAGGGGTCCTATTTATAGCTGGGGATGCCTCTTAGCCTTTGAGAACACTTGTGAACGAAAACTATCCATTTTGTGGCTTGCAACGGATCTATTTTCACTTGTTGCAACTCCACAACGGCTAGAGACACTTTTATGAACTTTTTCGTACAGTGCATTCGGTCGAGTTTCTATAAGTGTAACTCGACCGATCAAGTAGCAGGCAAACTGATGTTCAAGGGATCAGTCGAGTTTGTCCTGAGGAAACTCGACCGACCACTTCAACAGGAAATGGCCCACTACCCAATCGGTCGAGTTCTGTGAGTGCACAATTCGACCGATGCAATCTTCAGAAAATCAACCAAGGTGGATCGGTCGTGTTTCAGGGTGGGAAACTGGACCGACCAAGTGCCTGTAATTGATTTTCAAAGTTGCATTAAAAGTGCTCTAATATTCGATCTAAGTGTTCCTGATATTTTTCTAAGCTTAATTACAAGTCATACAATCATTACAAGTGATTTACGCCATGATTCTAATGGATATACATCATATTACAAAAACGTGCACTTGTATGACTTTGACTTGTCTTTTCTCCAATTTGAGATGTGCAAGTTAGGGCAACTGGAGTGTGTCTATACATAATTTGAAATCACTCAAGTAGAAGAATTAGACAACAATATGTGTAATGGTTAGTCATCATCAAAACATGGGTTTAGTCAATTTAGACGTGAGTCAACATTGACCTAATTGACCTTGAGTCAACATTCTCCCCCTTTTTGAAGATGACAAACCATTCCATAAATGTATTGAAAGCATTTAAGTAAATTCATACCTTTGGAGAAACCTAGGGGTTTCAATAGAATGGAGTTCATATGCTCCCCCTCAATTGAGGCGCATGGAGTTTTCATACTCCCCCTCAATTGATGCAATTTCTCCTGCATGGTTAGCTTTCATAACTTTTATAGAATACTATGTCTTCTACTCATATATGTTGTACAAATATATGTCTTCTCCCCTTTACCTTCTCCCTTTACATGAACATGCTTCTCCTCTTCATGTAAGACATGCCTTCTTCCTCTTTTTAAAAGAAGACATACCTTTCTCCCCCTTTGTCATTTCAAAAAGTGGGGTTATGAAGAAATAAGAAACATCACTTGTTAAAAAGAAAGGAGAGAACACAAATATATATAAGGAGAGTAGAAGAGAACAAATAGGGGCTTGTCCAAGCATAGAAAGAAAAGCAAGTTAAAACATATACTTGAACAACCTAAAATGCAAGATAAAGTGCTGTAGAAAAACAATAAATCGCAATTTTGACCGTCAAGATGATGGAATTTGACCAAAAATCGTCGGAGCTCATGGTGATGCCATGAGTCTTGCTCAGAAGGTCGTTTCTGCATGAAAAACACTAGTCTTGCACCAAAAAATGAAACTGGAGCAAAATCTGCATAAAAACCAAAAATAATCCAATTTCTACATACAATGTAGCTCTATGTGTCCTGCATCACAATGTTATGCAAGAAACTCAAGATAGTAGATATGAAATTTAAGGAATAAGCTTGAGCATGTATGAGATAAGATACAAGCATAACATATAGATGAGCAAATATTCCAATTATAAACAGGGTTAGAACTACATGTATATGAACTACTAGTAGATGATATCACAAGTTTAGGACTACTAGTAGGATCTAGATCATAGCAAGAGATACCAAAAGATACACATGTCAAAGAGCAAGCTATGAGTAGATGTAGAGATATATCCAAACAAAGAGATATGCAAATTTAGAAGCATGAGAGGATATAACTCACTAGATATGCATCCTTACCATAAGATGATTACCCCTAAGAACCTCAAGTTTGTATCAAAACAAGATATACACCTAGATAGATGTAGCAAGTTAGAGCACAACGGAAGCGATTTAAGATACAACCAAGAGATCCAAAGAGATCATCATCAAAACCTGCAAAACAACTTAAAGCAAGTAATTACAAGATATAGATATACCAATTTAGAGCAATTAGAGAGATAGAGTTGTAAGCAAGATAGGCAATTTAGAACATGGCAATATGAATATATAAAGGTACTAATGGAGTGCCAAAGAATAAGGCTATTGGCTGAGAAAATCTAGTTTAGAGAGAAATTCTCATCCAATAAGCCAATTGTGTATTCTGTGCACAGTGTTATCGGTCGAGTTCTGTGCATGGACAACTCAACCGATGACAGCTGTTGGCAACACTCTTGGTGCCTATCGGTCGAGTTTCAATAGGGAAAACTCGACTGACAGACCAGCTGTCAAAAAGCACATATATTTCATAAAAACATGTTTAAAGGCATGCTAAAATATACAAACCATATTCAAACATGTCTAATCAAGTTAGTAATGCACTATAGAAGCATTAGAAATAGTTTTTGAGCAAGAGTGTGAAGAGAATCACAAAATACCACTTTTGACTCAAAAACCATATGTATAGTGCACACTAACTTGACAAAACAAGTTAGAAATGGTTACAAGCAATAAAACTTTTACCTTTGTGCTTACCATTGCTTTTTCCACTTGTTGTCACCCCTACACATCTCACCTTTCTTCTTTCATGTGGATTGAGAAATCAATTTTCAATTTAGTAGCTCAAGTCAATCCATTTGCAAGTACCTACAAGAAGAAAGATGAAATGGTCCCCAATCATGTTTTTGGGTCCGGAGGAGTTAGTTTAGCAACCCAAATCCTATTGCTTTTGGGTGCTTTCCTAAAAGGACAACAAGTTGAATAATGACCAATTTCATTGCAATAGTTGCATGTACCCATAGTCTTGGAACTAGAGGATTCTCCATGGAATATTGGAGGTCCTTTATCTTTGTTGTTCCCTTGACTACTATCATACCCTAAACTATGCCTACCAATTTCTTTAGTAGTATGGTCTAGGATTTGATTACGATTCTTTTTACCAACTAAGAATCTTTGCAAAGAAGATCTCAAACTATCATTATCATGCTTAAGAGAAGCAATAGTAGAAGACAATTGATTAATATTATCTCTAGCATGAAAAAGATCATTTTCTAAGAAAAGAGGTTTAGTTAAATTAGAATCTCTATCAATATGAAGAGCAACAACATCATTCTCTCTGTTAGAAGAACTAGAAAAAGATTCATGCCCATTGATTTTAGAAAGCAAGGAGGAATTTTCTATTTCTAATTCATGCAAAACAAAATCTTTGTTATTGTTTTCGGATTTAAGAACATCAATATCATGCACGAGAGAATCAACAATTAAAGTATGCTCTTCATTTGAACTAGGCATGAGAGGTTGTGCTTCTAGAAATTTAATCTTATGAAGTAAGCTAGTATTTGCATGTTTAAGAGAGTCTACTTGGCTAAGACAAGCATTTTTATCATCAAGCAAGCAAGAATTAGCATGTTCAAGATCATTTAATTCTATATACAAATTATCAACAATTTTAGCAAGCTTTTCCTTTTCTTTTGAGAAGACTTAAGAGAGGCACAAATATCATGAATGAGATCAATCTAGGATTCTTTATCTAAAGAGTCTAGATTTACCTCATTTGAGTCTTCACTTGTTGATGCTACAAGAGCAAAATGACATTCTCCTTCATCACTAGAGCTTGAGCTTGATCCTTCACATGAATCTTCACTTGAGCTTGAGTTGAAGGAGCCACTTGAGCTTGAGTGCCATTTTTCCTTGTGAAGATGGGTATTTTTGCCTTGTGGGCAATCTTCCTTGTAGTGACCCTTCTTTCCACATGTGAAGCACCGGATGGAGGAGGATTTGCCTTTGTAGAGTCTACCCTTGGAGTACATGACATCTTCTTTAGCTTGAGAGGATGGAGAGACTTTTTCCATGATAGCTTCAATTTGAGCCTTTATTTCAGCCTTCTTCATTCTCTTTAGCTCTTTCTTCTCTTGTCTTTCTACTTCCTCCCTCTTGTCAAGTGTGGCTTCATGTGCTTGTAGATTTCCAATGCGCTCTTCAATTGGAATATCCCCAAGAGACCTTGCTTCTTCAATGGAAGTCACCTTGGATTCCCACCTCTTGGGGAGAGTTCTAAGGATCTTTGAGTTGATCTCTCCACTAGACATAGGATGTCCTAGAACAGAAAGACCATTCAAGATGGTATTGAGCCTTGAGTACATGTTGGCTATGCTCTCCTCTTTTCCCATCTTGAAGTTCTCAAGCAACCCTTTGAGCATGTAGACTTTGCTTTCCTTTACTTGATCTGTCCCTTCATAAGTGATGCAAAGCTTTCTCCATACCTCATAGGCCGTCTCATAAGTAGAAATCCGGTTGAACTCGGTGGGGGTCATGGAGGCATAAAGGATGTGCATGGCTCTAGCGTTCAAGGTTGCTTTCATAAAGGTGGCTTCATCCCATTGTTCAATGTTTGTCTTTGGTAGAATGTATGGGCTGTTCACCATTTGCCACATCTCGTGACTTGATCCTTAGATGAAGAATTGAAGTCTTCTTCTCCAATAGAGGAAGTTTCTCCCATCAAAGATTGGAAGGATGGTCGAGAGTCTCCCTCCTAGGTAGTCACCCATCTTCTCCTACTTGTTGAAGTATGCTTGGAGAAGACCCGCTCTGATACCACTTATTAGATCCTAGACGGGTGATTAGATGCTCTATAGGGGGGGTGAATAGAGCTGAAAGCACTTAAACAAAACTCATTAAACCTTCAAAATATATGACAAGATAAGGTTGCTAAATAGGCAATTTGAGTGCAACTAAATCATGCATAGCAAGGATAAGAGAGATTGAACATGCACCAATTAGACAAGATATTTAGAGTGGTTCCACACTTCAAACTAGAAGTGTGTCAGTCCACTTTCCTAGTGAGGTCAACCTCTAGGACTTCAAACAATTTCACTCTTATATTCACTTATAAGACTTACAATACAAGACCAACAAAGGACTTACCTATCCAATACAAAAGAGTCTGCAACCTTACCAAGGACTTACCCACTTTCCAAGAGTCTTCGGCCTTCTCTAAGGACTTACCCACTCTTGCACAAGTCTTTGGCCTTGTAGGAATTACCCACTCTTCTTGGATCTTCCACCTTTGACTTCACCTTCACTCGGAGAAGCTTTCCACCAAGGTCTTACCTACTTGAGCTTGAGTCTTTTGCCTTCTCCGAGGGCTTACCCACTCTACCTCTAAGTCTTCTGCCTTGATATTCACCAAGGGACTCCCTCCCTTGTTCTTCATCACCTCTCTTCGACAAGAGAGAGAACCTTCATCTTCAAGATAGCAAAAGAGAGATGGGGGGTGGTGGAAGTGAGAGTCTCACAAGATATACATATAGGACTAGCTCTCTTACAAATTTCCTACTCACTCTAATGGATGTAGCAAGTGATTAAGCTTAGAGAGAGAGAGGAGGCTGTAGGAAGCACTCAATTATAGAATAGGAACCTCACAAGGAGTTTGCAATGAATGCTCAACCTTGGAATGAAGCCCAAGGGGTCCTATTTATAGCTGGGGATGCCTCTTAGCCTTTGGGAACACTTGTGAACGAAAACTAGCCATTTTGTGGCTTGCAACAGATCTATTTTCACTTGTTGCAACTCCACAACGGCTAGAAACACTTTTCTGCACTTTTCCGTACAGTGCATTCGGTCGAGTTTCTATAAGTGTAACTCGACCGATCAAGTAGCCGGCAAACCGATGCTCAAGGGATCGGTCGAGTTTGTCCTGAGGAAACTCGACCGACCACTTCAACAGGAAATGGCCCACTACCCAATCGGTCGAGTTCTGTGAGTGCACAACTCGACCGATGCAATCTTCAGAAAATCAACCAAGGTGGATTAGTCGAGTTTCAGGGTGGGAAACTGGACCGACCAAGTGCCTGTAATTGATTTTCAAAGTTTGTATTAAAAGTGCTCTAATATTCGATCTAAGTGTTCCTGATATTTTTCTAAGCTTAATTACAAGTCATACAATCATTACAAGTTACTTACAACATGATTCTAATGGATATACATCATATTACAAAAACGTGCACTTGTATGACTTTGACTTGGTTTTTCTCCAATTTGAGATGCGCAAGTTAGGGCAATTGGAGTGTGTCTATACCTAATCTGAAATCACTCAAGTAGAAGCATTAGACACCAATATGTGGAATGGTTAGTCATCATCAAAACATGGGTTTAGTCAATTTAGACGTGAGTCAACATTGACCTAATTGACCTTGAGTCAACAAATATAACCAAATATATTGACTATTATTTAAAATTCTTTGTCACTTTTTGTAAGAGTCATTATCAAAGTGTATATCACCTGATTCGATAATCCAAACATTTTTCAATAACTAAAACAAAAATATGGCATAATTTTATTTTAATGTTTTTCCTAGAAAATAATTTTGTGCATTTGTTATACTTGAACTTTTACAAATCACAACTTGTTTTTTGATGATTTCTCCTACAATGCCATCTTCTTAAATAGTGAAAAAATGGAAGATAATACCATACTAACCAATGAAATTTTTAATATAAGACTTATGAGGGGGTAATACTAAACCAAATCACAAGTCAAGGTTGGATGAACAGGTAAATAGATTTTTATATCAAACAAGAGGCCTGGAGTCTACATTGCCTCGAGGAAAATTTCATGGAAATAAAAACATCCTTACACACACATTTTTGTTGAGGCTGGTCCAAATTGTCCCCTAATGGGTGTGGGTCCTCGACATCGTAAAAAAATGAATACAAATTTCATAATTATCCAAAATTTAACTAATCTATTATATGTCACTCTTATAAAATTATCTGCACTTTACTGAAGATATATGTTACATATTCCTCTATTGAACACATTTCATGATGCCAATTGTATATGCATTTGAAACTGACAATATTTTTGATGAGATATTCCACAAAAAGTGTTACAAGCATTAAACACATATTTTACTTGCATATAGTTTGCCTATTTAAGATAATGAAAAAAATGAAGGGAATTCAAATATTGTATAAAAAAATCCCTAGTCCCTTCAATTGTGATATATAGTTGACTTAAACATGAAAAAAATTGTTATTCCTCATCCGATAAGTATTCTATAGTATTCTAGTATCATTGACTATCTTAATGTGTAGACTATATCTATAGATATTGTACATTCGTTTGTGAAAGGCATTATAATGATAAATATATGAATATTTAAATTGATAAGTTACTATATTATATCATAATTGAAATTTATTTCTTAACCTACCAATTGAGTCAAAAGCATTTAATCATTGAAATGAGAGAAAATTAGAAAAAATGGCCATTTTTGGTAAATTTCAACAATTCTTTTTTATATTTTCTATAGATGTTTTTGGATATGTTTAATTTCTAATTATATATAATAGTAATATAAATATATTAATGCCTTTTTTGTGTCGATTAAAATAATTACTTGTTCTTGTTTCTCACCAAGAGCTTAAATAATAGACATAATTCTTTGTATATTCATGTTGCACAACTAAAATTCAGAATTTTGTACTAATTTTAGTGATTTTTATTTAAAACCGTGATTTTGATATTAAAATAGATAACTAAAAAGTGTATCTATGATGACGAATTGCTTTAGTGGACACACAATTTGTCATTCCTTTTCTTGAAATGTATCCTCTTTTTGGTATATTTACATGTATCATGAAATAACATTAGTAAATATACTAAATATATATTCTAACATTGATACACATATAATAGATATTCATGATTCATTATAACAATAGAAAATAATATTCACTCCTACATGTTGCTTGCCTATTTATATATCACACACATACTATTATCTTCAAATTTCTAATAAATTATTCTTTGGATTATGAAAAAAACTGAAACCATGAATTTTTGTGTCACTTCCTCATGGTTTCATTTTCAACTGATACAATGTCATTTTATCAACAATGTTCTAGGTTTGATTGCTTATACAACCTCAAAAAGCACCCATGATACTTTTAGATTATCAATAAACCAAACACAAATTTACATTGCTCTATAATTAAAAAAGGCAACCAAAATGGAATAGTTAATCCAAAGTTGGGTGATAGTTGAAGTGCCTATGCTATGAGCACTATGCATAGCAATGCTAGGAGTCTAATATATTAAATTGTATACTTTTTATGCAATCAGTAACAATTAATTGCATAACACATCTGTGAATTCTCCAAGAGTTTGGATAAGTTTGATCTATATTTTCATTTTCTATATTTCATATAACAACAAAATTTATAATAAAAAGTGGCGCATAACACTTTCTATTATTATATAGAGAAAATTCTTGGCAATAATTTTATGAAGTTGTAGTTATGTAAAAATGAAGTGACTAAATCAAAAGAAAGACCACCTTTTATTGTACAAAGATAAAGTTCCTCTCTCTCTTTTTTCAGCTTGACATTTATAGTCCAAAATTTATATGATAAGATCTATCATATGATAAAATTGTGTCCAAATACATGGAGTGGATCATGTTTTCTCATATAATCAAATTTTCACCCAAGGTCCCAAATTTGATAGTGTGACTTTCATGTTCCATAGAATGTATTTGAGTTTGTATATATGTGTAAGAAAATATCCATCTTGTGTACTCACATGTTGTGAGAATGACTTGTTGTAACTCTTTATCTTACTTAGAATATCAAGTGCAAAGTAGTAAATTATAGCCATAATATTGAACAATGACTCTGTGACAATGTAATATGACTATATAATCAAATTTATATTCTTGTATATGATTCATGGATAACATGCTATAAAATCCTAAAGTTCATCTTCTCTATTCATGTGCTAATCAATTTAATTAAAATCACTATCTAAGTGTATGCAAAATATTCTTATCTCTTATGGTTATATAATCATATTTGAAATGGTATGATTCATCTATTTTTTCCATATGGATTTGTTTATTTTTACTTTTGACCGGTCGGTTAGGTAAAGAAAGATAGAAAATTGTTTGTCTAATATGACGCTTATTGATAGCATTATTTAGGCTTCCATTATAATAGTTATGATACATATTCCCTTTGAATTGACACGTCACATTTTTAAGAGTTGATAAAAATACTAATAACTATTTCACACTAAAATTTAGTAGTCTAATACTCTAAATAAGATAGGAGGCAACTAATGCTATAGAGGTATGGACATATACACTGCCAGATGTAAACAATATCACACTTTTCTAACTAACTTTCACCATAAAGTATATCATTATATAGAGAAAAGTTGGAATTATAGAACATTCCCAAGTTATTTTCTAATAAAACAATAAACAAATACAACATGTAGGAGTCAACATTTCGAGGAAACAACTTTATCCTTCCACATCATCTTGTTACATGGCCCTAGTGAAAGTATGAGTCAGACTTCATATCCAGGTGTTGATGTGTGTACAACGTGTGTATGGACAATAAATGGAAGTATTTCACACCTTTTGGGCTAGCTAATTAATAATAACCATGTATGCATTTATAAAATTTAATCATATAACCACAGAGGTTTCCATAAACATACGTCATATGATATCCTTTTTCGCTCCAAATAGTATGATCATATCAATATGAATTTTTTTGCTGGCCAAGTTTAAAACCCAAGAACTTATAAAACCTTGGTGGTGTTTCCTTCTAGTACTACTATAATTGATAAATAGGAAATGCTCAATCATTATCATTACTCTCTGTCAAGGGTGATTTCAACTGCATCCTTATGCTGATATTCAGGACATTGTCCAATTTCACTCTATGTAATTTATGAGCAACGGTAAGCTTTCCAAGAACCAATAGTCCATCCCAATACGTCATCCATATTGATCGAGTTCAATGTTTCTTTTCAGATCATAACTCCAACACATTGACCACTACATAAAGCTATTTTGTCTACTAATTGTTGTGCTGAAAGGTAGTGAGTCGAGCACATGATCATGATTAGATTTCCCACACGTACTATTTTATTTGATAAGATGTGATTTCTTCATACTCATGGTGTAGGTAAATCAATTAATGGAGAAACCGACATTCAAAACAAGACCATTGCAATTGATCACCTGGAACAGTTTTTGATGTCTCTATTGGATAATTAAATACTCTTTGTATGATAGTCTGAACGTCTCCCTATTGTCATTCACCTTTACCCTTTTCTACTAATGACACCCTGTAAGGTCTTTGAGAGCCCATGTCGTGGGATGCATGCCAACCAGCCGTTATAGAGATCTGGTGGAAAGTTGGCTGGAGTTTGTGGGTACTGGAAGTTGGAGAAGCAATGTCATGACAGGTGATCGAAAAAAGCTACCAATACCATATATAGACTTCCTTCTTGGAAAAACTCAGGTGTGAAATTCTTCCTGGCCAAACTGAGATGTGGAAATCCATGCATGGTCATGCTCGCTTTGCATATTTGATAGATAATCCAATCTCAAATCGAAAAGCATGCATATGCGACAGATTGTCATCTTAAACTGCTCATCCAAATATAAATTATATCTATAGGGGGCTCCGATAAGTGTAAACAATCTTCCACACATGAGGAAGATTAGAGAAATTGCACCTGGAGTCTAGCTATAGGAAGATTGCATAATGGGTACTTTGGTGTTTCTTGTATGAATAGGCGAAGGTTAGAGTCATGAGAGAAGGGAGAAGATATGGGCTAATGGGTACTTTGGTGTTGCTTGTATGAATAGGCGAAGGTTAGAGTCATGAGAGAAGGGAGAAGATATGGGCATGAACTTGTAGTCGATGTTAAAATTTAAGGAAGCCATAGAGATTGTTTGATCAATGAGCATATTGTGATCTACAATAGCAAATTCAGATAGTCAATATATATAGGGAAAAGAAGAAACTACAACTGCTGGGGAAGATGTATCCATTGATTTCTTGGGTCGCGGATATGCAAAGTTCAATCAGCAAGGTGACGAAGCAGGCGCCACCGGTAATAGGTAAATGAAAGGAAAAAGATGAGCCCGACGGCTATTGAAATACGATCTTCATAAATAGGTAAAAGAGAAACCCTACTATTTTACATATTTGACAGAATGATTGGAGAAATGTGGTCATAAAAAGGGACTATTGTGTTCGATAGAGACAAGAGTCTATGTCTTGTAGGTTATGTGATGGACGGAGACGAGTTGTCGTATTTAGAATGGTATCATAGTATATATATATATATATATATATATATATATATATATATATATATATATATATATATATATATATATATATATAGTCTGGGATCTTATGTGGTCTTTAATCGAATATGTACATAAGTCATTTTAAATATTAGAATCATATGAATAAATAAAAGGTGAAATTCAAAATCTAATAATATCAATTAAATCCTAAAACATAGTATATTGACGTGGCTCCGATACCAAAGTTAGGAAATATGGCATCGAAATATGGCATCAAAATAGGCATATGAAACAAAAGAAATTTTCTACCATATTCCCCTTTTTAGACGATCACATAATATTATGTAATGGGAAGGGATGGTTTATGAAGTCATATCTAGTCCTAGAGCAAGTCCAATGGTTATTCCTCATTGCATTATGTGGCTTTTCTTCAAGTCGCACTCAGACAATGTTAGTAGTAGCTCCTCATGGGCATCATCTTGACAAAGTCCTCTTAGTAGTAAAAGCTCCATGCCTCCATGGTAGTTGAAAAGGACAACTAGGAATTCATGTTCTTCTAGTAGAACAACCAAGAAGGAGTTGTCCCTCATCATTGGCATACTAGCACCAACTTGATCTCCCACAATTGTTCTAACTTGCTATCCCTCTCATTATCAGGTAGGACTTGTGTGACAACTTGAATTTTCTCTCTCCTCCTTGGTACTCTTTCTCTCCCATCTTGTGGTCTCTTACTCAATCAAATGTCCACTTTGTAGTATAAATGTGATGATGATATTTTTTTTGGTGACCTCAATGATCCATTTCAGAATATGTGACATCAAAATTCAAATCAATCTAATGTCATTCTTGAAAACAACCCTCTCTTGCAGCTACGTTTTTAGACATCTCTAATGTGCCCTGTTGGATTCCAATGCACTTTAAGTTGTTGATGGTTCAATTCTGAATCCAACGACACATAAATCACATCTTTCAGACCTATGAAACTCTAGATATGGTTTTTTAAAGATTTTATGTTTTAGCCTTTCTCTTTATGTGTTTTATGTTGTATTGGGCCAATTTTGGTCGTTCTAGGCCCAAATGAACTTTGTGGCACAACAGCTTGTTCCCTCCTCCCCTTCCTCTTCAGGAAACCAGTGAACGACAAGGAAAGAGCTTCCCCGCCTCCACCCATATTGGGTAACGGATGGCACAACCCTAGTTTTTATTGCCCAGTTATAAACCCCCATCATCTAAACCCTTGTTCCCCATCTTTTCTTCTTTCCTTTCGTTTTGCTTTCCACTCCCTCTTTCTCTTTGCCGCCTCCCTCAGATATAGGTAGATTCACCCAACAATTGACCACTATTACCCAACCGCTCGCGAGGAGATGAGGGCGAGGATAACTCCACCGAGTAGTCTAGTCAAGCCCGTCGTGCCATATACCCCCGACCACCCATGTTGTTCCCTTTCTCCCCATTGCTTGGCCTACAACCAGCGGCATAAATGGCGTATGGCATCCCCTGTTTGGCCCTTGTTCTGGGCACCAAAATAGGGGAATTGCAAAAAGGGGGGCCACGGGGTAGGCAAGCGACCGACGGCCGTTGGATGGAGGGCACGTCGCAACGACGGCCCTAATACATCTGACACGAGCCGGACGATCTGAGGAAGGACCATGATAGTCTAAGTATCAATGGTGGATGCATGTAGGCGGCTTGCATCACTCTGGAGCTAGGGTGCGAGATCGTGGTCTGTGGGCGGCACATCAATGGTCAACGTCGGCATGTACATTAATCATGATAACATCTAAGTCTCTTGGATATAGTTTCAATGTGAACTTTTAGAAAATGATATATCCATCCTTCTTTGGCCAAATAGGGAAAAATTATATATCAAATTGATCCTCTCAAAAATATCTACAACTTGGGCATCGTTTTAGGACCTGAATATGATCCTAGCCCTCCTGTTTTTCCAAAAATGCTATCTTTTGATCTTCTTAACATTTTTAATGCAATGTTATGATGAGTTTTGAAACTTTGACGTGTATATATAACCACCTAAATACCAAATCAGTAACTCTAATGTCTTTGTAACCCTAATAAAGGTCCTACTCTCCCTATTCCTCATAAATGACTCCTTTTGTACATATGTGACCATATTGGACTATAATGATGTACATTGATCTTTTAATGCTAATCTTGCTATCTAATGACTCCTAATGCTTAACCAATCATGAGTCAGTATTTTTATGCTGTTGGGACCCTTTGGAAGTCTTGTAACCTTCCTTGTACTCTTGATGACATGAGTATGCTATTATGATAATTGCATGTATGAGTGAATGTTGGTACCCCATGTTGGTGGTTTGATGCATAGACCCTAGTGGACATCACCTTACTTTCAATGTGTTTGTTATGATCTATTCTTTCAGATATAAGCCATCCCTTATGCTTGGCTCTTATTCATTTATGATATTTAACCTTGATTACTCTATTATGAGTCTCGTGACCTAATTTGAGCATAAGTGTCCTAAATCTTGTCATGTCCACATGAAACCTCGAAATGAAATGAAACTTGAACCAAACCCCCTTGATGACCTCTAGATCAGTACAAGATCATATAATGAACCAATAAGAAACTTGGAACCCATATTGGCCAAAACCCTAAAATGCATCTAATTAGGGCTAATGATGAGAATATAATGCATATATGTAATCTTGTTGTTACTCAGGTTGTCTTATGATCTAGATGGTAATGGATGAGTTAAGTTAAGAATCTCTAAACCAGATATGGGCCTTATCTAGTTATATGAATATCACTTTCTTTCTTGAAAAGACATGTATTGTATGCTTGTTTGTTTACTTTCTCAAATATTGCCATGTAGTATTACTATGTCTTACTCGATGTTTGCCTCATCGGTTTTATAACTTGAACACACACACACACACACACACACACACACACACACACACACACATATATATATATATATATATATATATATATATATATATATATAACTCCATTATAATATTGTTAATAAAGGGTTAGCTCTTGGCTATGGCCTTGAGGTCCCTCTCGTATAAAGGGTTAGCTAATCTTGAGTACGCTTACGAACCCTTCCGAAGGGAAGATGGTCAAAGGCCTTAAATATGCTTGATATTGTTGGTATAATGGAGTGAAATGGCATAAAATATGGTTTCACATTTTGTTATGTATTTAAAATGTTTATTCTTGTTTGTTTAGTCTTGAAATCTTTTCAAATTATGCAAACCTTATACATATATGTATTTTTCTGCCCCATACTCAACACCTCGTGTGTGTCTTGGTGAGCTATGATAGGTGTACTTGCTGTAAGATCCAGATTTAGTGCACATGAATGACTTGTACCTCGACTTTAAAAATGTGTAATTGAACTCATGAATATGATGTACCTTGTATAGTTTATACCTGTCGAATGCTGAGACTGTGTTGGAGCCTTGATCTTGTTATTTGTTCATGTGTGCTAAGCTTTACGCTTTCACATATTGCATTTGGTATTCATTTGGTTCATGGGATTGGGATTCCAGTTCTGTGATAGATGGTATCAGAGTATGAACAATAACTACACCAAACATTGCTCACATGACACACAAACTAAACTCACCCTACATCGCTACCCTAGAAACTTAATAAGATGTCCTTTGTGGACTAGGTTGACTTAACCTCTAGGTTAGAACCTAGATGTTCTAGAACTAGTTGTATACTTGTGTAAATTACCTCCCTAGACATGATTCATGACATGTGCTTAGGATGTCTACACAAGTGTGCACCATGTTCTTGCTAGTTCTCTAGGTATCATGATACTAGACTGTCTCATGAGTGTGGTAACTCATTTGGGTTTTAGTTTTATTCAAATGGAGTATGGTGGTTTTCATCGAAGGTTTCAACGTTGGAGAAAATTTATTTTAAGTACAAGAATATGTACCTATGAAAAATGTTACCACGCCCAGAAGGGCAGTGAGTATCTATGTAACCTAAGAGAAAGAGATGTAACATCAAATCTAGAGTTTAGATGACAGTTGTAGTATCTAGAGTTGTCTAGAGCCATGATAAAGACTAGGCTAGTGAGTAGCATAGATAACCTAAGATGGTGATAATGATGTTAATGTCGATCTCGATGTTGATGTTGATGGTGATGTTGTTAATGACGTTGATGTTGATAAGACCCAAGTTAGTCCTTAAGAGGGTCAAGTAGTTTGATGATATGAAATGAGTTTGACCATGCAACCCTAACTAAACCTATCATCTTGTTGATACATATGACTTGGTTGATGTGCTAAACATAGCTAGTGGGTTGGCATGTTTTCTTGTACCTAGTCTTGTGCGTGTTGTGATATGATATGTGACATATAGCTTGAGACCAACATGGGCCTCAATCTCTTGACAAAGGAGGACCTCTGGCATGGGACATATGAATAGGGTGACCTTTTGATATGATTTGACTCACCTCAGGAGAAGGTTAGAGTACCTAAACTCCAAAATATTTAAAATGATGAAAAATATGAATGATGAAATACTTGATGACGAGTCCCTAACTAGAATACTTCTAAGTATATCAATTGAGTTACCTAGTGTGTGGTTTCCTTGAAAGTGTTGAACCCTAGACATCCTATGAATAATTTTAACCCTAGAGAAAGAGGAAATTGAAAATTTGATGCTTGCTATATAGGTGAGGGGGATGTCCCAAGACCCTAAGATAACATATATGATGTGTGATATCCATGATGAGCCTCATATTCTAGTTAGTAATTGTATATAAAGGAGTCTAGTGGTTACCCTTATTCCTAAAAATATGGGTAGAAATTTTGTTATGGGTACAAGTTTGTGGCTAGCAGGTCTTGTTGGACATATATACGTCTTATCTTGAGTGGCTTAAGCTTGTGGAGCTCTTTCTGATACAAGTGATAAAGTTTCAAAACCTTGACATTGATGATAATGTTGTTCCTCGAATGATGCTCGATACATGAAAGAATATCACTTAAGTTAAAATTTTGATAAATGTGCAACGATCACTCTTGTAATCTAGACCTAATAAAAAATTATACTATACATGAAATACGTAGCTTTGAAATCATAAACTTGATATGATGATGTTTAGAGATCTTAGCTTGAATAATCTGGGGTAATATACCTAATATCATACCCAAATGAAAACAAATCAACTCGATATGTTTCTCTCAAGGTGATATTTCTAATAAAAAGATGAATAAATTGCTTAATTTTAGGTCCCAAAAATATTGATGAACATATTTGGGTAAAGTTGGTAGAATTTTGGGAAAAGCAAAAACATGCATGAAATCTAGAGTAAAGACGAGATACACACTCGATGATAGTCTTTTTTGAAGCCATGACCATGAATAGAAACGTTTGAGAATTGATAACATAGATTTTGATAATACACCTTCATCTCTTATGAAGATATGAACACAAACCCTAATGTAGGGATACTAAGGGTCGAGTAAACCCTAATGTCATGATGATTCCACAATATGAGGTAACATTAAGTAATATATATATGATCAAGATGAGTACACCCTTGATGATGATAACCTAGTATGCATCCCATTGTGGGGAATGTCATGACAACCATGGTAGGATACCTAGGCATGATGAGTATGAACTTTGACTTTTGACTATGATCTTGGACCAGTTTTGAGGATGAAATTCCTTGTAAGGAGGGAAGGATGTGACAACTTGACTTTTCTCTCTCCTCCATGGTACTCTTTCTATCCCATGTAGTAGTCTCTTACTCAATCAAATTTCCACTTTGTAGTATAAATGTGATGATGATATTTTTTTGGTGACCTCAATGATCCATTTCACAATATGTGACATCAAAATTCAAATCAATCTAATGTCATTCTTGAAAACAAACCTCTCTTGCAACTACTTTATTAGACATCCCTAATGTGCCCCTCTTGGCTTCTAATGTACATTAAGTTGTAGAGGGTTTAATTTTGAATCCAATGACACCAAAATCACATCTTTTGGACCTATGAAACTCTAGATATGGTGTTTTTAAGATTTTATGTTTTAGCCTTTCTCTTTATGTGTTTTATGTTGTATTGGGACAATTTTGGTCGCTCTAGGCCCAAATGAACTTTGTGGCCCAACATCTTGTTCCCTCCTCCCCTTCCTCTTCAAGAAACCAGCAAAAAATAGTGAGAGAGCTTCCCCACCTCCACCCAGATTGGGTAACAGACGACACAACCCTAGTTTTTCTTGCCCAATTATAAACCCTCATCATCTAAACCCTTGTTCCACATCTTTTCTTCTTTCCTTTCATTTTGCTTTCCGCTCCCTCTTTCTCTTCACCGCCTCCCTCGACTATAGGTAGATTCACCCAGCAATCGACCACTGCTACCCAGTCTCTTGGGAGGAGATGAGGGCAAGGATAACTCCATTGAGCAGTCCAGTCAATGTTGTCATGCCATATAACCCGCCAACCACCCAGGTTCTGCCCTTTCTCCCGATTGCTTGGCCTACAACCGGCGGCACGAATGGCAGACGACATCTCCTATTCAGCCCCTATTCTAAGCACTGAAATAGGCGAATCGTGAAAAGGGGGACCACGGGCCAGGAAAGCGACCAGCGGCCGTTGGATGGAGGGTACGCCACAGCGATGTCCCTAATACATCTGACACGAGCCGGACGATTTGAGGAAGGACCACGATAGTCCCAATATCAATGGTGTATGCGTGCAGGAGGCTTGCATCACTCTGGAGCCGGGACGTGAGATCGTGGCCTTTAGGCGGCATATTAACGGTCAGTGTCGGCATGTACATTAATCATGGTAACATCTAAGTCTCTTGGATATAGTTTCAATGTGAACTTTTAGAAAATGATATCTCCCTCGTCCTTTGGTCAAATAGGGAAAAAGTATACATCAAATCGATCCTCTCAAAAAGATCTACAACTTGGGCATCGTTTCAGGACCTGACTATGATCCTAACCCTCCTGTTTTTCCAAAAATGCTACCTTTTGATCTTCTTAACATATTTAATGCAATGTTATGATGAGTTTTGGAACTTTGATGTGTATATATAACCACCTAAGCACCAAATCAGTAACTCTAATGTCTTTGTAACCCTAATGAAGGTCCTACTCTCCCTATTCCTCATAAATGACTCCTTTTGTACATATGTGACCATATTGGACTATAATTATGTACATTGCTCTTTTAATGCTAACCTTGCTACCTAATGACTCCTAATGCTTAACCAATCATGAGTCGGTATTTTTATGTTGTTGGGACCCTTTGGAAGTCTTGTAACCTTCCTTGTACTCTTGATGACATAAGTATGATATTATAATAATTACATGTATGAGTGAATGTTGGTACCCCATGTTGGTGGTTTGATGCCTAGACCCTAGTGGACATCACCTTACTTTGTTTTGGAAAATATTACCGTATATTCAATCAAAGAAACGTACATAGCAAGAAACCTAATCTGTGAAAAAGAAACATGGAATTATCAGTACCATTATAGCTTTTTCCTAAATTAACAGTAGACACTAGGTCCACCAATCTCTCAAAGACTTGAGAGTGATAAGGGTTTTTCTGGTGGTGATTTACCAGATCTGTATGAATCTGGAAGGCTTCACATGCCAAAATATACTTCAGACACTGGAAGGACGAGTGATCACGTGATGTAAACTTCTATCTCATAGGCTGCATAGATTGATATAATTGTTTAACACGCATCAACTTCATCATCCTTCAACATGATCCTCTTGGTTACTCTTGGGACTATTCCTCAAGTTATACGACCGTGCAATGGTCTTCTTGAGTTTAGTTCCACTTCCCTTAACCCCTCGTCCTTTTTGTTTGTGTTTGTTGGAGCGGTTTGGTGTCACAGTTTCTTCACCTTCAGACCCAATTTGTCCAGAACCAACTTGAAACGATATGCCATCAATTACCTCATCAACATCTGGGAATACTACTATGTGCATCCCATAGCTCACTACCTTACTCTTGTTTGGATGACCTTCATTCTCCATTGAATTGTCTACAGCTTGACTAACATCTCTACCTTCTGTTGATGTGTCCGCCTGTGTTTCAGCCTCATGTTCTGATGCATGGGAAATTTTCTTTCACTTCCATACTTTCGGGCCTCTAGGGTCTGGCAAGGAAACATTAACAGTCGCACTTTTTTCTGAGTTGTTCACTACTTCATCCTCCTCTAGTGGGTCCACTTCTATAGGTTTATATCGATTGCCATCTGCTTGATTGTTGATGCCTTTCTGTTTGTCCCTCAGTCTTCTTCTAGCATGGATACCTTTGCCATAATATTTCTGCCACTTACCCTCTTCGTCGGACCATTTCACCCCAGCTGCCTCCTTAGAATCACAGGCTTGCTGCTCCCTGTCTCCAGGGGTGCACACTTTTGAATTATGTCCTAGTTTGCCACAGCTTAAGCAGAGATCAGGGAGCACTTCATACTCAAGCTTATACTCCAATCCATTGATTAGTATGGCAGGCTGAATCGGGCTTGAAGTATCCAGTTCAATTGCTAGTCTCACGAACCGGCTTCTTGTCCTCTTGATGGTGTGATCATCCACCTTTACCAATGTCCCTAGAGCTCGGCCTACTGTCTCGAAAATAGTTGGCACATACAAATGTAGAGGTAGATTAAGTATCCTGACCCATGTGACTATGTGATCCGGTAATCCCTCTGATGGTTGGAAACATCCACTCCACTTCCAGACCATCAAACAACTGCTGAACATAGACCAAGGCCCACCGGTAATTGCGGTTTCATAATCAGTCCTGCAAGAAAACTGAACAACATAAAAGTTCAGGTTCAATTCATACATCTTCATCCTCCCAATGGGTTTCCACAATAGACACATGCGATCTTGCATTGTCATGTATCCTACACTCTTGTCGATCAACTTTATGATGACAACAAATTTCCATGGCTGTAGCAAGTTCTCTTCTGCGTCAGCTTTATGATGACATCACCTTACTTTCAATGTGTTTGTTATGGTCTATTCTTTTGGATATAAACCATCACTTATGCTTGGCTCTTATTCATTTATGATCTTTGACCTTGATTACTCTATTATGAGTCTCGTGACCTAATTTGAGCATAAGTGTCCTAAATCTTGTCATGTCCACATGAAACCTTGAAATGAATTGAAACTTGAACCAAACCCCCTTGATGACCTCTAGATCATTACAAGATCATATAATGAACCAATAAGAAACTTGGAACCCATCTTGGCCAAAACCCTAAAATGCAAATAATTAGGGTTAATGATGAGAATCTATTGCATATATGTAATCTTGTTATTACTCAGGTTGGCTTAAGATCTAGATGGTAAGGGATGAGTTAAGTTAAGAATCTCTGAACCAGGTATGGGATTTATCTAGTTATCTAAATATCACTTTCTTGCTTGAAAAGACATGTATTGTATGCTTGTTTGTTTACTTGCTCAAATATTGCCATGTAGTATTTTGTCACAGAACTGTTCTTACCCCAATCCTAATCCCACTACCTAGACAGTAGAAAAAGGACTCGTCCGTCCCTGAGTGGCCCAATAGGATCAATCACACTGACATATACAATAATAAATAAATAACTCAAAAACTAAATATTTAAAGAACAACTAACCCAATATGGAAGTATAGATGATTTATCTTTGTCATCAGAGTATGTAGAGTGTGGAAGCAATCTTATTCAATATTCCATTTGTATTGCTGATAATCAAGAAAATCAAGACACAATCATGCAATTGCATGGTACGCTATCAAAATCAAGAAAACGATTTATAACAAAATAGTTTACATGGAAGGGCTTATATTCAAAATAATAACAAGCAATTTGCAAAACCAACATTTATTTGACAAGTTTTTCAAGCAATTCGACTTTTATTATGAGTTCCCATTATGTTGTAATTCAAGAAGCATGCTTATATATTTTGTGTGACTCTATTTCCCCAACGCGATGGGGAAGGTCACTGGGCTCCTTCTCACCATAGGAACATAGGAAGCCAATGTACAAGTCCCACCTCTCAATGAGGGCTTTCCTTGCACCCAATATCAACATTATCAACATTATAAACATTATTAACATTATCAACATCATCATCATTATCAATATACGGGCAGTCATAATGGGCATGCAATTTATGTTTTCATGTTTTCAAAATATAGTATAGAAAAATGAAAGACTAATCATAGGGAACGATAGCTCATCCAAGTAAATAGCCAAGTATACAGTCAAGAGATACATAAAAGTATCTTCAATACAATCAAGGAGGATTTATATAATAGCATACCTTTCACCTTAGATTTGAGTATAGACCCACTAGTAATAGGTCGACCCTTAGAGTTAGATCCTAAAACACAATATTTGGATCAAGGGTCAAGATCATGATATTTGACAATCATGTTTCAATAATTGAGATTAGGGTTACACTTTTCGTACGTCAACCTTAGGGTTGGGTCATTCACTTATAATCAACCAATATTTCAATATGTCCAACATGGTTTCAAGTATCAACTATTGTTTAGTGTGAATGACTTTTCTAGGTTTCTAGGATCATATGTGTTAACCCTAATCTATGATCATTATCCAATTCATCATCAATTTCTAGATTATCATCATGGTAGATCAGATTGATGGGTCAAAACTATATCAAGTGTTTTACAAGATTAAGATCAATATCAAGTTAACTCATTATTCATTGAGATTATATTAAAGATTAGATCAAGTAAAAAGGTCTAGAACATTAGTGAGTCAACTCTGTATTTTTGTGTCTCAAGATCATCATTAGAGTCAAATTAGGGTTTCTCAAGTGTTAATCATCATTATTGATCCATTAGACAAATTAAATAAGTAAGAGATCAAATATATGAATATCCGAAAGAATAATTTGGAATCAAGTATCAAAAGTATTTTTAATAGATCCCTTGGATTTCTCTGATAAAAATCGACTATTACTCGATCTATTTGGAGCTAGTATGCATTTATTATGATTAAAACAAGATCTGGCCATTTTTCTAAATATTTGTAAAAAATAGAGATAATTACCTTATTGGCGAAAAAAAGAGGGACGTTGGATCTAAAATGGATGGAGGGATTGTGTCACATAGGAAAAAGTGAATCGCTAGTTCATGGGTCTAGTGAACTTGGTTCAGATCTTGAATTGGCCAGTTCACTCTCCTTGATTAGCTGGTTTGGGTTGGTTTATTGGACAGAGTCCTTCCTCATCTGGACCAGCAGTTTGGGATCCCTGTTTCTCATCCACACAGAGCCTCAAGTGAGTCATGATGGTAGGGCGGTGAGCTCGATGGTGTGGAGGGGGTCCAGGAGCAGGAGGGGAGGACGGAGGAAGAAAGAATGTCGACTGAGTTTGGCTTGGCCTCGCGAACTCAACGGGAGCTGAGGGCATGGGCGAGGAGGCTAGGAGCGAGAATGCCCAAACGGCCATATGCGGCAGTCCTACTTGGTACAGTAGGTGGTTGGGGGAGGAAACGGGGTGTCGAGGCTATTTGAGTATGCGAGGCTGAGCTCTGGGCAAGATGTGCTTGTCATGGACCTTGGGGGGTCTTTTTATTGCATGGGGGTGTAGATTTTAGGGAAAACAAATCTTGCTCTTAGCCATGGCCGTCGGAGTGAGATGGCTAGGCAAAGGGATCATTTTGGCGGCTGGACAAAACTAGAATGGGGTCAAAATGGGGCTGGATCAATTTGAATTTGTGAGAGGATCAATTTGGCTCGCTTCAAAACTTGAATGGAGGTCATGGGCGGGAGATCTCGCTCTCGGCCTTCATTTACTCCTCCCCGTTGATTGCGGGAGATAGAAGACAATCCAGAAGTTGTCTGATATGGATTGGATCCATGTGGCTCAGATCTAAGGGCTGGGAATCACCCCTCCCTTTGCAAGTGGATCACTGACATGGAATTTGTCAATAAAAAGGCAAATAGAAGGGGATCTTGAGCACATAACTTCCAAAACTCATAGAAAATAGTAGAAATGTCCAAATGACATGAAATTTGGACCATATCTTCAAAACAATGTGGAGAATATCTAGAAAAAGTTTGAGAGCCAAATTATGAATTTTGATGGGTCAATTTTATTATTTAAACAAAGTGATGACTGATTCTAATTTGAGGTGTGATAATGTGTATAAAAACTACATTGATCACCATATTTTGAATTTGAGTCCCAACATTGATTTAGGAGCCAAGAAAATTAATTTAGGAACATTAATGGATATAATGAGGTCAAAAAAGTAATTACTTTACTATAATGCTAAAATCCACTTTGTCACATCCTTCCCTCCTTAAAAAGGAATTTTGTCCCCAAAATTCAAAAATATCCTCAAACTTAGAATTATTCAAATCCAGATCATATCCTCAATTACTCAAACATCCTCAATTATATAATGAAAATTATGTCCTCAAAATTCAACTAGTTCAACAATCATAATTGGAATTCCTTATTTCGTATCATAACTAACTTGTTACCAACATCATTTCATCATCGAGCAATTGAGTATCAAGGTCAATACATAATCATTCAAAGTCATCAGATGAGTCACAAATATGGAGATAATCTTATTGATCACAACTTTAGAGAGATCACATTTTAGGTCAATAGATTCCTTGAATCAAGTGTACAAGGTGACTCTCAATCCCAATATATTAGGGTCCTAACTTCTACATTGGCCTAGGTGGGGTTATACATCCATGATTTGAGATTTTATATTTCAATATTTTGAGACAACATCATACTTTCAATATCATGATTTCGAGCTCCAAATCAATGGGAGTCCCACCCTAGTCCTAATGTGAGATAAACCTTAAGTTATAAATCAAGAGAGGCAAAATAGTCATCATTTCAAAATTTCATGATTTGGGATTTTGAAGTCATTAGTCATATATCTCGAGGTCCAAATAGTGTGATCATAGGATTTGTATCATTTTTGAGATTGGTAATCATGAGTCACAAGTTCATTAATCAATATCAAGAATCAAGATTTTAGTCATCAAAAGTTATAGGTATACTATTTTGAATCTAGGGTTTACATTCCTATTTAGACCTTGGGGGAGATCATTCATCTATATTCAATTTCAAGCAACAATATTCAGAAATATTCGAGCTACAAATCAAGATTTCATTATCAAGGTATCCAAGGTTGATGAATGATCTAGGCCTAGGTCTATCTAGAAAGTCAACCACAAGCTATAGTCAACATTGTCATATATCAAGGTCATTTTCAAATCAATATTCAAGATCGAGTATCAAGTATGGGTTTAACCTATTACGCTTAGGTAAACTAGTCAAAATTGGGTGAAAGGGAATACTTTCCAAACTCTAAATAATCAACAATACAAAAATTAGAGGTAGTCAAAATAGGGATATGAACTAGGTTAGGGGATTCATGAGTCAACTACTACCCTAATATAGCACATTACCAACATTAGACATTATCCATTGATTTTATTCAAATAGGGAGAGTATCAATGATCAAATCATATTTCATAAGGTCCTGATTTCAAAATTCAAGCTCATAATAGGGCAATGATATCAAGATTTTACTCAGTCAATGTAATGGTTGCTTTCTTTTCCTTTCATGATGAAGGTAGTGATATAATTTGGAAATTGAGGATTTGAATTTGGCATTTTAGGAATTAGAGCATAAAAGTGCAAAATCTAGGCCCATCATCATCATATCAAAATTGAGATTGCAAAAGGCATCAATGGTCAATAGGAAAACCGCTTCTTGCATCATGATTTTGTGAGTCTTAGGCTTAGTCACTTGATAGCATGTCAATATGTGTACAAAATAGGATACGAGTTTGCTTAACTATGTTTGAGGTTTAATCAACAAAAGGGAAACATGGGTTTAATCAAATAGGGACCTTATCAACAATAAGGTATAAGGTATGAGTCATCCTTATTTCACCATATCATAACCTCAAACATAGTCAAAATTGAATGTTCATGATATTAGGGATCAAACATGAGTATTTGATTTCAAAGTTAATTGATCAAAATTGAGTTTAATATGGTCAGATCATAGTATCAACTTTAAAAAATTTAGCGATATTCATTTTTCCCATGCATAAGCTACCCATAATCAATACATCATGTGGTATAAGGTCACAAGAAAGGACCACATGAGGAGATGAGAATATTACCTAATCTTCATCTATATGGGTGTCTTAGGTAGTCCTTAATGAAGATATGAGATGCTAGAAGACTCTCTAAGGTTTCACAAGAGAACCTTTAGGTCTACTTCTGGATCAATTAAGGCCAGGTAGAGTGGGGGATCTCAGCCACTGTGAAGATGGATAGGAGAAATTATGTCAGAACCCCGAGCCTAGACACCTCAATTTTCACCATTATGGAATTTATGATTTCTTGGGTGTAAGACACTTGAGAAATTATTTACTTCAAGTCTATGGGAGTGTGTAAGATCTGATACCAACTATCACGGAACCGTTCTTACCCCAATCCCAATCCCACTGCCTAGACAACAGAATAACGATTGAAGCGCCCATCTCTAAGTGGCCCACTAGGATCAATCACATTGGCATATACAATAAGAAATAAATAACTCAAAAAATAGATATTTAAAGAACAACTAACCCAATATGGAGATATAGCCGATTTATCTTTGTCATCAAAGTATGTAGAGGGCGAAAGCGATCTTATTCAATATTCCATTTGTATTGCCTAAAATCAAGAAAATTGAGACACAATCATGCAATTGCACGGTACGCTATCAAAATCAAGCAAAGAGATTTATAACAAAATAGTATACTTGGCAGGACTTATATTCAAAAGAATAACAAGCAATTTGCAAAACCAACATTTATTTGACAAGTTTTTCAAGCAATTCGACTTTTATTATGAGTTCCCATTATGATGTAATTTGAGAAACATGCTTATATATTTTGTTCGACTCTATTACTCCAACGCGATGGGGAAGGTCACTAGGCTCCTTCTCACCATAGAAACATAGGAAGCCAATGTATAAGTCCCACCTCTCAATGAGGGGGTTGCTTGCACCCAATATCAACATTATCAACATCATCATCATTATGAATATACGAATAGTCATAATGGGTATGCTATTTATGTTTTCATGTTTTTCAAAATATAGTACAGAAAAATGAAAGACTAATCATAGGGAACAGTAACTCATCTAATTAAATATCCAAGTATATAGTCAAGAGATACATAAAAGTATCTTCAATACAAGCAAGGAGGAGTTATATAATAGCGTACCTTTCACCGAAGATTTGAGTATAGACCCACTAGTAATAGGTCGACCCTTCTAGTTAGATACTAAAACACAATGTTTGGATCAAGGGTCAAGATCATGATATCTGAAAATCATGTTTCAATATTTGAGATTAGGGTTACACTTTTCCTATGCCAACCTTAGGGTTGGGTCATTCACTTATAATCAACCAATATTTCAATATTTCCAACATGCCTTCAAGTATCAAGTATTTTCAAGTGTGAATGACTTTCCTAGGTTTCTAGGATCATGTGTTAACCCTAATATATGATCATTATCCAAGTCATCATCAATTTCTAGATTATCATCATGGTAGATCAGATTGATGGGTCAAAATTATATCAAGTGTATTGCAAGGTTAAGATCAATATCAAGTTAACTCATTATTCATTGAGATTATATTAAAGTTTAGATCAAGTAAAAAGGTCTATAACACTAGTGAGTCAAGTCTGTATTTTTGTGTCTCAAGATCATCATTAGAGTCAAATTAGGGTTTCTCAAGTGTTAATCATCATTATTGATCCATTAGACAAATTAAATAAACAAGAGATCAAATATATAAATATCCGTGAGAATATTTTGGAATCAAGTCTCAATAGTATTTTTGATAGATACCTTGGATTTTTCTGATCAAAATCGACTATTTACTCAAACTATGTGGAGATAGTATGCATTTATTATGATTAAAACAAGATCTGGCTATTTTTCTAGATATTTGTCAAAAATAGAAATAATTACCTTATTGGAGAAAAAAAGAGGGCCATTGGATCTATAAATGGATGGAGGGATTATGCCACATAGGAACAAGTGAATCATTGGTTCAAGGGGCTAGTGAACTTGGTTCAGATCTTGAATTGGCCGGTTCACTCTCCTTGATTAGCTGGTTCGGGCTGGTTTATTGGATCGCGTCCTTCCTCATCTGGACCAGCAGTTTGGGATCCCTGTCTCCCATCCTCACACAGCCTCAAGTGAGGCATGATGGTAGGGTGGCAAGCTCTCCGAAGTAGAGGCGGTCTAGGAGTAGGAGGGGAGGACGGAGGAAGCAAGAGTGCCGATAGAGTTCGGCTTGGCCTCGCGAACTCAACGCGAGCCGAGTGCATGGGTGAGGAGGCTAGGAGCGAGAACGCCCAAACGGCCATGTGCGGTGGCGCTGCTTGTAGCAGTAGGTGGTTGGGGGAGGAAACAGAGTGTCGAGGCTGTTTCAGTGTGTGAGGTCGAGCTCTGGGAAAGATGTGCTTGTCGTGGACCTTGGGGGGGTCTTTTTATAGCATCGAGGGGTAGATTTTAGGGAAAACAAATCTTGCTCTTAGCCATGGCCGTCGGAGTGAGATGGCTAGGCAAAGGGATTGTTTTGGAGGCTAGACAAAGTCTGAATGGTGCTCAAAATAGGGCTGGATCAATTCAAATTTGTGAGAGGAGAAATTTGGCTCACTTCGAAACTTGAATGGAGGTCATGGGCGGGAGATCTCGCCCTCGGCCTTCATTTACTCCTCCCTGTTAATTACGGGAGCTAGAAGACAAGTAAGAAGTCATCTGATCTGGCTTGGATCCGTGTGGCTCAGATCTAAGGGTTGGGAATCACCCCTCCCTTTGCAAGTGGATCGCTGACATGGAATTTGTCAATAAAAAGACAAATAGAAGGGGATTTTTAGCACATAAATTCCAAAATTCATAGAAAATAGTAGAAATGTCAAAATGACATGAAATTTGGACCATAGCTTCACAAAAATGTGGAGAATATGTAGAAAAAGTTTGAGAGCCAAATTATGAATTTTGATGGGTCAATTTGATTATTTGGACAAAGTGATGAATGATTCTAATTTGAGGTGTGATAATGTGTATAAAAATTACATTGATCACCATATATCAAATTTGAGTCTCAACATTGATTTAGAAGCCAAGAAAATTAATTTAGGACCATTAATGGATATAATGAGGTTAAAAGAGTAATTACTTTACTATAATGCTAACATCCACTTTGTCACATATTGATATGTCTTACTCGATGTTTGCCTCATCGGTTTTATAACTTGAACACATATATACAGAACTCCATTATAATATTATTGATAAAGGGTTAGCTCTTGGAAATGGCCTTGAGGTCCCTCTCGTATAAAATTATTAGCTAATCTTAAGCACCCTTACAGACCCTTCCTACGGGAAGATGGTCAAAGGCCTTAAACATGCTTGATATTGTTGGTATAATGGAGTGAAATGACATAAAATATGGTTTTGCATTTTGTTAAACAATTAACATGTTTATTCTTATTCGTTTAGTCTTGAAATCTTTTCAAGTTATCCAAAGCTGATATATATATATATATATATATATATATATATATATATATATATATATATATATATATATATATATATATATATATATATATTTCTACCCCATACTCAACACCTCGTGTGTTGACCCATTTCTCGTATTTTGTTTTTAGGTTCAGAGATGGCTAGAAGGATGATGGGCTTGGTGAGATATGATAGGTGTACTTGTTGTAAGATCCAGATTTAGTGCACATGAATGACTGGTACCTCGAATTTAAAAATGTGTAATTGAACTCATGAATATGATGTACCTTGTATGGTTTATACTTGTCGAATGTTGAGACTGTGTTGGTTCCTTTATCTTGTTATTTGTTCATATGTGCTAAGCTTTATGCTTCCGCATATTGCATTTGGTATTCATCTGGTTCATGGGACTGGGATTTCGGTTCCATTACAACTTGCTTGGCTTCTCTCAGTTACCACAACTAAATAAGACAAATAATTGTTAGAGGCAATTGAGTTGTGTCTCAGAAGCTCCCACTGTCCCTCTGTTTATAGGAGGGTTGGGGTCAGGGTTCCCAGTCTGAGTGGGAGCGAAAGGGACTGGAATTTCACTAATTTTCACATCCTATGAGCAGCAAAATTGTCAGTTCAGAGGTGAACCGATCAGTTGTCATGTGATTCAATAGGCTCAACCCTTGAACCGATCATTTCATCATTTTTCCCAATCACAATTGTATTGACAATTATAATCCAATTTATGCACCACATGACGTCAGCACGAATCCTTGAGTATATTAAGTTGATCTACCAACCACTCGGTTCACTACCTCAGACAGACGGTTCATGTACCTAAGCTAATTGGTTTAATGCTTGAACATGCTAGTTTATGGTCTAGAACTGCCAAATATGGTTCAATTGACTTAACACTCTGAAATGATCAATTCACTTTTTGAACCGGTCAACTCACAGTTCTGTCATCCAATTTTCAACCAATCTTGTTTCAATTGAATACCTAACTCTTTAGTAATCATGTTTAAACCAAATTTATGAATGAACTCCTATTCCAAGTATATCCTACGAGTGTGACCCTATAAGTTCCAAGTTACATTGGCATTGAATGTCCATAATTAACTTATGAAATCACTAGCAAAGAGAGGCATCTTGCAACACATCATTTCTACCCAATTAAATGAAAAGTTGGAGTACAACTTCAACATACAATTTGTAGCTAGTGTTATAGTGATTATCAAATTCCTTTCTCTCTGAATCTAAATTGAACTTGAGGGATGGATTTCTCATCCTCTTAATATTGAATCCAGGTTTCTTGATCTGAAGCATATTGTCTAAGATATATGTAATCTCAATATCAAATATTGATTCACATGTGCATGTGCATGCCTTTTTAGTCCTGCTTATCAAGTAGCCTAGATATCAAACTCTAGTAAGAGGGAAAAATCCCATCCATATCATTCACAGTCATTGCCATGTGTCATAGTGCATTCGATCATCACCATTATGGCAACCCTTATTCAAGGTCATGGTACATGATGTCAAATTAGATTGAACAACATGTGATGAGTGTAGTGATTTTAGGTCTAAGAACCACAATCACCACCTTTATTGTGAGAGATGATTATGACCATCAATTATGGTTTGCACTGTGTCACTCTCAAGTGGTCTGTTCGATACACTATTCCCAAACAATTATCTATGCGTTTGGTTTGATATCAAATATATCATGACTGGTGAGATTCTGTCATCAACCAACTCACACTCTAGTATGAAATGTCATTGTTGTATAATAGGCTTCTACAATGACATCTGACTAGTAACATAACAAGAATGTACACACTCTTAGCATCTATATGATTTAATTATCACCTCATCAACCCGAAAACACATGTCATTGAGTAATTTCATTCCTTAGACATCTATTATGTTTCATCATTATCTCCTAACTGATTGAAACATATAAAATTGGAAGCATGCCTTTATTATCAATAAAATAATATATATTATATTCCATCTCAAGCAACATATGATTGTCTCTCTGCACATACATATGAATAGTTCTTATATTTGATTTAGTTGTTTGGTATTGAAAATATTATTTTGTATCTGCAATTTTGATGGCTTCTGGATTTGTATAAGGGTTTTGGTTGGATGGATCTCAGTGCAATTACTACTCATTATTTAATTATATGAAGACACCTTTTAAGAGATAACCATACATGAGTAGCAATTGTGTGTAACAAGATTTCACAAAAGTTTCATTAAATCCCTCATGTATCATTATTGGTTTTGTTAAGGAATTTATTTGTATTATATAATGTGTTCTATGTTACTCTAGATACTTGCATGCCTAGTAAACTACTAGTATAAATTACGTGGTACCCAAAATTAAATAACCCAAACCCATTTGGGTATACTCTTTCCTATAATCCTACTTAGGATTTGTTTTGTAGGGTTATTATTTCAACCATGCTACTCCCATTGCATAGAATTAGGGTTATGACTAGGGACTACACCCTATATTAGGGGGTTTTACAATAGTCTTGACCCATTAAGGTTTTTAACCCACTCGATTGTCCCACTCAAGTCCTTAATGGAAAATTGTGTTTTCCCGTCCATAATTAGATATTTTATAGAATTTACCATCATCAAAGGAAAACCCATATAAAAGTAAAAAATAATTCATAACCATATCATTATTTTAACATTTTGTTTACATTAAGTGGAGGAGGATGCTTTAATCCTACTTTGTGAAACCCTAACTTGAGATGAGGAGGGGAGTGCATTCTAGGGTTATAAACCAAATAGATGAGAAAAAGACAAATCAAAGATGAGGAAACTTAGGGGAAGTATTATTACATGAAAATATTAGGTTCTGGTGAAGCTAATATAATATTGGATATGGGAATCTCGTTTGCCAAGTTAATGGCTTGGAGAAAAAAAATTTCCAATGCTCAAAGTTGTTATCCTTTCTAGACAACATTACCCTTGGGTTATGTCCTAATAATCCTTCCTTGAAATTCTATAGGTTAATTGACATTATAAACTATTAAATATTATTTGATAAATCTAGATTTTGATACCAAATGTAATGACCCTCAATTCTGAGTGTCCCTCAATTAAAGGATACTACAATAAAAGGATTGATACCTAAATTTCTAGGATCTAGATTTAATTAATAAAAACTAATAATCAACAATTTCCATTAATTGAACTTGAGTTGGATACAAATATTTAAACAATATTCCTTTATGGAGTTCCATGAATTTCTTAAAGAAGACTAGCATATACATGAGAAGAAGTACTACGAAAATATACCTAATCCTCTTTCTAAAATTAGTTTATGATCTTCATTGTATTCTTATGAATATTCATATCTTCATATCTTTATTTATGGTATTTACCTAATAGTTTGAAATAGAAGTAATGATCAATATATTAGAATATTATACATGAGGGTTCATACTAAAGTGTGCATATACATATATATTCGATAATTAGATATTTTTACGTTATAAACTTGTATTTTCATTCAGGTTAGACTAACTCATGTCATCAATACCACATTGGGTGTATTCACCTTTTTATATCCATCATCGTAACTAGGTGAATTACACCTTGGTGGGTCTAGCACTGGGTTCAAATATCCTAGGTTTCATTATGTGATACATAAAGTGGCACTATAGTAAACTAGAAGTTAATAAACATCCAAGTAGTTTATTTTATCAAACATGTGGAAATCCTCAACAATCATCAGAATTAAATATATGTGGGTACTCATAAATATCCATGTATCTTTATCATGCAAAATCCATGTAGTATTGTCCATGTAAATCAAGTTTTCTTTGTAATCCAGTTAACCAAGGTACATTCAAGTAAGAAATCATTCAATCTACATGTTTACACAACCCTAAAGTGTCACCATGTATTCCTATTATTCGGATTAATCCTATTTTAGGTCATGATCTAGGATCTAGGGTCATCTTCAGTTTAGATTTGGAATAAGGGTATCAAACTCGGATTCCATCATATAGTGACTTATAAGGGTTGAAACCCTAATTGCATATAAGGTGTAATCCTAATTATCATATTGAACATACCTTGTTCTAATAGAAACCTAAATAAGATCATGTGGGTTAAGATCATATCAAGTTATATACATTGGTTTCAAAACCCTAGTTCTACATATATGTGTGATTATTGACTTCAGAAACTCTAAATATACATCATCATAATCTTCATTATTTTAGGATCTCACTTTATTCAAAAGTATATATAACTCATAAGGGTATATGTATTCAATGTATTCAACAAACTATCATTGAATCTAGGGTTTACATGTATAACCACTTTATATTCATGTACAATTGATACTTTTGATCTACGATCAGATCTTGGTCATAAGACCATTTTATTCAAAATTACACATTTTATCATAAAATGATACATAGTTTCTGTATAATAGATGTTAGCATCTAATTTCTACATCTCAAGAAAATTAATGTAATTTGGCCCAACATATATCGCCATGTCAGTAAGAAATATCTTTTCTATTCCAGCTACATGTCATAGTTTGTCCAATTTCTCCCCATCAACACCTAGTTCTCGAGAACTGGTCTTTTGAGAAAGGATAGAAAGACCTAAATACCTCATGCTATGAATTGGTTATCAAAAACTTTGGCATCAGTTTAATCCTTCTAAACATGTCATTCTTTTACCTTGCAAAAACATTTGGTTTTAGCATGGAGGTGTGAACCTCTAATTTGACCACATGTCATGGCCATATAAGGGCCAAGCTAGGTATCTTTTGCCTCTACTAGCCCCTCATGGGCCTAATAATTCCTAGGGTATGGATCGCAGTGTCCATGGTAGGGTGAACCATGCCCAGAGAGACACTAGCTTCTCTAGGATAAGGTAGACGTACATAGAAATAAAAACAACGAGAAATTACCTCTTAGACTACTACAAAGAAGGTAAAGAGATATGCAAAATCTTCATGAACTTATCTCCACCCTTGTCATGGTTTGGGGGAATCTGCAACCTCGAGCTTCACCTCTTAGTGGATGTAATTTTTTCTAGAGATGGTGACCTTGTTGTCAAAGAGTTGTGATATCTCTCTCAGTAAATTTGAGGGTTTCTTCAACATTTGGGAACCTCTCTGGTACATTTTGACTCAGTATATATGGGTGGTTATGTGACAAGAGATGGATGTGCTCTTCCACAATGTCCTTTTATCACCATAATATTTTGTATTATCCACTTGAGAAAAAAAGAACCACATCACAGATCATTGAGTCTGTTATGATCTCACAAAGACACATGCTCTCATTTTATGGAAAACACTTTTAAGAAGAGAGATATTCAGAGAGAGGAAGAAATTGAGTGTTGTGGATCTTCTATGTATGGTATAAGATGACTCTTATGTTGGATTTTCTTCCATCCGCTAATATAAGCAGGTGCATTATGTGCCATGTAGATATTCCTACTAACTCTTAGACATAGTTTATATAGGATAATTAAATTTGAACTATCTTAGATTATCCAATATTATAGTGTTATCTTAAAGCTCCACCTATGCTTCTAGGTGCAACAGAAAGCCACCAAATTTGGTGATATCTCCTTATTATCATGATGTTAGATTAGGCAAAGATTGATATCAAAAAAAGAAATGTAAGCACCAATTTTTTTCATTCAAGAAATTTCTTATATCAACCCCTTAAGCCACAAATACCATATTTTCATTTAAAATTTGGATATTATCATTAGTGGTACATATACAGTGTGAGGCCACATATAAGGTCCAAACAAGATTATTGGTTACCCCAATCCTGATGGTCATGTCGTTTAAGGATAACCCATTAACTAATTTCTCAAATAATTATCTGATTAGGAATCTTCTAGAATATTGTCCATTACATGATGTTATTCATGGTACTATGTTTAGGCACTAAATACTAGGTCCTATTTACCATTCAAATAGTCTTTAATATGCTTATAGGGATTTGTGGGCCCTGATGAGAGATTGAGCCTTGTAATGGGTTCGATTTGTTCTTTAAACTCTTTATTTTGTTATTAAGGCTCAACCATGTAATTACTTGAGTTCTTGGATGGATTTGAATGCACTATCATTCTATACCTAGTGTAATTTCATTAGGGTATCTTGAAAACTCATAGCCTAATTCCCACATTACTTGAGCAATTTCATTGATTTTCGTTGAGCTCATTTTTCTAATAGTCTTCTAGTTGCCTGAATTTAATTGTCAATCCATAATCATTGAATAAAAATTTACAAAACATGAGAATCTTATATTCACTCCACTATAAATTTAATTCTATCCCCAAAACTCAAATCTAATCAGGTTAAGACGAATGATAACTCATATTTGCCTCAAACATGAGGGCTAGCAACCATATTTGTATGAAGGTTTCCCATATCATTGAGGTTGGAATCGAATTTACTCCAAGGGAACATCCACATCCTCTTTCATTGCATGCTTGGTGATAACATTTTCACTTTTTGATTTCCTCTCCACTCATTGATTACACTTTCACCTAGTCCTCAAACCTAGTAATTACTATTCAGCTAGATTCATTAGTTGATGAGATAATACCACCATGCCCTATATTATGTCAAAAATTTCTACTTAAGGGATTAATTCCCCTATATCAATTATGTATGACGTTTGCTACCCAATTTTTTACATCCATATCAATATGAAGTCAATATTTGATGATAGTCCAAATAAAAATATCATCCTATTCTATTTGTAGAGATGGTGTACGTAGAAATTATCTTATAATTCACATTTTAGTTTGATCCATCCTCAAGAATGACTTCAAATCATGGATATGTTTTAACTCCATAATTTTTTTTAAATCTAAGAACTAATAGAAAGTGATTTTCTCAACTCTTGAGTTTGTTAACAGCTTCCTTTAAGATTTCATTTCAACCATTATTATATAAATTCTTGTATATTTTACGTCTACATCTCTTGTATCATTAGCCTGAGCCCTTAATATATCTAGGGGTATAGGTACCTTTTTAGTGATCCCCTCTTCGTCCCTAAGGGCCTTGTTTACTTATTGAGAACATTTCACATTGATCCCTTGAGCCTTATTTACTCATGGTGGTGGGAACTCCCCTGGCCCGGCCATGTGTACACATGGATGGTGTTCTCCTAACCGCAATGGACTTATGTACTTCGGGCATGATTAGTTGCTGACCCCATAGGTCTTATGTACCTTTAATTAGCCCTACTTCACTCTATGGTTGATTTAGGGATATACCCCCCCAAGGTTTGTTGAAACATTATAATTTTATTTTGTTTCTCTTATTAACTATAACTTGTTCGAGGACAAGGGTCCCCACTATCCTTTTATTTTTATTTCCCATGAATGATCATGTTGAACGAGAGTTTATAACTTAGATATATTTCAATGGATTCCTTGCAATGTATTAATTTATATTACCCATTTTAGTTGAGATTTTCTATAAATAAGTATTTAAACTTATATATATCCATTCATCCATGGCATTAAGCCAAACACACACCCTTCTTATTTAGACTTAGTGGCAATAGCACATACGACCTTGGGTGCACCATTATTACATTTCTTCTATTTACTTAATTTTCCATTAGAGTTTTACCTGTGTCTCACCAAGGTTTCCAAATTTAATATCTGTGAATTACACTTTGTAATTATTAAGGACCAGCTAATATAGCTAGGTGGTGATAAGGGGCCTTTATGCCCATACAAGTCCATCTCTTTTAAGTTGTTTAGGTCATTTAAGGGCGTACAAGTTTACATCAAAACTCAAAATGAGGTTGTGCTTATCAACCTTCTAGGTATGGTCGTAACTTAAGGTGTATTATTGAATCTTAGTAGGAGGTTAAGCTTTCCAACCATGACCTGACCCCATAGGTTTAGGGTTATCTTCCCTCATAGGTCTATTCCCATTTTTTGGATGACCCATCTGAGGTTGGAACACCACCCCTAAAATGTGAATCGAGGGTATTATATTCATTCTTATGTAACTTGATTTCCTATGTTTCACATACCTATTCAAAAATTTCATGTGAATCTTATATGTGTGCATGTGTACCAGTACTCTATGTACTTGCGTGCATGGGAAACCATTGGTATATTATTTCTGGTCCCCAAAACTAAATTACCAAACCCATTTTGTTTTCTCTTGCATTCACCCCTTAGGGTATTTTTTGGTAGGGCTATTAGTTCATGAAAACACTCCCATTGCCCAAGATTAGGGTTTAGGGTTAAGGTTAGGAACTAACACTATATTTTAGGGTTTTAAGATTCTCTTAACTCACTAAAGTTTTCATACCTTACTCGGATTTCCCACTCAAGTCTTTATGGAAAACTGAGTTTTCCCATCCATACTAGGTCTCTTTAGAGTTTACCCTTACTATAGAAGAACATATAAAATTAAAATATGTGACAAAATCATGTTTTTATTTTAACATTATTTGTATATTAATTGGTTGAGGATGTTTTAATCCTACTTCTTCTTTAAATTCTAACTTTAGATGAGGATGAAGTACATTTTATTGTTTATAAATCTAATATATGAGAAGAGGATGAAATATGAGTCGAGTAAACTTAGGGAAATTTTATTTCCAAAAAACCTTAGGTTCTAGCCAAGTTGGTATAAAAATGTCTGAGGGAATTCCCATATACCAACTTAATGCCTTAGAGGAATTTTTTCACAAATTCTAAAGCAGTGATACTTTCTAGATAATATAAACCTTGGTTTATGTCCTAACAACCCTTCCTTATAATTATATTAATTTTTTGAAATAAATAAACTATTAAGTATTATTTTATAAATCTGGGATCTAGTACTAAATGTAAACACCCCCACTCTGACCATTCCCTAGTTAAGAGACATCTAGAAGATAAGGATTAATACCTCAATTTCTAGCATCTTAATTAAACAAATAACAAACTATAATCAACATTTACTCTCAATTGAACTAGAATTGGATACACATATTTAAACAATACTTCAATAATTATTTATATGAATTTCTCAAATAAAACTAACAAATACATGAGAAAAAGTACTAAGACTATCTAGCTAATCCTACTTGTGACATTACTTTATGATCTTCAATGTATACTTCCAAATTTCTATATCTTCATATCTTTATGTATGATAGTTACCTAAGATCCTGCCAAATAAAAGCATAGATCAATATTTTTCTATATTGAGACGTGGGTGCATACAAAAGTGTCCATGTACATATATATTCAAAATTTATATATTTGCATGTATGAACTTGTATTTTATTTAAATAAACTAACCCATGTTTTTGATATCACCTTGGTTGTAATCGCCTTTGTTTATCCGTTATTGGAATGAGGTGAACTAACCTTTAGTAGGTATAACCTCGGGTTCAAAATATCTTAGGTTTCAAATGTGATACATATAATGGCATTATAGTGATCTAGGATTAAATTAACATCCAAGTAATTTATTTTATTCAACATAGAGAAATCTTCACATTCTTCACAATTTGATATATGAGGGTACTCATACAATAACATCTACCTTCATAATTCTTAGAGTGAACACATAATGTCATTATGAACACCTAGATAAGATCATGTCGTTTAAGATCATATCAAGGTATAAACCTTGGTTTCAAAATCCTAATTACACATATACATGTTTATTGACTTTAGAAACCATAAATATACATCATCATAATTTTCCTTATTTTGAAGTCTCATTATATTTAACTATATCAATTTACTCATCAAGGTACACATATATAATGTATTCAACACACTAATCATGAAATCTAGGGTGTACATGTTCCAACCAATTTATATTCATGTATTAACCATACTTTAGAATTACAATCACGTCTAGGTAATAAACCATGTTATTCATATTCTACAACTGATAAATTTCATTTCTAATTTCTATATAATCAGAGTTAGCATCTAATTTCTACATTTAAAGTAAATTCATATAATTTGAACTATCATATAATGCCACTTCAATAAGAAAGATCTTATCAATTACGGTGGGCTTGTGTTCCATTAAAACTCTAGTCCATGTTGGTTGGGCTCTAGAGAAAGTTCAAAATACCTATATACCCTTGGGTGCTGATTTGGGTTATCATGCACTTCATGATTAGTTTGATTCAACATTTTTTCCTTCTACCCCATGACAATGGTTGGGTTCCACTATGGAGGGGTCAACCTTCTCTTTGTTTCTCCTCCTACCCATATAAGGGCCAAGTAAAGTATCTTTTGCCTCCTCCAACCCCTCACAGACCAGACAAGTCCCCAGGCATGAATCATGGTGGCCATGGTAAGGTCAATCATGCCCATAGAGACACTGGTTTCTCTAGGATATGGTAGAGGTACACATTAGAACAATAAAAAGTAGTTACCTCTCTAGATACCACTAAGAAGGTGGGAATGATCTATGGAATCTTCAAGAACTTATTAACACCCTCACCAAAGTCTGGAGGATCTGCTACCTCAAACTCCACTTCTCAGTGAATACATGTGTTTCTAGAGATTATGAACTCACCGTGAGAGGGACGTGAACCTCACTTAGTAATTTTATGGGTTCCTTATGTATTTGGGAACCTCAGTGGTGTTTCTTGCCTCGCTATGCAGTAGTGGGGATGCAAGAAGTGATGGAAATACCCTACCCCAACATCCTTTTGTTGTAACCCTTGACCTAGATTAGTTCTTGATCTTTCTTTCTTTATAAGATGCTAAAAGATTAATCTCATATCTTGAGATGCCTTAATGACACGTGACATGCTTACATTTTCAATTTGTTCCAATTATCTTGATGTTTGAGATAGTTATGTTATATATGTGTTACTTTTGGACCAAGCTGAAATTTACATATGTTGAGGATGTATCTTGAAATTTGTCACATGTTGGATGCTCCTCTGGTATTTTAGCATCATGAGAGTTAGAGTGGTGCTTAAGGGCGCCTTATTGGACCTTGGTTGATGAGGTGACATCTTGTGTGTTGATGCTAGGGTTTACATGGATGCATGAGTTAGTAGTTTATCAACCTTGTGTTGATCCTTGAGTATAGCGCATGATGTGTTTTAAGTCTCTTTGGTGTGTTTCAACCAATGCACCTTTCTTTGGTTTGTTTGTAGTGACCTGAGATGTTGTGGATTTGTGCTTTGTTTTATCAACCAGTTGCATTTCTTGGAGTAGTGTTGCGGTTACTAGATGGTGATCTCTTGGTTTTGCTTCGATCAAAGGTGAGTAGTGGACCTAGTGGTCACTACTAATCCTTATTTTCATCACCCTATGATCTATGTATATCTATAGTTCTTGCATGGTTGAGATTTTGATGCACTAGTTCCATGAGAGGCTCTAGTATCTTGACACCTCATATCCCTTCACCTCTCTCCTACCCTTGGGTATTTATAACCCTTATTTCACATGCAAGTAACCCCTTTATCACTCTTATTTATCTCTTCTTGCTTGTGTTAGGACTTTAGGTTGGTGGTGCAAGTGGAGGTACTGATCTTGGAGAATGTGGTTGAGCTCTTATATGTGGTGATGTAGGGTTTGATCATCTCCCTTGTGGTGGTTCTTGGTGATCCTTGATTTTGGTAAGTGGTTTATCTTTCTTCATCTCATTTTCTTGAAACCCTACCCTTATTTTCTTCTCTTGGCCGTTAAGATATGGTTTTCCATGGTGGCTATCTTGAGGAGCTTCTCTTGAATAGAGGATGAATCCATGGTTCTTCATGGTAGTACTTAAGTGATATGAAGATCTCCTCTTTCTTCTTTCTTTTTTGGCCAAGGGTTTTTACCTTCTACATTTTGAGCTTCCTTTGACCTTGTTGTGTTCTTCTTCTCTTGAGTTGATCTTTCTTTGTGCTAGTGTTGATCCAAGCTTGGTGTTTCTTCTCCTTTTGGAGCTTCTTGGATTTTGGAGTTGGTTTTCACCTCAAGGCAGGGTATAAAACGTTTCCCTCTTCTATTGTTGCACTTTTTTCTTGCTTGCATGTTACTATTCTATCTCTAAAATGTGATCGTAAATTGCTAAATGATGCTACCTTGATTTAGGGTTTAAGATTATGCAATGGTCTTGTATAGATTGCTTTTTCTCCTAAACCCTAATTCTAGTACCCAAAATCTAACTGATGGTTGAGTTGTTGTTCCTTACATGCATCTTTATTTTTGGTTTTACTCCATGTTTTGGTTCAGATATCACATTAATATGGAGGTCTTGACTCTGGTTTTTTATGAGTTGGACGCTTGGTTTTCCTTCTCTCATCATGGATTTCCACGTTTACCCTAGTGACACTTGTTTTAGGGTTTTGTTCATCAACTTTTCCAAGAGGTTTTCATCTGGGGACTCTTTAGTTTGTTGATGTTAATCACATAATTTGGGTTGCTACATATCTTGGTGGTCACTACATATGTTCTCCTTGTTTTGGTCACAATGATTCTTCATATAGGGTCTCTAGAGTGGTTTGGTCGCTTCAAACCCTAACCCTAATCTATTTTAGTCTCTATGCTTGAGATGCTTCTCTTGTTTCCGTCAAAATGACTATGGTTGATAGATGGTCCCTAGTCTATTAGTGTTGTGGTTTCAATAAGGTGCTAACTTAGTATGGTCACTACATATGTTATGTTTGATGGTCTCTACATCTAGTTCTGTTGGTTTGTCTCTACATGCATCATATCATGGTCGCAACATGTTTCTTACCTCTTGTGGTCGCTACATGTGTTGAGTTATTTAGGGTCGATACATTTACATGGTTTTAATGCTCATTGCATGGTGTAACCCTAGTGGATGGTACACATGGTGTGACCCTAGTGGTTGATATACATGGTGTAACCCTAGTGGTTGCTACACATGTGAGGGTGTTGATCGCTACACCCAAGTTTGTTCACTACAAATTGCTATTTTCATGTGTCATTATTTATAGTGGTGATTTTTAACTCAAATATGTTCCAAGAATGTGGGAAGTAATGTACCTAGGGTTTGATGTTGAACGCTCTTATGAAAACCCTAATTGACTATCTATGAGAAACCCTAACCCTAATGTGGGCATATAATGTAATTTCTCAGCTCACTTGGATGAGTAGCATACAATAGAGTATTTTCTCTTTCCTACTTGTATAACCCTAATGTTGCAGGTTGAATACACATCATAGCTTATAATTGCTATGGTATCTCTATCTGACACATGGTGATGTTTATGAGCCTTTATGAGGCATGATAAGATGATTATGTTATGCAAGAACTATGTGATTGGATCTTATGTCCTAGAAGAGGCCTTGTTCCTAGTTTGAGGTGACGTCCTCTACTGATGTGATGAGGGATGGTTATCCCACAATGATGTGATAATGGTGATGGCCTGGTTTAAGGCAGTGAGACAGTGCATGTGATGGTGTGATTAGCTTTATGCTTAGAATGTTTCTTTCATCTTCTGACTTTGAAACCTACCTCTATATTTGTAGGATTTGTTTTGGGTTTGTACATTGTAACTTGGTTGATGCACTAAAAGACACCCAATTAGCATTAATTAATCAAGTGAAACCCTAATCATGTAGATTTCCATGAGCCATAGACCCACTTCATTGTCAGTACTTTTTGGATGGTGAAATGAGTAATTCTTGTGGAAAAATTGAAGTGCATATTTTGAATATGTAGGGGTGCAAGTTCAGAATATATCCTTGCATCCACAATCACTAGTTTTGGAGGATGACTGTCGTCATACCACGACAAGAGAATGGTCAGGACTATATCTCAAACAATATATTTTTAGGGATGGTTGCAATCATACCCTAGTCGGAGAATGTCAGTGATCGTATCTCACTAGTGTTGTGCTTATATACCAATCCGAACTAGGCTGATTTGTAGTTTTACTCTATATGTCATTGCAGCGAACACGTTCTGACTGAGGGTGTGTGAGATCATAGCATTCCATCTCTCCTAGATCTCATATGGAACTGATTTCAACTTAGTAGTTGTTAGTTGGATTATGAGTGGTATACCTCATCTCTACAATGCACAATAAAAGATGTAACACACCCATGTAGTATATTTTCTTAGGGTTAAATCTAATTCACATGGTTATTTCCTTATGCCTTGTTTCTTATAATGATTACTTGTTGTCTTTGATACATGTTCCTCATATTCCTTCTTAGAATATATGATAATCTACTGACCAATGTTAGTTGCTTAACCTGCTCTAATATGTGTTATTAGTTTTATTATTTCATTTAATTGAATCTTCTCATCCTGTTAATAGTAGTGCTTTCCTGCTATACATATCTATCTGTGTTAACAATAGTTATTGGCTGAGAGTTATAACTCTCACTATGATGTTGGTCTCACCTTGTGGGTTTCCACATATTTTAGGTGGTCGTGCATGATGAGGTAGAGATTGTGAGGTTGAGGAAGAACCAGATGGAGAGCAATAGATATTCAAGTTTGGATATGCTACAAGTGTTTTGTAGTAGAGTCCTATGTGTCATCCCTATACTTTCAGGTCCTTGGAGTTATTTTGTGGATGTTGTACATTGATACGGGGTTTTTGTAGTTTCCATGGTTGTACATGTATGGCTTGTATATATGAATAATTTACCTCTATTAATAGGTTGTATAAAGATGGTTATTATATTGTGATGTGTATACCTTTATGGTATGATATGTGATACATGTGGCACAATTTGTGAAGTTCTATGTAATATGTTTCTCTTTTGAATATATAAGTCGTCAGTTTTAATTTACCATGTTTTCTAGTACTCTGGATGTTTAGTGTTAATTTAGCACTTTGGTTTGAGTAATCTCGCTCATGTGACATCGGGTTGTCACATGAAAAGGTTGGTATTAAGGTTCTAGGTTCGCTGAGTTTACATAGGTATAGGACTAGAGTTTGTGTTTGTTCTCATGTCATCCAACATATGATCGTAACTTCTTCTTATGTAGAAGAAGAAGAAAAAAAAGATATGTCTAGAGAACATGAAGAACGTGTTGAGAGCAATGTTGCTGCAGCAGGAGGTGGTGCCAAGAGGTAGGTAAGAGTAGATGGAGTTCCTGAAGTGCCTCAGTTCGACCCATCAAATGTAGTCAATCCATATTTCCAGTCCATGTTTGGACAAGTCATGGCCACAATGGCGCATATGGTGGATAGAATGCCCATACCCTAAGCAAGGGAAGTTGTCCCCAATGTGAAATCCCAGGGTTATGGGAAGACCTTTGAGAGGTTAAGGTGTGTAAGAATGATAGAGTACGCTGTGACTACAGAATCGACAAATGCAAATATGTGGTTGATAGAGTTGGAGAAGGCCTTTAAGATCCTCAACATCCCATAAGAGGATAAGGTGAAGCATGCAGTGTACCTGGTGAAAGGTAGTGCTGGCCATTGATGGGACATTGAGGATGAGAAGAGGCTTGGAGTGGTGATCAATCAGGAATAATTTTGACAAAGTTTATAAGTCGATATTTCCCAAAAAAATTATTTGGATGAGAAGTCTCACAGTTTGAGAAGATTTGGTAGGGGATTATGAGAGCATGAGACCAAGTTCATGGAACTTATGAGGTTTTTCCCGCACATGGTTGCATCAGATAAGGAGAGGATCCAATGTTTTGAGATGGGTTTGAGCTCAGAGTTGATGACAACGGTGTCAGCTTTGGTGAACACGGAGTGGTTTGCCACGTTTGTGGAGTTTGTGAGGTAGATTGAGAGGTCAGCAATAGAGAAGTGTGAAGCTAACGCCAAGAAGAGTCTGGCATAGTATCAGGGACAATCTTTCAAGGGCTTCATAAAGCCTAGGTTCTCAGCACCTCATCCACAATAGAGGTCAGTGGTTTAGTAAGAGTGGTCACTGAGCAAGGGCAAGGGCTATAGTTTTCTGTCGGTAGGATCTCAAAATGCAGCGTCAGTTTTAGTAACAATGTCGTTTAGGTCATAGTTTGACACGAGGACCTATTATAGGTGTGGACAACATGGTCATCTGAGGTTGTTTTGCTTAGTGAAGGATGAAGAGGTGACACAATAGTTGAGACAGAGTCAACAAGGGTCACAAAAACAACAATAGTTCAACAATGGTGGTGGTAGAGGACGCGGTCAGGCATAAGAAGCTGGTTCGTCTCGGTAGGCTGGCAGAGGATGGGGGTGAAAATAGGAAATGGCTCAATTCTATGCTATGAGTCAGCCAAAGCGAGTAGTCAACCCTCAGGTCATGATAGGTCTGATAGAGTTATTTCATTTTGATTTGTCTTCTTTGTACTTTATATATGTTTTGGTTGACCTGGGTGCGACACACTCTTTTATCAATAGAGAAGTGATAGCTAAATGTTCTTTGCTTGTTAGTCATATATGTGATAGTCTCCTTGTAGAAACCCCTTTCATTAGTTACTCTGAGTTGTGGGAGTGTGTCCATCATGTGTTCTTTCTTTCCCAGGATGCAATATTCAAGTGGACCTTATACCACTTGACATGCACATATTCAATGTGATCCTTTGAATGGATACCTTGGAGAAGTATCATGTGGTCTTGGATTATATATTCAAGGTGCCTACATTCTATGAGGTGATGTTTCTTGGATCTTCCAAGGAGATAGGAAGATTCTCTCTACATGCTTGGTATTAGTGATGAAAGTTAGAGGTTGATGAGGCGAGGTTGTGAGGCTTTTCTGGCACATTAGGTGGATACTAAGGTGAGGATTCCTAGTATTTAGGAGGTTCTCATTGTTTAATAGTTTGAGTATGTGTTTCCTGATGAGTTTCCCAATGTTTCCCCACCTTAAGAGGTTGAGTTTGAGATCAATCTGGTTTTTGGTACGCAGCTGATAGCACAAACACCATACAAGATGGCACAAGCTGAGATGTAGGAGTTGAAGAAGAAGCTATAGGAGTTGTTAGATAAGGGCTTAATTAGACTGATCACTTCCTCCTTGGGTTCTCCCATGTTGTTTTTTAAGAAGAAGGATGGTTCCATGAGGTTATGCATCGATTTTCGATAGTTGAATAGGGTGACAATCAAGAGAAAGTACCGTGTGAAATAGATACATGAATAGTTTGATCAGTTGCAAGGTGTCATAGTATTCTTAGAGATAGAGCTGAGGTCTAGATACCATCATTTGCAGATCAAGGCATATGACATACCCAAGTCAGCGTTCAGGACTAAGTATGGTCATTATGAATTTGTGGTTATGTTGTTTGGGTAACCAATGCATCAACAACATTCATGGACTTGATGAACAGGGTGTTCAGGCCTTATCTTGACCACTTCATAGTTGTGTTCATTAATGATATCCTGATATACTCTAGAAAAAGGCAGCAACATGAGTAACACTTATGACAGGCGTTGACATTGTTGAAACAACACAAGTTGTACGCTAAGTTCAACAAGTGCGAGTTTTGGCTGAAAAATGTGTCTTTCTTTGGTCATGTGATATCTTCTGAAGGAGTGCACGTGGACCCCAAGAAGGTTCAGTTTGTGTTAGAATGGGAGCAACCAAAGACATCGATAGAGGTGAGTAATTTCCTTGGCTTGGCGGGGTACTACATGAGTTTTATCAAGAACTTTAGTGCAGTGGCGTTACCCCTAACGAAGTTGATGAGCAAAGGTGTATTGATAAGGTATTACCATACAACCAATCATGTGATGATTGCCATGCATATACCATAACGGATTTGATTAATACTCATAAAGGCAAGATTCCAATTCATTCCATTTGGTTCAATTATGAGATAGTGAATAAATATTGTGAATGTTTAAGGAATGATACTAAACGACGTATGTCTTCAAGTACGTGACTTGGAGAATGAGATCATATGAATGCTAAGAGTGTTTACATTCTTGTTATGTCCCTAGTTGATTGTTACTATGGAAGGTAGATAGACACCAGTAACACATAAGACTAGAATATGGGTTGGTTGATGTCTAAATCTCATTAGTCATGATATGGCAATATTTAACCTTGCATATAGATACATGTTAGGGAACAATGTATCAGACGGACCCACCTTGAGAGTGACACATGGAAACCATCATTGGTAGTCATAGTCATCTCTCATAGTGAAGGTGGTGATTGTGATTTTTAGACCTTAAATCATTACACTCATCAGGTGTTGTTGGATACACTTTGAAATCATCAAATGCAGTCCTGAAACATGGGTTGTTATAACGATGATGATTGGGTGACTTTGACACATGTGGACTAACTGTGAGTGGTAGAGATGGGATTTTTCCCTCCTATTAGAGATTGATATTCTGGTTACTTGATAAGCGAGACTGAGAAATGCATGTGCATGTGAATCCATATATAATGTTGAGGTCACATTATCTTATACAGTCTGCTCTTGGTTCAAGGAACATGAGCTTTACGTTGAGAGGATGACAACTACATGCCTCGAGTTCACTTTGGATATTAGAGACAAAGGAATTATACAATCACTATTACACCTTACACAGATTGTAGGTTGAAGTTGTTCTCCAACTTTTCATTCACTTGCGTAGCACTGATGTGTGACTAGACACCACTCTCTTCTTGTGATGTCATAAGTTAGTTATGGAAATTCACGACGAATGTGATATGGTACCTATACGGTCACACAAATAGAAACTCATCTACAAGAGGAGTTTAATCTTGAATGATGATTGGATTGATCACTAAAGTAGTTAGGTACTCAATTCATGCAACAGATCAGCTGATTGCACACCATTTGATTGTGTCACATGGTGAGATGGTCTTTTGGTGCACCAAACAATCATATCAAGTGTTGAGATGGTCGTTTGGTTTGTCAGACTGATCGAAAATTGAATTGGCTAATTTCTGCCCAAACTGAGGTTTGAGCCGACTGGTTCATTCTGTAGAATCGATTGGTTGCGCTCGACTCACCAAATGTCTGCCTGAGTGAGCGAGACAACTGTCTCACATGTGAGAGATTTCTCAATTTGTCCATATGATGGTTATAGATACTTTCCCAAATTCATTTTGATTGCACAATTATTATGGTTCAAGGAATTAATATTTATCATTAATTGGAAATGAATTGCCAATTTCGTATATCATTGGGAAATTGAGAAACAACTTTTTTGCAGAACGAGATGACCATCTCATAGTTCCAGACGACCATTTCATGTCTCGTGGGTTTTGAAAATTCAAGATCTTCCAGTCCCTTCCACTTCTGCACGGATATCGAATATACTGGGAACCCTAGATCTAACCCCACCTATAAATAGAGGGGTACTAAAGGCTTCCTAGAGCATAATAATAATAAAAAAAATTGAGAATCTATTTCTCTAACCATTGTTGTATTCTTTAGTTGTGGTGACCAAGAGAGCCCATGCAAGTCCTACCCGACTAGGGAGGGATAGCTACAGAAGAGAAAAACTGAGGATCATTCTTCTGGGAGAGAAAGTTGGTGACTAGTACACGAACGAGAGGGACAACTCCTTCATGTCGATTCTAGTAGGATGAAAAAGAGTTCTAGTTCATGTATGTGGAATACTCTAGAGGTAGGAGTCTTTTGACTATTGCTAAGAGGACAACGCCAGCCTACAGTCCATGGCGAGACCAGAGGAGGCACAATAGAAGTTGATCCAATTCGTCATCCATGGTGAAGACAAGGCGCTACACAGTCACTATCCAAGATCAACTAGAGGATAGTTGCAACCGCAATGAGTTGTAGTCGCTGGACATGCTATAGGACCAAGTATACACTTGTTAAGCCATTCTTCCTATTTCATTGTAGTTGACTCGATCTAATTGTTATGGGACTACAGATAGATAAAAAATAACAATTTCTACTACCTTACTTTGTGCTCATATTTCTCAATAGTGGTATCAGAGCCATGCCAATTTACTACATTTTAGGATAATTGATATGATCTAATTTTTTATTGTATCACTTATTTATTGCATACGATGCAAATATTTAAATTTTCTCATGTGATATGAATAATAGATCAACGACCCCTTAATCCCAAACTCATATTTTTTAATTCAAATCCTCCAGCTTCATATATTGAAAAGCCATAAGGCATCTACAGAGACAAAAAATCCATAAAAACTTATCTCATATGCTTATGGGTTATTGATTGTATATGATAGGAATGTTACAATTGTCTCATATGCATATCCGGTCAAATACCACATAATCCCAAACTCATATATTTTTATTCAAATCCTCCAACTTCATATATTGAAAAGCCATATCACATCTATAGATACTGGAAATCCATACAAACTTGTCTCATATGCATATCACTTATTTATTAGATAGACAAGAAATCCATACAAACTTGGTAACTAGAAGTGAAGAGTACAAGGCCATACAAGCTTGATCAAAAAAAGATAAGATGGTTTTGCCTGAATACCTCCCCAAGACGCTGACCAAAGTAGCTTTTAACTAGAATTCCACCATGATCATGGGTAGCGCTTGCATACATCAGTCCCCACCATAGAGACCAATACTGACAGAGAAAAAGTCCCAACATACACTGCTAACTTTCCTCCAAAGAAGAAGAAGAAGAACACTACAAACTAAGTAAGTGAAGGCACCAAGGTAATTTTCAAAAAAGACCAAAAGTAAAACTAAAAATAAAGGACAACTCACCCAAACATAACCTGGTAGATACAAATGAACAAGTAGGTAATAGGATTTAATGGAGAAGGCAGAAGAAACATGATAGGCCAGAACATCATTGATCAACACAGGAAGAATAGAGCAGCTGATGAATAGAGAGAGGGGGGGTGTTTGGCAAAAACCCGCCATCTCAACCTCCTCACTTTGCCTTTCCCCCTTCTCAAGCCTAAGCTCAAGAAGTAAATGAGGCAAACAACATAGAAAGAGGCTTGCATCACCCAAACTTCAGAACCCCCGAAGGTCCGTCGTACCTCTAGAACAACCAAATCGGACAATACTACAACTACCTAGTCGAACCCACTGAACAAAGATGATAACACAACAAAATAAGAACATCAAGGGACAACCATGACACAACGACGCCTAACCTATAATAGGAAAAGAAACTACAACAAAGTAGGAGGATAAAAACTAGACAGAAAAAACTAAAAAGAAATGATGTAGTAAATAGGACAGTTGGTATCACTAGCCCCTTATAAGATCAACGCCAAAGGTGTTGTCGTGACTGCCTCCACACCTCCACCAAGTGATTTCTATGTCATAGATGAAGACAACACCCAAAAGCAGCCACCCCCTAGACCCTAAATGCCAGATCTACTGTCCAGGGGACCCAACCCATCGACCAGAAAGGTTCATTCTGATGAACCAACTAGTTCATTGTAAGGTGTGAACTAGTCAGTTCATTCTAATGAAAGGTTCATTTCATCCCAAACTGAGGTGTGAACTGAACAGTTCATTTTGATGAACCGACCAGTTTGACTCGACTCACTAGAATACCGTCTAGGTGGATAAGATGGGTGTCCCGCATGTGTGAGATTTCTCAGCTAGGCCAGAGGAGGGTTCTAGACACCTTACTAAATTCATTTTGATTACACAATTCTTATGGTGCAAGGAATTAATATTTAGCATTAATTGGAAATGAATTGTCAATTTCATATGTGACTAGGAAACAATGAAATTACCATCTCACAGAAGGAGACGACCATCTCATAGTGCCAGATGACTATATAGACTACCAGAAGATCATTTTATTTCTCGCAGGTTGTGAAAATTCAAGATCTTTTGATCTCTTCCACCCAGACATATCTCACATAGACTAGGAACCCTGCATATAAATAGAGGGGTTGGGGGATTCCCAGAGCACAACAATAACTTAGGAAATTGAGAATTAGTTGCTCTGACAATTGTTGTCCTCTTTATCTATGGTTTTTGGTTTTTAGGGGAGGCAGAGATGGTAGTAGAAACAAACATTTTCTCCCCAAACCCAGAACCCAGAGAGATCTCATCAACATCTATACAGTAGGAAGGATGGTTAGTAGAGGTGTACCTTGTCTCGAGGCTTGCTTGGTGACGTAACCTCATGGCGAGTGTGGTCTTCACCTTCAGTCTTAGATGGCATCTGTGCAGCTCCTGGTCGCACCCTGACTGACAGATTGATGGCTGTCCTCTGAGCGCCAGAAATCTCCTGCCTCTGTAGTAGTCCACACGGACCACTGAGAACTCCAGTCATCTTGTCCTACAGGACACTGGAAGGAGTCATCCCCTTCTGTCAGCATAACAATCACCTATGTGCTCTCCCGCCACCAGTTGTTATCCTGTAGTTGTCTTTCCCTCACTATGCCTCCCTAGTCAGGTAGCACCTTCTCGATCTCTCCCGATTTGCAAATGGAGAGGACAACTTTGCAGAGAAACTGGTGTTGTCTGAGTTGTGTCTCTTAGAAGCCCCCAATACCCTTCTATATATATGAGGGGTCAGGGTCAAGGTTCTCAGCCCCAGGCAATCCAGGACTAAAGTGGGAGTAGAAGGGTCTGGAATTTCCACAAATTGATACACTACGCCAGGTGAACTGATCGTTTCACAAATGAACCGATCAGTTCATCTCATGAAGTGGTCATTTGGGGAGATGAACTGATCGGTTCATTCGTGAACCAGTCGTTTCACTTAGTATGGCAGTTCCCAATTGACTTTCCTCTTTTTGTTTCCAATTAATCCAAAGATGAATGCTTGTCCAAATCAAATTGTACAAGTGAAATGAAAATATTTTCCTCACCAACCTAACTTTCCCAAACTGGTTCGTTTGGTCCAGCTGACCCGATCGGTTCAACACTTGAACCAGTTGTCTCACTTGATCCTGAGCCGATCGGTTCAACAGTTTGAACTGGTCGGTTGGCAGTCCAGGTTGTGTAGAAATCAGTCAACGTAGTTCTCAATCAATCTGACATCCAAATCAGTTAGTCAAACACTTGAATTTGGTGATTCTAAGTCAATTCAATTGATTGAATATTTAATTGAACTAGTAAATACATTTAGTAAACAATCTAAACATCAGTCGCGGATAAACTTTTCTTCTAGGTTAAATCCTATGTGTGCGACCTTACAGGCCCATTTCACGTTAGCAGTGAAAGTCCATAACACTTATGACTTCACAAGTAAAGAGCAGTACTTAGTCACACATCAGTGCTACCAAAGTGAAAAGGAAAGTTGGAGAACAACTTTAAATCCTACAGTCTGTGAAACTGATATCCTGAATGAACTCAAGGCATTAAATAGTCATCCATTCAACGTTCATTCACTTCCTTGATCTCAGAGTAGACTGGATGAGATATGTGTGACATCAATATCACATATTGATTCACACATGCACGTGCATGCCTTTCTCAGTCCTAATCATGAAGTGGCCATGGACATCAAACTCCCTCAGGAGGGACAAATCCTATATATATTAGTCACCCCTCAAAAGCCCCATGTGTCAAAGTCACCCAATCATCACCTTTATAACAATCTATACTTCAGGACTGTGTTTGATGATGTCAAAGTGTACCCAACGACATGTGTTGAGTTTAGTGATTCCAAGTCAAAGAATCACACTCACCACCATCACTGTGAGAGTTGACTGTGACTACTAAGTCATGGTTCCATGTGTCACTACCTATGTGCTTGATTTGATATCACTATATCATGACTAATGAAATTATGTCATCAACCAACACACAATCTAGTCTTGTGTGTCATTATTGTCTATCAAACTTCAATAATGACATATGACTAGGGACATAACAAGAATGTACAAACTATAAACATTCGTATGGTCTCATCGTTTAAGTTAGGTACTTGAAGGCATACATCGAGTATTGTCATTCTCTAGACATTCAATCTATTTTGTCATTATCTCATAACTGAATGAACGAGAATGAATTGGAAGATTGCCTTTGATGTTTATCAAATCAATCTTAATGTATCGCACCAATCATCCCATGATTGGCTCTCAGGACATACATAACAATAGACTCCCACTTGCACTACGAGCCAATCACCCTAGAATCATATTCTTAGTGATCTTCAAACATGTCCCACATGTTACTATACTATAGTGCTAATGCAATGAGTTATGGAAACACTTTTCCTAAGTCAGCATTATTGCATGTCTCACATCTGTTCTCTATACGTCTTACGTATGTGATGGAGTTGTCATAATATGCAATCCAATATTCCTTTTCTAACCTATAGCCTCATTGCATGACCAAGCAATCCTTACTTGTCATCAATGACCAAAATATCTATAAGTTCATCTTAATGAACTCCCATATCCATATAGTATCCATTGTCGTTCTCTAAGATATGGATACTCGGCATTTCCTTTTAAAACAACTTTATTGGAATGCTTCCATTTTTCAACACACATTCACTTTTACATATCCCATATATATTTTGCGATAATTTTTTTGTCTTTTCCAGAAGTTCGCATCAGTGTAACTCTTTACAGTGAACCCTTCCTGATTTCCATGAAACTAGTACTTATCAAGTACTTATCAAGTTCTCATGGTATTCCAGTAACCCTCACTGGAACTAGACAGACATCCACTCGCCATGTCCCACATATGAGTTATCAAGATGAGCATATCATATTGTCATGTCCTACATACAAGATGATAAATGCATTTCATTCTTCTATGTCCATACATGCAAGATAACAAGATGATTACATACATGATAGATCCATATCTATTCTTAGTGTTCCCATTCTTCATGAGAATTGAACACTTGTCCTTGGGATACTAACTCCATGTAATATGGACAAGTTTTCTCCCACTGAATTTGTGTATACTGAATCCTTCAATACAGATTGCCAATGTATGCTCTCTCTTTTCCAGGTCAAGAGGTTTTGAGAACAATCTCTATAGGTCTCTATTCCTATCACATATGAAATGTCTCTATGTTCCCTAAAGAAAATTTCCACAAAGGATTCCATTCTAGAACATCTCATTCCTCATCAACATGTGGAATGTAAATACGCTCCCACTAAATCACAAATCCCTTCTTTATCTTTGTCATATTAGTCAAACCCTTAAACTATATTATCAAAGTAAAGATCCCATCTCTAAGTTGCTTGTACTTAATCAATAACATTCATTAGTCCATTGTAACTTATAGACTTCATTTGCATTAATGGATTTGTAAACCTTATAGGTTGTGTCACATACACATCCTTGTCTTATTCCTCATAGGAATGTGGTTTTAATATCCATATGCCAAATCTCTTAGTCATTAAGTTGCAATCAACAAGAATGATCCTTCTCAAAATGTCATCCATGTGTCTTAATGCTTAAGATTTATTTTCACTTATGAATTTTATCCCAATGGGTGCTACCACTAAGTTCACACCTTATGGTTCACATGGAAGTCATTTAGGATTTTATGGCCATAAGCCATAACTCAATATCTGGTTCCTCATTACCATCTAGATTATTGTCTCATCTCATGACCAACTGATCACTTAGATATATGAGGTGTATCTGTCATAAAAGGAATTTGAGAACTCACAACACTTTGTGATTATTAATATCCTTTATTAGCGTAAGGTATTCTCTATTTAAGAAGAATTGAGTTATTTGATAACCATCCTATAACTCCTTAGAGTATGACTCCTTATTGATTTAGACATCACTATGCCTTAATCATGAGTTCTCTATGATACACTATCATAATCACTCATAATGTTCTCAAACATTTGGTTTAAGTATCTCATTCTTTGATCACATCAACAATTATTACTTTTACCAAATTTTTACTTCATTCATGATCTTCTTTAACACTTCAAGATATTCATATTGGCATTTCTCTAAATAGCATTTGAAGTGTTAGCATTTTATCCAATAGGTATGTAAATACATCATATGTATTATACCTAATAGGATAATCATTCTCCCACTAACACTAGTGAATATTGATTTATCATGTCCAAGATATTCATGTCTCTCAAGGGTTCACAACCAAAAGATTCTAGCTTCATCCATCAACATGGAAACTAGAGATGAATTTCTCATGATAATGCTAATTCGTAGTTTAAGTTATCAATATATTCTAGGTATCATTTTATCTTATGCATACCAAGTACCACGAGATAAAGAAAGGCATTGCCACAGAGATCATATCTTTGAAATTGAAACACCAACTATATTGATAGCCATCTTGTCACTACAAGATGCAACAATAAATTGTTTCTTTTGGCAAATTGAAATAGCAGTTCTCAACTCTATTTCGTGCCCTTTAGGCTGAAATAAACTGAAAGGTACTTCTATCTATGGCAGAAACACTAGGTCCAATGATGAATACTCCTTTCTTGGTCCTTTCACAAAGGCCATCACTTCTTTTAAGATCTTACATATCATATATGCCAGATCTTTATCTTGGTATCATATACCTCAGATAAAGAAGTGTTTATTTCATGATACCTACGGTGGATATCTTTATCCCCTCCTTTCATCTTCTTTTGTTCTTCCAGATATAGAGGGAAATTTCTCCTCTCTCTTCACCCTTCCCATATGCCTTGAGGCTAAAGATGACTTGGCTTGTTGGCTAGCATCCGAACACTTCTTTGCTTTTCCCTTGACCTTGCCATTAAGACTTACCCTTCATTGATCACATCAAAGATTAGGGTTTGTCTTTCTTCATCTATGCCTCTACTGTCCTCAACATGTCCAACAACTTTGTCAATGTGTTGTCAAAGTTGTTCATGTTGCAGTTCATCATGAATTGTATGATTCTCGCTACATTTGTAGTATCATACCAGTAGCTAACTCTTGACTCAGAAGGAATCCCAGTCTAGTCAGGTTTTCCACATACCCAATCACATTGAGTGTGTGAGAACCAACTGGATCTCCTTCTATCATGACATACTAGGATAGTGTCTTAGAGACATCATATGTCTCATGTTGTCTCTACAACTCATAGTTCAAAGAATACAACATCAAGGACTACACATCAATGGCATCCTCGGTATGCTTCCAGTAAGTATCCCTTTCAGCCTTTGGTATGGTGGGAGCGAGTTCATTTGGTTTTGGTATAACTAGGACTTAGAGCTTTTGCTCTTGAGTGAGAACAATTTTCAATGTCCTAAACCAATCATGGAAGTTAGTCCCATTCAGCTTGTCCTTCTCAAGGACGGATCGTAATGAGTAGTGATTGTTGTTTGTGGCCAGTTGTACTATAAAAGGAAATATATGCAATTTAGTCCAAAAAAACTTATTTTTGACTTATTTGATTGATTTGAACAAGTTTTATGATAGAATTAGGACTTTAATTAATTATTGCCCCCACTATTTTTGTTCAAATTGATAGCCCTCACCATCCATTTAGAAGATTGCAGTGTACAACCTTCTAGTGGGTGAAGATCCCAAAATCCTCTCAGTCATGGACCAGCTAGGGTTGTTACCCACAACTTAGATCTTCTAGGTAGGCAACTCTTGGAAGATGTCATGTGCAACTCCTTGCCATGATCACCTCCATGCCTCAAGGTTCTAGATCCTATCTAGGTCACCTTGTTAAGTCTGACCCAAAGCCAACATGATGAATATGCACCCTACTAGGGCAGACCCACATATCCATCCTTCATGCTTCCACGAGAAAGACGGTGCACCACGCTAGGGCATGCCCATACTTAGTCAATCAAGCTGTTCACATGTGTCACATTTGGAAGGCATATAAAACTTAATATTTATTGAGGGATTTGCTTTTATAGGTACATATACATATCCAATCACCACAATATATAGTACATATCATATGCATGCTATATCCCACAGAAAACATGTGAAACAATAAAAGGCGATGATTATAGCCATCCTAATGTGATTCCTCGAGCGAAGAGGAATCATGGTCATCTAGGTCCCATCACATGCAACCTATATAAGATGAATTGTGTGTTTTGGCGTTCTAGGTTTGATCAGCTCATCTCCATGATTGATCGGCTCACCATCAGGATGGTCGGTTCGGTGCTACCAGTCGCTCGACGTGTGCCTCCAGCCAATCAGTTCACTAGTCGTCGTGCATCTCCTCAGGTCACCACCCACTTGTCTCACTCCAGGAACCGAACACCTTAGTCCTCCAGCCGATCGTCTCACGCTCGAGATGATCATCTTGATCCTCCAGGTGTCCATCGTTATTTTTCATAATAAGAAATAAACTAATCCTATTTACAATTGCGTTGGGAAACACCGAGTTACATTCGGGGGGAGAAAAGGTAGGAAAGAATCTCGAGTTATCTTGAGTTACATCAGGAATAGGAGGTAGGAAATCAATACACAGACCGAGATGCAACCAACAACAATCAACCACACACAGGTTTAGGGTTTATGGCCACAATCATGCTACAATCACCACAGAAACCATTTAAGGGTGATGCATATCGAATGCATTTATATACCATATCATATGTGTATATATAGGGAGTTGTGGATTTATATTGGACATGCATAAAGCCAATTAATTATTCGCATCGTATGCAATAAACAAAAGGTGACAAACCAAATATTGATCACATTGATTATCCTAAAGTATAGAACGCTAATGTGGCTCTGATACCACTGTTGGGTTTTAGGGGATGCAGAGATGGCAGTGGAAACAAAAATTTTCTCCCCAAACCCAGAACCCAAAGACATCTTGTCAACATCTATACAATAGGAAGGATGTTTTGTAGAGGATACCTTATCCCGAAGCTTGCTCTGTAACGTAACTTCAAAGTGAGCACAGTCTACACCTCTGGTCTTGGACGGTGTCTGTGTAGCTCTTGGTCACACCCAGACTGAAGGATTGATGGCTATCCTCTGAGCGGCAGAAATCTCCCACCTCTGTAGTAGTCCACATGGACAACCAGGAACTCCAATCATCTTGTCCTACAGGACACTGGAAGGAGTCTTCCTTTTCTGTCGGCGTACTAGTCACTGATGTGCTCGCCCACCACCAGTTGTCATCCTGCAATTGTCTTTCCCTCATTGTGCCTCCCTAGTCAGGTAGCACCTTCTCAATCTCTCCCGGTCACAACCGGAGGGGACAACTTTGCAGAGCAACTGGTGTTGTCTGAGTTGTGTCTCTGAGAAGCCCCCAATACCCCTCTGTATATAGGAGGGGTCAGGGTCTGGATTCTCATCCCTGGGAAATGTGGGAATTAAGTGGAAGTAGAAGGGGCTAGAATTCCCACGAGTTGATACACTGCGGCAGGTGAACCAGTCATTTCACAAATAAACCGATCATTTGATGACTCAACTGATCTATTCATTTCATGAACCGGTCGTTTGGGAGCTGAACCGATTAGTACATTCATGAACCATTTGTTTCACTTCCCAGGGAAGTTCCCAATCGACTTTCCTCTTTCCGTTTCCAATTAATCCAAAGATGAATACTTGTCCCAATCGAATTGTACAAGTGAAATGAAAATATTTTTCTGACCAACCTAACTTTCCCAAACTAGTTCATTTGGTCCATCTGAACCGATCAGTTCAACACTTGAACTGGTCATCTGAACCTGAGCCGATCGGTTCAACAGTTTGAACCGGTCGATTGGCAGTCTAGGTTGTGCAGAAATTAGTCAATGCAGTTCTCAATCAATCTGACAACCAAATCAGTTAGTCCAACAGTTGAACTTGGTGATTCTGAGTCAAGTCAATTGATTGAATGTTTAGTTGACTATGAAACACATTTATAAAACAATCTAAACATCATTCCTGGATAAACTCCCCTTCCAGGTTAAATCCTATGTGTGTGACCTTGTAGGCCCATTTCATGTTGTCAGTGAAAGTCCATAACACTTATGACTTTACAAGCAAAGAGCTGTGTCTAGTCGCACATCAGTGCTACCCAAGTGAAAAGGAAAGTTGGAGAATAACTTTTAATCCTACAATTCGTGAATGGTGTTACAATGAATGTATAATTCCTTTGTCACTAATATCCTGAATGAACTCAAGGAATGGAATAGTCATCTTTTCAATGTTTATTCACTTCCTTGATCTCAGAGCAGACTAGATGAGATATGTGTGACATCAGTATCACATATTGATTCACACATGCATGCACATGCCTTTCTTAGTCCTACTCATCAAGTGGCCACGGACATCAAACTCCCTTAGGAATGAAAAATCCCATATCTATCACTCACCCCTCAAAAGCCCCATGTGTCAAAGTCACCCAATCATGACCTTTATAAAAATCTATATTTGAGGACTGTGTTTGATGATATCAAAGTGTACCCAATGACATGTGTTGAGTGTAGTGATTTAAGGTCAAAGAATCACAATCACCACCATTACTGTGAGAGTTGACAGTGACTACCAAGTCATGGTTCCATGTGTGACTCTCACGGTGGGTCTGTCCGATACACTTGTTCTCTAACAAGTACCTATGTGCTTGGTATGATATTACTATATCATGACTAATGAAATTATGTCATCAACCAACACACAATCTAATCTTGTGTGTCATGTTGTCTATCAACCTTCCACGATGACATCTGACTAGGGACATAACAAGAATGTACAAACTCTTAACATCTGTATGATCTCATCATTTAAGTAACGTACTTGAAGGCATACGTCATTGAGTACTGTCATTCTCTATACATTCAATCTGTTCTGTCATTATCTCATAACTGACTAAACCAAAATGAATTTCAAGATTGCCTTGATGTTTATCAAATCAATCTTAATGTATCCCACCACTCATCCCATGAGTGGCTCTCAAGGCATACATACCAACAGTGGTAACTAATAGAGCCCAAGCAAATCCTTCCCGCCTAGGAAGGGATAGCTACGGGAGAGAAAAACTATGGATCATTGTTGTGGAAGAGCAAGTTGGTGACTAGTACACCAACGAGAGTGATAACTCCTTCTTGTCTTTTCTAGTAGGATGAAATGAGTTCTAGGTGGTCTGTGTGGATTACTATAGAGGTAGGAGTCCTTTGTTTGTTGCTAGGAGGACAATGTTAGCCTACTATCTATGGCAAGACCACATGATGTGTTGCAGAAGATGATCCAATCTATCATCCATGGTGAAGACCAGGAGTCGCACAACCACCATCCAAGAGAAACTAGAGGATAGTTGAAACTACAATGAGTTGCATTTGCTAGACTTGGTCCAAGACCAGGTATAAACTCATTAAACCATCCTTCCTATTTCATAGTAGTTGATGCGGTCTTGTTGTTATGGGAATACAAAGAGATAAATTTTGATTCTGCTACATTACTTTGTGCATGTATTTCCCAAAAAGGTGTCGACGATGTTCTTTCCATCTTTTAAAGGAGAAGCTAACTAGTGTACCAATGTTAGTGTTGCCTGACCAAGGAAAAGGGTATATTGTCTTATGTGATGTGTTGAAGAATGGTTTGGATTGTATGTTGTTGCAAGATAAGAATGTCATTTCTTTTGCTTCATGACAACTTAAGAAACACGATGAGAGCTACCAAACCCATGATATGAATCTGCAATTGTAGTCCATGCTTTGAAGATTTGGATACACTACCTTTATGGAGAGAAGTATCAAATCTTAACCGACCACAAGAACCTCCAGTATATCTTCTCAAAGTAGGAGTTGAATATGTGACGACGATGCTGGATGGAGTTAATCAAAGATTATGATTGCACCATAGATTATATTCCAAGGAAGGCGAACATGATGGCATATGGTTTGAGTAGGAAGTCCTCATCACCGTCATCTGATGATAAGGTACATTTGTGTTCTTTGATGTGCCATAAAAGAGACATGTGGGTGTCTCTTTGTTAGATGAATGTGAAGTTGGAGGTCTCATTGTAGGAAGGCTTGTTGGCTCAGTTACAAGTGAATCCTAGATTGAGGCACCATATCATAGATGTATAACATGATGATAATGTGATATAATGGATCTGCGTAGAGTTTGGCAGTGAGAAGTGTGATGGTTTTAATGAGTTTTAGGATGGAATGGTATGTTACCACTGTAGAGCAGTGGTTCCTGATGTTGATAATCTAAGGAAGTTGGTACTTCAAGAGGGTCACTCTTTGATGTACACTATGCATCCGAGCAGCACTAAAATGTACCAAAATCTCAAAAATCTATATCGGTGGCCTGGTTTAAAGCATGAAAAAGCTGAGTTCATGACAAAGAGTCATGTGTGTCAGTAGGTTAAAGTTGAGCATCAAAGATATCAAGAGACTTTGCAACCATTACCTATACCATAGTAGAAAAATGATCATATCATGATGGACTTTGTGATTGGACTTCCTAGGACAACCAAAGGCCATGATTGCATATGGGTGATAGTGGATAGGTCGAGCAATTCAACACACTTCCTTCTGGTGAAGACAACATATATAGTGGAGAAGATTGCACAAATATGTGTCAATGAAATAGTTCATCTACACCATATCCCAATGGCAATAGTGTTTAATAAAGGACCCCAATTCACTAGTCTCTTTTGGGATCATCTGCACATATCCGTGGGTACACAATTGAGGTTTAGAACAACATTTCACCCGTAGACAAATGGATAGTCTAAGAGGACTATACATACATTGGAAGATCTATTAAGAGCATGTATTCTATAGTTTTTGGGCGGTTAGGATGTACATCTTGGTTTATAGAGTTATCTTACAATAATATCTATCAAAGAAGTATTGATATGGAACCTTACGAGGTTTTATACGGAGACATTGTAGATCTCTATTGTGTTGGTATGAGAATGGTGAGTGTCAACTTTTGGGATTGAGCTTGTGCAACATACGAAAAAGAATATTAAGATGATACAAAAGCAGTTGAAGGAAGCCTAGGATAGGCAAAAATATTATGTTGATAATCGTTGTATGCCCTTGGAGTTACAAGTGGGAGACAAGGTGTATCTCTAGGTCTCTCCTTGGAAAAGGTGCGTTTTGGGAAGAAGGGTAAGTTATCTCCCAAGTATATGGGACCTTACCCTATGGTGGCACATGTTGGGAAGGTGACTTACAAGTTGGAGTTGCCACCTAAGTTGTGCATGTTGCATTCAGTTTTCCACATTTTGATGTGGAGGAAATGTCATCCTAACACAGAGTTGGTGTTGCAGCCCATGGGGTTGAGTTAGAGGAGGACGTGTCATATATAGAGGGTCCTACGTTGATCTTGGATCGGAGAGTGAAGAAGATGAAGAAGAAGTATATCATCTTGGTTAAGGTTTTGTGGCATCATCATGGCATGGAGGAAGCCACATGGGAGTTGGATCTCGATATGTATAGGAAATATCTATCTCTTTTCGTGTAGGGTTTCGGGGGCAAAATCCTTATTAGGGGTTAATGACTGTGAGACCCCTAACCTAGATTAGTGCTTTATCTTGATTTCTTTGCATAATAAGATGCTTAAAACTTAATCTAATCTCTTGAGATACCTTCATAATATGTGACATGATTATGTTTTTAGTTTGGTCCAGTTTGCTTGATGTTTGAGCTGCTTATGCTATATGTGTGTTGCTTTTGGACCAAATTGCAATTTACCCATGTTGAGGGTGTATTTTTGTTCATAGAGCTATTTACTCGATCGTAGACATTTCTGCAACACCTCTAACAGAGGAACAAATAGTCAATTTTGCAAGAACTTATTGTCATCCTTTTTCAGATATGAATCTATCTGATTCAGAAGGGAAGAACTTACATCAATGTTGGATGTTCCTCTGGTGTTTTGGCATCATGAGAGAGAGATTGGTTCTTAAGTGCACCTTGATGAGGTGTAATCATGGCTTTTGCTTCTATGACCTTCCCAACCACGACTTTTTATTTCAGATATTTCATTATTTCACTTGGAAATAAGAAACTTCTACTGATACTAAACTAAATTTGAAAAAGAATATAGAGGGTTCCATCATTTCTATGGTTACTTTATAAACGGTGAGGTCCTCTCTATACACCAGTTTGCATGGTTTGCATGGATGTAAGAGTTAGTGGTGGTGTCGACCCTGTTGTTGATCCTTGAGTGTAGTGTCCGATGTTTCTTGAGTCTCTTTGGTATGATTCAACTAAAGCACCTTTCATTGGTTGGTTTATAGCAACTTGAGGTGTTGTGGCTTTGTGCTTTGTTGTAGAGACAAGTTGCTTTGCTTGGAGCAGTGTTATGGTCACTACATGGTGATGTCTTAGTTTTTCTTTGTTTGAAGGTAATTAATGGACCTAGTGGTTTATACCAAGCCTTATTTTCATCACCCTTTGATGCATGCATATCTAGAGTGCTTGAATGGCCGAGCTTTTAAGGGACAAGTATCATGAGAGGCTCTAGTATCTTGACACCTCATATCCCTTCACCTCTCTCCTACCCTTGTGTATTTATACCATTTTTTCACATGCAAGTAACCCTCTTATCTCTCTTCTTTCTCTCTTCTTTCTCTCTTCTTTCTTGTGTTTTTCCTTGAGCTTGGTGGTTCAAGTGGAGGTGTTGATCTTGGACAAGGTGGTTAAGCTCTTGTATGTGTGATCAAGGGTTTGATAATCTCCCTTGTGGTGGTTGTTGGTTATCCTTGATCTTGGTAAGTGGTTTATCTGTCTTGATCTCGTTTTATTGAAGCCCTATCCTTTCTTTCTTCTCTTGGCTGTTAGACTAAGGTTCTCCATGGTGGCTATCTTGAGGAACTTCTCTCCAATAGAGGGTGAACCCATGGTTCTCAATGGTACTACTTGAGTGAGATGAAGATTTCCTCTTTTGTTGTTTCTTTTGGCCTAAGGTTTTTACCCTCTCTCATTTGAGCTTTCTTTGACTTTGTTCTGTTCTTCTTCTCTTGAGATGATCTTTCTTGGAGTTGAATTTGATCCAAGCTTGACATTTCTTCTCTCTCTTGGAGCTATTTGGCTTTTGTAGTTGGTCCTCACCTCAAGGAGGGTTATACAACTTTCCCCTCTTCTATTGTTTCCCTTTTATCTTGCTTATATGTTACTGTTCTATCTCTAGAACATGATTATAAGTTTCTAAATGATGCTATTTTGATTTAGAGTTTAAGATTATGAAGTATTCTTGTATAGATTTCTCTTTCTCCTAAACCCTAATTCTTGTACCCAAAATCTAAGTGTTGGTGGAGTTGTTATTCCTTACATGCATCTTGATTATTGGTTTTTCTATCATGTTATGGTTTGGATATTATATGAAGATGGAGGTCTTGTCTATAGTTTGCATGAGTTGGATGCTTGGTATACCTTCTCTCATCATTGTTTTCTATGTTTACCCTTGTGACGCTTGTTTTAGGGTTTTGTTCATCATCTTTTCCAAGAGGTTTCTTTAGGTGACTCTTGGGTTTCTTGGTTTTCATCACCTATTTTGGGTCGCTACATATCTTGGTGGTTCCTACATATTTTGCCCTTATTTTGATCACAATCATTCCTGACCTATGGTAGCTAGGATGATTTGGTCGTTGCAAACCCTAACCCTAATCTTTTTTGGTTACTATGTCTAAGATGGATCTTTTGTTTCGGTTGAAATAAATACGGTTGACAGATGGTCGCTAGGCTATAAGTGTTCTGGTCACAATAAGGTACTAACCTAGTACGGTCACTACATAAGTTATGTTTGATGGTGGCTACATCTAGTTTAGTTGGTTAGTCGCTACATACATCCTATTATTGTCGCAACATGTTTCGTACCTCTTGTGGACGCTACATGCGCTGAGTTATGTATGGTCTCTATGTTTACATGGTTTTAATGGTCGCTACATGGTGTAACCCTAGTGGTCGATACATATGGTGTGACCCTAGTGGTCAATAAAATTGATGTAACCCTAGTGGTCGCTACACATGTGAGGTTGTTGTTCTCTACACCCTGGTTTGGTCATTACATGTTGTTTTCATGTGTGGTTATATATAGTGGTGATGTTTAACCCACAATGTTCCAAGAATGCGAGAACTAATGTACCTAGGGTTTCATGTTGAATTTTTTTATGAAAACACCTAATAGGATATCTATGAGAAACCCTAACCCTAATGTGAGAATATGATGTAATTGCCTAGATCACTTGGATGAGTAGCATACAATGAAGTATTTTCTCTCTCCTACTTCTACAACCCTAATGTTACAGGTTGAATATGCATCATAGCTTGTGATTGCTATGGTATCTCTACATAGCATAGGGTGATGATTATCAGCCTTTATGAGGCATGATGAGATGATGATGTTATGCAGGAACTATGTCATTGGGTCATAGGACCTAGAAGAGGCCTTGAGACTAGTCAGAGGTGTTATCCTCTAGTAATGTGATGAGGTATGGTTATACCATGATGATGTGATAATGGTGATGGCCTGGTATAAGGTAATGAGACAGTATAATGTGATGGTGTGATCATCTTTATGCTTAATACATTTAATATCTTCTAAAGTTGTAACCTATCTCTATGTTTGTAGGATTTGTTTTGGGTTTTTATGTTGTAACTTGATTGATGCACTAAAAGATACCCAATTGGAGATAATTAATCAAGTGAAACCCTAATCATGTAGGGTGCCCTGAACGATAGATCCATCTTCAGTGTTAGTACTTGCTGGATAGTGAAATGAATAATTCCTATAGGAAACTCAGAGCACATATTTTTGAATATGTGGGGGTGCAAGTTGAGGATATATCCTTTCATCCATAATCATTGTTTTTGGAGGATGATTGTGGTCTTATCTTGACAGGATAATGGCCAAGTCATCTCTTAGATGATACATTTTCAGGGATGGTTGCGATCATATCTTGGTAGGAGAATGGCTACTGTAACACCCCACCTTATGATATATAATATAACTGAGAAGAAGCTTCCATCTTGAAGGGGGATATCTCATTTATGAAATCATAGAAAATAAATGCATACTTCACCATTGATATTCATACATTGTTCTTTGAATAGGAAACTATAATTGAGTTCTATGAGATGCTTAAACATTTCTAAACATGGAAAATTATTCATGAAGGTAAACATGATTGGATCACCTAGTATGGATGGAACCCCACCAGTTAGGTTTTGAAGGTCTTGTAGTCCTTGGTTGCTCCTCGTGAGTCCTTACGTGCTCCAATTTCTGGGGATATCACGTCCCTAGCCATGCAAAGGAGAAAAATAACACATCAATAAATGGTATTGACACTTTATAATATGAGAAAAGAGTATATTCTTGACATGTAAGAAAACTTGACATGAATAAACTATAAGCATTCTTGAATCATTATTAACAAGAAGAATTAATTAGTAATTGTATCCATCCCTCTATGACGCTCCCCCTGGGAGTACATGATTCTAGGAAAGTCCTTGATTGTTTGGAAATCCCTGAAAGACCCCTTGAGGTCCATGATTCAGGAGCATATAAAGACTATTTCAAATCTAATTAACTTGATCACTAACATGACATTAACATTTACCTTAACATGATTCTTGAACTTAACATGATTGGATTTTTCCCTATTAACATGATCTCTTAACATGATGGGATTTCTCCCTATTAACATGATCTCATAACAAGATGTGATTTCTCCCTCTTGAACATCAACATGAACTTCATTAGCCATTAATCATAAATCTTAATCATAATGAACATTATTACCATAGGACATATGTATAAATCATCAAGAATTAATATAGAGTGATCATGATTAATACATTAAACTTGTAATGATAATGTCTACTTTGTACTTAACATCCAAACAATCATTATTACTTGTGCTCAACATCATGATCTATTTACCTTGGAGCAAATTTTAGACTAAGTTGGTCTCTCTGATCCTTGAGTCAAATCTAGGTTAAAACTGCCTCTCTTGTCTTAATTTGGTTTTGAGTACATGTTCATAGTTATCAAACATCATAAATTAATATCTTGTATTGATCCTAGGTTCAATTAGGGTGAATTAGGGTTTGAGTGCATTAGGGGTAGGCTTACTGATCAACATCACTCAATTGGGAAAACTTGGTTATCTTAGATCATATTAATTATAAGTAACATGCAATTAGGGTTTCATGGGTCCAAAAAAGGGTTTCTAGTACAAAATTAGAATGGAAAGGCAAATCATGACTTGAAAATCATAAAATCAGATTATGCTTGAAAAATCCTTTCCAATGACTATTTTTTGTATTTTTCTAAGCATCCTATGATTTACTATGAATTTCCAAACTAACAAATTAGGGAGCAGGAAATGTTATGCCTGACACCATTTAAATTAGTGATTAATCTGATGTAAATAAAATGTTGAAATACCATAAACCTTGAGGGTTTGTTAATACGATTAAAATAGCTGGGGTAACATAGTCATTCTACATGAAACATTTATCGGCGTTAATAAATCAAAGTAGGCATGCGAATATACCAAAATGACCCTTTGATATTGATCAGTTGATTAAAACAATATGGGTACCCAAGTCCTTACATGACCACGATTCTTCCTCGACGGACATCACTTGAGGTGTTCAGCTGGAGGTACTTCCTCTTATCCGAGTACGAATAGGGGAGAATGTCCACACAAGTTGAGGTCGTGGGTGCCTTCAATGAATCGAGACAAGCCCAAAAAGATATAAAGGAGGTGAAGCAATGCACCAGGGCTCCAGAACTGCTCGGCCATATCTAGATCAGTTCCAAGAAGGTGAGGATCCATGAAGACCCTACGAACAAGGTTAAAAGACTCACACAAATAGGTTTGTAACCTCCACACAAAGGTGTGGGCACAAAAACTTCGAATAAAGACTATGGCGAAGCGTTCAGAATATACATCATTAACTAAGCAGAAGCAATTACTAATAGCGTATTACTGAAAATCACTAAAAATTAAAACATTTTTCAAAGAGATCCAATCATAGAAACTATTTCAACAAGAAACAATGTATTACATTTATGTCCTGGTTCATAAGTATATATCTTGTACCATCTCTTCTTGAGGGTTACAACATCAACTGCCTTGTTAAAAGCTAAACACAAACAACATAAGAACCTAGAAACATCAAGACAAAATCTCAAAATGATTTATTAAAATCACTAACTATTAATTCTGAGGACCTGAGAATATAGAGTTGACACATAGGACATCTATCTACAAGACACGATAGACAGTACACTCACCTTGATCTGTCACTGCTGTCCCTACTGCTGCTGAAGTTCTTCCTTTGCAAGATGTTCTCAATCTCCTCCGTGCTCATCCACCTAAAAATGTTGGATCCCACGGGGGTGAGACAATTGAAAATTTCCCCAGCGAGAGATATAACTCTACGCCAAAAACATTATTATTGCAGTTTATAATATAAATCTGAGCAGAGGATAAGTAGTTCAGATCATTCTCATCTTTAAATATTGCAACTATGTATGATAGAACATTAAATCATCTATTCTCTTTATAAGGAAGAGGGAAAACATGTATATCATTTATCTGTTGTATTAACTCAACATCCCATGATTTTCTCATGATACTCATTACTCTGATATGTCATCCATGAGTCTTTCTTGTTTCTATCAGTTGGCCTTAGCCAATATGCTAAATAGATTTTGGTTTATACTGGACATGAGAGCGTACATCATCATGTCTTATTCAGGCATTGGTCTATACCAATCCTGTATAAATATTCCAGGCATTGGATTATACCAATCCTGTGCAACTAGTAAAAGCATTAGACTTATATTATTCCTCTGTATCTATTCCAGGTATTAGACTATGCCAAACATGTGCATCCATTCCAAGTATTGGACTATGACAATCCCGTGCATCCATTTCAAGTATTGACTATGCCAATCCTGTGCAACTATTCCAGGTATTGAACTATGCCAATCCTGTGCAACTATTCCAGGTATTGAACTATGCCAATCCTGTGCAACTATTCCAGGTATTGAACTATGCCAATCCAGTGCAACTATTACAGGTTTTGAACTATGCCAATCCTGTGCAACTATTCCAGGTATTGGGTTGTGACCAATCCTGTGACATTATTCTAGGTATTGGGCTGTGACCAATCCTGTGACATTATTCCAGGTATTGGGTTGTGACATTGGGTTGTGAACAATCCTGTGACATTATTCCAGGTATTGGGTTGTGACCAATCTTTTGAAATTATTCCAGGTATTGGGTTGTGACCAATCCTGTGACATTATTCCAGGTATTGGGCTATTACCAATCCTGTGATATTATTGCAGATATTGGGTTGTTACTAATCCTGTGCATCTATTCCGGGTATTGAACTATGTCAACCCTGTGCAACTATTCCAGGTATTGGATTATACCAACCCTGTGCAACTCATCACATATTATCACATCTTGTCACCTCTCATTAGGCAATCACCATTCTCGTGACTTAAAAAGCACATTCAACATCTTGGCACCTCTCACTAGGTAACAATTAATAGTACCTTTTAAGAGTTGGATGTGACATCTTTCTATGATGTCTTGAAGCATTACCTTCCTTATTACTTTTAACTTACTTAAGTTTATCAACTTATGTTGTATTAAGGTATTTCCCATCTTAATACTTTTATTCAGTAACCTATCACCTTTATCATAAAGTGCATAGGTCATAGAACACTCATTAGAATTTTCCAACTATCTTCAATGATATGGACTCATCTCAGTCTAAGACATTGCTTACTATAAGGTTACCTATAATCAATCACTTTAGGTATTTCCCTTATCAGTGTAATAATCACTATTTTATTATTAGGATTAGGTCTCCCATACCATCACCCTTTATTAGGGTTTAAGGTTTCATATACTATCATAGTTCATTAGGGTTAGGATTTCACATACCATCACCCTTCATTAGGGTTAAGGTTTCACATACCATCTCCCTTCATTAGGGTTAGGATTGCATATAGCATCACCTTTCATTAGGCTTTCACATCACATTGCCCATAATTAGGGTTTACTATTCATCCCAACTAGCGTTTCTCATGGCATCATCCTCAATTAGGGTTTCTCATAGAATCACCCTCAATTAGGGTTTCTCATGGAATCAACCCCAATTAGGGTTTCTCATGGAATCAACCTCAATTAGGATTTCTCATAGAATCACCCTCAATTAGGGTTTCTCATGGAATCAGCGTCAATTAGGGTTTCTCATGGAATCACCCTCAATTAGGGTTTCTTAATTCAAATCAATTGGGGATACTCATCCCATTACCCAAATCACGATTATAATTTATCATAATATTGTCTAAGATTAAGGTTTCATATAACATTACATAGCATCACCCTGGATTTGAGTTCTACATCATATCAATACATCATGGTTTTACATCTCATTACCCTAGTTTAGGGTTTCATACAATTTACCCTAAAATTAAGGTTTCTTATTCAACTATCCATAATTAGGATTTACTATTCATCCCAACTAGGGTTTCACTCTCCATTCCCATAATTGGGGTTTTACATTATGTTACCCTGAATTAGGGTTAGGGTTCATTAACCTTCTGGATTATGGTTTCATGATCTCTTTACTAAGGATCATAACCGAATCACCACATGATTAATACTCATGTATGAATTCCTTTCTATCATCCTTTCAACTTTATTAGGTTTACATCAACCCTTCAATCAAGTACATACATCTATGATTGACATAGTGTACTGAGTTATTGCTTACTTAAGCTTCAAGGATTAACTCATAGAAGGATTATCAATCACTTAGTATCTTAAAGGTACAACCCTAGTGATTATCTTTGAGATAGATCAGTAACAAACATATGGTCATTTGATCTTTCATCAACTTGGGTTTCCAATTAATTTAATCATATAGAATCATCCAAATGATCTTGATCATTGATGCTCCACACGGTTTGAAAATGTTTCAATCCAAATGGTTCTGAGACCATTTTACCCCAAACGGTCTCAAGACCATTTGGAATCAAATGGTTTCAAGACCATTTGGTCCAAACTACCCTTGAAACCGAAAGGCCAAAAGAGGTACTTCTTCAACTAAACCGATTAGGGTTTTGCATCAACAATTCCTTCATCAATTGGATCATTGAAGTCCATCAATGTATGATCCTTGGATCTTCAACCCTCAATTACAACCATTAATCATCCAAACAGTTTTGGTAGACTTTGTCCAAATGGTTTGAAACCGTTTAAGGCTCCAAACGGTTTTGACCTAAATGTCTAAACGGTTTGAAACCGTTTAAGGTTCCAATCGGTTTTGAACTTACTTGACGAAACGGTCAACACAACCCAAAAGGTCAACTCAAGATGTCCAAATGGTTTGAAACCATTTAAGGCTCCAAATGGTAACTATCCCATTCAGTCAACCATGCCCAAATGGTTTTGGACCCATCCTCCAAACAGTTTGCAAACCGTTTGGTCACCAAACGGTTTGTCAAAACCGATTGGGCCAAAATTCATGAAACCATTTGCAATAAAATTATGTTGAGATGTGTGCTTAGGATGATGTCATCATCATCAAGCTTCAATCCCTAGAAATCTACTTCCAATTATATGGTAGTTTCATCATCGTCATCAAGCTTCAACCCCTAGAAATCTATTGCAAATTCCATGGTTGTTTCATCAATTAATTAAGGGAATTACAAGAAGAACAATTGAACATAATGGATTGAGAAATTGAATTCAATAACAATGAATAAGGGTTCAAGTTATATAACCCACCTACAATTGAGCTTTAAAGCTTCAACCTCCACGTATTTAATGGTGAAATCAAAACCTTCAACTATCCCAAGCTCATCCTCAAGCTTTGAGTGAAAAGGAATGTCTAGAATTGAAGATCAAGTGAAGATAAGAAGAAATCAAGCATTTATTTGTGATTTCCACCATGGAATCAAGGTGAAAGAGGGCCATGTAGCTTACCTACAGGTTGGGAGTATTCCTCCTAATCCTCCAAAGTTTCCTTGGTCGTTTTGCAAGCAAAGAATGAAAGTGGATTCGAAATTCCCCTTTCAAGCTATGGATAAATGAGCTTATATGCATTTTTATTAAAATTCATTTTAAGAGAGAGAAAGTAGGGGATAATTCTTCTATTTCCTTTCCACTTTCCCCCTCCTATTCCTTGGATACGAGGCTATATTCTTTGCCTCATATTACTCTCAATTATCCATGAATTAAAGGAAACTAAATTAAGAACCTTAACCCTTATAATAATAATATCCTAAAGTTAGTGGATAATTCTTTTTCTTTTAATAATGTGAGTGAGTTATCCACTTCCTTTAGATATTTCTTTTCCTTTGCAAGGAACTTGGTCGTCCATTATTTTTAAAAATTATCCCTCACCTTTTGGTTGAAGGGATCTTCAATTAATATAATTATTTTTCCATTAAATTGAAGTAAAGTTCCAATTATTCTTAAATCTTGATTATTTTAATATCAAGATTCTCTCTCCTTCAAAGTGATACAAATGAGGTGCCCCTCTCATTTTATTTTCTCTACATGATGCCAAGAAACAATAGGGACTATTTTGAAGTGTGAATTTGCATATGGAACCCTGGGTTTTTGGGTAAATTGTGCATCACACCAAAATTAGGTTTTAATGCATAAACATTACTTTATCAACTCTTTTTTGGTACTCAGGCTTTTCCCAAGCCATACCTCTACATCATCTTAATTCTCGTGATGCTTAAACACATGAGGAACATTTTGTCATGTAACATTTGCAATTTAACCCCTCAACTTGGGTAATTTGCACTTTAGTCCAAAATAGGCAAAATACTATTTCAACATTGTTCAAAAAGGACTAAAATTGAAATATAAGTTCCTCTTGAACCTTAATTACTTTTAAAAAGATAAGAGAAAGCATATAATTATCTTTTTTAAACAAAACACCTAGGATTAAAGCATAACCCATGTCAGGGATGTTACAAGTTATAAACCCCTAACAAGGATTTTGTCCCCGAAATCCCAGATAAAGGGAGACAGATATTATTCATATATCATCTCATCAAGTATTCACATAACATCTCAATGTCATGTTTGTGCAAAGCATAAACCCCTAACATAGTATGTCCATGCTATATAATATAGCTAAACTGATTTCACAGTTAACCCCTTCTAGGTAGTCAACATAAATTATCAGATACCAGAATTCCTTATCCTGGTATTCATCACATGTGCTGGAAACACATCACATTTTCATCTTTCATCCTGAGACATTACTTGTTATATATGTCTTTTTCTTGGAACCCAAGTCCAAGACAAACTGGTACTTTTCTCAGTATCCATTAGATAAACATTTTTTAATTGTGCACATTAAGTGTCCTAAAAACCCACTTGATTTCCATGTCCTTGAAAGGAAAGAAAACAAAGGATCGTATTCTTCTTATCACCCCATCATTATCCAGGGTTGTATGTCCATGAAAAGAGTTTATCATCTCCTCTAATTATTGCATGAACTTTCTGTGTTCATGCGTTATTTACCCTTGTTTTATCGTTGGTTCCTTTCCATCAGCATAGGAATTATAAGGATGATTACATATCATCATTCCTTATTCTCATTATCATCATGATCACTAGATATGGGTATTCAAACCCTCAGTTCATCATATTTATTGTTACCTCTTATCAGGTAACTGTTACCTCTTGGTCTTTAGACCAGGGTGTACATTGTCCTAAACATCTTCTTTTGTTTGTAAGTTGATTCATAATCAAATTCCTCTGTATATCAATTAAATGTGGTGGAAATATCCATGCCACATATCATACTTCTTTAGTTCTTTTAGATTGTTTCAGACTGAATACTTGATCAGGGTAATTAGAAAGATAACAATCTAGATATGTCATACTTACATTGCCTTCAATAAATGACTACCTGACCAGGGTATTCAAGAATTGAAATTAGGTAGTATGTATTTATTTTATATTATGTTCCATATATATAGAGAGAAACTTCAAACATATAAAAGAATATTAAACTGAACATAAGTTTTCATCTTTCTTATCTCTTCCTCATATCCTTAAAGGATTATATAGATGAAGTAAACAACAACTACCTTTCTTATAGTAGGGAATAGAAGATAATTAAAAATAGAAAGTTCTATCTTGATAAGTCTACCTTTTACAAGTTATCTAGCATCTTATCTGACCCCAAAACATGGAGTTAGTTGTTATCTATTATTGCCTTTGTTCTCTACTACCAGAAGTAGATGTACCAAACTGTGACACTTGTCTTCTTCCTCTACAATCTGCTCCACTGGACTGAGGTCTGTGTGGGTTTTGCAGATTGTACCCTGACTGTTGGGTCACCTGATTGTTTCTTCTTGGACATTGTTGTCTAAAATGTCCTATATGTACACATTTATGACAAGCTCGACCTTGACTTGATGACCTATGCATTGGTGTACTATATTGAGGTTGAAATGGTGAAGATTTTGGTTGTTTTGTACCACTAATCATTGGTCCTTGTGACTGTGTAGACTTCATTTTAAGGTTTGTCTCGTGTTTCTTTGTCATAGATCTTTCTATCCACCGAATTGATTCCACAAATGTGGAAAACCTCTCTCTACTTTCTAGGGCAGATGTTGGAATAGACATTTCAACATTTAGTCCTTTCTCAAAACGTCGAATCTTTCCTCCTCAGTAACATCCATTTGAGGACAAAATCGTAAAACTTACATGAACTTAACCTCATATTCACTTATCGACATGTCTCCATGTCAAATATTCTCAAAGTGTGAGATCTTTTCATCTAAATATGTCCTTGGAAAATTCTTATTGATGAATTCTCGATGAAATTCCTCCCAACCAACCTCTTCATCATTCCTTTTTATTTATTCTATAGCCCACCAATGTCCAGAACTACCCTTTAAAAGGTACACAACATGTTTAAGTTTGTCAGCATCTGGGATACTAAGGATCTTAAAGGCCTTTCTAATTCAGTGAGCCAGAGATCAGCATCTGCTGGGTCAGATGTACCAGCATATTCTATGGCTCCTACACGACGTAATCATTCAAAAGTCTTTCCAGATCCATATCCGTCATTGTAAGTTGGTGACCTAGGTGTCGATGCTGGCATCCGGTCTGTCATATGCATCACTGTAGTCATGAATTGCCCAAAAAGTGTAGAAAAAGTTGGGTTTCTCATCATGACTTCATCAACATGCAGATTCTCAGGCACAATTTCTTCTCTTGCCTGATCCTCGACACCTTCTACTGGTGCAGCAACATTGCTCTCAGCAACGTGCTCCTCATGTTCTCCAAACATCCTTGAGTTATATATCTTCTTCTGCATAAGCATAAGTCACTATAAGAGATACTAGGTATACTTAGAACAGACTCAACACCTTAGTCCTATGTCTCTATAAACTCAGAAAACCTATAGCTCTGATACCACTAAATTGCGGCGAAGCATTCATAATATACATCATTAACTAAGCGGAAGCAATTACTAATAGTGGATTACTAAAAATCATTAAAAATTAAAACCTTTTTCAAAGAGATCCAATCATAGGAAAACTCTTTCAACAAGAACCAATGTATTACATTTACGTCCTGGTTCATAAGTACATATATTGTACCATCTCCTCTTGAGGGTTACAACATAAACTGCCTTGTTAAAAGCTAAACACAGACATCATAATAACCTCGATGCATCTAGACAAAATCTCAAAAATATTCATTAAAAGTACTAACTATTAACTCTGAGGACCTGAGAGTACAAAGACGACACATAGGACATCTATCTACAAGATACGACAGACAGTACACTCAACCTGAGCTGTCACTGTTGTCCCTACTGCTACTGAAGTTCTTCTTCTGCAAGATGTTCTCAATCTCCTCCATGCTCGTCCACCTAAAAATGTTGGATCCCACGGGGGTGAGACAATTGAAAATTTCCCCAACGAGATATATAACTCTCCTCCAAAAACATTAATATTATAGTTTATAATATAAATATAAGTAGAGGATAAGCAGTTTAGATCATTCTCATCTTTAAATATTGCAACTATGTATGATAGAGAATTAAATCATCTATTCTATTTATAAGGAATATGAAGAACATGTATATCATTTATCTGTTATATTAACTCAACATCCCATGATTTTCTCATGATACTCATTACTCTGATATGTCACCCATGAGTCTTTCTTGTTTCTATCGGTTGGCCTTAGCCAATATGCTAAATAAATGGTTTATACTGGACATGAGAGTGTACACCATCATGTCTTGTTCAGGCATTGGTCTATACCAATCCTGTATAAATATTCCAGGCATTGGATTATACCAATCATGTGCAACTAGTACAAGCATTAGACTTATATTATTCCTCTGTATCCATTCCAGGTATTAGACTATGCCAAACCTATGCATCCATTCCAAGTATTGGACTATGTCAATCCTGTGCAACTATTCTAGGTATTGAACTATGCCAATCCTGTGCAACTATTCCATGTATTGAACTATGCCAATCGTGTGCAACTATTCCAGGTATTGAACTATTCCAATCATGTGCAACTATTGTAGGTATTGAACTATGCCAATAATGTGCAACTATTCCAGGTATTGGGTTGTGACCAATCCTGTGACATTATTCTAGGTATTGGGTTGTGAACAATCCTGTGATATTATTCCAGGTATTGGGTTGTGACCAATCCTGTGACATTATTCCAGGTATTGGGTTGTGACTAATCCTGTGACATTATTCCAGGTATTGGGTTGTGACCAATCCTGTGACATTATTCCAGGTATTGGGTTGTGACCAATCCTGTGACATTATTCCAGGTATTGGTATATTACCAATCCAGTGATATTATTCCAGGTATTGGGTTGTTACCAATCTTGTGCATCTATTCCAGGTATTGAACTATGTCAACCCTGTGCAACTATTCCAGGTATTCGATTATACCGACCCTGTGCAACTCATCACATATTATCACATATTGTCACCTCTCATTAGGCAATCACCATTCTCGTGTCTTAAAAAGCACATTCAACATCTTGGCACCTCTCACTAGGTAATAATTAACATTACTCTTTAAGAGTTGGATGTGACATCTTTCTATGATGTCTTGAAGCATTACCTTCCTTATTACTTTTAACTTACTTAACTTTATCAACTTACATTGTATTAAGGTATTTCCCATCTTAATACTTTTATTCACTAACCTATCACTTTTATCATAAAGTGCATAGGTCATAGAACACTCACTAGAATTGTCCAACTATCTTCAATGATATGGACTCATCTCAGGTTAAGGCATTTCTTTCTATAAGGTTACCTATAATCAATCACTTTAGGTATTTCCCTTATAAGTGCAATAATCACTATTCCATTATTAGGATTAGGTCTCAGATACCATCACCCTTTATTAGGGTTTATGGTTTCACATACTATCATACTTCATTAGGGTTAGGATTTCACATACCATCACCCTTCATTAGGGTTAAGGTTTCACATACCATCTCCCTTCATTAGGGTTAGGATTGCATATAACATCACCCTTCATTAGGCTTTCACATCACATTGCCCATAATTAGGGTTTACTATTCATCCCAACTAGGGTTTCTCATGGCATCACCCTCAATTAGGGTTTCTCATAGAATCACCCTCAATTAGGGATTCTCATGGAATTAACCTCAATTAGGGTTTCTCATGGAATCAACCTCAATTAGGGTTTCTCATAGAATCACCCTCAATTAGGGTTTCTCATGGAATCAACCTCAATTAGGGTTTCTCATGGAATCACCCTCAATTAGGGTTTCTCAATTCATATCAATTGGGGATACTCATACCATTACCCAAATTAAGATTATAATTTATCATAATATTGCCCAAGATTAAGGTTTCATATAGTATTACATAGCATCACCCTAGATTTGAGTTCTACATCATATCAATACATCAGGGTTTTACATCACATAACCCAAGTTTAGGGTTTCATGCACTTTACCCTAAAATTAAGGTTTCTTATTCAACTATCCATAATTAGGATTTACTATTCATTCCAACTAGGGTTTCACTCTCCATTCCCATAATTGGGGTTTTACATTATGTTACCCTGAATTAGGGTTAGGGTTCATTAACCTTCTGGATTAGGGTTTCATGATCTCTTTACTAAGGATCATAACCTAATCACCACATGATTAATACTCATGTATGAATTCCTTTCTATCATCCTTTCAACTTGATTAGGTTTACATCAACCCTTCAATCAAGTACATACATCTATGATTGACATAGTGTTCTGAGTTATTGCTTACTTAAGCTTCAAGGATTAACTCATCTAAGGATTATCAATCACTTAGTATCTCAAAGTTACAACCCTAGTGATTATCTTTGAGATTGATCAGTAACAACCATATGGTCATTTGATCTTTCATCAACTTGGGTTTACAATTAATTTAATCATATAGAATCATCGAAACAATCTTGATCGTTGATTCTCCAAACGGTTTGAAAATGTTTGAATCCAAACGTTCTCAAGACTGTTTGGTCTGAACTACCCTTGAAATCAAAAGTCCAAAAGAGGTACTTCTTCAACTAAACTGATTAGGATTTTGCATCAACAATTCCTTCATCAATTGGATCATTCAAGTCCATCAATGTATGATCCTTGGATCTTCAACCCTCAATTATAACCAATAATCATCCAAACAGTTTTGGTAGACTTTGTCCAAACGGTTTGAAACCGTTTAAGGCTCCAAACGGTTTTGGCCTAAATGCCTAAACGGTTTGAAACCGTTTAAGGTTCCAATCGGTTTTGAACTTACTTGACCAAACGGTCAACACAACCCAAACGGTCAACTCAAGATGTCCAAACAGTTGAAACCTTTTAAGGCTCCAAATGGTCAACTATCCCATTCGGTCAACCATGCCTAAACGGTTTTGGACCCATCCTCCAAACGGTTTGGAAACCGTTTGGTTTGTCAAAACCGATTGGGCTAAAATTCATGAAACCATTTGCAATAAAATTATGATGAGATGTGTGCTTAGGATGATGTCATCACTATCAAGCTTCAAACCTTCAAAATCTACTACCATTTCCGTGGTAGTTTCAACAATTAATCAAGGGAATTACAAGAAGAACAATTGAACATAATGAATTGAGAAATTGAATTCAATAACAATGAATAAGGGTTCAAGTTATATAACCCGCCTCCAATTGTGCTTTAAAGCTTCAACCTCCACGTCTTTAATGGTGAAAGCAACACCTTCAACTATCCCAAGCTCATCCTCAAGCTTTGAGTGAAAAGAAATTGCTATAATTGAAGATCGAGTGAAGATAAGAAGAAATCAAGCATTGATTTGTGATTTCCACCATGGAATCAAGGTGAAAGAGGGCCATGGAGCTTACCTACAGGTTGGGGGTCGTCCTCCTGATCCTCCAAAGCTCCCTTGGTCGTTTTTCAAGCAAAGAGTGAAAGTGGATTCGAAATTCCCCTTTTCAAGCTATTGATAAATGAGTTTATATGCATTTTTATTAAAATTAATTTTAAGAGAGAGAAAGTAGGGGATAATTATTCTATTTCCTTGCCACTTGCCCCATCCTCTTCCTTGGATACGAGTCTATCTTCCTTGCCTCATATTCCTCTCAATTATCCATAAATTAAAGGAAACCAAATTAAGCACCTTAACCCTTATAATAATAATATCCTTAAGTTAGTGGATAATTCTTTTTCTTTTAATAATGTGAGTGAGTTATCCACTTCCTTTAGATATTTCATTGACTTTGAAAGGCACTTGGTCTTACATTCTTTTGCAAAATCATCCCTCACCTTTTGGTTGAAGGGATCTTCAATTAATATATTTATTTTTGCATTAAATTGAAGTAAAGTTCCAATTATGCTTAAATCTTGATTATTTTAATATCAAGATTCTCTCTCCTTCAAAGTGATATAGATGAGGCGCTCCTCTCATTTTCTTTGCTCTACATGATGCCAAGAAACATTAGGGACTATTTTGAAGTGTTAATTTGCATATTGAATCTTGGAGTTTTGCGTAAATTGCGCTTCACACCAAACCTAGGTTTTAATGCATAAACATTACTTTATCAGCTCTTTCTTGGTACTCAGGCTTTTCCCAAGCCATACCTCTACATCATATTCATTATCATGATGATTAAACACATGAGGAACATTTTATCATGTAAAATTTGCAATTTAACCCCTCAACTTGGGTAATTTGTACTTTAGTCCAAAATAGGCAAAACACTATTTCAACATTGTTCAAAAAGGACTAAAATTGAAATATAAGTTTCTCTTGAACCTTAATTACTTTTCAAATGATAAGAGCAAGCATATAATTATCTTTATTAAACAAAACATCTAGGTTTAAAGCATAACCCAGGTCAGGGATGTTACAAAGACACTTGAAAAACCACTGGTGATTGTTGGGAGTGCCAAGAAAGAACATAGGGGATCAAGGATGTCTATAGGGTACAACATTAGGGAAGGATTCTTACTGTGGTGGCAATTGGTTTGGGATGACCGGAGAAGTGTGAACTAGGCCATCATCACCAGAGAAGAAAGAGGAGTAGGTCCTAGAGCTTGGGGGCACGCCAAGAGAAATTAACAAAGGAGTAGAGCCCCTGTGACCATATGTGCTTTAGGGACCCTTAAGTTGGTGTAAAATTTGTTGTGATGATGGCGGCCACCTCATGGATATGAGTCGTAGAGATCCCTAATTAGGCATTTCTTGATCCCAACAAGAGAGAGTGCATTTTACAGATCGATTTGATTGAGGGAAGTGTGAAGTCAGTGGTGAATACATTTCTTGAAATAGAGTTGTAATGGAGGAGACAATATTCGGGGAAGGAATCACTGTAAAACTTCTTTGAATTCACAGAGAGGGTGGAGGTTGAGGATGATTTTGGATCTTTCGGATTGACAGTAACTTAACACTTGATCGTCTAATGGCGTGCTCTAGAGGGGTAAATGGCATATTGTAACGTGTGACAATAATTAAAGGAGAGACTTTATGAAATGAATATAACTAATGAAATTGAATTCAAAACTTTGGTCAAACTATATTCAAATGTTTCTTAATTGATTTGAGGGTTCAAACATGAGTAAAATGAGTTCAAATTTGAACTATAGGCTTATTTTAACCTTAACTAAAAGGCATTAAAAATAATATAATTTGAAAAGGATCCTAATATTGAATCCTTGAGTCACCATTTCGAATTTTACTCGTTCAATAACCACATGGTCACATCTTTAACCTCTTCCTATGATTATTTCTATCTTGAAGGAGAGAGAAAAGAAACTAGGACTAATATTAGTTAATTGATTCACATAGTGCACATTTGAAAGTGAAATATGAATTTGAGTCTTACTTTAAGTTTTGTTATCCCATTTTCATATAAATTCAACCATTATTGGTTTTTTCATTAAAACCCCTCAGCTCTTATTATCTAAGAAAAACTTCATTCAAAGTTTTAAATTCACTATAAAAATTGGGATGTCACAACTACGATCGTATCTCACTAGTGTCATGCCTATTTACCAAGGCACACTAGGCTAATTTGCAAACTCTATATATCTCAGACTGATTGAGGGTTTGGGAGATCATAGGAGTTTGTCTCTCCTAGATCATGTATGGCATTGATTTCAACTTAGAAGTGGTCAGTTGGATTATAAGTGGTATACCTCATCTCCACAAGGCATAATAAAAGTTGTAATACATTTGTGTAGTATATTTTCTTAGGGTTAAATACAATTCACATGGATGTTTCCCTATGCCTTGTCTCTTATACTTCTTATTTGTTGTCTTTGATACATGTTCATCATAGTTCTTCTTAGAATATATGATAATTTGTTACTTAGTTATAGTTTCTTAAACTGATCTAATATGTGTTATAAGTTTTACTTATTCATTTAATTGAATCTGCTCATCCTATTAATAGTATTTCTTTCCTACTGTACATATCTATCTGTATTAACATAGTTGTTGGCAGAGAGCTATATCTCTCATTGGAACGTTGGTCTCACCCCTTGGGCTTCCACATATTTTAGGTAGTCATGCACGATGAGGTAGAGATCGAGTGGTTGAGTAAGAGTCGTAAGGATTGTAGTAGCTATTGAAGGTTGGATATGTTGAAAGTGTTTTGTAGTAGAGTCCTATGTGTCATCCTTGTACTTTTAGGTCCTTGGAGTTGTTTTGTAGATGTTGTACATTGATACGGAGTTTTTTATTGTTTCCATGGTAGTGCATTTATGGCTTTTATATCTGATTATGTTACCTCTATTAACAAGTTGTAGAAAGACCGATATTATATTGTGATGTGTACGCCTTTATGGTATGTGATCCATGTGGCACAATTTGTAGACTTCTAAGTAATATGTTTATGCTTGTGAATATATAAGTGATTAGTTTTAATTTACCATATTTTCTTGTAATTTGGATTCTTAGTGTTAATTTTGCACTTTGGTTTGAGTAATCTTGCTCGTATGGCATCAGTTTGTCACATCCTCTAGTATGAAATTGGATATTCTCTCTACTTGTGACAACAACGGCTATATCCACACTCGTTGAGTCTAGTGTGCTCACACAAAGATAAAGGCTCTCATTTTGTGGCAAACAGCCCATAGGAGAGAGAGCATGGGAGATAAGAAGAAACCAAGTGGTGCGGGTCTCCTATCTAGTGTAGAATATGACTCCCTCTATGTTAGATATTCATCCATCTGTTAGGGGTAGTGTCCACACTATGTGTCATGCACAAGGTTCAGCTGGGCTATTGGACTTAATTTAGTTAGGATAATAAAATTCAAACTATCTTATATTATCCCCTACTTTAGTGTTGCCTTCTAAAACCCACCAAGGGTTCTATGAATACTATATGCCATCAGATTTTAGAAAATAATAATTTATTATCATGATCTAAGATTAGGCATGATTAAGATAAAAACACTAAAGATGGACACTACTTTGTTTCCATTAAAGTAATTTCTTATATAAAATATTAAAGTCACAAGATTCTATATTATCTTTCCAAACTTGACAATTACTTTTTTTGGTTACTATCCCTGGTGAGACCACATACATGGTCTATAAGATCCCTAAACTTGCTTTATGAGTTGAATAAGCTTTTATATCATAGTTGAATTCTTAAAACTTTAATATAACCTTTTTTATATGCTTTGAAATCATAATACAAGCTTAAGTTTCAAATTTGGTCCAATATGGACACGGTTTGAGCAAGTTATGCAATTTTATGCACATTTTGGACTTTTTCAGCAATTTACCCAATTGAGAGGTTTTGTTAGCAATTTATCACTTGCATTATTTTCCTTGGATATTCTTTCATCAATCTTGATCTTGTTGATCCATGAGGATCCTATTTAAACCTTGGTTTGAAGGTGTTTTCTCTAAGAGTATTTTAGGGTTTACCCCTTCATGGATGAGCTACCTTTAGTAGCTATCAACTATTGAGTTATTTGTTTTGCTTGGAAATTTATGAAACTAGGGATAAGAATGTCTATATGGACGGTTGGGGAGCTTCTTGTTTGCGTTCTTGTATATTCTTAATAGTTTAAGTCCATGGACACTTGGAAAGATACTAGAAATTCAACTTTTTCTTTTTCTTTATCTTAAAGTTTAATATACTTATCCCTAAGTACCAAAACGATCCATTTTTTCTCCACCACTTCCCTCCTTCTACAAAACTCGTCCTCCCTCTGTGATACTGTGAATTTCCTATCCAAGGAAGAAGAAAGAGGGGACCTTCTTTGAAAAAGAATCTAGGGTTGCAATTGACTTCCTTTTTGGGTTTAAAAAGCTTCCTTCTAGTGACCTTGACCTAAAAGAGTAAGAAGCCCCTTCTTTACTACGTTTATTTCTTTTTTATCCTTCCTCCTATCTTTATCCAGGTCGTAACCTTGCTTTTCCAAGGTAGAAATTTCTCGAAAGCTCTAAAACCCTACCTTTATTGCTCCTTGTGCTTAGGGTTGGCTCATTTGATGAAGAGAGGTGCTAGATGGACGATTTCATAGATTATGATTGGATTTTCTACCCTACCTACTCATGTTTTCTTATGTGTGGGAGTTTATCTTATGATTAGAGGTAAGTTTTATAACTTTATCCACGTTTATTTCTTACCATAATCTTGCTAGCTCATGTTCTTGCTTGAAAATGATGATTCATGCACTAAACACCTATGCTTGACTTGGATTTCAATTTTTATAATGTTCCCTATTCTGATTTCAGTTCTAGATGAACCTGTGATCATGTATACATTATTCCTAAGGTATAATATGACTTGTATCATTTTGTGTTGACAACCTATGGTGCTAAGCACCTATCAACCAATGGTCAATTTTAGGGTTTAAAGTTGATTTCTTCTATAAACCCATGACCCGATGATGGTACCATTGCAATAACCCTATGGTGTTGTGTTCATGATAATTGATGGTCGAGATCAAAGGTTTCATATGATGGTGACAACCTATGGTCACCCCTTATGTCAGGTTTTGGATCAATTAGAAGTTTAATGATCAACCATTAAGTACCCCACTAATGTTATCAATCAATGATGACATTAGCTTTATATTTGATGTTGATTAATGAATATATTGTTGATCTAACAACCTATGGTGATTTAATGGTCACTAATGATGGTGGATCAGGTCTCCACAACCTATGGTGATTTAATCATATAGTTGTAGAATCAATTAAGCCTTAGCCCAATGGTTTCTTGGGTCATTGGATGCAATGGTCGGACCTATACTAAAATTGATGGTTTTAACATATGAACTTGACCCAATGGTCAAGATATAATGTTTATTCCTCCAATCAAGTGGAATTATGGCTAATGTAATATTTTGGTCCTAATAATGTGATTTATAGGGTTTCCTTTATATGGTCAACTTAAGGAGCTTACTTGTTGACAATGGATGGCCTGTTTTAAATGAACAGTCAGTTGTGGGTTTTACCCTACACTCAATCGAACTTTTTGTGTTGTTAATTAAGGGATGTATAGGGTATATGGTGACTCTTTATAGAGAAGAAATCAAGTACTTAATTGATGGTTTATCCAAGGTGTTTACTTATGTAAACAACCAATCGTATTACCTTTTAAACATCCAATGGTTCTGGGTGACATAGTGGCATGGAGATATGGGTTGAAAGATGATGGAATAAATGGAGGGTTATCCTTTATAAGGTATTCTTACCTATTCACTCATATGAATAGAAGGAATGATAATCATATTGTGTTGATATATAATCCTAAAGAGGTATAGCTTGTTATACCTAGATTTAATATAACCAAATGATGGTAATTGGGCATGAATAGTCATTGAATGACTAATACAATCACGGAGTACTCTTTTACTGTTGTTGAAACTCTAGTATGCTATAACCCGATGGTTACACCTTTATTTATGTGTGGGATCATAATTGATAATGGTATGGAATGTGATGTTGATGCTTCACCTTATGCATCCATGATACAATAGGGATGTCGTGAGTTAGGGTTTGGGGTATAAATGTTGATTAGTAACATTAATATGATTTATCTTGTTGAACCTAACTCTAATGCAAATAGATAAAGATGAGTATTCATGTTTAACATTCTTATATGATGGAATGATGGTGTAATAGCCTCCTTAATATGATCATAACCTTGATAGGTTAATTGGTGGGTATCATAGCCACATGGTTGATACTTTCTTATGCTAAACATGTGCATTATGAATATGATGAGGGTTAACCATATCTAGATTCCTTGCATGTTGATGTAATAAAGGAATGTTCTTAATGTTAATATAACCCTGCTATGACTGTTGATGAATATCTCCTACTTCATTAATGCAATATTGTGTTGATCTGGTGTATTATATGTAAGTGATGTTGTGGAGCCTTGTTATAAGGCATGAAAAGTTAATGATGATCTTACAGGGAATAGTATGATGGTCTTAATGACCTTTGGGCATTGTTGAGCCCTAAATGAGGTGTAATCCTCTTGTGTTGATAACGATTGATACCCTGTGATATTGTTAAAAGGATTTTATATCCTATGATAGTATGATGGTCTGAATGACCACTGGGCATGGTTGAGCCCTGAATGAGGTGTAATCCTCTTGTGTTGATAAGGGTTGATACCTTGTGATATTGTGAAAAGGATTTATATCTTGAGATAGTATGATGCCTTGTGTATCCTCATGAATGGTAAGTTAATAGTACCATGTGATGATGAGATGAGAAATTATGTTTCACATGTTTTATATCTTTTGAAGTTGTGATGTTTATATGCTTGCTAGAACTGAATTAGGGGTTGTATGTCCACTTGTTTGATGCAGCCTTAATTCACCCAATTGGCATAACTAATCAAGTGAAACTCTAATCATGTAGTGCCCTATGCGATAGATCCATCTGAGTGTCAAAATTTTCCAGACGGTGAAACAAGTATTCCTAAGGGAAACTCAGAGCACATACTGAGGAGTATGGGGGTGCTTGTCATCCTGAATTCAAGTGTTTAGGGAGGATGACTACAGTCATACCTAGCCCTTAGTTTTAGAATGGTTGTTGTCATCTCTCAGTGATTATATATGTGACGAGATTGGAGGACAAATGTGGTTGTACCTCATATGGTAGGGTATGCGTACCCACCTCCTTTCACTAGTGTTGTGACCTATACCAAGGATAGACTAGGTTGTTAGAAGCTTGACCTTATGCGTCACTATGGCGGACCCATACTGACCGGGGGCAGAGAAGATCTTAGGAGTCTGGCTCTTCCTAGATCTTGTATGGCACTGATTTCGACTTAGCAGTGGCCAGTTGGATTTTGAGTGGTATCCTTAATTTCCTTAGGGCATAATAAAATATGTAAGACAACCATGTAGCATATTTGCTTAGGGTTATACACAATGCTTCATATTGGATGATAACCCTTGTTTGCTTTCTTTTCATTGAGATCATGTATAGTACAATAAGAGATAATAGACATGCTTATGTTGTAGTTATGCTCATGTTGTAAACATACTTATGTTGTCAAATATACTAACACTGATGGTTAAGATGTTGCTGCTAGCTATGTTTAATATTTCTAACCATGCCTATGTAATTAGAAATGCTTAAACTGCTAATCATGCCTATGTAGTTCATTGTGTTATGATGTTAGTTCTACTTATGATATAGATATGTTCCCTTTATTTGAGATGCCAATATTGATAGCCATGTTATGTTACTAGACATATTCATGATGTCAGGGATGCTTATGCAACTAGATTGTTTGTGTTAGCAAGGAATATGATGATAGTCAGATTAATGATGATGACTATTATTAGATGCAGTTTGATGAAATTTGAGTAGATATCTATCTAGAGAAATGGATTTATTTGATACCTATATATACATTAATAATCATACTTGTTGCAAAGATTGATTGCTTAATTCTTTTAGCATACTTGAACAATTCAATATGTTCAATTGATTATTAAATACTCCAACATCTCAGTTATCTACTATTTAAAATGTTGTAATCAATAACCATTGTTGGAAATTATATCTCTTACTGGGACATGGGTCTCACCCTTGTGGTTCGCCACATTTTTTAGGTAATCGGAAGTGAAGAAAACAAACGTGTGGAAGCAAAGAGGAGCTATAGTAATGAATCTTTGAGAAAGTTGATTAGATGTCTAGTGTGTCCTAGAGTCGTCCCTATACTCTCAGGTCTGGGTAGGAAAATTTTATATATGGTGTGTCAAACGAATCAAACTTTTGTTAACATATTAATGCTTATTTGTGTGGCATATATGAATATTGTTCTCCTGTGCATATATGTTGTGGCTAAGGCGATAGAACAAATTGTATCAAATTATTGGCATAGTACGAATAAAATAAAGATGTTGGGCTCTTATGCAAATGTTTCTGATCAGGTGCTGACGTAGAAATCAGTTTTAATTTATCCATATTTTTGGATATGTGGTTAATTGGTGATTGATTGTGCTTTATGTTTTGAGTAATCTCGTTTAGTGTAATGGGTTCTCACAAGTTGGTATCAGATCTTTAGGTTCATCGAGCCTACAGAGACACTAGGACTTAGGACTAGGATGAGGTCAAAATTAGGAATATGATATAAAATATGGTACATACTGCATAATCTCAGTATTTGGGTGCCCTGGACAGGTATTCTATTATTGAAGAAAAGAAAAGTATGGAACTCTTAGATTGTTATCTTTTTGATTACTTTGATTAAGTAGTCATTTTGAGACAATCTAAAGAGCATAACAAATAAGAAATTGTGGTTTGAATATCTCAATCCTACCTTAAAGAAGATGAGAATTGCATCATTATCTATCAAAACTTGAATGTTTGGTAACTATAAAAGAAAGATATAACAATAGGAAATCTAAATCTGAATACAAATAAGGAAAAGAGGAGTTCTTGAAGATATGATTCAAGAAGATAATAAAGTAAAAGATAGATGAGTCTTTTCTTATAAAGTGAATCAAGGTATGAAATCCACATAAGATGGAAATAACTCCTATAACAAGTAAAAAATGAGAAGATAAATGGGAACAATGACAAAGGAATAAGGTGGAACCTGAGTTAATATCAGACCCACCTATGTGTGTAAGAAAGTGTTAATGTAAAATCAACATAGCATGTGAAAGAAATTAAGACATATGATCCATGTTTAATGAAGAAAATGTGTAATATGATGAATTACCTATTGATAAGTGGTTGACAAATATAATAAAATAAGAGAACATACCCAAATGTGATAAATACTCATCAAGGAAGGAGTAATGAGATATGTTAATCATGATGATTCCTATGATAACTGCAAGGAACCCAAAATGAAAAGGGTAAAATGATACATAAGAAGATGTAACTTGCATAATGAAAATAGAATTGGTTACCTTTTTACTAGTGACCCTTAAACAATGTTGCGATGATGTGGGAAGTGTGTTTCACTTTGTGTCTTTCCTTTCTAGAGAACAACTTTCAAGTGGATCATTTCCACTTGGTATGTGTTGATTTGTTGTAAACATGAGGGTGGATAGATTATTATAGCAGAAGGTTGTTTAGACTATGGTTCCAAGATCATAAATTTTGTGATGAGTTTTCTTTTGTGCCTTTCAATAATTAGGAAGACTCCTCTTATATGTCATGAGATTTGATTATGTTGGTAAAAGTAGATGAGACAAGGATGGGAGTTCCTTATAGCACATGAGGTGGATATAAGGGTAATGAATCCTAGTATCCAAGATGTTGTTGGCTAAATGGACATCTATAAATCCCTTTGTTTTGATAATGACAAACATTTCATTCTTATTAATCTAACGAGCTACTTGAGTGTGCAGGATTAAGGTGGATGACAAAGCAACTAGGGAAAATCCACGAGCTTACATATTTATATTTTCATGCAATGTAATCACTGTTGTAAAAACTTGTACAAATATATAATGTACAAGTACTTAGATTGCATGTAAATCAAGTGTTATATTCTCCCTAGCTAAACACCACATTTAGACAAGTCATCCCATTCAAATAGGATCACTTATGCACACTCACAGATATAATTAGTGCTTAAATTGAAACATTGAAACAGGGTCAATCTCGGTCGACCAACTCCTCGACCGAGAGACTCTCGGTCGACAATATTCTCGACCGAGAAAGATCCAAAGTAGCCGTTAGACACAACTGACAAGGTAGTTGGCAGTTGGAGATAGACGTTGCAAATCACTTGATCCAGAGAGCCTGTCGGTCGACAAAAGTTCGACCGAGTAGGTGTCTCGGTCGACCATTCCTCGACCGAGATGATCTCTGACAGAAACTGTAGAGTAAATTAATTAGCCGTTGCAAAAGCAACAAACTTGTACCTAACGGCTAGTTAAGCACTTAGAAACCCCTAGAAGTTGTCTAGAACATCCTTAAGCATCCTTAGGACATTCCTATAAATAGGACAAGCCATAGGACACTAAAACTCACTTGTTACACTTGAGAAACTCTTGAGCACACTTGAGCAATCTGTTTGTGAGCAAATTGAGCATTGTGATCATTGGCCTACTTTCTCCTTAGCTCAAATTCGTGTCCTATAGGCTAGTATCTCCTACCCACTGCAATGACAAGTTCACACACTTGGTTAGGAGATCTATACGCTTGATCTAGGCAAATCAAGCCTTGGGCTATAAAGGATAAGTTGTAATTTCCTTTTTCTTTCTTGTTCCCTATTATTGTTTGTACTCTCCTTGCTACTCCTAGGTTGGAGGCTGCGGATTGGAGAGGGTGAAGATCTTCTTGGAGAAGAAGGCGACTTTGAGCTACTTCAGAAGGCTGGTGCAACAGGAGGTTACTTCTAGAGAGGAAGGCTACTTCAAGGGGGAGCTTGGAGTTACTTCAAGAAGGCTACCTCGAGTTGGTGCACCTACTTCAAGTGAAGGCTGTTCAAAGGGTGTAAAGGAAAGTATTGTATTTTGTATAAATCCTCGAGTGGAAATAAAATAAATACTTTCAAAATCCCGGTTGGGTAAGCAACCGGGTAGTGGACTGACAACTTTAGTATTTGCTAAAGTTGGAACCACTCTAAACGCCTGTCTCCTTCTAATCTCAATTGTGGTTGTTTGAGTTAAATAATTATTAAAATTGTTTTAAAACTCTATTCACCCCCCTCTAGTAGTTTTCAGTTGGTATCAGAGCGAGGCTTCAAGGAACCCTAACAAGGTCTTGATGAAATGGGTGACAGAGTGCTCAACAACCTCAACATTGAAGGGACACTAGTTGCTAGGCCTCCAGCGTTCGATGGAACAAACTACCAATATTGGAAGAGAAGGATGCAGTTCTACTTCCAAGGCATCAATTGGGATTTATGGAGAATGGTTTCTACCCCATATGTGCTCCCTCAAAATGAATTTGCGGAATGGGATGCAAACACGGTAAAACTGGCCCAAATGAATGCAAAAGCTGTAAGCATTTTATATTGTTCTATTTCGGTAGGAGAATTTAATAGAATATCTAATTGTGACACAGCTTATGATATTTGGCACAGACTGTCCATAACCTATGAGGGGACAGTCCAAGTCAAAAATTCCAAAGTTAGCATGTTTAAAACAAAGTTTGAACATTTTCGTATGGATCCTGATGAATCTATTAGTGAAATGTTTGCAAAATTCTCTACTATTGTTAATGGTTTAAGTGCCCTAGGAAAACCAGTCCTTGAGGAAGATCAGGTATCAAAAATCCTTCGATCACTTCCTCCAAAATATAAGCCAAAGGTGACAGCCATTGAAGAAGCAAACGACCTCACCCGACTGAAAATGGAGCAACTTATCGGCAACCTAGAAGCTCATGAAGCAACCCTAGCAGAGGAAGAAAGAATAGCACGTGAACTTCAGCAAGGGAAGAAGAAGGATGTGGCTCTCAAAGCTTCAAAGGGAGTCACACAAGAAAGTGAGGAGTCAAGTGAAGAAGAAGGAGAAGAAGCCTTGATCGTCAACGGTAAGAAATACAAAAGATTTAAATCTAACAAAATTTCCAGTTCTTCTTCTACCCCTCCTAGGTGCTTTGAATGTGGGAAGAAAGGGCATATCAAAAATGAATGTCCTAAAGCAAAGAAGGGAAAGAAAAGCTCACACAAGAAGAAGGGAGAAAAAGCCTATAAAGCTGCATGGGACGAGTCAAGTGACAGTGAAAGTGGAGATGAAAAAGTGGAATGTCTAATGGCAAGAGAAGATAATGAAGACTCTCAAGAGGAATGGGTGGTTGACAGTGGATGCTCCAAACATATGACCGGGAACAAGGATGCATTTCAAACCTTTGAAGAAAAGAAAAGTGGAACGGTCACCTTTGGAGACAATGGTAAGGGCAAAATCGTTGGAATAGGTAATGTTGGTACAAACCTCGAAATAAAAAATGTTCTACTTGTTGATGGTTTGCATCATAATTTGATATGCGTGAGTCAATTATGTGATAGTGGTTATGATGTGTTATTTTACAAAACCTGCTGCAAGTTATTGATAGAAAACACTACAAATGTTGTTTATGAAGGAAATAGAGTTGCAAATCTTTATATTCTTAAACCTAACTCTATGAAATCACTAGTGGGAAAATGCTTGCTTGCAAATGAAAATACCTTACAACTATGGCATAAAAAGCTAGGACATGCTAGTTCACATGTTATTAAAAAGTTAGTGAAATATGATCTTGTTCGTGGATTACCTACTTTATCTTTTGATCAAGTTGAAAACTGTGAACCATGTACAATGGGAAAGCAAACCAAAACATCTTTCAAATCAAAACATGTACTTAGCACCAGTAGATCCTTAGAATTAATTCATATGGATTTATTTGGACCAATGAGGACACAATCTATTGGTGGTAAAAGATACTGTTATGTTATTGTTGATGATTATAGTAGATATACATGGGTACATTTTATTGCAACTAAAGATGATACTATTCATGTTTTTATGCAATTTTGTTCCAAGATTGAAAATCTTTTACAAAGTAAAATATGTACCATTAGAAGTGATCATGGTGGAGAATTTGAAAATCATACATTTGAGGAATTTTGTACATCTCAAGGGTATACTCATAATTTTTCTGCTCCATGTACCCCACAACAAAATGGTATAGTCGAAAGGAAAAATCGATCACTACAAGAAATGGCTAGAACTATGATGCTCGAACACAACACACCCAAAACCTTTTGGGCTGAAGCTGTAAACATTACATGCTATGTGTTGAATAGAGTAATTGTTCACTCTCATTTGAAGAAGATTCCATATGAAATAATACACTCTAAGAAACCTAGAGTTGACTATTTTCATACCTTTGGCTCCACATGCTATATCTTAAATACCAAAGATGATAGAGATAAGTTTGACTCTAAATCACACAAAGCATTCTTTTTGGGATATTCCACTTCTAGCAAAGCTTTTAGAGTATATAACACTATCTCTAGAAAAGTTGAAGAATCCATCCATGTTTCTTTTCATGAAGAGTCCAAATCTGAAAATCTAGAAATCATAGATCTCACTAATCAATTCGAAAATTTAACCATACCAAATGATAGTGAGAAAGATACTACAACCAATCCCCAAGCTGAACCACAACCTACACCTAGGCTTATTAAGGATCATCCCCAAGAACTAATTATTGGAGATCCTAATGAAAAAGTCAAAACTCGGTCTTCCTTCAAAGATGTTGCAAACATGGCTTTTGTTTCTATCATTGAACCTAAGAAGATATCTGAAGCTCTTAAGGATGATTATTGGATAATATCCATGCAAGAAGAGTTGAATCAATTCACTAAAAATGATGTATGGGATTTAGTTCCTAAACCACAAGATAAAACCATCATAGGAACTAAATGGGTTTTTAGGAATAAGCTCAATGAGGCAGGAGAAGTCATAAGGAATAAAGCTCGGTTAGTATCACAAGGATATAATGAACAAGAAGGAATAGACTTTGATGAAACATATGCACCCGTAGCTAGACTTGAAGCTATTATAATGTTACTAGCTATTGCTGCCCATAAAAACATCAAGCTCTATCAAATGGATGTAAAAAGTGCATTTCTAAATGGCATCATTCAAGAAGAAGTTTATGTTGCCAAACCACCCGGTTTTGAAATACTAGAAAAAGGTGACTATGTTTATAAACTTAAGAAAGCACTTTATGGTTTAAAACAAGCACCTAGGAATTGGTATGAAAGGCTCAAGACATATCTTTTTGATAATGGTTTTTCTATTGGAAATTTAGATTCCACTTTATTTTTCAAAACATATTCATCTGATTTCCTAGTTGTGCAAATATATGTTGATGATATTATTTTTGGAGCTTCTAATGATTCATTGTGCACACAATTCAGTGACATTATGCAAAAAGAATTTGAAATGAGCCTCATGGGTGAACTAACCTTCTTTCTTGGTTTTCAAATTAAGCAAACACCTGCAGGAATTTTCATAAGCCAAGAAAAATATACTAAATAACTCTTAAAACGTTTTGGGATGGATCAGTGTAAACATGCTACTACTCCTATGGCTACTTCTATCAAAATTGATAAGGATGAAAATGGGGAACCTATTGATGATTCCTTATATAGAGCCATGATTGGTAGTTTGCTTTACTTAACAGCTTCTAGACCAGACATTATGTTTTCCGTTGGTCTTTGTGCTCGATTTCAATCACAACCTATGCACTCTCATTTTTTAGTAGTTAAAAGAATTCTTCGTTATTTAGCCGGTACTACTTGCTTTGGTTTATGGTACCCAAAAGGACAATCATTGGATTTTAAAGCTTATACCGATGCGGACTATGCTGGTTGTCGACTTGATCGCAAGAGTACTAGTGGTGGCTGTTTCTTGTTAGGGAGAGCTTTAGTATCTTGGTTTAGCAAGAAACAAAATATGGTTGCCCTATCTACAACTGAAGCTAAATATATGGCAGCCGGGTCTTGTTGTGCTCAAGTACTTTATATGCAATAGGTGTTAAGCGATTATGGTTTTAATCTTTCATCTACGCCTATTTTTTGTGACAACACGAGCGCCATAAACTTAGCACACAATCCTATTTTACACAGCTGAGCTAAACATATTGAAATCCTTCATCACTTTTTAAGGGATCATATCACCAAGAATCATGTTTCCCTTCATCATGTTGATACAGAAGATCAGTTGGCTGATATTTTTACAAAACCGCTTCCACTAGATCAATTCAACAAAATTAGGAAGCAACTGCTTATCACTCCATTGGAAGATGTTTTCTTTGATATTTGTGCTTCTTAACAAAAAACTTTTACTTGCATCATTTTGTCTTTTAAATGGACATCTTTTTCATTAGATTTGATGGGATATCTAATTAAGGAGGAGTTTTTATTCTTAACGGTTATCTTTTTGAAATGACAAAGGGGGAGAGATAAATATAAAACTAAAACTTAGTAATTATGAAAAACTCAATCAATGAGTTTCATAAATAAACTCTTGGCTTTACATTGAAAGTTGCTATATTCCCTAGTGAACTGGATTTCATGTTCCATAATTCATGGGGAATAATAAGCACACATTTTATAAAGAAGAGGAAAAGCTACAAAAGGTAATCTAAAGGTATGAAACTCATATGTTTTATATTTCCTTTATTTATATTTTGGAAATGTTTGTCATCTTCAAAAAGGGGGAGATTGTTGGCTAAATGGACATCTATAAATCCCTTTGTTTTGATAATGACAAACATTTCATTCTTATTAATCTAATGAGCTACTTGAGTGTTGAAGATTAAGGTGGATGACAAAGCAACTAGGGAAAATCCACGAGCTTACATATTTATATTTTCATGCAATGTAATCACTGTTGTAAAAACTTGTACAAATATATAATGTACAAGTAATTAGATTGCATGTAAATCAAGCGTTAGATTCTCCCTAGCTAAACACCACATTTAGAAAAGTCATCCCATTCAAATAGGATCACTTATGCACACTCACACATATAATTAGTGCTTAAATTGAAACATTGAAACAGGGTCAATCTCGGTCGACCAACTCCTCGATCGAGAGACTCTCGGTCGACAATCTTCTCGACCGAGAAAGATCCAAAGTAGCCGTTAGACACAAGTGACAAAGTAGTTGGCAGTTGGAGATAGACGTTGCAAATCACTTGATCCAGAGAGCCTGTCGGTCGACAAAACTTTGACCGAATAGGTGTCTCGGTCGACCATTCCTCGACCGAGATGATCTCTGACAGAAACTACAGAGTAAATTAATTAGTCGTTGCAAAAGCAACAAACTTGTACCTAACGGCTAGTTAAGCACTTAGAAACCCCTAGAAGTTGTCTAGAACGTCCTTAAGCATCCTTAGGACATTCCTATAAATAGGACAAGCCATAGGACACTAAAACTCACTTGTTACACTTGAGAAACTCTTGAGCACACTTGAGCAATCTGTTTGTGAGCAAATTGAGCATTGTGATCATTGGCCTACTTTCTCCTTAGCTCAAATTCGTGTCCTATAGGTTAGTATCTCCTACCCACTGCAATCACAAGTTCACACACTTGGTTAGGAGATCTATACACTTGATCTAGGCAAATCAAGCCTTGGGCTATAAAGTATAAGTTGTAATTTCCTTTTTCTTTCTTGTTCCCTATTATTGTTTGTACTCTCCTTGTTACTCCTAGGTTGGAGGCTGAGGATTGGAGAGGGTGAAGATCTTCTTGGAGAAGAAGGTGACTTTGAGCTACTTCAGAAGGTTGGTGCAACAGGAGGTTACTTCTAGAGAGGAAGGCTACTTCAAGGGGGAGCTTGGAGTTACTTCAAGAAGGCTACCTCAAGTTGGTGCACCTACTTCAAGTGAAGGCTGTTCAAAGGGTGTAAAGGAAAGTATTGTATTTTGTATAAATCCTCGAGAGGTAATAAAATAAATACTTTCAAAATCCCGGTTGGGTAAGCAACCCGGTAGTGGACTGACAACTTTAGTATTTGCTAAAGTTGGAACCACTCTAAATGCCTGTCTCCTTCTTCTAATCTCAATTGTGGTTGTTTGAGTTAAATAATTATTAAAATTGTTTTAAAACTCTATTCAGCCCCCTCTAGTAGTTTTCAGATGTATCAACAATATGGGAAGTATGTGAAGGTTTGAGATGTTTATTAAATGAACATTCCTAGTGTTCCTTTACCTTAGAGAGAGAGAGAGAGAGATTTTATAATGGCCCTCTAAATGTTGTTTGAAAGGTACAAAAGTAATTCTAAAATATTGGGTATGGTTTAGTGATAGTTGGGCAAGACCACTATCAAGGATGGATACTTTGTTGATCGGTAGACATGTGCTACCGTGTTTCTTTAAGATAAAATTCCTTTAGACATAAGAGTTAGAAAGGATGACATAAGTTACATGACCATGACGAGTTTAGAGTTGTGTCCTTTATATTAACCAATGTAAAAATAGAATTTATGAATAGTAGGAATAGAGTAATCCAGTCATGTCATACAATTTATATCAAGCTTTGAATGATGACATGTCAAAGTATTTCAAATATGGTCAAAAATATGATCAATATTTCTTCAAAAACCTTAGGGTTGCCGAAGCAGCAATAGCTATGAGACAAGTTGAACAAGAGTGAGACGGGGTTGATTAAATGTCTTTATGGGATCATGATATGTATTCTAAGTAGGTTATGTAAATCCTAGTAAGGTGAAGATAGTGTTGTTGTTTCACCCCTAACAAGGTTGACTAGGAATGATGTTTTCTTGTATGGAATGACAGGTTCCAGTGTCAACGTTTCTTTTGATGCTAAAAAAGAATTTACAAGTATTCTAGTGCCAGTATATCTAGAGAAAAAAAAGGATGGATACATCGCCTTTTTATGCTTCAAGGAATGGTATGGGACACATGCCATGATTGGTAAAAAGCTATCAAGTATGACTTTTGAGTAATGTGTTGATACAATAGATATAATTTTTTAGATGATAGCTAGAATTTAAAGTTGAACATTACTACTAGAGTTGTACAGATGACACAACAAGTTTCTATGTTTGATATTTGCAAATGTCTTCTTATGTTGGGGTTTTTGTACTGAACCAAGATGAAACATGCATGAATGATGTGACGTCACCATGATATGCAAGTAACCATGTGAAGGTAATAGGATGAGGTGCATAGGAAGTACCCATCTTTGTTTACCTAGGATTTCGGGGGCGAAATCCCTGTTAGGGGTTTATAGTTGTAAGACCCCTAAACTTGCTTAATGTGTTGAATGATCTTAATTATCATAATTGGATTCTTAAAACTCTAATATAAACTTGTGATATACCTTGAAACCATAATATAAGCTCAAGTTTCAAATTTGGTCCAATTTGGACACTGTTTGAGCAAGTTATGCAATTTTATGCATATTATGGACTTTTCTACAATTTACCCAATTGATAGATTTTCTTTGCAATTTATCACTTTCATTATGTTCCTTGGATATTCTCTCATCATTATTAAGATTTTTGAGCCATATGGATCTTATTTAAACTTTGGCTTGAAGGTGTTTTCTCCATGGGTATTTTAGGGTTTACCCCTTCATGGATGAGCTACCTTTAGTTGGTATCAACTAGTGAGTTATTTGTTTTGCTTGGAAATTCAAGAAACGAGGTATAAGCATATCTCTATGGATGGTGTGGGATCTGTTTGTGTGTGTGCTTGTATATTGTTAATAGTTTAAGTCCACAGACACTTGGAAAGATACTAGAACTTCAACTTTTTCTTTTTCTTTATCTTAAAGTTTCATATACTTATCCCTAAGAACAAAAATGATCCATTTTCTCTCCACCACTTCCCTCCTTATACAATCCTCGTCCTCCCTCTATGCTTCTGTGAATTTCCTATCCCCAGAAGAAGAAAGAGGGGACCTTCCTTTTTAGGTTTAAAAGCATCCTTGTAGTGATCTTGACATAAAAGAGTAAGAATCCCCTTATTTCCACCGTTTATTTCTTTTTTATACTTCCTCCTACCTTTCTCTAGGTCATAACCTTGATTTTCCATGGTAGAAATTTCTCTAAAGCTCTAAAACCCTACCTTTCTTGTTCCTAATGCGCAAGGTTTTCTCATTTGATGAAGAGAGGTGCTAGATGGACGAGTTCACATCTTATGATTAGATTTTATACCCTACATGTTCATGTTTTCTTATATGTGGGAGTTTATCTTCTCATGAGAGGCAAGTTTTATAACTTTCTCCACGTTTATTGATTATGATAAGATTGCTAGCTCATGTTCTTACTTGAAAATGATGATTCATTCACTAAAAACATGTGCTTGACTTGGATTTTGATTTTTATAATGTTACCCATTCTAATTTAAGTTATAGATGAGCCTTTGATTGTGTGTAAGTTATTCCTAAGGTATAATATGACTTGTATCAGGTTGGTTTGACAACCTATGGTGCTAAGCACATATCAACCAATGGTCAATTTTAGGGTTTAAAGCTGATTTCTTCTATAAACCCATGACCCGATGGTGGTACATTGCAACGACCCTATGGTGTTGTCTTTATGATAACTGATGGTCGATATAAAAGGTGTCATATGATGGTTACAACCTATGGTCACCCCTTAGGTCAGGTTTTGGATCAATTAGAAGTTTAATGATCAACCATTAAGTACCCTATTAATGTTATGAATCAATGATGACATTCACTTAATATTTGATGTTGATTAATGAATATAGTGTTGATCTAAGAACCTATGGTGATTTAATGGTCACTAATGATGGTTTATCATGTCTCCACAACCTATTGTGAGTTAATCATATAGTTGTAGCATCAATTAAGCCTTAGACCAATGGTTTCTTCGGTCACTGGATGCAATGGTCGGACCTATACTAAAATTGATGGTTTTAACATATGAACTTGACCCAATGGTCAAGATATAATGTTTATTCCTCCAATAAAGTGGAATTATGGCTAATGTAATATGTCGGTCCTAATAATATGATTTATAGGGTTTCCTTTATATGGTCAACTTAAGGAGCTTACTTGTTGACAATGGATGGCTTGTTTTAAATGAACAATCGATTTTAGGTTTTACCCTACTCTCAATGGAACTTTTTGTGTTGTTAATCAAGGGATGTCTAGGGTTATATGGTGACTCTTTCTAGAGAACAAATTAAGGACATCATTGGTGGTTTATCCAAGGTGTTTACTTATGTAAACAACCAATGGTCTTACCTTTTAAACATCCAATGGTTCTGGGTGACATAGTGGTATGGAGATATGGGTTGAGAGATGATGGAATAAATGGAGGGTTACCATTAAAAAGGTAGTCTTACCTATTCACTCATATGAATAGAAGGAATGATAATCATATTGTGCTGATATGTAACCCTAAAGAGGTATACACTACAAAAAAAGGTGTTTTAGCTACAACTATTCTACTTACATATATTGCATATATAGTTAAATATATATTCCTTTACATATTATAATTATGTAACTACCTAAATGTATTTAGTTTTTTAATGAAGCTATCGAGTTGTTCAAAGAAAAAAATTTTCCCAAAAAATTCCCGCCTGCAATGGAAACAGTGTGAACATCATTCTCATCCCCTCCCATCCCTCGTCACACTACCCTCTCACATTCTCGACTGTCCTCCATTTCCAATAAAAAAATTCCACTGACAGATCACCTTCATCCTATTTCTCGATTTCCCATCTGTCTACCCTGTGCTCGATCACCAAAGGAAATGGTTTTTCTGCCATCGATCACTATCACTGGTTGTTGCCAACTCTCTCCGCATGAGGGTTGGCATATGACACTACATTGAAAAGCAGCACGAGGATCGACAGTGTGGCATCCAACTTACAAAACACAAGATTAACTAAGCGGAAGAAAATCATTTGCAACGGATTACTGAAAATCACTAAAAATTAAAACTTTTTGCAAAGAGGTCCACACATAGGAAATCTTTTTCTTCAAGAACCAAAGTATAACATTTACATTCTATTTCAAAGTACATGTCTTGCACTATCTCTTATCGAGATTTACAACATCAGTTGTCTCAAGACATAATATATAGATAGCATATAACTTTGAGGCATCAAGCTAAAATCTCGGATCGATTCATTAAAACATTAATTAAAAACTCCGAGGACCTGAGAGTACAGTGACGACACATAGGACTTTCTAACTATATGACTTGACAGTCAGCATCTCCAACTGACATCTCACTGTTATCCAAGCTGTTGCTTTCCTTTTCCTGCAAAAGAGTGTCTTCTTCTTTTTCCACATCCACCTAAAAATGTTGGATCCCACGAGGGTGAGACAATTGTAAATTGCCCCAACGGGAGATATAACTCTCCGCCAAAACATTGTTATAGCAGATTATTATATTAAAACTAAATAGGAGTTCTTACATATTATCAGCAGTATTACTCAATGTATAAACAAAGTAAGATAATCTCCTTTCCTAAGGAGAACATTGTATCTACTCATGGTAGATTCATATTCCATTCATCTAATTGCAAGGAATGTAAAGAGATATGAATAACATTTATCATCTAGAGATGCATAAAAGGAATGTAACATCAACCAATGAGTTTCCGTATTTAGTCCTTAAGCAGACATGTTATACGGCGGATTACATTTTACAATCACATTTATGCCCTGAGGAGATGAGGTATACCGCTCATGCTCCAACCAACCATTGTGAAGTCGAAATCGGTACCATACAAGGTCAATGGTAGAGTCAGCTACCAAGACCTCCCATATCTCAGTCAGCGCGAGATTACATGCAGGACATCTTGTGTCTCTGCTATATATATAGCTTTATAGGGTATACTGGCAACTTCGCTATTAGAGTTACAGTGGCGTGCTGCACTCTCTTTGCAATCGTGAGACTCATGTTTATCTCCATCGATCCGACATCAATATTATTGGGAGATATGTACTATATCTGTCCCAATCTTTGGGGGATTTGTGATACATCCATCCCGATGCAAGTAATGAAGGATTGAGAGGTTTGTTGTTTACTCTATCAATTCCCTCATCAGGACGTCAGGATACAATCGCATATTACCCCCACATATTCAAAATATGCATTCCAGGTTTTGCCGTGGAGCACCCGTTTCACCATCACCTATTGGTGACGATGATGGATCTATGGTCAGGGATCTACATGATATGATTTCACTTGATTAATTATGTACATTATCATTTTCTTTTAGAATAAGTCAAGTTCTCAAACATAACTTATTCAGACAATTGCTATTAAGAAACAAGTACTATTTTCATCAATCACTTGTCAGTCTTTATAAGACATTGGGATCTCAGTCCCTCATTTCATTTCTTTGAAAGTTCACTTCCCTCAGTAGCATCATTATCATACTTATCAACTTTGGGTATTCATACCCTCAATTCATCACTATCACTGTTACCCTTTATTAGGTAACTATTACCTTTGGGTCCTCGGACCGAGGTATGCATAATACTTGTTACACAAGTATCTCATATGGCTCTCAAAGCCTATTAAATTTTTTTCCGCCTTTCACTAGGCAACAACTTTCTCATGGAACTCATAAGGTTCATGCACATTTTGTTACTTTTACTAAGCAACAACAACATTAGGCACATATGGCCATACAACATGTTAATTATATGAAAGTCATAGCTCATATATGTCTATGTTCATCATCTCATGATGTCTACATGGTTATGATAACAATCATGTAAGTAATTTGTCACATCATATGAAACATTAGTAACACCACCATCCTTTATCAGGATTAGGGTTATCTATCAATTAGGGCTTCTCATTCCCCTTTACCCAAAATTAGGGTTAGGGCTTCCCATCATGCTTTAATTAGGGTTTCATGATCACATTATTACTTCAACCCAAATGTATTGCTCCACATCTCTGTGAGTATTTAAAAATATCATAAGTATTTTCTTATGATCAATATTCTCATCATATATCATAATGATTATCAAGTCAAAGCATGAGTTCATTTCTCATCCTTGTCATGATATAATTACATCACACTCACTGATTTGGCGTAGTCCATTATCAAGATTTATTAATCAAGATTTATCAATGTACATTGAGTTCATCACATCTTTATTGTAGCGATTCCATATCACACATTTCATGTGTTTCTTAACCAAGAAAATTGGATTAGAGGTTCATCAAGATAAGTCTACAATGAAATGCAGAATGTGATATCTATCATATCTGAATGTATCACTTTCTTTTCATTTCCATATTCTTAAGTTAATCAACTAACTTTGTATTAAGGTATTTCCCTCTTAATACTTTATCCACTAACTTGTTACTTTCATCATATGGCGCATGGGTCACACATTAGAATTATCCAATTGTCTTTAATGATATGGACTAATCCAACTGATAGACATTGTTGATATAGGATAAACCATTATCAACTATTTTAGGTATTTCAACTCTTAGGATGTTATCCACCTCATTATTTAGTATAACATTCATCATTCCTAAAACATTCATGTCTTCATCATTGTAAGGTGTATAGGTTATTACTCATGTATAGAAATGGTTGTACAAGGATCTAGGCATCATCTTGTCTCTTAGATCCTTATTCCTTAAAAATCACCACCTTATCATTCACATGGTTCATCAACCCTATCCTTCATGTCTATAACATATTCATCTTATTTAATTATTTTAGCCACACCTCTCTTTGGTGTACTGGCTATTAAGCCATCTCTAGGGTTTCATATATCATCACATGACATCACCTTGAATTGAGTCTTACACCATATCATAATATCAGGGTTCCACATAACATCACTTAAAACTAGGGTTTCATACTCAATAAACCATAATTAGACTTATTGTTCATCCCAATTTGGGTTTCTCATAACATCACCACCAATTAGGGTTTCTCATGTCATCACCCTCCATTAGGGTTTCTTATTCCATAACCCACATTTAGGGTTTACTATTCACATCACATCACCCTAGATTAGGAATTACTTTTCATATCACATCACCCTAAATTAGGGTTTACTATTCATATCACATCACCCTAGATTAGGGTTTACTATTCATATCACATCACCCTAGACTAGGGTTTACTATTCATATCACATCACCCTAGATTATGGTTTACTATTCATATCACATCACCCCATATTAGGGTTTACTATTCATATCACATCACCCTAGATTAGGGTTTACTATTCATCCCAAATAGGAGTGATCATCAAAGTACCTTGAATTAAGGTTTATCATATCATCACTATGTATTAAGATCATATCATCATCATGTATTAGGTTTTCACCTATCAATGCCCTCAGTTAGGGTTATGATTCATTAACCTTCATAATTAGGGTTTCATGATCTCATTTTCATGGATCATTCCCTAATTAGACATTCATTCATATTGGAAGTCCATTACTTGATTAACATTCATATAGGAAGTCCTTTCTCTCTCATCCCTTATAGGATGATGTTAGCTTCAGCCTTGATTAGGATAAGTCAACACAACATGAAAGAGAATTGACATATGGGTTATGTCATTATCACCATGATCATTAAAGCTTAATTACTTAATGGGTACTAATCACCCTATCTCATTAAAGGTACCATTATTATAAACACCATTGATTTTGATCATGTAATTGTCCACTTAAACCATTGACCTTTATTCACTTTAAGTGTTCATACAATTTGATTGATTACCTTCCAAATGATCTTGATCACTTAGACCTCAAATGGTCTTGACCAATCATACCTCAAACGGTCTTGTTTGAATACTCAAAACTGTTTAGAAAAGGTGGTCTTTGAAACTGTTTACTAAAGTAACCACTTGAGATCGTTTGCTAAAGTAAGGTTTTGAAACCGCATGAACTCAACTGGTTTGGGATTGTTTGGTCCCAAATGGTCTTGAGAATGTTTGGACTCAAATGGTCTTGAGACCGTTTGGTCCAAACCTCCTCAAAACCGCAAGGATCTCAAAGGCTCTCAACCATTCAAATTGATTTAGGGTTTCCAATGTTGAATCCTTCAACCATTAAATTCATGTAACCAATCATCAATTGGACCTATAACCATAATTCAATTGAGTTAATTAGGTCAACCTTCAACTGATTTGACCCTCAATTTACCCTCAATTTATCATCAATTAGGGTTTGAATCAATTGGATTAGGGTTTGGAATCGATGATCCTTCAACATTAACCAATGTGAAACTAGTTACTTTAAAACTATTGGACCGTCATCCAAATTGGACATGACCTGACCCCAAACGGTCTTGAGGTCGTTTGGATGACCTCCAAACGGTCTTGAGACCGTTTGACCATCATATCATCATAATCCAAGTCAATCAATCAAAGTTTGGATAATTGGATTGATCACCAAATCATCATTTGATTGCACTTCAACTTCGTACCTTTAGATCTTCAAACACCTAACCATAGTCAACCCTAGACCTCCAAACGGTCTTGGTTGACCTCCAAACGGTCTTGGGATCGTTTGGATGACCTCCAAATGGTCTTGAGACCGTTTTCCCATCATATCATCATTAACCATGTCATTCAATTAGGGTTTAGACCCTAGGATTGGTCACCAAATCAACACTTAATTGTATTTCAATTTGGTATCTTTGGACCTTCAAACACTTGACCATACTTAACCCTAGGCCTCCAAACGGTCTTGGGTGACCCCCAAACGGTCTTGAATCATTTGGGTGATCCCCAAACGGTTTTGAAACCATTTGGGTCAATCAACCCAAAGCATCAACTCATTCAATTGCAAAATCAGCACTTAGCTGATTAGGGTTTATACCATATGCTCGAATCTTTAAATACCTAACAATACTCAACCCTATACCTCCAAACGGTCTTGATTTACCTGCAAACGGTCTTGAGACCGTTTGGGTCAATCAACCCAAGTTTCCAACTTAATCAAAATAGAAATCAGCACTTAACCCGATTAGGGTTTTAGTGATTGATTGACCTTCAACTCATGAACCACTTGTAACTAATCAATTATAATTGGTGGATCATAAACCAACATTATTAGAAACAAATTTCCAAATGGTCAACCCTGGTCAACACCTCCAAATGGTCTGAAACCATTTGCCCTCATGCGGTTTGGTGAAACTGTTTCCCCTCAAACGGTTTGAAACCGTTTGCTCCCACAACGGTTTGGGAAACCGTTTGAGCAACTAAATGAAACCGTTTAGCTTTGATATTTGGTGAGGTGCTTTCTTATGATGATTTCATAATCATCAAGCTCTAAACCCACGAAACCTGCTGTGATTTCCATGGATATTGCATCAATCATCTGAATCTATAATTGTGAATGTAGAAATGATCATTATTTGATATGGAATTGAATGCAATAGCAAAGTTAGGGTTTCAAATTATAAAACCCGCCTCCAAATGAGCTACAAAGCTCCAAGATCACGCCAAAAATGGTGGATGAAGATTTTGCCACTCCCCCTAGGCTCGTCCTCAAGCTTTTGGTTGTAAAAGTTGGCTAGGGTTGAAGAGGAGATCGAATTAAGAAGAAATCAATGATTTACTTTCAATTTCCACCATGGAATCAAGGGGAAAAGAGGTCAAGAACCTTACCAACAGGTTGGGGTCGTCCTCCTCCTGTTCCAGAGCTTCTATTGGGGTCGACCAAGGCAAAGGAAGAAAGGAAATCCGAAAAGAAGTCCTTAAGTGAGTGGAAAAAGGGATATGTATAAGGAAATCCCAAGGAGAGAGAAATTGGGATTATTTCCTTTAATTCCCAAAATAATTTCCACCAAATCCCCCTCCATTTCTTGGAAAAGAATCCATCTTCATGTTCTTGCAAAACCTCTTCATTATCCAAGAATAAAGGGAAAAGAAATCAAGCACCTTAACCCTTATAATATCAATATCCATTTTTGAGTGGAATTTCTTTTTCTTATAATAATGGTGAGTGGAATTTCACCTCCTTAGGATATGCTCGTGACTTTTCAAGGCTTAAGCTTTCCCACACAAATCTGAATCCAACCATTTTATTTTTGGTTGAAGGCCCCCTCAATTATTTTATTTATTTTTGCATTAAATTGAATTATGGTTCCAATTAGGCTTAAATCTTGATTATTTTAATATCAAGATTCTCTCTCCTCCAATATCATTCAAATGAGGCGCCCCTCTCATTTTATTTGATCTAAATGATGTCAAGAAACATTAGGGATCTTATTGAAGTGGTAATTTCATATTGAACCTTAGGTTTTGGGTAAATTGCACTTTACACCAATACTAGGTTTTAATGCACAAACATTGTCCAACAAGCTCTATCTTGATGTCTAGGCTTGTGGAAACCATACCACTACATCATATACATTCTTATGATGTCTCAACATTAGAGAAAAATATTATTATGTAACATTTTTAAGTCATCCCCTTAACTTGGGTAATTTGCACTTATGTCCAAAATAAGCAAACATTGCTTCAACATTGTTCAAACAAGACCAAAATTGAAACATAAGTTCCTCATGAGCCCTAATTACTTTTCACAAGATAAGATTAAGCATATAATCATATTTATTTATTAAAACACCTAGGATTAAAGCATAACCCATGTCAGGGATGTTACAGACAGGGAGGTTAGCAGGAGGAGGAAAGGGATTATGATTGGGGATCAACATATCAGGAGGACGAGGAGCAGACACTGACACTTGATGGTTGATGTGTCATCCATTGTAGTGGATGATGACATTCTTGGATTTCTTCCTAGGATTTGTCACTACAAAGGAGAGTCATGGCCATAGATCACTTGCTAGGTAAGGATATTACATATGGATCGTCTGACCTGTCACCTTTCCTAGTCTGGATAGACCTGGCCGAGGGTGGAGTAGCAATGTCATACATCGGGTCCCTGGTCTTCATGTTTCTTGCGTCTTGACCCTCAACCCTTCTTTACTATTTTATCCTCTATAAGGAAGCCTCTTTTTTGACAAGTGGTACTAAGAATATTATATATGTATACCAACTATCACTTTGATTTGAGTTATTACAGAATCATAGGTCATGACTATGGTTGCAGGTAAGGAAAAAGAAACCAAAAGGATGGGAGGAAAAAAAATCAATTTTCTATATAGCTCCTTAACATTTCTTGGTCCCAATAGGTAAAATTCCACGGATATATTTGGGCTTTGGTCAGCTACTCTACTTAGAGAAAAATCATGGTTTGCTTTAGTTCCTATTTTGAAAGTAAGATACAATGCCTTCTTGTGGATTTAAATTGTTTTGGTCTAGTGGTGAAAATAACAAATGTCAAGCAACACAAATAAGTATGATCATTCTTAGAATATGAAGTATGTTATCTTTGTTTTTTAAATAATTTATTCATGTATTCTCAGAATGTCTTGTTCCAGACTTATGCCATGATCAGAACATAAATGCATTCAGTACCCGATGCACACATTAAACTATTATAATATTGGTCAAAATGACTTGTTTGGTTTATTCTCAAATTCAATCTGCAATACAAATTAAATACCAGCTAAATTGAACCATTGGGTTCTAATTTATCACTCAATTCCAAAGTAGCTTAGATTCGATCTGTAAACATGTTATGTTTCAATGTGGTAGGATTATTACAACTTCTCCTCAGATACAATGTTGGTGGCAATAAACAAGATGCTTGAACAACTGTGACTTAATTTCTGACCTCTACTTTCCATCTTACATAAAATTAATGCAGTAGAGGAGACTTCATTTTGGACCTCTTCTATTGGTATAATGCACATCAACCATAATGTTGTTACCACTGTGATTTTGTCTCTTTTTTCTTACGCTAGCATATTACGATATGAAGATCAATGCCTTGGTTTATTCAACACTGTGTCTTTTAATGGTTCATTAATAGTAATGGAAGTTATGTATGGATTGAGCTTAATGGTGTTATTCAGATGTATTCATTTAAATAAATACATGATGTCAACAACCGAGTAATATGAATGGCATTCCAAGGTGAGTTGATTGTGCTATGTTAGCCTTCAGTTGCTATTTGTTATTGAACCTTACAAAAGGTTTTTCATGCATTTACCTTTTGGATTATACCATAATATATATTGTTTGTTTATTATGTTCTTTTGTCTTCATTCAGTCCCATACCTGGTATTTGTGAGTAGGTATTATCAGTACCTATTCCTATAGCCAACGAACTAGGGGAAGTTCCTTTTTCTCATGATATGGAAGTGAAACCAACACAATGATCTTGTGCAGAAGAGTTTGAACGTTGTCCTTAGACAGAAGAAAAGGATTCAGAGTTCAGGTATATATATTTTAAATCTAGAGGTCATCATGTGTTATCATTGATCTTCTAAATTTGAAAGCCTCCATATGTTACCATTTGTTTCTGTTTTCTTTATATTTGACTCTATAATTACATTGCCTGGGGAGTTGTCTATTCTTCATCTACTTATTCACTTCAGTATTTGCACAAGCACACAATTAATGGTAAGAAAATCAATGCCTTTGAAGAGTCTAAATCGTATATTGGATATTGTTACTCACCTCAAACATTGTTCATTTTCTCCATGTGAAATATGACCATCTTTAATAATATGCCTCTAATTTTTAACATTCTAGCAGCTTCTAAAACATTAACAAGAATCCAAAGGAATGTGACATATCAAAATTGTAGACTTTCATGTGATAAAGGAGTAAATCTAAATTGTTACATACTGTAAATCATGACAAGGATTTAAATTAATATATATTTGATGATCTATAATTTGAACCTTTCTCTAACAGGATCTGCCTTCTTATATTCTGAAGATATTTGCATCAACCTATTGCTATTCTGACATAGCTCTATGTTAGTTAGTGTTGATGGAGAATCCTTCTGGTTGGATATTTCTCAGCAAGAAATCACATATTTTTGTAGAAACCAGGGGAAAAAAGTGTTTGCAAGAACCAATCTATTCGGGTATGTATCAAGGCAAAAGATTTTGTAGGCAAGGAACCACATTTGAAGGTTAGAAACTTGAAAATGTTTGTTTAAACCAAAATCATGATGCAAATGTAGAAATAAAAAATCTATAATATATCTTTGCATTTTATGTGGTTACATGTCTATTAGTATGCTAATATTACTATACTTCCATTTACTCTGTCACCGATATCTGATTTTCACCTTGCTAAACAATTGCTTGTGTTTGGATTACTTGAACCAGATCAAGCATACCAATTGATAGTTTTGGTCCTTATCTCTCCTTTCATATGCACATCAATGAAGTGATTAAGAATCAACATACAATGATACTTTGCATCTACCAGATTTTCAACTTAATTGATTATCTTTTCACTTTAAGTTGGTCTATAGGACCAGTGATACCATAAGTAAGAGATTGGAGATGGAGGATGGCATATATTGTTTATAGTTGTATGATGTGCATGAGGCGTTTAATTGTAAAGCTATTTGGTTACAAATGATTGCTTGAGTCTCTACCAAGTAGACCACACTAATAGATCAGTAGAACGAAAGTTCTTTTTTAATAAGATCTGAACTCTAAGGCATTCAAGTTGCATATCATATGCCCTATTGATAAATCATTCTAGGATCGTCACGAGTGTTTTCAATAAAAAAAACCAAGAATGGTCTATTTCTGAATGCACATAAAAAAGACTAGAACGTATTTGGTGTACACTATTTTAATTATGTATCATTTTTCACATTGATTGTCAGTCTTAATATATTTTATTTGTATGGCATGTGTTGTTCTATATTCCCTTTGTCTTTCAAATAAATTCTTTTATCTCAAACTCTTTAAATATACTTTTCTAGGAATGCTTACATCAAATTTTGGTTATTTCTTCTACAAGGACTTCTACGTATATTACTTTAGAATAAACCACACTTGAAACACTATTCTAGAAAACTTTGTAATAAGCTCCTCTTAATAATTTCTAAATATTAAGTTGAAGTTGGTAACCCTATTACCAATAAAGCAAGCAGCTTTAGTGTTTGCTTTCATGATGTCAAAAGCTAGAGGGACCCAACATGTCATATTACAATAAGAAGGCTTCTGGTTCCAATAAGAAACGTATAGTTCAAGGACTTGTATTGTTTTGTACAATATTTAAAATCAGTTGCTATCAACAATATTTGTGGTTGCATATTTAATAAACTAGATTCATTTCACGACTTCCAAGTAGCAAGACAGTTTGAATAAGTTCTAAATAAGCAGCCCCCTTGAAGTCTCTTGGTATGTCATTGGATTGTTGTTGCAGTAAATCACATACATATTATGGGCTTATTATTTAAAAGTTCTTTACATGAGAATTGGTCTAGAAATTGGTTGTAAACAACAAATTGTTTTGACCAGTGTAGAATCCTTCATAACAATAATGCCAACTGCAATGTTGTTTAATTACTCTAGTATCTAGTAAACAATATTTAAAGTTTCTACTCTACTTCTCTAACATCCCTATTGTAGTAGGTAACTCCATGTCAAATGGAAGACCTAGTACAATAAAGGTAACACATTCACTAGAAGTCTTAGCTAAATCATTGAGAAGGTGCAATGATTGATAGTTTAGGTGTTTTGAGAAGTTAGCAAGGCAACTTGAACATTCACTATGAACTTTTTTGTAGGTCAAGTTATTTGATGCCAAGAATGATTATCGAGAAGACCTTCGTATCACATCTTCATCCCAAACAAAATAACCCATTGTATAACCTTGATTGGAGTATTATAAACTGTTGTTCATGTACATGTGAAAGGTAAACTATGCAATAATTTCATTGGTTTGTTCAAGCACACATTATTTTCTCAAAATTAGTATCATACTCTCTTACTTTCACTCGCATAACACATATTATGTTAATGCATGTTAATTTATAGCTGGTTGCCATATCTCTTGTATAGGAACAACTGCCACAACAAAAGGAAGATAGGACAAAGGAATTATCCAATATATAGTCTCGGATTCACAAAATAGGTGTTGAGATATATGGAAACCTCAAACTTGGGGACCGGGTGGAACTGCCAGTGGTTGATGAGAATGATTTGTCTTTCAAGAATCTCCATGAATATCAATATCAACTACATGAGTTTCTTATGGCCAATCAGAAGCAGAGCATGGAGAAGTTTCTCTATTTTCAATCAAGAAGAGAAATATCTTAGCAGTCTTTCTCTTCATATGAGTTTGTCAATGTTATCATATTTGTTGATGATACCAGTGGTGGAATTCATAAAAAAGAAAAATCAAGATAGAAGAAGACACACATGATCATGTGGAATATAGATTCTACAGTGGATAGAGACAGTTAGAAGAATATATTGTATACATGTATCTTTTTTCCATGCATATTTTATAACAGGGGCCAAGTTAATGTCCTCCTCATGTGTACTCATTGTTCATATATAAATAAAAGTATCATTGTTGACATGGTAAGCACAACTCGATCTTGATTACGTTCATCTTTTTTCTTTTTGAAAACCCTCTATTGGCAAGCGACTGACTGGATACATAATGTCTCTTACTACATATGTATGTGTCGTACATGGTATCTTTCACTACACACTATCTATAATTGCATGTGTAGTAAATGCTAATTTTTTCTATAAATCAACTACATATACAAATTGTAACCAGTGTCGTCTCTTTCTACATATCATAGCTACAAATTGAATTGTAGTCATATATTTAGGTATAATAGAAACTACATTTTTATGTGTAAGGACATTTTTTTACCTACAATTAGGGTTACGTGTGAATTTGTAGCTAGAAGAATAACTAACTACAACTTTGAAAATTGTAGCCTAAACAAAAAAGCTACACGGATATTAGCTTCATATTATAAATGTAAAGATAAATGTAGTCAAAGCTTTTAGCTACAAATTTTGGGGTTTTCACTGCGATTAGTTTTTGTAGTTAAAGACCATATTTTTCATAGTGATAGCATGTTTTACCTAGATTTAATATAACCAAATGATGGTAATTGGGCATGAATAGTCCTTGAATGACTAATACAATCTTGGAATACTCTATTACTATTGTTGAAACTCTAGTGTGCTATGACTCGACGGTTACACCTTGATTTATGTGTGGGTTCATACTTGAGAATGGTATGGAATGTGATGGTGATGCTTCACCTTATGCATCCATGATCCAATAGGGATGTTGTGAGTTAGGGTTTGGGGTATAAATGTTGATTAGTAACATTAATATGATTTATCTTGTTGAACCTAAATCTAATGCAAATAGATAAAGATGAGTGTTCATGTTTAAAATTCTTATATGATGGAATGATTGTGGAATATCCTCCTTAATATGATCATAACCTTGATAGGTTAATTGGTGGTTATCATAGCCACATGGTTTATAGTTTCTTATGCTAAACATGTGCATTATGAATATGATGAGGGTTAATCATATCTAGATTCCTTGCATGTCTATGTAATAGAGGAATGTTCTTAATGTTAATATAGCATTGCTATGATTGTTGATGAATATCTCCTAGCTCATTAATGCAATATTGGGTTGATCTGGTGTATTATATGTAAGTGATTTTGTTGAGCCTTGTTATAAGGCATGCAAAGTTAATGATGATCTTGCATGGAATAGTATGATGGTCTTAATGCCCTTTGGGCATGGTTGAGCCCTAAATGAGGTGTAATCCTCTTGTGTTGTTATGGGTTGATACCCTATGATATTGTGAAAAGGATTTTATATCCTTTGATAGTATGATAGTCTAAATGACCTTTGGGCATGGTTGAGCCCTGAATAAGGTGTAATCCTATTGTGTTAATAAGGGTTGATACCCTATGATATTGTGAAAAGGATTTATATATTGTGATAGTATGATGACTAGTGTAGCCTCATGAATGGTAAGTGAATAGTACCATGTCATGATGAGATGAGAAATTATGTTTCACATGTTTTATATCTTTTGAAGTTGTGATATTTATATGTTTGCTAGAAGTGAATTAGGGTTTGTATGTCCACTTGTTTAATGCAGTCTTAATTCACCCAATTGGCATAACTAATCAAGTGAAACTTTAATCATGTAGTCCCCTGTGTCATAGGTCCATTTGAGTATCAGAACTTTCCAAATGGTGAAGTGAGTATTCCTAAGGGAAACTCAAAGTGCATACTGATGAGTATGCATGGTGCTTGTCATCCTAAATTCAAGTGTTTAGGGAGGATGACTATGGTCATACCTAGCCCTTAGTTTGAGAACGACGGTGGTCGTGTCTCGGTGCTTATATATGTGATGAGATTGGAGGACAACTGTGGTTGTACCTTGGATGGTAGGGTATGCGTACCCACCTCCTTTCACTAGTGTTGTGACCTGTACCAAGGACAGACTAGTCTGTTAGTAGCTTGACCTTATGTGAACTCTTCCTAGATCTTATATGGCACTGATTTTGACTTAGCCGTGGTCAGTTGGATTTTGAGTGGTATCCTCAATTTCCTCAAAGCATAATAAAAGATGTAAGATAGTCGTGTAGCATATCTGATTAGGGTTATACACAACGATTCATATTGGATTATAACCCATATTTGCTTTCTTTTCATTGATATCATGTATAGTATAATAAGAGATAATAGATATGCTTATGTTGTAGTTATGCTCATGTTGTAAACATACTTATGTTGTCAAATATATTAACATTAATGGTTAAGATGTTGCTGCTAGCTATGTTTAATATTGCTTTCCATGCCTATGTAATTAGAAATTCTTAAACTACTAATCATGCCTATGTAGTTCATTGTGTTATGATGTTAGTTCTACTTATGATATAGATCTGTTCCCTTTATTTGAGATGCCAATATTGATAGCCATGTTATGTTACTAGACATATTCATGATGTCAAGGATGCTTATGCCACTAGATTGTTTGTGTTGTTAGCAAGGAATATGATGATAGTCAGTTTAATGAGGATGACTTTTATTAGATGTAATTTGATGAAATTTGAGTAGATATCTATCTAGAGAAATGGATTTATTTGTTACCTATATGTACATTGATAGTCATACTTGTTGCTCAGAGTAATTGCTTAATTCTTTTAGCATACTTGAACTGTTAAATCTGTTCAATTGATTATTAAATACTCCAACTGCTCAGTTATTTACTATTTAAAATGTTGTAATCAATAAGCATTGTTGGAGGTTATATCTCTTTCTTGGACATGGGTCTCACCCTTGTGGTTTGCCACATTTTTTTTAGGTAATCGGAAGTGACGAAAACAAACACGTGGAAGCAAAGAGGAGATATAGTAATGAATCTTTGAGAAAGTTGATTAGATGTCTAGTGTATCCTAGAGTCTTCCCTGTACTCTCAGGTCCAGGCAGGAAAAGTTTGTGTATGGTGTTTCAAACGAATTGAACTTGTGTTAGCATATTAATGCTTATTTGTGTGGCATATACAAATATTGTTCTCCTATGCATATATGTTGTGGCTAAGGCAATAGAACAATTTGTATCAAATTCTTGGCATAATATGGATAAAAGAAAGATGTTGGGATCTTATGCAAATGTTTCTCAGTAGGTGCTGAGGTTGAAATGGGTTTTAATTTATTCATATTTTTAGGTATGTGGTTAATTAGTGATTGATTGTGCTATATGTTTTGAGTAATCTTGTTTAGTGTAACTGTAACATCCCTGACCTGGGTTATGTACAAACCCTAGGTGTTTTGCCTAATAAAGTTGATTAGATACTTTCTTTTAATTCTTGAAAAGTAATTAAGGCTTTTGAGGAACTTATATTTCATTTCAGTCCTTTTTGAATAATGTTGGAACATTGTTTTGTTAATAATGGACTAAAGTGCAAATTACCCAAGTAGAGGGGTTAACTTTCAAATTGCACATGTTAAGATGTTCCTATGATGTTGAGACATCATAAGAATGTATATGATGTAGTGGTAAGGTTTTCTCAAGCTTGAGTACTAAGATATAGCTTGTAGAGCAATCCTTGTGCATTAAAACCTAGTTTTGGTGTAAAGTGCAATTTACCCAAAACCTAGGGTTCAACATGTAAAATAACACCTCTAGAGGGTCTCTCATGTTTCTTGGCATCAAGTGGAGAAAAGAAAATGAGGAGGGCGCCTCATTTAAATGATCATGGATGAGAGGGAATCTTGATATGGAATAATCAAGATTTAAACATAATATGGCTCTTTAATATAACTTAATACAAAAGGAAAATATATTAATTATGGAGCCCTTCAACCAAAAGTTGGAGGATGTTTTTTTAATAGAATGGAAGAGCTTGTGCCATGCTTGGGCACCAAAAGGATCTTGGTTGAGTGGAAGTTATTCACATTAATAAATATATAGCAATATCCAATTAAAGGATCGATATTAACACATATACATCTTTTTAAGGTGTTTAGTTCCTTTTCCTTTAAAAACCTTGGATAATGGAGAAGTTTTGCAAGGTTTTAGAAGGTGGCCACGTAGAAAAGAAATGGAGGAGGACTTTGTGGATATATGTGGGAGAATAAAAGGAAGTAATCCTCTTCTTTCCATTTTCCTTGAAAACCCATAAATATATATGTATCTTTTCCAAGAACACAAAGGATCGTTTCCCTTAATTCTTTTCTCTCTTCACTTGCTTTGGCCGACCAAGGAAGAGCTCTGGACCAGAGGAAGGACGACCAAACCAGCTTGGTAAGTCTTGATCATCTCCTACCTCGAATTCATGGTGGAAATCATAAAACAAGGTTAGATTCATGGTGTTCTTCACATGATAACCTTTTCTAGCCATCTTGTTCATCCAAAGATTGAAGGACAAATCTTGGACAACTGCTGGAGATCAAAATACCATTAAAACTACGGAGCTTGGAGCTCTGGATCAGTTCCAGAGGGGGGTTTTATAACTCTAACCCTTAAGCTTTGCTAATGCATCCTTCCCTCCTAAAATTGTTGGTTAATTCTTCTTCTTTAGATACTCTTGTGTTCTTGCTATAAGTTCCATGAAGAATAGCCCTTGTTCTTGGTTGAACATAGGTATACGAAGGTGGCATTAATTTTGATGTTTATCCAAGAAAATTTCTTTAGCAAACGGTCTCCTTTTCTTTCTCAAACGGTTTACCAAACCGTTTGGGAGCAAACGATTTCAAACCGTCTGATTGCAAACAGTTTCAACCAAACTGCATAGAAGCAAATGGTCCAAGACCATTTGGAGGCGTTGACCATTTGGAGGTCTGTTGAAAATCATTTAGATCAAAAATCTATATATAATTATCAATTAATTCCAATTGGTTCACCAATCAAAGGTCCATCAACTATCTAAACTCTAATCGGGTTAATTGTTGTTTTGATAATTGTTTAAGGTTGAGACTTGGGTTGAGTGACCCGAACGGTTTCAAAACCATTTGGGGATCACGCAAACAGTCTCAAGACCATTTGGTTATCACCCAAGACCATTTGGAGGTCTAGGATTAAGTGTGGTTGACCAATTGAAGATCCAAAGGTTCTAAGTTGAAGTACAACTAATTTCTGATTTGGTGATCAACTCAATGGTCCAATTCCTAATTAGTTGACTTGGTTTTTGTTGTTGACTTGGGAAAACGGTCTCAAGACCATTTGGAAATCATCCAAATGATCCCAAGACCGTTTGGGGTCAGGTCATGACCAATTGGATGATGGTTCAATGGGTTCAAATCAATTAGACTCACATTGAATTATGTTGAAGGGTCGTTGATTCCAAACCCTAATCCAAATGTTACAAGCCCTAATTGATGATCAATTGATGATCAATTGAGGGTCAAATCAGTTGAAGGTTGACCTAATTAACTCAATTGAATGATGGTGATAGGTCTAATTGATGATAGATTACATGTACTTAATCGTTGAGGGGATCAACAATGGAAACCCTAATTTAATTGAAGTGGTTGAGACACTTTTTGGTCCTTGCGGTTTTGATGGGGTTTGGACCAAAAGGTCTTAAGACCATTTGAGTTCAAACGGTCTCAAGACCATTTGGGACTAAACAGTCTTAAGACCATTTGGGACCAAACGATCCCAAACTGTTTAGGCTCATGCGGTTTCAAGGTCGGTTGTGTCCATGCGGTTTCAAAAGTCAAACTTAACCAAACGATCTTCACCTCCTTCTTGGGCAAACGGTCTTGGAGGTCTACTTTTCCAAACAGTCTCAAGGGCAGACCAAGACCGCATGAAGGTCCAAACAGTCTTAGACCGTTTGGAGGTTTAGTGTGCATGACCGTTTGAGGTCTAAATAGGTAAAGATCGTTTGATGCCTTAGTAGTCAAGCTGGTTTGGTGGTTGATTAACCTAAACCTCATGGATATTTAAAGTGGTTAAATGAAAAAGTGTTTAGTCAATTAATTCATGATGTAATCAAAGGTGATCATGATACTTATACCTTAATGGGATAGTGTGATTGAAACCCATGAAGCAGTTAAACTCTAATGATTACAATGGTAATTATATAACCTTGAAGTCAATTCTTTTTCATGATTGAGTTGATTGAACCTAATCTAGGCTGAAGCTAATATCATCCAATAACAGATGAGAGAGAAAAGACTGTTTATATGAATGTTAATCAAGTAATGGACTCCCAATATGATTGAATGCCTAATTAGGGTATGATCCATGTTGGTGAGATCATGAAACCCTAATTATGATGGTTAATGAATCCTAACCCAAAATTGAGGGTATTAATGGGAGTAATCTTAATACATGATGAAGGTAGGATCCTAGTTCATAATGATGACATGATAAACCTTAATTCAAGGTACTTTAATAATCACTCCTACTTGGGGTGAATAGTAAAACCTAATCTAGGGTAATGCGATGTAATTTGAATAGTAAACCCTAATCTAGGGTAATGTGATGAAATATGAATAGTAAACCCTAATCTAGGGTAATGTGATGATGTGAACAGTAAACCCTAATTTTGGGCTATTCTTTTAAGCATGAAGCTCTATGATTGGATAATGAAATGAGGAATCACTATTCCTAATTGAGTTAAGGGAATGATTAATCCTACTTAAATTGAAAAGGGAAACCCTAACACTAGTAGTAAGGGCATAGTGGTACAACCCTTGAATAGTGAAGTTATCTTTGTTTTGTAATATGTTGATATGAAATTGATGTACCTATTATCATCTGTGTTAATCTGCACGTTTTATGAAATATTGAATATAGCCAGGTAAGAGTTATGATGCTTTGTTCATTAAAAAGTATTTAATGAGCCTTGTAAGCAATAATATGCAATGTTGCCAATTGAAAAGTAACAATTGAGATTGACAGGCTATATGAGCCATGTGAAATACCTGCAATGCTACTATTATGTTTACACTGTTAAATGACTTAATGGCATTGAGTTACCTGTTAAAGTGGTAACAAGTGATTTGATGATCTGAGGGTTGAAAACCCATATTCTGGGATCATGATGATAAATTGATAGGGGATTGAGATCCAATATTAATAAAGCTGTGAATTGAACTTGATTCAAATAGTACTCTTTCTTTATAACAATTGTTTTAATGGTTATGTTTGAAAATATGCCTGATGCTAAAAGAATGTTGTAATGTACTTAATTAATCAAGTAAAATGATATCACGTAGAGCCCTGACCATAGATCCATCATCGTCAGAAGTTGGGTAATGGTGAAATAGGTTTTCCTAAGGGAACACCTGGAGAGCATACTTTTGAGTATTTGGGGGTTATGGACGCGGATATCCTTATGTCCTAATGGAGGAATTGATGTGAGATAGACACTTGATCTATCAATACTTCATTATATGTATATGTCGGGAAGATGTAACACTAATCTCCTGATGATGATGTTAATGCCGAATCAATGTGAGATAACTTGAAATCCCTCGATTGCGAAGAGAGTATAGTATGACACTGTAACTCTAATAGTGAAGTTTCCAGAATACCCTAAAAAGCTATTATAGCAGAGACACAAGATGTCATGCATGTTGTTCCTCACACTGACTGAGGAAGATGATTTCATAGGAATCCAGCTCTTTTGATGACCTATGTATGGTACCGATTGTGATTTTGTAATGGTCGGTTGGAGTATGAGCGATATACCTCATCTCCTTAGGGAATAAGTTTGTATGTAATATGTAATCATCCTTGTGGCATAATTGCTTAGGTTGAACTATAAAAACAAAGATTGATGATATATTGTTTAATATGTCTTGACTATATAAATAATATACATGTTCTTCATATTCCTTATTTATTAAATGACTTGTTATTCAATCAAGTTAAAATTGAAATGGTTGCACAAAGAATACCATTCTATCTAGTTTACTCATTGAATAACCTTCTGTTGGATATTTATAATTCTACTACTCAATATTATTCCTCTAATTGCAATAAAAATGTTTTTGGTGAAGGGTTACTACTCTCACTGGGGCATTTATTCAATTGTCTCACCCCTGTGGGATTAAATTTTTAGGTAATTTCCAAAGAAGAGGAAGAAACCCTTCAGTGGGTGAGCAGCAACAGTAGCAGCAACAACATTAGGGACAACAGTGATCCTCAGGTGGAGACACTATCTGTCAGGTCTTGTATATAGAGAGCCCTATGTGTCGTCTTTGTACTCTCAGGTCCTAGGAGTCAGTAGGTAGTTTGATATAGATCTGAGATTTTTGGCGTAATGCCTCAAGAATTTTTTCACACTGCTTATGTACAATTTAACAGGGCAGTTGATGCTCATGACTACTCGAAATGTGATAATACAGAGATATGCTGATGTATCAACTTGTAAATAACTTATCTTGTTTCTTTATGAAAAAATTCCTACAGTTTGTGGACCTTTACGAAAAAGTTTTAACAATTAGTAATTTTTAGTAATTCCGCTGCTAATTAATCGATTTTGCACCATTAATAACATTTTATCCGAGACATGCCCCACAATTAGTGGTATCAGATCTCTAGGTTTGCTGAGTCTACAGAGCAATTGGACTAGGGTTGTAGAGTTTGTTCTGGTGTCTTCTAGTATATCTAATATTGTCTTCTACTCATATAGGAGGAGAAGATCAAAATAAAAATGTCTGGATCACATGAGGAACACGTTGCCAAGAATAGTGTTGCTGCACCCGGAGGAGGTGGAAGAAACAAAGAAAGGGAGGAACCTGTGCCTGAACCACCCCAGTTCAACCCAGCTGACATGGGGAACCTAGCCTTCCAAGCCATGTTTGGGCAGTTCATGACTGCCATGACACACATGACTAATAGTATGCCTATACATGTACCTAGGGCACCTACCCATCCAGAAGGGCAAGGATCCGGCAAGACGTTTGAACGACTTTGCCGAGTTGGAGCCACAGAGTATGCTGAAACAGCTGACCTAGTAGATGTTGACTTATCGCTAACTGAACAATAGAAGGCCTTTAGAATCCTGAACATCCCAGAAGTTGAGAAGGTCAGACATGTTGTGTATCTTCTCAAGGGGAGTGATGGTCACTGGTGGACCATGGAGGAAGGGAAAAGGCCACGTGTGGAGGTCGAATGGGAAGTTTTCTGATGGGAATTTATCAACAGATACTTTCTTAAGACATTTCTGGATGAGAAAATCTCTCAGTTTGAAAGGTTAAGACAAGCACTGATGAACATTAGTGAATACGAGGCTAAATTCATTGAGTTGTTGCGGTTCTGGCCACATATGGCAACTACAGATGAAGAGCGGATTAGGCATTTTGAGAAAGGATTAAATGCTGAGTTGACCACCCCTGTGTCTACTCTGGAAAATAGGGAAAGGTTTTCTACCTTCATGGAGGCGGTCAAAAGGATAGAGAGGTCTGTGTCAGAGAAGAGACAGACCAAGAACAAGAAGATGTACCCCCAGTTCGCGAGATCCTCATCCAAAGGTTTCAAGAAACCTAGGTTTTCTGTGCCTACACCACCACCTAGATTCAGTACCCAGACGTAGTGGACGTCAAATAGGGGTAGAGGATGAAGTCTACCACCAGAAGGAGCTCGTAGCTCAGCATCTATGTCGGTCACAGGACCAACTAGACCACAACAAGTGACCAAAAGATGTTATATCTGTGGAAAGGTGGGACATCTGATGAAGGATTGTAGAGCCCGAGAGGTGAGAGTGACTCAAATCCAAAGGCAGAGTCAACAAGGATCTCATAGAAGACAGATTCCAAGAGGAGCTAGAGGGCGTGGACAAGCGTCCCAAGATGGATAATCGACACCTAGTCATTGAGCACCGAATCAACCACAGGCGATTGCAAGATTCTACGTGATGAATCCACCTGATGCAGTGATCAACCATCGGGTTGTGGCAGGTTAGATGGAATTGTTTTATTCTGATAGGTCTACATCTTGTGTTATATTTGTTTTAATTGATCTGGGTGCTACGCACTCCTTTATCACTCGAAGGGTGATTCTTGACTGCAATATGATGGTTAGTCATAGAGCAGATAATTTGTTGTTGGAGACTCCTTTGATGGGATCTGTTGTTTTGTGGGAGGTATGTTCTCCCTGCCTCCTCTCCTTTTTTGAACATCACATTCAAGTGGAACTCATACCACTTGAGATGCAAGGGTTTTATATAATCCTTGGGATGGACACCTTAGAAAGGTATAAGGTTGTCTTGGATTGTGAGTCCAAGCAAGCTGTATTCACTGATGAAAGTGACACATGGATCTTTAAAGGAGATAGAAAGATTCTTCCAACCTGTCTTGTGTCAGCTATGGTTACTGAGAAGATGATGAGGCAAGGATGTTATGCATTCTTTGCCCATGTAGTAGATACCACCATGGAGAGTCCTAATCCTGCTGAAGTTCCTATAGTCAGGGAATTTAAAGATGTATTTCCTGAAGAACTTCCAGGTGTACCTCCACCCCAATAAATAGATTTTGAAATTAATCTAATCTCGGACACGCAGGAAATAGCACAAACACCATATAGGATGGCGCCTGCTGAGATGGAAAAACTCAATAAACAACTACAAGAGTTTCTTGAATAGGGTTTCATCTGACTAAGTACTTCACCCTGGGGTGCTCCGGTCCTCTTTGTTAAAAAGAAAGACAGATCAGTACGGTTGTGCATTGATTATAGATAATTAAGTAAAGTAACCATAAAGAATAAGTATCCTCTACTGAGGATTGATGATCTCTTTGACCAGTTGTGTGGTGCAACTGTCTTCTCAATGATAGATTTGAGGTCGGGATATCATCAGTTGTGTATTAAGGAAGGTGACGTACCTAAGTCTACTTTCAAGACAAGGTATGGTCACTATGAGTTCACAGTTATGTCGTTTGGACTAACTAATGCACCAGCTGCATTTATGGAACTCATGAATAGAATCTTATGACCTTTTCTTGATCAGTGTGTTGTCGTCTTTATAGATGACATCCTGATGTACAGTAGAGATGCTCAGCAGCATGAGCAGCATCTCCGTCAGGCTCTAACTTTGCTAAGAGAGCATAAGTTATATGCTAAGTTTAGCAAGTGTGAGTTCTGGTTACCAGAAGTTTCTTTTTTTGGGACACATAATATCTACTTCAGGTATACGTGTTGACCCTAAAAAGGTAGAATATGTCCAGCAATGGGAGAAACAGAAGACACCGACAGAGATTCGAAGATTCTTAGGTTTGGCAGGCTATTATAGGAGGTTGATTAAGAACTTCAGTTCTATAGCTTTACCCTTCACCAAGTTGACCAAGAAAGATGTTCCTTTTGCCTGGAATGGCAAGTGTCAGCAATCATTCTAGCTGTTGAAAGAGAGGCTGACAAGTGCACCTGTGCTTGTGTTACCTGAGCAAGGGAAAGGATATATAGTTTTCTGTGATGCCTCTAAGAATGGACTAGGATGTGTGTTGATGCAGGATAAACAAGTGATATCTTTTGCTTCTCGACAGCTTAAGAAACACGAGGAGAATTATCTGACACACAATTTAGAACTAGCTGTTGTAGTTCATGCCTTAAAGATCTAGAGACATTATCTTTATGGAGAAACATTCTAGATTTTCACAGACCATAAGAACCTTAAGTATATCTTTTCTCAGCATGATCTTAACATGAGGAAACGCCGCTGGATGGAGTTAATCAAGGATTATGATTGTACAATTGATTACCATCCAAGGAAGGACAATGTAGTTGTTGATGCTTTGAGTAGGAAATCAGCAACACCATCCTTAGACAGAGCACAACTTAATTCCTTGTGTGCTCTAGGAGGGATATGCTTATCTCTTTAAGGCAGGATAATGTACAGTTAAAAGTATCGTTGTTATCAGGATTGTTAGCTAAGATGCACATAAAACCTACTCTGAGACAACAGATTAAGGAGGCACAACAAGTTGATGCTGCAGTTCAACAGATTAGATCAGAGTATGGTAATAAGAAATGAGATGGTTTCCATGACTCAGATGATCAGGTAGCATGTTATCATGGTAGGATGATAGTGTCGGATGTGGATAATTTAAGGAAGTTAGTCCTAGAATAAGCTCATTCTTCAATGTATGTTATGCATCCAGGAAGCACCAAGATGTATCGCAACTTGAAAAATATGTATTTGTGGCCTGGGTTGAAGAAGGACGTTACTGAGTTCGTTATGCTGTGTCCTATGTGTCATCGAGTTAAAGCTGAACACCAGAAGCCGCAGGAACAATGCAAACTTTACCCATACCACAATGGAAGTAGGATCATGTAACCATGGATTTTGTGGTTGGTTTACCTAGAACAGCCAAAGGTCATGATTCCATCTGGGTAATATTTGATAGGTTGACAAAGACAACACATTTCTTACCTGTCAAAACAACCTATTCTGCTGAGAAGTTGGCACAGTTATATGTAGATGAGATAGTGCGGATGCATGGGGTCCCAGTTACCATTGTTTCTGACAAAGGTCCCCAGTTTATGAGTTGTTTTTGGGAGCGACTTCATAAAGCCTTAGGCACACAGTTAAGGTTTAGTACAACCTTTCATCCTCATACTGATGGACAATACAAAAGAGCTATACAAACCTTGGAGGACTTTCTTAGGGCATGTGTCCTTCAGTTTACAGGAAGTTGGGATCTACATCTAAGTTTGATAGAGTTTGCCTACAACAATAGCTATCAACATAGCATTGATATGGCACCTTATGAAACTTTGTATGGTAGGCGTTGTAGATCTCCCCTATGTTGGTATGAAACCAGTGAATATCAACTTTTAGGTCATAATCTTATGCAGCAGACCACCGAGAAGATTAAAATAATACAACAACAGTTGAAGACTGCACATGATAGATAGAAATCTTATGCTGATAAGTGTCGTAGACCTTTAGAATTCCAGGTTGGAGACAAATTATACCTCAAAGTCTCACCTTGGAAAGGAGTTCTTAGATTTGGAAGGAAAGGAAAGTTAGCTCCTAGGTTTATGGGGCCTTATCCAATCATTGAATGGATTGGAAAGGTACCTTAGAAGCTAGAGTTACCACCTGAGTTGCAAAAGTTACACCCAATGTTCCACATTTCCATGTTAAGGAAATGTCATCCTGACATAGAATCAGTTCTACAACCTATGGAAGTAGAATTGAATGATGATATATCTTATGTTGAAGGACCTATAACAATCCTTGACAGAAGAATTAAAAAGCTGAAGAAGAAAGACATAAGTCTTGTGAAAGTCCTCTGGAATCATCGTGGCATTGAAGAAGCTATGTGGGAACTAGAGGAAGAGATGAGGAGGAAATACCCTGCTCTTTTCTCTTAATAAGTTTTTGTAATGATTTCAGGGATGAAATCCTTGTAAGGGATGGATAATTTGTAACATCCCTGACCTGTGTTATGTACTAACCCTAGGTGTTTTGCCTAATAAAGTTGTTTAGATGCTTGCTTGTAATTCTTGAAAAGTAATTAAGGCTTTTGAGGAACTTATATTTCATTTCAGTCCTTTTTGAATAATGTTGGAACATTGTTTTGTTAATAATCGACTAAAGTGCAAATTACCCAAGTAGAGGGGTTAACTTGAAAATTGCACATGTTAAGATGTTCCTCTGATGTTGAGACATCATAAGAATGTATATGATGTATTAGTAAGGTTTCCTCAAGCTTGAGTACCAAGATATAGCTTGTAGAGCAATCCTTGTACATTAAAACCTAGTTTTGGTGTAAAGTGCAATTTACCCAAAAATCTATGGTTCAACATGTAAAATAACACCTCTAGAGGGTCTCTCATGTTTCTTGGCATCAAGTGGAGAAAATAAAATGAAGAGGGCACCTCATTTGAATGATCATGGAGGAGAGGGAATCTTGATATGGAATAATCAAGATTTAAACATAATATGACTCTTTAATATAACTTAATACAAAAGGGAAATATACTAATTATGGAGCCCTTCAACCAAAAGTTGGAGGATGTGTTTTTAATAGAATGGAAGAGCTTGTGCCATTCTTGGGCACCAAAAGGATCTTGGTTGAAGTGGAAGTTATTCACATTAATAAATATATAGCAATATCCAATTAAAGGATGGATATTAACACATATACATCTTTTTAAGGTGTTTAGTTCCTTTTCCTTTAAAAACCTTGGATAATGGAGAAGTTTTTCAAGGTTTTAGAAGGTGAACACGTAGCCAAGAAGTGGAGGAGGACTTGGTGGATATATTTGGGAAAATAAAAGGAAGTAATCCTCTTCTTTCCATTTTCCTTGAAAACCCATATATATATATATATATATATATATATATATATATATATATATATATATATATATATATATATATATATATATATATATATATATATATATATATATATATCTTTTCCAACAACACAAAGGATCGTTTCCCTTAGTTCTTTTCTCTCTTCACTTGCTTTGGCCGACCAAGGAAGAGCTCTGGACCAGAGGAAGGATGACCAAACCAGATTGGTAAGTCTTGATCATCTCCTACCTCGAATTCATGGTGGAAATCATAAAACAAGGTTAGATTCATGGTGTTCTTCACATGATTTCCTTTTCTAGCCATCTTGTTCATCCAAAGATTGAAGGGCAAACCTTGAACAACTGCTGGAACTCAAAAACCACTAAAACTATGGATCTTGGAGCGCTGGATCAGTTCTAAAGGCGGTTTTTATAACTCTAACCCTTAAGCTTTGCTAATGCATCCTTCCCTCCTAAAATCATTGGTTAATTCTTCTTCTTTAGATACTCTTGTGTTCTTGCTATACATTCTTTGAAGAACAGCCCATGTTCTTGGTTGAACAGAGTTAGACAAAGGTGGTGTTAATTTTTTATGTTTATCCAAGAAATTTTCTTTAGCAAACAGTCTCTTTTTCTTGCTCAAACGGTTTACCAAACCGTTTGGGATCAAACGGTTTCAAACCATTTGATTGCAAACTGTTTCAACCAAACCGCATAGAAGCAAATGGTCCAAGACCGTTTGGAGGCCTTGATCAGGCATTGACCATTTGGAGGTCTGTTGAAAATCATTTAGATCAAAAATCTATAAATAATTATCAATTAATTCCAATTGGTTCTCCAATCAAAGGTCCATCAACTATCTAAACTATAATCGAGTTAATTGATGTTTTGATAATTGTTTAAGGTTGAGACTTGGGTTGAGTCACCCAAACAGTTTCAAAACCATTTGGGGATCACCCAAATGGTCTCAAGACCGTTTGGTGATCACCCAAGACCATTTGGAGGTCTTCGGTTAAGTGTGGTTGACCAATTGAAGATCTAAAGGTTCTAAGTTGAAGTACAACTAATTGTTGATTTGGTGATCAACTCAATGGTCCAATTCCTAATTCGTTGACTTGGTTTTTAGTGTTGACTTGGGCAAACGGTCTCAAGACCGTTTGGAGGTCATCCAAATGATCCCAAGACCGTTTGGAGGTCAGCCAAATGATCCCAAGACCGTTTGGGGTCAGGTCATGACCAATTGGAAGATGGTTCAATGGGTTCAAGTCAATTAGACTCACATTGAATTATGTTGAAGGGTCATCGATTCCAAACCCTAATCCAATTGTTTCAAGCCCTAATTGATGATCAATTGAGGATCAAATCAGTTGAAGGTTGACCTAATTAACTCAATTGAATGATGGTGATAGGTCTAATTGATGACATATTACATGTACTTAATCGTTGAGGGGATCAACAATGGAAACCCTAATTTAATTAAAGTGGTTGAGACACTTTTTGGTCCTAGAGGTTTTGATGGGGTTTGGAACAAACAGTCTTAAGACCGTTTGAGTCCAAATGGTATCAAGACCATTTGGGACCAAACGATCCCAAACCGGCTCATGCGGTTTCAAGGTCGGTTGTGTCCATGCAGTTTCAAAAGTCAAACTTGACCAAACGGTCTTCACCTCCTTCTTGAGCAAATGGTCTTGGAGGTCTACTTTACCAAATGGTCTCAAGGGCAGACCAAGACCGCATGAAGGTCCAAATAGTCTTAGACCGTTTGGAGGTTTAGTGTGCAAGACCATTTGAGGTCTAAATAGGTCAAGATCGTTTGATGCCTTAGTAGTCAAGATGGTTTGGTGGTTGATTAACCTAAACCTCATGGATATTTAAAGTGGTTAAAGGACAAATGTTTTTAGTCAATTAATACATGATGTAATCGAAGGTGATCATGTTACTTATACCTTAGTGGGATAGTGTGATTGAAACCCATGAATAAGTTAAACTCTAATGATTACAATGGTAGTGATATAACCTTGAAGTTAATTTTTTTTCATGATTGAGCTGACTTAACCTAATCTAGGCTGAAGCTAATATCATCCAATAAGGGATGAGAGAGAAAAGATTGTTTATATGAATGTTAATCAAGTAATGGACTCCCAATATGAATGAATGCCTAATTAGGGTATGATCCACGTTAGTGAGATCATGAAACCCTAATTATGCTGGTTAATGAATCCTAACCCAAAATTGAGGGTATTAATGGGAGTGATCTTAATACATGATGAAGGTATGATCCTAGTTAATAATGATGACATGGTAAACCTTAATTAAAGGTACTTTAATGATCACTCCTACTTGGGGTGAATAGTAAACCCTAATCTAGGGTAATGCGATGTAATGTGAATAGTAAACCCTAATCTAGGGTAATGTGATGAAATATGAGAAGTAAACCCTAATCTAGGGTATGTGATGATGTGAACAATAAAACCTAATTCCGGGTTATGCTTTTAAGCATGAAGCTCTATGATTGGATAATGAAATGAGGAATCACTATTCCTAATTGAGTTAAGGGAATGATTAATCCTACTTAAATTGAAAAGGGAAACTGTAACCCTAGTAAGGGCATAGTGGTACAACCCTTGAATAGTGAAGTTTTCTTTGTTTTGTAATATGTTGATATGAAATTGATGTACCTATTATCATCTGTGTTAATCTGCACGTTTTATGAAATATTGAATATAGCCAGGTAAGAGCTATGATGCTTTGTTCATTAAAAAGTATTTAATGAGCCTTGTAAGCAATAATATGCAATGTTGCCAATTGAAAAATAACAAATGAGATTGACAGGCTGTATGAGCCATGTGAAATACCTGCAATGCTACTATTATGTTTACACTATTAAATGACTTAATGGCATTGAGTTACATGTTAAAGTGGTAACAAGTGATTTGATGATCTAAGGGTTGAAAACCCATATTCTTGAATCATGATGATAAATTGATAGGGGATTGAGATCCCAATTCTAATATAGTTGTTAAATGAACTTGATTCAAATAGTACTCTTTCTTTATAGCAATTGTTTTAATGGTTATGTTTGAAAATATACCTGATGCTAAAAGAATGTTGTAATGTACTTAATTAATCAAGTAAAATGATATCATGTAGAGCCCTAGCCATAGATCCATCATCGTCAGAAGTTGGGTGATGGTGAAACAAGTTTTCCTAAGGGAACTCCTCGAGAGCATATTTTTGAGTATGTGGGGGTTATGGACGTGAATATGCTTATGTGCTAATGGAGGAATTTATGTGAGATAAACACTTAATCTCTCAATCCTTCATTATATGTATATGCCAGGAAGATGTAACACTAATCTCTCGATGATGATGTTAATTCCGAATCGATGTGAGATAACTTGAAATCCCTTAATTGCGAAGAGAGTACAGTATGCCACTGTAACTCTAATAGCTAAGTTGCCAGAATACCCTGGAAAGATATTATAGAAGAGACACAAGATGTCCTGCATGTTGTTCCTCACACTGACTGAGGAAGATGAGGTCATAGGAATCCGACTCTTCTGATGAACTATGTATGGTATCGATTGTGATTTCGTAATGGTCAGTTGGAGTATGAGCGGTATACCTCATCCCCTCAGGGCATAAGTTTGTATGTAATATGTAATCATCCGTGTAGCATAATTGCTTAGGTTGAACTATGAAAAACAATGATTGATGATACATTGTTTAATATGTCTTGATTAGATAAATAATATATATGTTCTTCATATACCTTATTGATTCAATGACTTGTTATTCAATCAAGTTATAATTGAAATGTTTGCACAAAGAATATTGTTCTATTTAGTTTACTCATTGAATAACCTGTTGTTGGATATTTATAATTCTACTACTCAGTATTATTCCTCTAATTGCAATAACAATGTTTCTAGCGAAGGGTTATAACTCTCACTGGGGCAATTATTCAATTGTCTCACCCCCGTGGGATTAAATTTTTAGGTAATCGCCGATGAAGAGGAAGAAACCGTTCAGTGGGTGAGCAGCAACAGCAGCAGCAGCAACATCAGGGACAACAGTGATCCTCAGGTGGAGACACTGTCAGTCAGGTCTTGTATATAGAGAGTCCTATGTGTCATCTCTGTACTCTCAGGTCCTAGGAGTCAGTAGGTAGTTTAATATAGATCTGAGATTTTTGGCGTAATGCCTCGAGAATTTTTGCACACTGCTTATGTGCAGTTTAACAAGGCAGTTGATGCTCGTGACTACTCGAGATGTGATGATACAGAGATATGTTGATGTATCAGCTGGTAAATAACTTATCTTATTTCTTTATGAAAAAGTCCTACAGTGTGTGGACCTTCATGAAAAAGTTTTAACAATTAGTGATTTTCAGTAATTCTGTTAATAATTAATCGCTTCTGCACCGTTAATAACGTTTTATCTGAGACGTGCCCCACAGTAATGGGTTCTCACATGGTACATCTAATATTATTGGTTATCCCAAACTTTATGGCCTGGTCATTTCAAAATATTAATTAACTTCTCAATTAATTAGCTAATTAGGAATCCTCTAGAATATTTCCCATTATCTGATAATATTCTTGGTACTATATAGAGGCACGAAATACTAATTCATATAATTTATGTCCTATTTTCCATATAATCCTAAACAGATTTACTTGGACTCTTGAGACCTGCTGAGAGCCTAAGCCTTGTAATGGATACAAGAGGTCCTTTAATCCCATAAAGTAGTAATTAAGGTGCAACCATCATTATTATTTCAATTGTAGGTTGACTCCTAATGTACTAACATTCTATGCCTAGTATAATTTCATTAGAGTACTTTAAATACTCATTCATAGTCTTATTCCCACATGAACTGACCAATTTCATTCAATGTCATTGAAATCATTTACCGAATATTCTTCTAATAGATTGAATTTGAATCTCAATCCATTATCAAGGAACCTAAATTTACATATTTGTGGATCTTACATTATTGGAAACTTATTTTACCCATCATAATTGTATTTGATTGATGTAGATGAGTGTATTGTAGACTTGAGATTGAGCATTCATTGAGATAATATGATGCAATGGAGAATAAGAGTTGGATCATTGCTTTTCAGCCTGAAACCCTTAAGAAATCTCTTGTAATCAGTACAATGTTCAGCTGCCTTTCAGTTAACAATTCAAGATGTTGCATGTGATATATTACATTTAGAAATTGATTGTACACTAGATCTCTATAGTTACACCAAACAACATATTAGCAAGTAACACTTCTATACAAAATAATTCTTCATTTTATGTTATATAACTCTCTTTTAAGTGCATGCATGAAATGCTGGCATATATGTTTGTGAGTAAATATTGGAGACCCTCAATGGTCTGTAATCTTCTTTTTTCCTTTTTTTAATAGTGATCAAGGATCACAATTTTTTACTAGCTCAGACATGTGTGTTTCTATTCTCCAACTCATCAACACATCTGATATTTTTCCCTTACTTGAAAGTAATGGTATCATACCACCTTCCCATGTTAGTCTCACGAGTTTAATTACCTCTAAAATTAGATATGAAAGCTTGATGAGTTCACTCGCTCTACCCCTTGTTTCTAGTCTTCCATAACAAGATTACATGAGAATAAATGATGATCACTGATGAGAGACAAGTTTGACATTAACTCCCTATGCATGGAAGTGCAAGGATGAGCATCCACTTACTGATCCAGAAAACACTTGACAACTTCACCATGTTTTCAAGTGTTTTCTGGATAAATAAGTGGATGCACATCCTTGCACTTCCATGGTTAGGGAGTTAATTTCAAACTGGTCTCAAAAATAGATTGCATGGATCCAACCTTGTATCAACACATGTCCCTTCTCCATTCTCATAAATGGTTCATCCTTTGGTATTTTCCACATCACAAATGGACTCAAACACGATGACCCCCCTTCCCCATACCTCTTCTTCATCATTACCATTGCCCTCATTTCTCTAATTCATACTGCCACCAAAAACAATGTATTCATTAATCCTAGGGGATGTGAGTATAACATTGTCTAATATGTAGATGACATAATCATCTTCATCACACCTGAATATTTAGAAGTTATTAACATTGTTAGAATTTTGGTTGTGTTCTCTCACTATTTGGGCTTAAAATTACCTTCACTAAGTCCACAATCATAGGATCACTGATCAACAATTCAGATATGGTTAAATACAAAACCCTTCTTGGCTACAAGATTCAGTCCTTTCCAATCACATATCTTGGTTTGCCCCTTTCACTTATGCATATCCCAAACTCATCGTTGAGCACCAATATCCACCTATACAAACAACACATCTGCTCGTGGAAAAATAACTTCCTTTCCATAGCCAAAAGACTCACCCTTCTCCCTCCCTCACACCCCTCATCACCTAACACTTGGCTTGCATTCCCTATGAGACATGATACTTCATGCCATTGACAAACTCCAATTTACCATCATGTGGGAACATCAAGGGAAGAATCTACATATGGTATATTTGGGCCACGATTTTCAGCCAAAAGGAGGGAGTTGGATGGGGCATCATCAATCTCACACTTCAATCGTTATGACTCATCCACAAGATTATGGCCTTGATCTGTCAAAACCAAACTAAAATCTAAACTAAAATGATCATAAATGAATATCTCAAAAACCAAAATCCATGGTCTTTCAAAGCTCCTCGAATGACATCTACTCTATGGAAACATATAGCTATCACTCTCCATATTGTAGACAATAGTACCCATATGCCGCCACACCACATGACTAATATCAATTTTTTGATAGACACATGGTGGTACGGGTGACCTCATATCAATCTCCAGGTCTCTTCATGTTTTATCATGGCCTCCATCATCACATACAATATCAACTGGTCACTTCAGAAGTTAGGTTGTCCAAACATAACCTTTCAAAACTTTCCTTTACAGATGGGTTGGCCCTAATATCTACTAGGACATTCTTACACATATGAATACAATACCTCTATCTGTGTGTCATGGACATGGGGAGCACTATATAAAACCAGCCATGCATATAAATTTTCTGACCCATCGCCAGCTATATTTTCTAGCAACTCTCAACTCTCTCCTTCCTCATCACCAATCATGTCTGGCCGCGGCAAGGGTGGTAAGGGTCTGGGCAAGGGCAGCGCCAAGCGCCACAGGAAGGTCCTCCGTGACAACATCCAGGGGATCATGAAGCCCGCTATCCGCCGCCTCGCTCGCCGTGGTGGTGTCAAGTGTATCTCCGGTCTCATCTATGAGGAGACTCACAGCTTCCTCAAGATCTTCTTGGAGAACGTGATCCGTGACGCCGTCACCTACACTGAGCACACCCACCGCAAGACTGTCACTGCCATGGACGTCGTGTACGCCCTCAAGAGGCAGGGAAGGACCCTGTACGGCTTCGGAGGCTAGGTCTGGTCCGTTCTGGCGGTGGTTAGGCTGGGTGGTGGTGCTTCGCTTGCAGTGGAAGTGCTCGCCTCTAGCCGCCGGTGATGGTCTGTTTGTGTGGGTTTAGTTGTTTTTTCCTAGTCGTTGGGTGTGTTGTTGCTGGTGGTGGAGCACTACTCGTGTTCCTTGATGTGTAGCATCGTTCCAACTGTGTAATATGTTCATTGATCCAATGAAAACGTTTCAATGATGATGCATCTATATTGTAGACGTTCTCGCTGTTTTAAAAAAAATGCATATAAATTCTTCTCATGTAGAGGACACATTTATAATTACAAAATCTTGTGGGGCATAGTTTGTCCTCTAAAAGTACACATCCTATTATGGCTCATCAGCCATGATAAAAACTTATCTAATATCCACATGCCATCTAGGGTTTTCCAGGGGCCATCATGATGCACCCTTTGTTAAAATAAAGAAGAATCGAACCAAAAAAAAATTGTTGTCACCTAGTGTGGTATCTATGGACCCATTACATATCTGACACCACTAACATTTCTCGTCCACTTTTGAACATCATGCATAGACTCCAGCATACAAGCAGTCGTCGTGAGACTTACACAAACAAATTTACATTTACTACTACCATCATCTGGACTATATGGATCAGACACAACAAGAGAATTCATGATAACACATAAAATAATATACAAATATTATCCTACAGGTCCATAATTACTATCAATATTTCTCTCTATGCAGGATATAAAGGAACCGGGATGCACAAGGAGCAATAAATCCTTGACAAAGATCTGAGTGATACTAGAGCCGCCAAGGAACTTTCTCTCAATAACATTTTATAATGGGGAGGCAAAAACTAGACACTGCAGACAGACATAGTCTTGCATATCAATCCAGCGTTTGTTCCATTTCTAGGGACTTGTTCTAAGGGTGCCCCCTTTCCTTGGCAAAACAATCACATATCATCAGTCATTATCAATCTTGATTATGTACCACAATGAGTCTATAGAGATGGACTACACACCTCTAGTGATACCACCACTCAACACTTTTAAAACATCATTTCATCTCATACTATGATATAGTTTCCTTTCTAGCTCATTGTGGTCTTAATGAGATACGCATGAATAGATTCCTTAACTATTATCAAGAAATAAAACACTTTAAAATGACATCACTAATCATAGTGCATTCTAATGTCATTGTTTGCATATGGTCCTTTTACTATCATGGTAAGCTTTTGTCTAAGGTTCCTTGACCATCCCCTATAAGAATATATCATTTTTATTCTACACTGTTGACTGATTGTCATCCATTTGCACTAAGCACCATAAAATAAATTTCAAGCTGGCTACTATTATGTAGACACACATGTGAGCAATCACACCAAGAGGTAGTCCTTCTTAATTCATAAACAAGGTCGTTTGAAAAAACTGGATAGTATAAATCTTTACTTTAATCATTGTTTATGTGTTTTATACAATTCTCTGATCGAAAATTGTCATTATATAAATTCTGAAAGGGTGAACCACAACCAAGTGCATCTTACGTCAAGCATGTCCATGTGGGATTAACTTTTTATTGCTTCTAAATCCAAGCCAGCAACAATTCTCATGGAGTATTTTTCCCATCGATAATCGTCATGGTGAATAAACAACTACATGAGTCACACCTTTAGATAGGCATTCAAGGACAAGGACATACTCATCTCAACATGAGGATTGTAGACCATGCAGGATTGGAAAACTAAACTTAACATAGTACTGCAGCCTGGGAAGTTGTTAGTTACATAATTCTCCCTAAACAAAAACAACAACCTAACATGTGTAGTGAAGGTCGAGCATGGTAGGTCCTTTCTGGGAGACTTGAGTTAGATCCACCCATCACACACATTATTTACCACCCTTCTAGTAATATGGTCTCAAACACACTTTTCAAGAAAAGGGGATACTAATGTCTCTTCTAATTCAAAAACAAAAACAACATGGGGATAGTACAATATGTGGTCCGTGGAGTTCTAGTACTTGATTCTCTAATCCCCCTTAAGAGAAATTGTACCTAATGATTGATTTCTTGGTCGAGGGTTGAGGTATCAATACCCAATAATTGAGTCTCCTCTCAAGTTTTTTCCTCGCCTTTTACTTGACAATTCATGTATGTTGCCTTTAGTTTTTTGGTACTTCCAATGTGTAGGTGTTCTCTATCATGGTTGTAGACCCATCTTATCACAAAAAAAAAGAAAATTCACTAAATAAAACTTGCATTATCCTCTCACTCTTTATCAAGGTATGGCATTCTGGACCATTGTGTGAATTTTAATGGAAAAAGTGTTGAACTAGTGCATGCATCCATCCCAAGCAGTTCTAGATCATCATGTTTATCAAGAACATCAAGTATCTCACCCAAAAGCTCGAGGAGTTCATGCCTATCTTTAAGTAGAAGGACACAATGCCATATCTATGGTGTGAGATGGAACATGTTTCCTATTGACACGTCAATAGAAATTACAATAAGTGTGTGGTCATATTATAATGACATCATGCATACAATAATCTAGGAGACCATTGGTTGGGAAGTTGAGATGTATATTAATTGTCACATGCTATACACAACTATATGCTACTTTCTTTTTGAACAAAATATTGTCGATGTATGTGGAGGGGTAAACCCTGAACATAAATTGATGATGATGTATTAAATAAATAGGTAACTATTTTTAGTTTCTAGCTCATGATTTCTATGAGTCTCTCTTGTTCTTCCTCTTTGTTTCTAGAATTTTGTATTACATTATATCAAATAGGTAAAGTTCACATTTTAACATCACAAATCATGTTTGTCATGCTTGAAGGGATGTTCTTCATGGACCTTCATTACAAGTAGAATAAGGGAATGCAAATGATATTGCAATAGGAATATATTTTAGTTGTCTATACACACTCTTAATTGTGAAGATACCAGTTACTTCATGTATATATGAACCTGCCAAACTTATTTAGTGTATAGAACATAAGTTTATAAGTGGGAAGCTCTATCCATTGAACAATATTGATTGCAATAAATGTTGGATCCTAGATGGGTGATTAGATGCTCTAGAGGGGGGTGAATAGAGCTGAAAGCACTTAAACAAAATTCATTAGACCTTCAAGATATATCATAATATAAGGTTGCTAAATAGAAAATTTGAGTGCAACTAAAACATACATAGCAAGGGAGAGAGAGATTGAACATACACATGTAGACAATCTATTTAGAGTGGTTCCACACTTCAAACTAGAAGTGAGTCAGTCCACTCACCTAGAGAGGTCAACCTCTAGGATTTCTTAACCTTGAACCTTCATTATATTCATTATAAGAGATACAATACATGACCAACCAAAGGACTTACCTATCCAATACAAAGAGTCTTCAACCTTACCAAGTACTTACCCACTTTGCAAGGAGTCTTCCACCTTCTTCCAAGGACTTACCTACTCTTGCACAAGTCTTCATCCTAGTAGGGATTACCCACTCTTCTTTGATCTTCAGCCTTTGAATTCACCTTCACTCGGAGAAGCTTCCACCAAGGACTTACCCACCTGAGCAAGGAGTCTTCTACCTTCACCTAGGGCTTACCCACTCTTCCTCCAAGTCTTCGGCCTTGATCTTCACCAAGGGACGCCTTCCCTTGTTCTTCTTTACCTCTCTTCGACAAGAGAGAGAACCTTCATCTTCATGGTTGAAATGAGAGTTAGGGAGGTGGAGGAAGTGAGAGCCTCACAAGATATACATGTAGGACTAGCTCTCTTACATATTTCCTACTCACTATAACGAATGTAGAAAGTGATTAAGATTTGAGAGAGAGAGGAGGCTTTAGGAAGCACTCAACTATAGAATAGGAACTTCACATAGAGTTTTTCAATGAATGCTCAACCTTGGAATGAAGCGTAAGGGGTCCTATTTATAGCTGGGGATGTCCCTTAGCCTTTGGGAACACTTAAGAATGAAAACTATCCATTTTTTGGCTTGTAACGGGTATATTTTCACTTGTTGCAACTCTACAACAGCTAGAAACACTTTTCTACACTTTTTTGTACAGTGCAATTGGTCAAGTTTCTATAAAGGTAACTCGATCGATAGAGTAAAAGACAAAGCCGATATTCAGACCATCGGTCGAGTTTTCCCTGGGAAAACTCGACCGACCAATCAAGATCGATTTGGTCAGGTACTCAATCGGTCGAGTTCTATTAAAACACAACTGGACTGATGCTATCTTTAGAAAATTGATCAAGATGGATCGGTTGAGTTTATCCTAGGGAAAACTCGACTGATTGACTGCATGTGGTCAATTTTCTAAAGTGCATCTTAAGTGATTAAAATATTCGATCTAAGTGCTCCTAATTTTTTGTTAAGATTAATTAAATATCATACAATCATTCGAAGTGATTTACAACACGATTCTAATGGATTTACATCATATTACAAAAACGTGCACTTGTATTGACTTTGACTTGTCTTTTCTCCAAGTTGATATGCACAAGTTAGGGCATTTGGAGTGTGTCTATACCTAATCTGAAATCACTCAAGTAGAGACATTAGACACAATTAATTGGAATGGTTTAGTCATCATCAAAACAAGGGTTTAGTTAATTTAGACCTTGAGTCAACATTCTCCCCCTTTTTGAAGATGACAAACCATTCCATAAATGTATTGAAAGCATTTAAGTAAAGTCATACCTTTAGATAAACCTAGGGTTTTCAATAGAATTGAGTTCATATGCTCCCCCTCAATTGATGCTAGTGGAGTTCTCATACTCCCCCTCAATTGATGCTATTTCTCCTGGATGGTTAGATTTCATAACATTTATAGAATACTATGTCTTCTACTCATATATGTTCTACACATATATGTCTTCTCCCCTTTACCTTCTCCCCTTTACATGAACATGTTTCTCCTCTTCATGCAAGACGTTCCTTCTCCATGTTTTGTCAAAAGAAGACATATCTGCCTTCTCCCTATTTTGTTAAAAGAAGACATACCTTTCTCCCCCTTTTTCATTTCAAAAAGTGGGGGTATGAAGAAATAAGAAACACCACTTGTTAAGTGAAAGGATATAAGAAAAGGTTATATAAGGAGAATAGAAGAGAACATATAGGGGCTTGTCAAAGCATAGAAAGAAAAGCAAGTTAAAACATGCACTTCAACAACCCAAAATGAAAGATGAAGTGTTGCAGAAAAACAATAAAACACAATTTTGACCCTCAAGATGACAAAATTTGCCCCAAAAGTATCAGGGTTCATGGAAAAGTGATGAGCCTTGCTCAGAAGGCCATTTCTGTATAAAAAGCACTAGTCTTGCACCAAAAACTGAAACTAGAGAAAAATCTGTATAAAATCCAATAATACTCCAATTTCTACATATAATGTAGATCTAAGTACCCTGCATAACAATGTTATGCAAGCAACTCAAGATAGTAGATATGTAATTTAAGGAACAAGCTTGAGCATGTATGAGACAAGATACAAGCATAGCATATAGTGAAATACCACTAGATGAGCAAGTATAACAATTATAAACAAGGCTAGAACTACATGTATATGAACTACTAGTAGATGTTATCACAAGTTAGGACTACTAGTAGGATCTAGATCATAGAAAGAGATACCAAATGATACACAAGATAGATCAAGCTATGAGTAGATGTAGAGATATATACAAACAAAGAGATAAGCAATTTTAGAAGCATGAAAGGATATAACTCACATACAAATATGCATCATTACCAAAAGATGATTACCACTAAGAACCTCAAGGTTGTATCAAAACAAGATATACAACTAGATATATGTAGCAAGTTAGAGCACAACGGAAGAAATTTTAGACACAACCAAGAGATCCAAAGAGATCATCATCAAAACTTGCAAAACAACTCAAAGGAAGTAATTGCAAGATATAGATATACCAATTTTGAGCAATTAGAGAGATAGAGTTGTAAGAAAGATAGGAAATTTAGAACATGGCAATATGCATATATAAAGGTACCAAATGAGAGTGCCAAAGAATAATGCTATTGGTTGAGAAAATCTAGTTGAGAGGGAAATTCTCATTCAATAAGCCAAATGTATATTCTACGCACAGTGTTGTCGGTCGATCTGTGTATTGACAACTCGACTGATGACATATATTGGTTCCTATCGGTCGAATTTCTATTAGGACAAACTTGACCGACAGAGCTGCTATCAAAAAGCACATGTATTCCATAAAAACATATTTAAAGGCATGCTAAAAACACAAACCATATCCAAACATGTGTTAGTAAGTTAGTAATGCACTATAAAAGCATTTGAAATAGTTTTTTTAGCAAGAGTGTGAAGATAAACACAAAATACCACTTTTGACTCAAAAACCATATGTACAGTGCACGCTATCTTGACAAAAACAAGTTAGGATTGGTTATAAGCAAGAGAAACATTACCTTTGTTCTTACCATTACTTTTTCACTTGTTTTCACCTCATGCACATCTCACCTTTCTTCTTACATGTGAATTGAGAAGTCAATTTGCAATTCAATGGCTCAAGTCAATCCATTTGCAAGTACCTACAAGAAGAAAGATGAAATGGTCCCCAATCATGTTTTTGGGTCTGGAGGGGTTAGCTTCGCAACCCAAGTCCTATTTCTCTTGGATGCTTTCCTAAAAGGACAACAAGTAGAATAATGACCAATTTCATTGCAGTAGTTGTATGTGCCCATAGTCTTGGAACTAGAGGATTCTCCATGGAATATTGGAGGTCCTTTACCTTTTTTGTTCCTTTGACTACCATCATACCCCAAACCATGTCTACCAATTTGTTTGGTAGTATGGTGTAGGATATCATTAAGGCTCTTCTTACCAACTATGAATCTTTGCAAAGAAGATCTCAAACTATCATTATCAGGCATAAGAGAAGTAATAGTAGAAGACATTGATTAATATTATCTCTAGCATGAAAAAGCATCATTTTCTAAGCAAAGAGCTTTTTATCATGAAGGACTCTTTATCAATATGAAGAGCATCAACATTACTCTCTCTACTAGAACAAGATTCAAGCACATCAATTTTAACAAGCAAGGAGGCATTTTCTATTTCAAGCAAAGCAATCTTAGAAAGGTAAACACCATTTTCAAATTCTAATCCTTGCAAAGAAAAATCTTTGTCCTTGTTTTCAGATTTGAGAACATCAATATCATGCATGAGAGAATCAACAATCAAGGTATGCTCTTCATTAGAACTAGTCATAAGAGGTTGAACTTCTAGAAATCTAATCTTATCAAGCAAACTAGCATTTTCAAGTTTAAGAGAATCTACTTGACTAAGATAATCATTTTTATCATCAAGCAAGCAAGAATTAGCATGTTCAAGATCATCTAGTTCTACATGCATATTATCAACAATTCTATCAAGATTTTTTCTTTTCTTTTTAGAAGACTTAAGAGAGGAATGAGTATCATGAATAATAGCAATCAAAGATTCTTTATCTAAAGAGTTTAGATTTACCTCACTTGAGTCTTTACTTGTTGATGCCATGAGAGCAAAATGGCATTCTCCTTCTTCACTAGAGCTTGATCTTGATCCTCCACTTGAATCTTCACTTGAGCTTGAGTTGGAGGAGTCACTTGAGCTTGAGTGCCACTTATCTTCTCTTTTCTTGTGATGATGGGTCATCTTTCCTTGTAGACAATCTATCTTGAAGTGACCCTTCGTTCCACACTTGAGGTACCGGATGGAGGAGGACTTGCCTTTGTAGAGTTTACCCTTGGCGTACATGGAATCTTCTTTAACTTGAGAGGATGGAGAAGCTTGACCAACAATAGCCTTGATTTGAGGTTTGATTTCAGCCTTCTTCATTCTCTTGAGTTCTTTCTCTTCTTGTCTTTCTACTTCCTCCCTCTTGTCAAGTGTATCTTCATGTGCTTGTAGATTTCCAATTAGCTCTTCAATAGGGACATTCTTAAGAGACATTGCTTCCTCAATGGAAGTCACCTTGGGTTCCCACCTCTTGGGGAGAGTTCTAAGGATCTTTGAGTTGATCTCTCCACTATACATAGGATGTCCTAGAGTAGAAAGACCATTCACAATGGTGTTGAGCCTTGAGTACATGTTGGCTATCTTCTCCTCCATTCCCATCTTGAAGTTCTCAAGCAGTCCTTTGAGCATGTAGACTTTTCTTTCTTTCACTTGATCTATCCCCTCATAGGTGATGCATAGCTTTCTCCATACCTCATAGGCTGTCTCACAAGAAGAAATCCAATTGAACTCGGTGGATATCATGGAGGCATAGAGGATGTGCATGGCTCTAGCATTCACAGTTGCTTTCTTTAAGGTAACATCATCCCATTCTTCAATCTTTGTCTTTGGTAGATTGTATGAGTTGTTCACCATTTGTCACATCTCAAGACTTGATCCTTGGATGTAGAATTGAAGCCTTCTTCTTGAATAGAGGAAATTTCTCCCATCAAAGATTGGTAGGCTGATCAAGTATCTCCCTCCTTGGTAGTCACCCATCTTCTCCTACTTGTTGAAGTATGCTTGGAGAAGCCTGCTCTGATACCAATTGTTGGATCCTAGATGTGTGATTAGATACTCTAGAGGGGGGTGAATAGATATGAAAGCACTTAAACCAAATTCATTAGACCTTCAAGATATATCATAAGATAAAGTTGCTAAATCGAAATTCGAGTGCAACTAAAACATACATAGCAAGGAAGAGAGAGATTGAACATACACAAGTAGACAAGCTATTTAGAGTGGTTCCACACTTCAAACTAGAAGTGAGTCAGTCCACTTACCTAGAGAGGTCAACCTCTAGGATTTCTTAACCTTGCACCTTCATTATATTCATTATAAGAGATACAATACATGACCAACTAAAGGACTTACCTATCCAATACAAAGAGTCTTCAACCTTACCAAGGACTTACCCACTTTGCAAGGAGTCTTCCGCCTTCTTCCAAGGACTTACCTACTCTTGCACAAGTCTTCAGCCTTGCAGGGATTACCCACTCTTCTTGTATCTTCATCCTTTGACTTCACCTTCACTCGGAGAAGCTTCCACCAAGGACTTACCCACTTGAGCAAGGAGTCTTATGCCTTCACCAAGGGCTTACACACTCCTACTCCAAGTCTTCAGCCTTGATCTTCACTAGGGGATGCCTTCCCTTATTCTTCTTCACCTCCCTAAGCCAAGAGAGAGAACCTTCATCTTCATGGTTGAAATGAGAGATAGGGAGGTGGTGGAAGTGAGAGTCTCACAAGATATACATGCATGACTAGATTTCTTACAGATTTCCTACTCACTCTAACGAATGTAACAAGTGATTAAGATTAAAGAGAGAGAAGATGTTGTAGGAAGCACTCAACTATAGAATAGGAACCTCACATAGAGTTTTGCATTGAATGCACAACCTTGGAATGAAGCCCAAGGGGTCCTATTTCTAGTTGGGGATGCCCCTTAGCCTTTGGGAACACTTAAGAACGAAATCTAGCCATTTTGTGGCTTGGAATGGATATATTTTCACTTGTTGCAACTCCACAATGGCTAGAAACACTTTTCTACACTTTTTCGTACAGTACAATCAGTTGAGTTTCTATAAAGGTAACTCGGCCGATAGAGTAAAAGATAAAGCCTATATTCAGACCATCGACCCAGTTTGCCCTGGAAAAACTCGACCGACCAATGAAGATCGATATGGTCAGGTACTCGATGGGTCGAGTTCTGTGAAAACACAACTCGACCGATGTTATCTTCAGAAAATTGATCAAGATCGAGTTTGTCCTGGGGAAAACTCGACCGATTGACTGCATGTGGTCAATTTTCTAAAGTGCATCTAAAGTGATTAAAATATTTGATCTAAGTGCTCCTGATTTTTTGTTAAGATTAATTACAAGTCATACAATTATTATAAGTGATTTACAACATGATTCTAATGGATTTACATCATATTACAAAAACGTGCACTTGTATTGACTTTCACTTGTCTTTTCTCCAAGTTGATATGCACAATTTAGGGCATTTGGAGTGTGTCTATACCTAATTTGAAATCACTCAAGTAGAGACATTAGACACAATTAATTGGAATGGTTTAATCATCATCAAAACAAGGGTTTAGACAATTTAGACCTTGAGTCAACAATAAATGGCATGACTATAAAATTGGTGTACTAGGCATTCAGAATATGTCCCCCTTTAATGGGAAAAGGCTTAGATATAGTTTCATCCTATAGTAATTGAGTTTGAATAGAATACAATACCTAGATTAGTTAAGCTTCATATTTGTTTACTTTTCAATAAACTGAAGTTTTTACTTTCCTTAAAAGTTTACTACAATTATCTTGAGTGAATTGTGAGTAAAATTACCAACATGTGATCTTTAAACTATTATTATAGTGTAATACTTATCTAATACAATATTTGACTTAACTTATAGTTGTTTCTTTCAACATATTTTTTCTATATACACTCTAACACATAAATTAATATTCATTCTTTTTTAAAAAAATAATGGTCATATAATTAAAAAAGATATTTTAAAATTTTAGATTCTCTTTTAGTTCAAAGTAAATATTATACTTACAATTTATTTTATTTATGTAAAATGCATTTGTATGATATATTAAAACTCAAAACTTGTTGAGAACAAAGATACTTCACAAATTAATCAATTAGTTGACATTACTTGAAACACAATCTCAAAACCCTTAAGCAACAAACCACGTAAAATATTCTACAAAATGCCATCACAGAGGCACGACCAACAAGTATTGATGAATGACCAAGTGCCACTATTGATTATTAAAGCATGGTCCATCGCAAGCCACATTACATGCTAGACATTGACCAAGCTAACAATCAAAATCATCCAATGCAAAGCCAATAGATATTGGGGATGTCGTTAGAGGAAAAAACAACAACTTGGACATCCCAATACATGATCAAAGAAGAAGTTCACACTATTGTTCCTGAAGCAAAGGTAAGTGATCAATCATGGAAAGAGTTTTAGAAACATGTTCCTTGAGAATCTCCAAGGTAAAATCCAGATCCATGGAAATAGTAACTCCAAAAATCTTCAATCCATGCATATAACGAGATATGTTAGTAGGAAATGTACCAAATTTTAGGGTTCATCTAGGATCATCAATAGATAAAAAGGTTTGATCTTCTTAACATTGACATGAAGACAAAATTCTATACCACCTTTCTCTTAGATAGTAGATAGAGCATTGGGTCGACAATGTCACCAATGAGGGTGACATCATCGATATAGAAAGAAAGAAGGATGATGTGGTATTTCATCCTTCAGCTGCAAAATAAGACGATGTAGAGCCAACAAAAAAGAAGAAGTGGCCTTATCAAATCACCTTGATGGACCCCAATCATGGTAAGAAGAGGATCACTCTTATACATGTAGTGAGGAGTCAGGGATCTTTAACACAGTTCAACCCAATGTGAAATAGTCGGGTAATAAAGACGGACCTCCTAATATATGGTGGATCTATCAACTATATTCAAAGAATTACTAATGTTGGTAAGGTACATTGTATGAGCAGTAAAATGTTGTTGGTCATTAAAAAGGAAAGTGACAATGTGTATAAAGGTTTCAATACCAATAGGAACACCAACACCAAATTGACGATCTTTAATATAATTGATTGCATCATGAAACAGACCTATCACTGCAACCATGGAAATAAGCCAACACCAAATCATTCCAACAACGATAGGACAAATGTCGTCATTCAGCTTGAGAATAGGAGTTAAAGTAACACTAGAAACATAGGGTGCTAGGGAGGCAGAACAACGGCTGGAAAGCCAAAGGTTGACCGCAATTGACACTGCATTTAAAAAGGCATCGTTAATGGCCATTGTTGCACTGGCCATGCCATCAAGAAGGTGTTCTACATAGAGATTCTCTAGTACAAAAATGGGTTATAATCTCACTACTTGTAGGATCGATTTTTCCAAATAACTGACCTTATATGTCTAAAAAAAATGTGGGCACCACTTAAGACCTCTTGGGTCGGTTTTCTTAAAAAACCGACCTTGTAGTGTAACTCTATAGGGTCGGTTTTCCAAATAACCGACCTTATATGTCTATAAAAAATGCGGGCACCACTGAAGACCTCTTGGGTCGCTTTTCTTAAAATAACCGACCTTGTAGTGTATCTCTATAGGGTCAGTTTTCCAAATAACTGACCTTATATGTCTATAAAAAATGCGGGCACCACTTAAGATCTCTTGGGTCACTTTTCCTAAAATAACCGACCTTGTAGTGCATCTCTATAGGGTCAGTTTTTATAAAATAAGCAACCTTATTGATGTGATGATTTTGAGTCGCATTTATAGACATGTTTGATATGTGTTTTATGCTTTTATTAGTCATTTTTATGGTTAATATTGCATAATTCATCCATTTTGGTCTTTGCTACTATTTTATGTCAAATCCTCTTTATTTCATCTTTTTGATCATTAATTGTTAAAATATTATTATTTGTGTGAATTTATGTGACCTTATGTTTGAATTTCTGGACAAACGAGTATTTGCTTCCGTCGATACCATCGACGGCCATCGACATGGTCACAGGTTGCCAGCTGAAAGGAGCAGCAAAGAGTCGATACCATCAACGCTGATGTCGATGGCATCGAGACACCTTCAGGTTGCTGGCGAAGAAGCCTTCGATAGTATCGAAACCACGTCGATACCATCGACGCATGGAGGCTACAACGATGCAAAACGACAAAACTGTCGCTACAGGGTAGTCGATACCATCGACCCAAGTCGATGCTATCGACACCACATCAGGCACTCGGACAAAAGGAAAGAAGGGTTGCCGCTACCACACTGGGTCGATACCATCGACCCGCGTCGATGGTATCGACACCATCAGATATGGGTTTGATTCAGATTGATCCCGATCGGACAGCTGTGGTTAATTAGTGACCTAATGAGGGAGTAATACCTAATGACAACCACCCTGACATGAGGACCATCTCATTAGCCATTGCACAAGTGCCAAGGAGGGAGAGAGAGGAGAACAGAGTCAAGGAGCTCACACCGGTCGATCCGGAGGCCGAAGAAGACGGATTCTACCACCGAAAGGCGGGCGAGCACGCGTTCTACGCCAAGGATCTACCGGTTCTTCTCCGTTCAGGGGTTTCACCTCTCATTTCACGTTTTTCTTATGATTTCCCCTATCTCTACCTTGTACTTGTTTGATATGAACATGCGGGGCTAATCCCCTTTGTCTTTAGGACCGGGAGTAGCCCGGGAATTCGTTGTATGAAAATTTTATAGTAGTAATTCATATTTTATCTCTTAAATCCGTGGTATGCTTTCATTTTCGCAATATATTGTTATGCTTGATCACCATAATAATAACTTAATGCCCTTAATCACTTTGAAAGAAGGATTAACGACTGAAAAGAGATGAAATGCAAATTAATCGATAAATCCCTTCACCAAGGTGGTGTAAAATTAATGGTGGATACTGAGAGATCGTTCATAATGCACCTAGCTAGGATATAGGTTACTACGACGGTGGAACCGACCTATACTAAGGTAGTGAATTGCATCACGACAGTGGGCAATTCTGTTTTCAGGCCACTACCCGGATAGAGAGATAAAAGTGTGGAATTATATAAAATCTAATACAATGAAAACCCACGGTGAAACCGCAATCCTAAAGATACCCTTTTGAATTGGTTAAATTAACATTTAATCGATCGTTCGTTTTGGTTTATTTTCTTTTTCTTATTTTAATTTTCACAACAACCCTACATTTTTCATTCGGACTAGCTGATCACGAATAGTTAGTAGGAGTCTCCAAAAATTCCAGTATCCCTGTGTTCGACTCGGGCCTCACAAGGCATGTATTACTTCGCCGCGTTCTCTTGCATTTTAGCACATAGTATAATTGCGTCAAGTTTTTGGCACCGTTGCCGGGGATACGGCGAATTGTTGGCACTTTGAGTGCTATGAGTGGCCACTCTAGGCCACAATTTTTTTTTACTTTGAAACAACTTCAAATATTTTCTTTCTATTGTTCGTTAATTTGATACTCGTCAAAGCAATGTACTGAACTAAAACTTTCCTATTTCAGGTATGTTGCATGGTGCAAACGCGTAGTACAGACTACGTGAGTTGCACAACCGAGTTCCACTGACGGGACCTGAGGACGAGGAGTATCACGAGCAAGAGCAACAAGAAGAGGTAGATTCTGAATTCGAACACGAAGAGATGGCTGACGAACCAACAATTTTGGCAAAGATCAAAGCTTCTTCCACGTCTGCTTCTAAAGGGACGATAAAGAAGCAAGCAATTAATATACCGACGTATAAGATTGATCCGGCCCTAATCAATTTGGTTAAGTCGAATGATTTTCATGGGATGAAGAATGAGGATCCCGTCGCACACATCAGCCAGTTTGTTGAGAACTGTGACATGGTAAAAATTGATAGGTTTCCACAGGAGGCACTGTATCTTAAGCTTTTCCCGAGTTCATTGGCGGGAGCAGCACGAGAGTGGTTACACAATTTAGATGATGAGTTCGTGGAGTCCTGGGACCATATGGTAGAGGTTTTCTTTGAGAGGTTCTTCCCTCCTGAGAAGACTAACGACATGATCCGGAAGATTCATAATTTTACCCAACAGGCCGGTGAGACATATTCTGAGACATGGGAGAGATTTCAGGTCATGCTGAGGAGGTGCCCACATCACGGGCTGGATAAGGAGACGCAGGTGAAGATCTTCTATTTTGCTCTCTCCGAGCACAATAGAAGTAATTTGGATTCCGTTGGGTCAGGATTTTTTCTGAATAACACAGACACCAGATGCTGGGAGATACTCAAGAATATGGCTAGAAAGCAGTCATGGGGTGAGAGAGAAAGAGGCCCGATAGAGCAAGCTTGAGTTGTAAGTGAATCCAAGGCAATGAGAGAGCTGAATGAGAAGATGGATCTTCTCGCAAAGAAGCTACTGGCAAAGGAGGATAATGAGTCCGAGGAGGAGGCTCAAGTTAAATACATGAGACAACATCAAGGATATAGGAACAATGATTATTCATGGAGAAAAGACAAAAAGTTCTCATGGAAGGATCCGAATAATTTTCTGCAGGATCCGGATGCCAAGCCCTTGCCAGTCGCAAAAGACAAGAGCACATAGCTGCTCAATCAGGTCATAAAACAAAACCAAGAGCTAATGAATACATTTGGCTAGCAAATCAAGCAACAAGGAGAATACATGAATCAATTTGGGCAAACATTGCAGAGCCATGGGGCTCAAATGAGGACCATTGAGACATCCATGGCACAGATGGCGGCCGAGATCGCTAGTTTGAAGAACCGGCACATCCAGGTTTTCCGAGGAATACCAATGTTCCCGGGGGAAATCAGCAAGCGAAGGCTATTCTTCTTAGAAATGGCAAGAAAGTGTTGAATCCAAGAGCTGAGGAAACAAGCACACCACAAGCTGAAGTAGAAGGTGAAACCAATGAAGAGCAGCCCACACCAGTCACAGGCACAGGGCAGGTTGAAGACATGGCCGTGGATGACACTGAAGAACATGTTGCAGAGGAGGAACCTCAGAAAAAGACACCTTACGTGCCACCTCATCAAAGGGCACGAGATGTTCCGGTCCCGTACCCAAATAGTGCCAAGGCAAGGAAGGTAGATGCTCAGTTCAAGAAGTTCTTGGACAGTTTTAGGAAGCTTTCAGTCAATATCCCTCTACTAGAAGCCATTGAGCAAATTCTTTCATACGAGAAGTTTCTAAAGGACGTCATTACTAAGAAGAGGAAAATTCCGGATATAGAGGTCGTCGTACTAAAGGAGCAAGTGAGTGCCTTCATCATGGGCACTTTTTCGCCAAAGAGACAAGATCCAGGGTGCTTTAACATTTCTTGCTATATTGGGAAGGTTAAATTTGGCGAAGCGCTATGTGACTCAGGGGCAAGCATCAACTTGATGCCCCTTTCGACATTCAAAAAGCTGGGATTGAAAGAGTCACGACCAAGCAATATGACGATTCAATTGGTGGATAACTCTGTGGTGAAGCCTTATGGAATCTGTGAAGATGTGTTAGTAAAGGTGGATAAGTTTGTCTTTTCGGCAGATTTTGTGGTCATGGAGATGCAGGATGAACATGGCAACAAGCTGTTACTTGGACGTCCTTTCCAAGCTACAACCGACATGATCTTAGAGATGGGGAGAGGTCGCTTGACCTTGGGCATAGTTGATGACCGTTTTGAGATGGTCATGCCTTCTAGTACTTTGTCATCTAAAGAAAAGGAACAATGCAATATGGTAAAACATTTTGATCATAATATTTCACTCTGCCTTGGGAAGCCATTTCTGGACATGGCACATGTTATGAGCAAGGTGAACAATGGAACTTTGGTTGTGGATATCATGGAGTAGACCAAAGTAGTTTTTTTGTACAAAGCCGTGGGATTTCCTAATGATGAGAATGAGGACATTCCACCTTCTCTGGAGGATGATGTGATTTCTATCTCTGTTTTTGATGCATACCCGGAATTACCATTGGAGGCTTGTTTGTTAAATATTACATATGATTGGATGCGGAGCAACTCACTCAAGGAGTGCGCTAAAATGCTTCAGATGCTTCCATGCTTCTATGTGAGGCATTATGAAGATTTAGGTGAACTTCCCCCGCCACTTCAATCATCTCTTATCAGCCCGCCGGATCTAGAATTAAAGTTGTTGCCTCGCATCTCAAATATGTCTTTCTAGCTGAGGAAGACAAATTACCGGTGATCATTTCTGCTTATTTGAGTGCGGATGAGGAGGAGCAATTGTTGATAGTGCTAAAGAACCATCGGGGAGCTTTTGGGTGGTCCGTTGCAGATATAAAGGGGATTTCCCCTACTCTATGTCAGCACAAGATTCGGCTCGAGGAGGGAGCCAAGCCCGTGATTCAACCTCAACGACGTCTCAATCCAAGCATGATGGAGGTTGTGAAGAAGGAGGTCATTAAACTTCTTACTGCATGTATTATCTACGCCATATCAGACACGACATGGGTGAGTCCCACACAGGTAGTCCCTAAGAAAGGGGGAATTACTGTCACCAAAAATTTGTTAAATGAACCTGTCACCACCCGATTGGTAACCGGGTGGCGAGTTTGTACTGATTACCATCGTTTGAACGCTGCCAAGCTAAAGGATCACTTTCCTTTACCTTTCATTGATCAAATCCTAGAGCGTCTCCTCGGTCGATCGCACTTCTGTTTTCTAGATGGGTACTCGGGGTACAATCAGATCTCGATTGATCCTTTGGATCAAGAGAAATCTACGTTCACTTGTCCCTATGGGACTTTTGCCTACCGCCGAATGCCGTTTGGTTTATGGAATGCACCGACGACGTTTCAACGTTGTATGCTCGCCATATTTTCTGACATGGTGGAGCGCTGTCTCGAGGTTTTTATGGATGACTTTTTGGTGTATGGTGCATCGTTCGATGAATGTCTCTATAACCTGGACAAAGTTTTATAGCATTGCGAGGACACACATTTGGTCCTCAACTGGGAGAAATGTCACATGATGGTGACTGAGGGGATAGTGCTAGGACACAAGGTGTCTAGCAAAGGTCTAGAGGTGGATCCGGTCAAAATTGAGGTCATTTCCAAGCTGCCCCCACCAAATTCTGTAAAAGGGGTAAGAAGTTTCTTGGGACACGCCGGGTTCTATCGGCGATTTATAAAGGACTTTTCTAAAATTGTGAAACCTCTATCCGAGCTATTAGAGAAAGATGTTGTTTTTTATTTTAATGACAAGTGTCTACATGCGTTCGACGTTTTGAAAGAAAAATTGATTTCTGCACCGGTTGTTCAAATGCCAGATTGGACGAAACCATTCGAATTAATGTGTGACGCATCAGACTTTGTGGTAGGAGCGGTGTTGGGGCAGCGGGTGTACAATAAGCCTGCAGTGATTTTTTATGCCCCAAAGACTTTGAATGATGCCCAATTGAATTATACAACTACTGAAAAAGAATTACTCGCCGTTGTGTTTGCTTTTGAAAAATTTCGGCAGTACTTAGTTGGATCTAAAGTAGTTGTATGGATTGACCATGCCGCAATCAAGTACTTAATGGAGAAAAAAGATGCAAAGCCTGGACTCATTAGGTGGATTTTGCTCTTACAAGAATTTGACATTGAAATTAAGGATAAATTTGGGATTGAAAATGTCGTTGTTGATCATTTTTCTAGGTTAGAAAGGGTGGATGAAAAAGATCTACATATACCCATAATCGAGACATTTCCTAATGAGCATATTTTGACAATTAATTCTATGGATCCTTGGTTTGCTGAGATTGTTAATTATTTGGCTTGCGGGATCATCCCGGAAGATTGGTCATATCAGGAGAAGAAAAGATTTTTTTCATTCTTTACGATATTATTTTTGGGATGACCCAATTCTTCTTAAGCAATGCAGGGACGGTATCCTACACAGGTGTGTGCCTGAGGTGGAGTACGAGAGTGTTCTCCATCATTGCCATGCATTACCTACGGGAAGACACCACGCAAGCTCGCGCACGGCAGCTAAGGTTTTGGAAAGCGGCCTTTATTGGCCAACTTTGTTTCGAGATGCCTACGAGTTTGTGAGGCAATGTGATTCCTGCCAACGAGCAGGTAATATTTCGAAGTGACAGGAGATGCCCCTGAATGTGTTTCAGGAAGTGGAGGTATTTGATTTGTGGGGCATAGATTTCATGGGACCCTTTGTGTCCTCAAACTCCAATTTATATATTTTATTAGCAGTTGATTATGTGTCGAAGTGGGTAGAAGCAATTCCCACAAGGACTAATGATTCTACTGTAGTGTGCAGATTTGTGAAAGAAAATATTTTCTGCAGGTTTGGGGTACCCCGAATGATAATCAGTGATGGGGGTACACATTTTAGGAATCAGAAGTTCGCGACTTTATTGAAGAAATATGGGGTCAAGCACAACATAGGTACCCCATATCACCTGCAGACCCAAGGGAAGGTGGAGGTCTACAATCGTGAAATCAAGACGATTTTGGAGCGTACGGTGGCATCCACGAGGAAGAACTTGAGTGCCCTATTACCGGATGCATTGTGGGTGTATCATACGGCTTACAAAACACCTATAGGCACCACGCCTTTTAGGTTGGCGTATGGTCGGGCTTGTCACCTACAGGTAGAGTTGGAGCACAAGGCCCATTGGGTGCTTAGGAGGCTCAATTTAGGTTACGATGAAGTGGGGAGAAAGAGAATGCTTGAATTGAATGAGCTGGATGAGTTGCGGATGACGGCATATGAGAACGCACGGATATACAAGGAGCGCACAAAGCTGATCCACGACTGCCACATCCAGTTGTGCACATTCAAGAAAGGAGATAGCATTTTGTTGTTCAACTCACGACTCAAGTTGCATCCCGGGAAGCTCAAATCCCGGTGCAGTGGGCCGTTCGTGGTTGAAGAGGTCAAACCGCACGGTGCTATCTTAGTGTGTGATGGTGATACCACGTTTTTAGTGAATGGACAAAGACTGAATCTCTATTTTGGTGAAAATTACAAGAGGAAGGTGAATGAGGTCAAACTCATTTCACTTTTGGATGAATGAGATGCCCGAAATCTGTCTAGCCTAAGATGATAAATAAGGGCACTTGTTGGGAGGCAACCCAACCATCGGTACATTAGGATAGTTTATGTACATTCATAAGTTAATTTATTTTGGCTTGATTTTTAGTGTAAAAAAGATACCGTGATCGGTTTGTTTGATGTGCAGGCTGAGGCAGAGTCGATACCATCGACACATAGGTCGATGGTATCGACCATGGTATAGGTTGACGACTGCAGATTTCGCACTGTGTCGATACCATCGACGACCTTGTCAATGGTATCGACATACCTACAGGTGGTCGCCAAACAAAAGTCGATGGTATCAACATGGGAGTCGATACCATCGAGATCTTTGGAGAAGTGCTGACTGATTTGTCTCAGTCAACTTGATACCATCAACGGCCTCGTCGATGGTATCAACATGGTTATAGGTTGAACTGCAAAGTGGCGGTGTCGCAAAAAAGACAAGTCAATACCATCGACATCCGTCGATGGTATCGATCATCCACATCACCGATCCGTGCCAACAAATCAACGGCGATCGTGGCTTCCATGTCATCGATATGGGAGAAGCGTCGATACCATCGACCCATGTCGATGGTATCGACACGTCAGCAATCCGGGATTTAAGAATCAGCCATCGCCAGTCGTCGATACTCGCGATGGGGGCGGATAGCATCAAGACGCATCAATACCATCGACCCACATCGATGGTATCGATGGGTCAACAGTGGCACCAGTCAAGTCTATTTAAGGAGATTCATTACGTCATTTGACGTTACACCTTCAGAGTGATCTTCTTCCTTTGCGCCGAGCGACCCCCCGAGCCATCCGAGCCGACGAAGAGCATCACCGAGCAAAGATCTTCACCGAGCGGAGATTCGATTCTCCAATCTGCACCGAGCTCTTTCTCTAATCCCTTTTCTCTCGCAACTATGGTGCACGTCGCTGGAGCATCATCCTCTCGCGCGAACCCTATGGAGATCATGGAGTTCGTGCCACCTCCTCCCGCATCGGTATCACTCCCGCGCATGATCCACCCATCCACAGAGGTGAAGAAGATCTATGAAGAGATCTTGAAGCGGAAGATCGAGCCTACCCGGTATGTGGACCGGAATATGATCCGAGATCTCGGGTTCGAGGCCAACTTGGCCTATGTTCTGAAAGGACAAGAACACCACACCGATAGAAGGGATGACGAGCTAGAGTATCATGCCGACGGCCAGCCATTCTTCGGCGAGTGGCCAACCTACAAAGAGTTGGTGGCGGAGTTCATGGCGTCACTTGACGTCTGCGTCGTGCCCAACGACGTCATTGCCATCGACCGTGAGTGGATCAAGGGCTGGGTATCTTTCCGGCTGTTCAACATCGATTACAACATCACTCTCTAGCAATTCAATGAGATATCAACTGGAATCATTCCCAGTATGACCACTACCGACCAGACAACCACACTAATTATGAAAAAATCTTCACTGAGCTGGTGACGGTGTTGGCGGGCAAGACCGTGAGTTACCACAATGTTGCGATAGCGGATTTCGAGCACCCATTCGTCCGGGTACTACACCGGATGTTGAGTTTTACACTTTTTTCTCATAGCGATCTGGCGTTGAGCAAATTTCAGGAGACCGACCTTTTCTTTCTCTACAAGCTCCTGACGAGACAAGAATGCAACTGGGGTGCGTTCTTCCTGCAGTGAGTTTTGGCGGTGAAGAGGAGTACGAGGAAGTCCCCGATTCATTTCGGCGGGCTCATCACCAAGTTGGCACACTACCTCGGGCTCAACTTCTCCACTATGACCCCGCTTTCCACGAAGAGCAAGGTGAGCGTGCAACATCTGCACCGTTCTAACCTTATTCTTCTGCGGTATGGTTTGGTGTACGCACATTGCCACGTCAACCACGCCTACCAGGAGTGCGCGTTGCCCGATCCCGTCTTCCACATCGAGGGTGCTCAACATTTCCGGTGGTCGATCATAGCCATCGACGACTCTGATGAAGAAGGTGGCAACGACGACGGTGCCGACGGACAGGACGACGAGGCTGAGGAGGAAGAGGAGACATTTACCCCTCTTCAGGCACGAGTGGCACTGCGGAAGCGTCCTCAGAAGCATCTGGGTGCATCTTCTTCATCGCAGCCCACGCCACCACCACCACCACCCGTACAGCCCATCGAGGATGCCTATTCCATGCAAGGCATGTATACCATGCTGCAGGACATTCATCAGACACAGTAGTAGCAGATGGGGATGTATACCGGTATTCTGGATACTATGAACCGGATACTTGACAACCAGAGGGCTATGTTTGACAATGAGCTTCTTCTCCTCAACAACCAACAACAGATTCATGACAGGTTGCACAGGATGGAGATGCAACACCAGCCTTTCTTTGATCATTACTGGAGCCAGAATTATTTTGGGGGGTATCCACAGCCTCCACCGATGCCCCAGTATGATCCGACATTTCATGGGGAGTTCCCGTCTTGGGACCCCACGGTGCCACAATACCCACCTCCACCACCACAAGATTGATCCGGTACCACTGTTCCAATCTTTAAGTTTGTTTTTGACTATGAGGCCATAGTCGAATTCAAGCTTAGGGGGGTAGTTGGAACAACTTTATCTCTTTTATTGTTCTTAGTTTTTAGCGTTATGTGTTTCTATTTTTGTTAGTTGTTTGTTTTCTTGCAAGCTTAGTTCTGTAGGGTCCACATGCTATCTAGTGTAATTGTGGATGTCATAGAGTTGTGTCATCTCATTTATGTGCATGGGTAAATTAAGGGAAAATTAAAAAATTTATGTGTGTCTGGAAAGCTTGTCTTGTTTAACCTTGGGCACATATTCTATGAAAATGATTGGTTTTGTCAACTTCAAAACAAAATTTCAGAACTAGACTCCTAATGATTCATGATAGTGTACGGTAATGGTTGGTTGAGCCTAATCTGACCAAATGGTAATGAGACTCTAATTGGATGTACGAGAGAGACACATTTAAACTACTACACATGTCAGTAAGGAGGGACACATAATTTCTTTCTAAGGTTCAGTCATCTAATCTTGTGATCTTTCCACCTTTTCATTTTCATAATCCACCATAAGAATGGGAAGTAATGTACAATTTTAACTTCTTTGGTTGCATTGCACGTAGATAGGGATTGCATTAATTTTTTTTCCATATGTTTTGAATAAAAAGAAAATATTTAGAATAGTGATACATGCACAGTACCCTTAGGTGCATGCCATGTAGCTGCATTCAATATTTTCATGCATAAAGTATATCATGTATCTCAATATTACTTCAATGGTGAATTAAATTGTTCCATACCTTCTAAATAGTGCAAATTTCTGAGTATGAAGAAAATAAGCCCAACAAAATATTCATTATCAATTATGGATATGAGGGGTGAAAGCTGAAAAAATAAAAATAAAAAAAGAAAGAAATAAAATAAAAAATCTGAAAAATTTGCATAATGAAAAAGAGAATGTTATTTAGAATCAATTAGAATAAGAAGGAGAAAGGAACATAATATCACATGTATTTCAAGATGATTGAGTACATGATGTAACTTAATTAGATATCCCTCTCATGTTGAGTCGGATGGTTAGTGCATGCATCATTCCACCCAATTTTAGGCATTAGGGCATTTCTTAATTGCATTTTCATCATGCAGGACATTTTTGTATTTTGCATGTTGAAACAGTACAACACTTCCACTTTCTTCCAATGAGCCACCCATTTTCATCCACCCGTTGCTCGGATTGGTAGGCCACTGTGAATTTCTCCTCACTCATGTATATTAGGAGAACTGCTTCCATGTAGATGGTAGTTAGGGCGAGCAACGTAGTGTAGGAGATCACAAGATGCACCACGTCTGAACTGGCGAGTTTTATTATGTTAACTGCCTTATGTGATAGTGTTCATCAGCTTTAAGGTCAATTTCTTTTATTGATGATTACTATCGCCTTTAGGGTAATTACCATTATGTGGTTAGAAAGGGCCGGTACGTGAATGTTTGGTGGGAGTCATATGGGACGTTGGTTGTGGTTTTTTGTTTTTCAGTTGACATTGGCAATTCTATTCTAAGGATTAGTTGCTCGAGGGCGAGCAAAAGTCAAGCTTAGGGGAGTTTGATGCGATGATTTTGATTCGCATTTATAGACCTGTTTGATATGTGTGTTATGCTTTAATTAGTCATTTTTATGGTTAATATTGCATAATTCATCTATTTTGGTCTTTGCTACTATTTTATGTCAAATCCCCTTTATTTCATCTTTTTGAGCATTAATTGTTAAAATATTATTATTTGTGTGAATTTATGTGACCTTATGTTTGAATTTCAGGACAAATGAGTATTTGCTTCCGTCGATACCATCGACGGGAGTCGATACCATCGACGGAAGTCGATACCATCGACATGGTCACAGGTTGCCAGCCGAAAGGAGCTGCAAAGAGTCGATACCATTGACGTCCGTCGATGGTATCGACCATCCACGTCACCGATCCGCGCCAACAAATCAACGGCGATCGCGGCTTCCATGTCATCGATCCGGGAGAAGCGTCGATACCATCGACCCATGTCGATGGTATCGACACGTCACCGATTCGGGATTCAAGAATCAGCCATCGTCAGCCGCCGATACTCGTGATGGGGGTGGATAGCATCGAGACGCGTCGATACCATCGACCTACGTCGATGGTATCGACGGGTCAATAGTGGCATCGGCCAAGTCTATTTAAGGAGATTCATTACGTCATTTGACATCACACCTTCGAAGTGATCTTATTCCTTTGCGCCGAGCGACCCCCCGAGCGATCCGAGCCGACGAAGAGTAGCACCGAGCAAAGATCTTCACCGAGTGGAGATTCGATTCTTCAATCTGCACCGAGATCTTTCTCTAATCCCTTTTCTCTCACAACTATGGTGCACGTCGCTGGAGCGTCATCCTCTCGCGTGAACCCTATGGAGATCATGGAGTTCGTTCCACCTTCTCCCGCGTCGATATCATGCCCGCACATGATCCACCCATCCACGGAGGTGAAGAAGATCTATGAAGAGATCTTGAAGCAGAAGATCGAGCCTACCCGGTATGTGGACCGGAATATGATCCGAGATCTCGGGTTTGAGGCCAACTTGGCCTATGTTCTGAAAGGACAAGCACGCCACACCGATAGAAGGGATGACGAGCTGGAGTATCATGCTGACGGCCAGCCATTCTTCGGTGAGTGGCCAACTTACAAAGAGTTGGTGGCGGAGTTCATGGCATCACTTGACGTCTGCGTCGTGCCCAACGACGTCATTTCCACCGACCGTGAGTGGATCAAGGGTCGGGTATCTTTCCGGCTGTTCGACATCGATTACAACATCACTCTCCGACAATTCAATGAGATATTCAACTGGAATCATTCCCAGTATGACCACCGCTGACCAGACAACTGCACTGATTACGACAACATCTTAGCCGAGCTGGTGACGGTGCCGGCGGGCAAGACTGTGAGCTACCACAATGTTGCGGTAGTGGATTTCAAGCACCCATTCGTCCGGGTACTACACCGGATGTTGAGTTTTACACTTTTTGCTCGTAGCGATCTGGCGTAGAGAAAATTTCAGGAGATCGACCTTTTCTTTCTCTACAAGCTCCTGACGAGACAAGAATGCAATTGGGGTGCGTTCTTCATACAGCGAGTTTTGGCGGTGAAGAGGAGTACGAGGAAGCCCCCGATTCATTTCGGCGGGCTCATCACCAAGTTGGCACACTACCTCGGGCTCAACTTCTCCACTATGACCCCGCTTTCCACGAAGAGCAAGGTGAACGTGCAACATCTGCACCGTTCTAACCTTATTCTTCTGCAGGATGGTTTGGCATACGTACACTGCCACGTCAACCACGCCTACCAGGAGTGCGCGTTGCCCGATCCCATCTTCCACATCGAGGGTGCTCAACATTTCCGGTGGCCGATCATAGCCATCGATGACTCTGATGAAGAAGGCGGCAATGACGATGGTGGCGACGGACAGGACGACGAGGCTGAGGAGGAAGAGGAGACATTTACCCCTCTTCAGGCGTGAGTGGCACCGCGGAAGCATCCTCGGATGCATCCAGGTGCATCTTCTTCATCGCAGCCTACGCCACCACCACCACCCCCCGTACAGCCCAGTGAGGATGCCTATTCCATGCAAGGCATGTATATCATGCTACAGGACATTCATCAGACATATTAGCAGCAGATGGGGATGTATACTGGTATTCTGGATACTACGAACCGGATACTTGACAACCAGAGGGCTATGTTTGACAATGAACGTCTTCTCCTCAACAATCAACAACAGATTCATGACAGGTTGCACAGGATGGAGATGCAACACCAGCCTTTCTTCGATCATTACTGGAGCCAGAATTATTTTGGGGGGTATCCACAGCCTCCACCGATGCCCTAGTATGATCTGACATTTCAGGGGGAGTTCCCGTCTTGGGAGGCAGAACAACGGCTGGAAAGCCAAAGGCTGACCGCAATTGACATTGTATTTAAAAAGGCATCGTTAATGGCCATTGTTGCACTGACCATGCCATGAAGAAGGTATTCTACATAGAGATTCTCTAGTACAAAAATGGGTTATAATGTCACTACCTGTAGGATCGATTTTTCCAAATAACCGACCTTATATGTCTAAAAAAATGTGGGCACCACTTAAGACCTCTTGGGTCGGTTTTCTTAAAAAATCGACCTTGTAGTGTAACTCTATAGGGTCAGTTTTCCAAATAACCGACCTTATATGTCTATAAAAAATGCGGGCACCACTGAAGACCTCTTGGGTCACTTTTCTTAAAATAACCGACCTTGTAGTGTATCTCTATAGGGTCAGTTTTAAAAATAACCGACCTTATATGTCTATAAAAAATACGGGCACCACTTAAGATCTCTTGGGTCACTTTTCCTAAAATAACCGACCTTGTAGTGCATCTCTATAGGGTCAGTTTTTATAAAATAAGTGAACTTATAGACAATTAGATTAGAAAGTCAATTATAAGTTTCCCGCGGCAAAAATTTGCTTGATTTTGGCTTCGCACCTCGATCTATAGGGTCGGTTTTTCTTTATAACCGACCCTAAAGGGCTCCTCGGTCGACAAATTTGTCGATCGAATAAGAGCTAGATTTCACGTATACAAGCACCTTTAGGGTCGGTGTTTTCCTTATAACCGACCCTAAATTCCTCCTCGGTTCAGCACCTCTAAGGTCGGTTTTTCCTTTAAAACCGACCCTAAAGGCTCCTCAGTCGACAAATTCGTCGACCGATATCAATTCTAGACCCAGTTTAGTTCACGCATGTATATGCACCTATAGCGTCAGATTTGTACTTTTAACTGACCTTAGAGCTTTCCTCGGTCGACGAATACTTTGACCGATAATCTCGATCGACAAATTCGTCGACCGATAAGTAGTCAGATTTCAAGTGTATAAGCAACTTTAGGGTCGGTATTTTCTTTATAACCGACCTTAGAAGTCTATTCGGTCGACAATATTGTCGACTGAGATGAATATTGGTTCCAATTTAGTTCATGCTTGTGAAAAACTAAACTGGATCCTAATTTTATCTCAGTCGACAATATTGTCGACCGAGGAAGACTTTAGGTTCGGTTATAAGTAAAAAACCGATCCTAAAGGTACTTATACGTAGGAAATCCGGTTGTTTCTCGGTCGATGAATTTGTCGACCGAGATGGAGCCAAATTTATTCGTATAAGCTCATGTAGCGTTGGTTTTTCTTTATAACTGACCCTAGAGGGGTTTTCTGTCGACAATATTGTCGACCGAGATAAACTTAGGATCTAGTTTAGTATTTCACACATGTATAAGTACCTCTAGGGTCAGTTTTAAGGAAAAAAAACCGACCCTAGAGGTACTTATACAAAGGAAATCTGGCTCTTTCTCGGTCGACGAATTGTTCGACTGAGTCAACATCAGTCGACAAAATGTTCGAACAAGACCAACCCTGTGAACCTCCATTTACGTGAATTAAAAAGGCAATATTCTGAATAAAATATAAATTCTAAAAAAAATCGTAGCGGCTAGAAAATCGACTGTCGTAACGGCTAGAAAATCGACTGTTGGTCGACAGGGAGGAGCGTCTAGAAAAATGATCGTTGCGGGCATCGGTCGACAAATTGTCGACTGAAATGGGCTCTGTTTTGCTATAAATAGCACCCAAAATGATCTATTTCTTCACACCTTCACATTCTCACTTCTCTATCTCCTCTCTAGTGTATTCTTGTGAAAATCTTTAGCTTCTCTACATCCAAGTGTTGCTTGCTACTTCTCCATTTCAAAGCAACGAGATGGCTTCCTCATCAATGCGTGGAAAGAAGCAAGTTGCAGCTAGTATAGGAAGGGCGGTCTCTCCAGCGCTTCCGATCATCAACGACATTCCATTCAATGATGCAGCTACAGGCGATCGCTACCTCAGGCTCTCTTCAAAAACTCCTCTTCCACAACGGCCAGTCGACATCATGGACTTCCACCACATTGTTGATCTAGAGGAACTCTTTGAGGTGCAACATTTGACTGATTTTCTGATCCCCTCCTTCCATTCCTACTCCTAAAAATAGTTAATGAATTCTATGCCAATTTAACCCCACATCCTGACCATGATTCCTTCTCTTCTATGGTTGGTGGGTATGGATTCCATTTTACTGAGGAGGGCATTCTTAATATGCTTAACATGGACATAGAAGACTATAAAGATTTTCTTGATCTCATCATAGGAAATCCACTAAATAAACTCTCCCAAGATGACACTACCACTATCCTTAGTGACATCAAAAGAGCCATCTTTCTATCCAATAACACTTTCCATGAAGATAGGGGTACCTATTATGCCATAAACTTAAAACCTGAAGCTAGGATAATAAATCGCATTGTTCCCACCAATATCCATCCTAGAGAAAACAAATCTGAAGTACCCACTTTTTGAATGTACCTTATCTATGCCATTCTAAAATGTATCCCCATAAATTTCATTCGTATCATCCTTAAGAATATGCTTGAGTTCTCTGGCAATCCACCTTATGCTGACTTTGTTTGCCAAATTACTCAACATTTTCTAAAGAAGAATATTGAAGACGACTTAGGTTACACATGGGATACAAAACCCCAAAAGATAAGTAAGAATACGGTGGAAAAGATGGGAATCGACTTTGGCCACAAAAGGGCTAGGACTGAAGGGGAGACATCCACCCAAGACATACCTCCACCACCTTCTCCTACCAACCTACCCCATGATCCTATTACAAACACCTTGACATACATTGTCGGATCCCAATATCACCTAAGTAGGCAATTGGATTATAATCACCATGACATGACTTATTTAAACCAAAGGATTCAAGCTCTCTCTCCTAACCAACCTGATGAATATCCCTATTCCCTTAATCCTGGCATGATAAATCCATACAATCCTTCCTACAACTACTATCAAATTCCACCTCCACCATCTCCTGATCTCACACATACTCAGTTTTCCCCAATTCAACTTCAAGACATTGTTGTCCACTTTTTCTTTGATCGTGTTCCCACCTTCTTGGAGGCTTATGCCTTAACCAAGATAGGTGCCTTGGAGTGGCAGACACTGGTCAAATATTATGGAGCTGAGCCCTTTCTTGGAAAAGACCCAGACATTGATGTAATCCTTTGGTCTTTTCAGTGAGATTATGAGATATTTTTGTAATGATTGTAATGGATATCTTTTTATAAAGTGTATGGGTCATCTTATAAAGTGTATGGGCATTAAATTTTTATGAATAAAAGTGTTTTCCATGGCTTCATTTGGACATATACATGTTATATAAGAATATTGTTATTTCAAATGATTGAAAAATAAATTATGGCTAAATTTGACAAAGCATCACTTGGTTTTAAAATTAAATATCTCTTTAAGGGGGAGCATATCATAAAACTATTTCACAACCGCACACTCATACACACACTTGGTACTTAATCTAAAACATTGAAACATGGTTAATCTCGGTCGAAAATATTCTCGACCGAGACACTCTCGATCGACAATATTGTCGACCGAGGAGGACTTTAGGGTCGGTTATAAGGAAAAAACCGACCCTAGAGGTACTTATATTCTGGATTTTTCTTGGTCGACGAATTTTTCGACCGATAATAACTCGGTCGATAAAATCGTCGACTGAATTGGATCCAGATTCCTTCGTATAAGCACCTGTAGTGTCGATTTTCCCTTATAACCGACCCTAGAGGACTTTTCAGTTGACAATAGAAAAACTTAGGATCCAGTTTATGTATAAGCACCTCTAGGGTCAGTTATAAGGAAAAAACCAACCCTAAAAGGAAATCTGGCTCCTTCTCAGTCGACAAATTTGTCGACCGACAACCACTCAGTCGACAAATCGTCGATCGAGAGGGAGCCAGATTTCCTTCGTATAAGCACCTGTAGCGTCGGATTTGCCTTAAAACTGACCCTACAGGTCTCTTCGGTCGACAATATTGTCGACCGATAACCATTCGGTGGACAAATTTGTCGACCGAGAATGAGTTTGAGTGTTTTTAAATAACCCGACACGGGTACCGCTTAACTGTAGTGTCGGTTTTTTTGGTTTTACCGACGCTACATGTCTTTCTCTAAGTGAAAAAGCCAAAACCTAGTTTTTCTTCCTCCTGTGAAAACCTTTCTATTATATTTTTCTCTCCTGCGGCGCCGCAAAACCCTTGCTTTCTTATGTCATTCCCGCCGTGAAGCCCTTGCCTCCTCTCCATGAAGCCGTGCCACCTCTCTGTGCCGCCAAGAGGATCGTGGTGTCCGGGCCGTTGCCACCTCTCTGTGCTGCAAAATAGAGCTCGTCGTCGCCGCAAAATAGCTCATCGTCTCCGCAAAATAGAGCTCGTCGTCACCGCCAAATAGAGCTCATCGTCGTCGCCTCTCCACTCTTCCACAGAGGTCGCCGCCTCTCGGTGAAGGTCGTCTCATCCTCCATGAAGGTTTCCGCCTTTTCCAAGTAAGTTCTCCGCTTTCGTTCCTTCGTTCCTGCCTTCCTTCATTCCTTCCCGCCGCCATGGTTGCATCCAGGTCCACTCTCGACCGAGAGTGGACCTGCTCCTTATTTATGTGTGAGCTATAAATGTTTTAATCATATTCATTGTAATGTTCACAAATAGTTCTGATTATTATAATGATTTCAATCTTTGGACTGTTGGAAACGGCCTTACTTTGCTAATTTGTACAAGTTATTTTCATTTTATATGTTTTGACAACCCAATAATAAAAACATGTCTTTTTTCATATGTAATCATTATATAAATTCTAGAAATTAATATGAGATTAGACATGTGTACTCTTAGATTGACACTTTAGGGTTGATGCATTTATATATTAACTTAGAAACCCGTTCAAAATTTACTCATTAGGAGTAAACTTTGGATAGTCCCCGGTTTGGGACTGTTTTTGGATATTTTAATCTCACTTAGGATGTACCTGTATAATGTATGTTTAGTTTTGTAGATTATTTCAGTAGGATTTCTTCATTTGTTCTCTGGGTACATATGTGAGTGGTTATTTGCCATTTACATCGTTGTACTTGGAGAACTTAAGGGAAATGCAGCTGAAATTTTCTTCAAAACTAAACATACATTATACAGTTACTAGTGAGATTAAATATTCGAAAATGGGATAGGTGGAACTCTTTAGTATATAAGTAATTAACTTCCTATCAATAAAAACTTACAGATTATTATAGTATCAATAAAAACTTACAGATTATAATTAATTTTAATGTGACATAGAAAATGGATCAAAGTTGGTTGTCTATCAAGAACAGTTGCATTCCAAAGTTTGCCAAAGGTCTTGATGAATTTATTAGATTTGCTGAGGAACATAGGAAACTACCTACATATAGGCTATATTGTCCATGTAGAAATTGTTGTAACAATTTGAAAGTTGATACTGGTGAGGAAATTGAGAATCATGTCATATGGAAAAATTTGCGATGGTAGGGTTTGGTGCCCGCGGAGGCGGCCACGGAGGACGAGGTTCATGTCGACCCCCCTCACATCCACGCCCACCCGCCCCGCCATCAACCCACCCTGAGACTGGAGATTCAACGTCAGGCATGCAGATCGAAGAGAAGGAAGCACAAACAGATGATTCCCCGAAGGATACCACCACCAAGTCGTACAAGGATACGGTACTCAATCGCACCAACAGGATTATGTCTGGCCTAGTGCAGGTATCACCGAACCTTCTACAGGCCGATGATATTCGCGTGGATAAAAGCGGAAACCTCCCTGTGATCACCGTTAATCCAGACCGGCTGCCGCATCTCCTTGAACCATGGAAACATGCTGTTGTTATTAAGGTCATCGGCACCACTGTTGCTTTCCAAGTCCTTATGAATCGGATAGCCGTCATGTGGCAACTCGCCGGCGAATTCCGGGCTATTGATCTGGATATGGGGTACTATATCATACAACTTGCCAATAACGATGATTTTGTCTGAGCCATGACGGGAGGCCCATAGCTGATCTTTAATCACTACATGTCTGTCCAGTCCTGGTCGTCGGTGTTCCGTCCGTCAGACCCGATCCCTAGAAAACTGGTGGTATGGGTGTGGATAGCGGATATGCCCATCTACCTATACCAAAACCTGCTTCTAGAAAGCATCGGCAACTTGATTGGGCAGACTATAAAGATCGACATGACCACGCAGCAAGGGCACCGGGGTAAGTTCATGTGCATCGCTGTTGAAGTTGACACTGACACCCCCTTGCTCCCAGCCATCTGCCTAAACGGCGCACAATATAGATTGGAGTACGAAAACCTACCCACCCTCTGCATGAAGTGTGGTCGTATAGGGCACGTCGAAGCAGGCTGCAAATTTATACCACAGTTCTCGGTCGGTGATCCCACCGCTGCCCCATCCACATCCATCGTGGTCTAGCAACCCTATACGGCTGCAATACACGCCAAGATGCCACAGAGAAGGCAGAACACCATGAAGAAGAACCAGCCCCGTCCCAAAGAGGGTGCAACCTCACCTGATGATCCAGCTGTGGCAGCAGCAAATCCCCAGCCCACGAACAACAAAGATGAGGGTGAGTGGGAAACCGTGGTGAGCAAAAGCAAGAAAAACTTGATAAAAAGATGGCCTCCGAGAGTCGGCCACCAGCCGCCCCGTCTGCTTCCAAGGATCAGAACGTGGGAACCTCCAAACAAAACCCTAGACAACCTAATACTTCCATCACTCTTGTGGATGATGAAGTCTGTGATGGTCGTTCCGCAGCCCCTGAGGTCATAGCCTCCTTCATCTTCCAAGGTAGTAAAGCCACAGACACTGGACAATTTCTAGCCTCCTTCCATTGGGGTATCATTCCGGGCAACGGAGGAGTCCTTCTTTGTAATCGTAGGGTTATCTACCAAATCGTAAGCCCTGGTCGTGATCGTAAAAAGGGCAAGTTAGCACAGCTTGTTGAAGACGCCCATGCTAAGCAGACGGCGTCTCGCGCCCTCTCCTTCCAGGATGAGGAAATTCCAAACAATCCCAATAATGACATGTCCATTGAGTACAATACAGCAGGCCTTCTCGCTGCAATCAACTAGCTCTATCCAGTGCTACTCAGCTGTGGTGTTGCAAATGACAAACATCATATGTTGGAATGTCCAAGGAGCATGCTCCAAGGACAAAATCAATCTCCTTAAAGATTATAAATGTAGATTTCGTCTACATGTTTTGGCTATTCTTGAACCAAGGTGTAGCGGTGTAAAGGCCACAAACGTCATCAAGAAGCTCGGGTTTAACTCGTCGCATTGAGTTGAAGCCCTAGGGTTTTCAGGAGGTATATGGATCCTCTGGGACAGCAATCGTTGTCAACTCGACATTCTCCAATGCCACAGGAAGTATATACACTGTAGAATGAACAACTCTTGGCTTATCACTTTCATCTATGCTAGACCCAATCCGCAGAAGTGCGACCACTTCTGGAATCGCCTCACCTCCTTAACACCTTCCCCTTCAGAAGATTGGGAAGTTGTTGGAGACTTTAATACCATGCTCGATATCAGCTAGAAGAAAGGAGGCAAAGGCTTTGACAGCCGCAGTAGCAACAAATTCCATGCTACCTTGTTAGCTACAGGTCTCGCAGACACCAGCTCTTCGGGGCACTTCTTTACTTTCAAGAAAGGAGGGCTCCGTGAAAAACTTGACAGAGTGGTGGTGAATGCTTGCTGGCTCAATACTGAAAATGGCATGAAGATCCAAGAACTTACCCGCATCTATAGCGATCACAATCCTATTCTCATCTCTGGCAACACGGCGCACACCAGAAGAAAACCTTCTTTCAGGAGCAAGGCAAGTTGGTCCCTCAATACTGAATTCCATACTGAGTTGCTACCCTGCTGGGATGCCACTCTCTCCTTCACTGAGGCCTTACCCCGTTTCCAAGCAGCTGCTGTAAAATGGGAAGCCACACGCCTGAAGCAACACCATAAGAAGAAGAATGCTATCTTGGAGGACCTTAACATGTTCCAGGTACGAAGCCAATTACACTTTAATTTATCTAATGAGCTCAGAGTTATTTCCTTGCAAGAAGAATTTGCTGCAATCCTTCGTCGAGAGGAGGCCGATTGGCAGCAGCGAGCTAATATTAATTGGCTCCAGTACAGCGACGGAAACAACAGGTTTTTTCAAACCTATGTCAAATCCAAGAGGCATCACAACAAAATCTCCGGTATCTACAACAATGATGGCGTATGGCTCACCTCGTCTGACGAAATTAAAATATATGTGCGGAGTTTCTTTCAGCAATTACTAACATCGGCGCCTCAATCCGCGTTGGTTGTGGACCTCATGCCCACCTACCATGGCTCCTTTCCTGGCAACATCAACCAGACGCAACTGGTGAGTACCCTGTCCGCGGAGGAGATCTGATCCATTGTCTTCCAAATGTCTGCTATTAAAGCTCCCGGCCCAGACGGAATCCATATTGGCTTCATCCAAGAAAATTGGAAGCACGTAGGCGTCTTTATCATCCTTCAAGTGCAGCAAGCCTTTAGTAGTGGGTGGATAGACCCGTCTCTGGTTCAATCACTCATGGTGTCCATACCTAAGACGGCACAACCTCAGCGATGCAGTGAGCTCAGGCCCATCTTGCTTAACAACTGCTGTTTAAAATTGATCTCCAAGGTCATCGTCGAAAGACTAAAGCCCTGTTTGAATGGATGGATTTTTGAGAATCAGTCAAGTTTCATATCGGGTAGATGCATTGCGGATAACATCCTGCTTGTCCAGGAGGTAATTCACTCTATGAAAATGAAAAAGGAGGGAAAAGAATGGGTTAGTATCAAAATTGACCTGTCCAAAGCATTTGATAGAATGCAGTGGCCTTTCATCAAAGATACGCTGATCAAAGTGGGTCTCCCTGATAAACTGATATCCATTATCATGCAAATCATATCCAAAGGGCAAACATCAATTCTATGGGAAGGTCTGCAGCTGGAGGCCTTCGCTCCCAGCCAGGGGGTGCATCAAGGGGATCCCCTTAGCCCCTACCTGTTTTTTCTTTGCATGGAGCGGCTCAGTCAAGCTATTCTTCATGAAGTCAGTAATGGCAGATGGAAACCTATTGTTCTATCGAGAGGAAGTGTGCCCCTATCTCACATCATGTTCGCCGACGATCTACTGCTCATGGCTGAGGCAACGCCTTCGCAAGCCTCGCTCATCCTAACGGTACTTGAAGAATTTGGGTCTGTCTCTGGACAAGTCCTATCCAAGGAGAAGTCAAGATGCTTCTTCTCTCCCAACACACCCACCAGAGATCGCCGAGCTTTCTGCAGACGTATCGGAATTCCTCAAACTATGGACCTAGGCAAATACTTGGGGGTCCCTGTTCTCCATCACTGTCTCAATAAGGCAACACATTCTAATATTACCACTGCTATTAAAGGCAGAATGAATAGTTGGGTGTCCAAATGCTTATCTCTCGCTGGCCGTATCACTCTTGCTAAGAGCACCCTGCAATCCATCCCATCTCACACCATGCAATCGGTCAAATTATCACCCAGACTCTATGATAATATTGACAAACACATCCGTTCCTTCATCTGGTTTGGCGGTCGTGCTGTGCGCAAACTGTCCCTGCTAGCATGGGAGAAGCTTATCCTGCCCAAGGGGTCGGGAGGCCTTGGCCTCAAGAGTTCGCAAGAGAAGAATGAGGCTCTTATGTTACAGAATGTCTGGCAATTCCTTTCAAAGCCTGAAACTCTGTGGGTCAAAGTGATGAAAGACAAGTATATGAAGAACAACACCATCAGCAAACGTCCTTGCTCTTCGGCCTGGGCGTTCATCAAACGTAACCTGGAAAAGATCCAAGACATTGGCCAAAAAACCATTATCTCGGGTTGGAGTACAAACGTATGGACGGATCGCTGTCTGCACGGCAGTCCATCATCGACATGGAAGGCTCATATATCATACCTCACGGTCTGGAAGACCTCACTGTTCATTCCATGGTCCTTCCTGATAACACATGGGACTGGAGTTTCATCGAAACATATCTGCCCAATGAAGCAAAACATATCCTCCGCTTCTACAACCCACTTGATACCACTGGCGGTGATGACTTATGGACGTGGCCCTTCACTAGCTCGGGCATCTTCTCGGCGGGTTCAGCTTACAATTGGCTTACTAATCAACTGCAACCACAATCCTCTTCTAAATGGAAGAAGCTATGGGCCCTTCCTCTACCTCTCAAGTTCAGAACCTTTGGCTGGTTGTTGCTCCATGGAACCCTACTCACAAATGTCGAGCTACACAGGCGACATATTACAACTTCTTGCATATGTCCTTTATGTAACAATGCCCATGAGTCCATTCTTCACTGCCTTAGAGAATGCTCTACCGCGAAGAACGTCTGGTCTCTTCTTTGCATGCCACTGGATTTCTTTACCTCTCCTGAACGTGAATGGCTTGCCCTCTTGATTTCCTCCACGATGAACCCGGAGCAATATACGACTTTCGGTGTTGGTTGCTGGACGATCTGGAGAAACCGAAATGATATCACCCATGGTGGCTCGGGTAGACCGGCCACTGTGCTTGCTAAATCCATTAAGGAACAAACTAATGCCATCCTTGGGCTGAAACCTCGTACGCAACACGTTAGACATGCGGCTTTGATGTCGGCACGCCCTTCGCCGTACTGTCAGGCCCTTGTTTTTGTTGACGTCGTCTATCAGTCCCACTCCAGGAAGACGGGTATTGGGATCCATGTGGTCGACAGAGATGGACGTTGTATCTTGGGCTTGGGCAGCCATGGGTATGCATCCTCCGCCCAGGAAGCGGAAGCGAATGGGATTCTAATGGCAGCTGTGATGTGCCAAGAGAAAGGATGGTCTTCACCTGTTATTATTTCTGACGCCTCGATAGTGATCAAGGCTTTGACAAACCAGGACTGGCCGACCAGTACCCTCATTCCTCACCAGAGAAGATATGCCTCCATTTTGCTGGCTTGTCCCAGCATGAAATTACATTATATTCCTCGCAGTTACAATGTTGTAGCTGACAGTATCGCAAAACACACCCTTTATTCTTTCTCCGCTAACCATTTCTTTCATATTAAGCCTTCGTGGCTCTCTATGGATGTAAATATTTCACTTTCTAGTATTTGGCCCGTAGTAGAGCAAGGGATGAATAAATAAGCTCTACGTTTGCTCAAAAAAAAGAATCATGTCATATGCAATGGGATCATACAAGGTTATAATGAATGGTATTGGCATGGAGAGAAATTGAATTATGGATCAGAAAATGTCGATACTAATAGTTGTGGTATAGAAGATATAGATAATGATGATAATGTTAGTGATGAACCGATTCAAGATGATCAGATTCAGGATGATATGGTTGATGAGATGCTATGTAGTTGTCGGGACAATGTCATTGATCCAACTTCTTTATTTGCAAACATTGTCCATGATGCTGAAAAACCATTATATAAAGGTTGAACTAAGTTCACGAGGTTGAGTGTTGTGATGCGATTATATACTCTTAAAGCTCAAAACTGGTGGAGCGATAAGAGTTTCACTTCATTGTTGTCTTTGTTAAAGGAAATTCTTCCTGAAGGCAACGAGCTTCCAATTTCAACATATCAAGAACAGAAAATAATGTGCCCAATGGGAATGGAGGCTAAGAAGATTCATGCATGTCCAAATGATTGTGTGTTATTTCAGAAGGACTATAGTAATTTGATAAATTGTCCTAAATGTGGTGCATTAAGGTATAAGACTACAAATTCAGCTAAGGCTAAAAATGGCTTTCCTGCCAAGGTGATGTGGTATCTACCAATAATACCACGATTTCAACACTTATTTGCTAATACAGAAGATGTGCAAAATTTGTCTTGGCATGGGGAGTTAAAGGTCAATGATGATGGCATCCTACAGCATGCATCTGATTCACCACAATGGAAGAAAATTGATTTATTATACCCTCAATTTGGTAAAGAACCAAGAAACTTAAGACTTGGAAGGGTGAAACGCATTGTTAATGAATTTGGAAAGAGTTCAAGTAGTCATACACTAGCATTTGACAAATCTCTATACAAGAAGAGGTCAATATTCTGGGATCTTCCTTATTGGAGATCTTTGGAAATTAGACACTGCATTGACGCCATGCATGTTGAAAAAAATAGTTGTGATAGCATCATCGGTACGCTATTGAACATACCAGGAAAGACTAAAGATGGCATTAAATCTAGAAAATATTTAGAATTAATGGGTATTAGAAAAGAATTATCAGTGGAGATTAGGAGTTGCCGCACATATTTTCCACCGGCTTGTTACACTTTGTCAAAGAAAAAGAAAAAGACTTTCTGTGAGTGCTTGTATAATATTAAGGTTCCACAAGGCAACTCTTCTAATATTCATAGATTGGTATCAATGAAGGATCTGAAACTGATAGGTCTCAAATCTCATGATTTTCACACCTTAATGCAACAAATTTTACCTGTGGCTATTCGATGTATATTGCCGAAGCATGTAAGGTTTGCAATCATAAGACTCTATTTCTTCTTCAATGAAATATGCAACAAAGTGATACATCTGGATACTCTCGATAAATTACAGAAAGATGTAATTGTTACCATGTGTCATCTTGAAATGTACTTTCCTCCTTCATTTTTTGATATCATGGTTCATCTTGTAGTACATATTACAAGGGAGGTGAAGATGTTGGGTCCAATTTTCTTACACTGGATGTATCCATTTGAACGCTACATGAGTGTTTTTAAAGGTGATGTTCGGAATTGTTATTGTCTTGAAGGGAGTATTGTTGAGGGTTACAGGGCTAAGGAGGTGATGGACTTTTGTAATGATTTTTTGAATTGCAATGAAACTTGTAGCGATCAAAAAAATTCCCATCACACTGGATCTTATTGTGGCAAAGGAACTCTGGGAGGACGAGTGAAAGGAATCATTCGTGAGTTGTGGGGACAAGCGCATTTGTATATTTTACACAACATAAATGAAGTTAGTAGATACATCATAGAACACAATGATCTTATCAAGAGAAATCATCCACAATCCAGTTCAATGTGGCTTGCAAGAGAGCATAATCGAACATTTATTAGGTGCTTTGAAGAGAAAGTTTTTAATCAACTATCTAAATCACTAAATAATGTTGCTGAGAACATAAAATGGCTCGCCTTTAAGCCAAAAATGGATGTCATGTCATATGAAGGTTATGACATTAACGGATTTTCATACTACACAAAGCGTCAAGATGAAAGTAGTGTAGTTCAAAATAGTGGGGTCACTATTAAAGCTTGTTCGTTGTATTTTGCTAGTGCCAAAGATAAAAGACCATGCGAAGTTGAGATGTCATATTATGGCGTCATTGAGGACATATGAGAAATGGACTATACAAATTTTCGACTTCCTATATTTAGGTGTAAATGGGCTGACAACAACAAAGGAGTTTTAGTAGATGAGTTGGGTTTCAAATTGGTGAATTTTGAAAAGATTGGTGAGAAAGATGAGCCATTCATCATGGCAGACCAAGCAAAACAAGTATTCATATTGATGACCCGGCAAATAAAAATTGGTCCGTCGTTCTTCATGTAAAAAGACAGTTTACTGTAGATCCTATAAATGAAGAAGAATACTACGAAAAGTATGATGATTCCAATCCATTCTCAGTTGGGTTGCCAAGTGTAAATGTTGAAGATAACACTGATGAATATTATAAACATCAAGACCATGCTGAAGGAATTTTCCTTGACTAACAACTCAACCAATACTAAAGGCATGTATTCTTTGAATTATTTATTTTAGTATCATGTACGCCTTATCACTTGTGCTTTTATTATCACTTTTTTTATCATGTATACTTGCAGGTTCTAAAATGGCGAGTGAAGATGAACATTATGAGCATGAGCACCATAAGGATGGTAGTGGTGATGATAAGAAATGTAGAGGTCCTACATTGATGTGTAGGCTGCAGGAGCTCAAGGCTAAAGGGGATAAATTGCCAGTCCAGTTTGATATGACAGGAGCACCTGTTGGGGAACATGCTAGTGCTTTCAAGCATTACGTAGGGGCGACCACGCGTTGTAAGGTGGAAATAGATATAGAAAATTGGCATGATGTTCCCAATGCCAAAAAAGACCTCTTATGGAAAGATATATCTGTGAGTGGAAGAGATATTATTTTAATATGTTTTTATCTATTGATTCTAATTTAGTTTGCTTGGAATTAATTCCTTTTCAAAACAACATTATTAATTGCTTCTTTTGTATGTATAGGGTGTTTTTCATCTAAATGAAAAAGATCACAAGAAAAGAGTGCTACAACGTTGTGGTGTACGATGGAGGGGTTTTAAGACATATCTTGTAAGGGAATTTATAAATAATCCTAAAAAAATAAGAAAGCTACAGATGTATATATTTTTATAGATCCTGAGGTGTGGGAAATATTTATTGCATCTAGGAGATCGGAAGAGTTTCAAGTAATAAAGATTGTGATGTATTGTATGAATATTTAATTTTATACAATTAAGGAGGTGAATCTTTTTATACATTTTTGCCAAGTCTAAATTACAATACCTCATTTTAAATGATTAGGCTATTATTCACCAGGTTCAAAAGGAAAGACGGGCTAAAAATGTGCATGACCATCGCTTGGGGCTCGGTGTTTATGCCTTCCGCCGCCAACTACAAGAGAAGTAATCATCTCCTGGAGAAGAATCTAGTACAACTCAAGTTGAGTGACCACGCCGACACTTGACATGGATTGATGCTAGAAATAATCAATTCGGTGAAATTGTCAACCCTGCAACTAAGGAGGTGGCACAAAAGATGGTAGGTTTATCCCAACTAAGTAAAGAGTAACTCCCACAAACTTATATTTATTTATATCTAATTGATATTGTGATTTAATATCTTTATTAACTATGAATAGATTGATCTCCACGAGCAAAGGAAGGAAGGAAAGTTCATCCCAACTGGCTACACCGATGAACTAGTAGTTGCTCTTGGTACGAAGGAGCATCCTGGTCGTGTTAGGGGATTAGGGTCTGGCATAGGATTCAAGTCTTATTTTGGCCCTTCACAATCTAAAAGAGGTCGTTCAGGAGGTCTTACACAAGAGGATGTTGAAGCATTAGTAGTGCAAAAAGTAAAAGAAATAATGTCTTCATATCAACCTACTCAACCTTCTCAACCTATTCATACTGTGTGTCTCTCAAGTGATGAGGTACAAGCCCATGCTACAGTTGTAGAAGGTCATGGGAGCACTCCCGATGACCCACCACAACAATCTGCAGTAAGTTTTTGTTCTATATGTTGTGTTATTAGTATGATATATGATAATATATATAGTAGTAACATGTATCTATTCTACTGTTTCTTATATAACTTATATTATTTCAATCTTAGTTGGTATGAACTGTAAACTAGCAGTGGAGGTTCCAAAATATAATGTTGTGGTAGTGGGAAAGGTGTACAACCTTGGTGGTACATTGCATTGACAACAAATTACTGATGACATTTGTCGTGTGTCCATCCATCTTGTGTATGACGGAATGGGGGACAAACCACTACCCATACCTAATCCTGAATATAGTACAGTTGAAGAAGCTGAGGGTGCTATGGTGGGTTGGCCTAGACACTTGGTTATAAATGACAAGGTATACCTTATTTCTACCATATTTTCATATTTGACTGCATATATGAACTCATGTAATATAAGTATGTAATTTAATTAACAGGTTTGTAAACCAAAAGGTAAAACTTCTACTAGTCGTCCTCCTATGCCCAAGCCATCTTTCATTCCCGAAACTACATTCGACGAATTGGGAAGCAAATCTAAATGTTTGTGTCGATACTTAGCCAACCAAAGATCAGGATCACATACGTTGGTCAATTTAACACAAGATGCAGTTGGGAGGTACTTTGATAATTTTATTTTTCTTGATGATATTATAGAGTTGTTCCGATATGATTGGCTGAACACTTCGATAATAGAAGTATGGATAAGGTAAGGATCTATCAATATATATAGAAAATTCCAATACACATTTTTAGCTTATTTCTACATATGAAAATAATTACAAATGTTTAACAACCATTTATATATCGAGGCCACAAACTTTGATATAAAGAATGTTGGATTCTTAGTTCCTTCGGTCACTAGTCAGGTGGAGACACATATTGAGGATGTGAATGAGTACTTCTCTGATGCATTAAAATATTTTGCTAGTGAGGGGAAGGAAATTATCGTAATTCCTTTTAATGTCTAGTAAGTATTATTATTCAATATAATTTAAATAATGAATAAAATTATTTATTTTAATGTTTCTTTTATTCTTACTCAGAGCTAGACATTGGGAATTAGTGGTGATTGCCCCAAAATTGATGACTCTTTATTATCTTGACCCAATGGGTAAACCAACAAGGAGTCACAAACTGAAATTGCCAGCTATGGAGTAAGCATAAATTTAATCAATGCTTCAACATGATATTTCTATTTAGAATTTCTATTTTTACCAACTATCGTTTCATTGATAGGGGTATAAAGGCTTTTCGTGAAGATGGAGGACAAATACCCACAAAATTAAAGACATTGACTTTGAAAAATGTCAAGGTAGCTGCTTTGACAACTGCTTACTCTTATATGTATTAATTTTCAATTGTAATATGTCAACTCTTATAGTCTTATCTCAATTGTTGTTTATAGTAGTTTACTAACATTAGTTTGTTATTTGTAGTGTCCTATGCAAAGTAATGACTGGGCTTGTGTCTACTATGTAATGAAATATATGCAAGCTATTGTAAAACAAGCATCACATGACATTCAGACTATAAGTCAGGTAATAAAGAATAACATCATAATTTACAAGTGATTGTAGTCATTTTATAAACTATTAGCATGTGCATTTTCTATTACAGATCTTTACAACTCAACCTTACACACATGTGGACTTGGATGAATTCCGAGAAGAGTGGTCAGAGTCTTTTATAAATGAAGTTGATATAGTATTGGATTAAATATGTCGGCTCTATTTATGTATGTGGTTTGAGTACTCTTTCATATTTTACTTTTGTATCTGTCATCTCATACTTGCACTCTATCATTTTGTAAATTATGATGTGATTATGAATCATTTTTGTTATGAATGTGTGGTTTTGAATGGTGACGGTTGAGCATCAATGCTCCCCTCTCCCAGAATATATGAATCTTCTTGTTCTTCTGTTCTATATCAATTTCTGTAGAATTTTTTAAAAAAAATCGTAACTTCTAGCATTGGTTTTTTAAATAACTGACCCTAAAGATTGAATTCAGTGTACACTCTTCGTTCGAGAAAATTTTCGACCAAAATATAACTTCTAGCATCGATTTTTGTACAAAACCGACTCTAAATGTCCTCTATAAGGTCGGTTATTTACAAAAACCGACCTTATAGATTGAATAAACATTTTTAGTGTACCCCTCTGTCGACAAGTTTGTCGACCGAAATATTTTCGGTCGACAATTTTCTCGGCCGAGGGGTACACTGAAATATTTATTCAATCTTTAGGGGTCAGTTATTCCAAAAAAACGGACCCTGTAAACTCTTTCGGCCGAGAAAATTATTGAACAAAAATATTTTGGTCGACAATTTGCTTGACCGAGACCGTTTACTGGGTCTGTTTTTTTTTAATAACCGACCTTACAGGCTCCTTTTTTCTCGCTTAGGTCAGAATTTTTACAACCTTTTGCGTCGGTGTTTACTCTGTAAGGTCAGTTTTATTTGGTTAAATAAACTGACGCTATAGAGCAAATTCTATAGTGATGGCCACTTAGGCGTCGGTTAAAAAGTGACGCTACAGGCTTAAAAAAACCGACGCTTCAGACCATTCCTATACTAGAGATTGTCACATACACAAGCTATTCCTTTATAGAGGGATAGGATTACATCTTCAACCATAGCATGAGAAACAACAAAGGTGAGCAAAATATGTTTGACACAGGTTGCACCATAACAAGATGGTGTTGGGAGTGTGTTTCTCCAAGCTCCAAATGAGTAACGTCGCTAGAGGGGGCAATGCAGCTAGAGGAGAGAAATCAGATGGTAGAAAATAATTGTCCATCCTTAATCTTTGTCTTGGTACATGAAACTTTGGCTTCAATAGATTGGACACGCATAAAAGGACATTGATGGATCAAGATCCAAGCAAGGAGTTGTTGAATTTCATCATGTCTTGAATTCTATGTTTCCAGGCCCTTAAAGATCTTAAGTTGTTGACACGAGGCACACTTTGGTGCTAGAATTCTTGAGTAGACTCGAGTGAAAAGTAGTAGAAAATGTACGTAGGGGCATCAAAAGATGAACCCAAGCATCAATGGGGCAAGGACAAGGAGCCACTTATTGCGGGACAACACACATAGTGTCGAAAAACATGTGACGATAAAGAAGTATGATGTACTTTACTATAGGGACACCCAAACTAAATCTTGAATCAATAAGATTTGTGTTACACTCAATATGGATCACAGGAGGTGGTGGTGGTTTAATACACTGATGGGAAATCAAGGTACTAGGAAGAGGAGTTAGAAAGCAAGGCTTGGTTAAGGAAGGAAATCAAACAGTCACATAATCAGATCATGATTGACATGGTAGAGTAAAGTGGGAGTAGCTTCAGAGCTGTCAAAATTGAAATGGGGGAAAGCCTTGGACCAAGGTTGAGTGGAAAAAAGAAGCCACACATTCCCAACAATTGTAGCTTAGCTGCTCAGGCTTAATCTAGGTGGGTATGGGACTCCACAACAAGTGAAATGTCTAACGTGAGGTTCATTCATCAGCACTCCAACCCATAAAGATATCAAACTAACTAAAATCATGAAAGTGGCGCCCGCTGGTTCAGTACCAGTCTATTCCACCATCTACTACTTTCAACTAAACCATGACCGCAAAACGAAAGGAATGCATTGATCGAATGCCATTTTATTAGTTCAGTGGGTGATAAGCGACAAATTGATTCCAAACCCTACTCATACAAGAAATTCACCTTGATCCCTCCAGAGGACCTCTTCATCTCTATCTTGTAGTTTGCATGACTAGAAGAGATGGAGGGAGATCTGTGTATCAAGCTCGGAAGCAATACCAAGAAGAGGCAACCTAGTATGATACAAGTGAAGGGCTCGAGAAAAGCATAATAGGAAAAGGGGAGACAAGAAGGGAATATAGCAATCAGTCTGTCCCTTATTACAAGAATAGATAGTAGAAACTAAGCATTTCCAAACATTAGTGTATTCCAACACCTTACATATTTCCCCAATGTCAGACAACGAGGACAAATATATGGCTCAAAAATGGTTGGCAAAACTACTTCGAGCCAAGAGCTCACCACAACATTTGTGGAGACTCTTTGAAGAACATGTAATGTGGGAACATGTGTTGGTTGAGTTAACAACAACTACAACGAAATTTAACTGTGTTGGAGCTTCCAAATACTACTATGGTTATTGATGATGGTAACTAGTATTGTTTGACACGGGCGTAGTACATGTATGTTTACTAGTATATGTGTTATGTGCAACATTTGACGGAGTTGGATCCGTAACTATCTCATCTTGATTGGCGGGCAACCCCATCGAGTTAGCAAACAGAGATAATTCTCCCGCCCGCCGCCACCCTTTGTGGTCCGAACAGGATCAAAGATCTCATGCTGCCATGCCAGAGCAATAAGGAAAGGAAAGGGCATGTTTCCCATTCTTACCCCGAGCCTTGGTCAGATCCCATTCCCGCGTCCAGCACCAGCCATTGACCTGTGAATAGGCGATCGACCACCCACCGGTCGTAGCTACAATGACCGTCTACTCTATCGTCTTGCACCACATACGTACGCCATGGGCAATTACAGCCCCTGTAAAACTAACGCCAAGTTTAAGGGTCATCAGGGATAGGCTTTGTGGGTCCGGTCCACCCTGATTGCGCAAGCCCACGTGCAGCACACATACATGGTCATATTCTTAACTTTTCAACTGCTTCTAGCAAAACAAGCAAAATGATTCTAAATACTGTATAATCCACCAAAAGAAGATGAAACTGGTCCTAAGTAAAATTTGGGGCAAGCGAGCGCCAAATGGGTCACCATTCTCCTCTCTATGACTTTTCTTCTAGAAACAAATCTACAGATGTTGCTAGAAATAAAGCTCTCAAAGAGTAGGGAATCTAAAAAAACAAACCTCAGACTAAAAATACCACACCCTTTTCTTCTACGGTAAGAAAGAAGAGTACGATATGTATATGCCACCTGTCAATGAGTTTTCAAAGGAGGATGAGGCAGCAGCTTCCTTCGTGTTGTGTTTTAATTACATGTGGCGCTTCGGGCCTTTGGCGCGTACGACCACGATCCTGACGAATAGTAAATAATGTCGGCCGACACTCTCTCTCTCACCCTTCAAAACATAGCCACACAATGGTGGTGCAGTTGACTGTTGCAAGTGGAATCATGGGCATCGCATTGTAAGCGAGACATTTAACCTTATGCATGAATGGATTCCTGTTACAACTATTGGTTGTTGGTGAAAACTTTCTTTTTAATTGCTGAATGGCGACATATTTTGGACATTTGCAAATTGCAATATACATTTCGAGATACACATAGTGATAATTTACTATTCCACTCTAAGAATGACTACTGATTGCCGCCATTGGTCCCCTATCTCCATCAATTGTGGACTCTTTCAAACAAATACCACTGTTGGACTATTTGAAAACCGAAGCCCCCAATAGGATGTGTTCATCCCATTTGTTTCTTCGCGAAATTCAAAATTGGGGCTTCGTCAAGATACCACGTTCATGTTTTTGCTCGTTAAGAATTACAACTGGGGTTCTGTAAAGATTGCAACTAGATTTTCCGACTAGGAGAATGTCGTCTCTTCTTTTTGTTGCAATTAGGATTTGACATTCAACTGGGTGAATACCTTCGGATGAATCTTTATTTTCGATTAAGAAGTTGTTATAATTTTTCATTACTGTAACGCCATAGCCAAGTTTGCATGGGCGAACACATTGTTTGTTCACATACATCGAAAGTGGCATTGTATTACAAGGTTTCACAAAGTTTGGTGACACTATAAAATCAATTAACTACATGACTTTATCGACTTATATATCCTCTAAGAATTCCTAAATTTGTTGGTATTTCATTTCTTAATGATTAGGATATCGCTACATAGTAGAAACATTTTCAACCACATCAGTTTCTAAAATGAGGATTCAATTCTGAGGTAATTTTGCCAGAGTGCACCTACATGATAGTGGTCTATTTTCAAATAGTTTTTTATTTACGCTATACCTTAAAAAAATTTTGTGGCAAAATTTTCAATTCAGTTTCACCATGGACATTGGTTTCAAAAGTTTGAGTTGAAAGATATAAAATATAATATAAAGATGACAATATATACACCAATAAAGAAACTTTATTTTGCTCCATTCTTGTTTCTAGGACTTTATTACGAACGTTCCATATTAGGAGGCTAGGATACACTTTTGACTTTGCACACCTATAATGGTGGTGTCATATTAGTCCCATTGTCAATTACATGCACATATAGATGAATCCAAAATTCTTATTCATCAATTGTAGCTCTGAGAAATAAATTCATATGGAAGGAGTCTAATAAGAATATCATCCCATAATCTATGTCTAGAAGAACTACCAAAATCCAATGATGGAGTCTGATGACTACTAGAAGTTAAAAAATCCAACGGATAAGTCAAATATCCACTTGAATCCACCATGTATACATGCATAGAAGTTCCTAGTTATTGAACAATTTTTTAGTCCATAAAGAAATCTAATGACTTGTAGATGAATTAGAAGTCACATGCATTGATAGACTAAATTCATATATGAACATTAAAGTTTACAAAAAAATGAAAATATTCTAGATAGGCATCATTAACTGGACAAGATATCCTAGGGTTTGTCTATCAAGCTGATTCCATACTATTGTAGTTTTCTTTCCTATCCATACCCATATTTCTATGAGACATGTATGAAATTGACTATTTTTTTTTACTATCATTTAAAGATCAATCTTTTTAACACAAAATTCCAAGATAATCTCTTTCAAAATAAATACAAACAATATTTTGAAACATACCTTTATCTCAAAGAACATGGAAGCTACATAGAAACTATAGTTGTAGAGTTCAAAACATATACTCATAATGTGTCTAATAGAGGGTATCTCCTGAATTCTCCATCGTGTATCTTTCATGTCATGTAGAACCACATAATCTATTCAGTCATATACCCAAGGAAATATGTTTATGCATGAATTAAAAGAACAAAAGGGCCAATCACAAGGACTAACACATAATACAAATATTAGAAAAGAAACAAGGTATGCTACTAACTACTCACGTTTTCAATAAGAATTCCAATGATTTAACATTCATTGAAGTATCGTTCTCTAAAAAGAGGTTACCATTGTAAACAAAATTGAATTGCATTTTAAAACTTGAAATTGAATATTTTAATAGCTACTATATATTAATATATATATACCTATTTTATTGGAGTAACAATGTGTCCTCCCCATGGAGAATGACAACACACCAATTGTGGTATCGTTATATGAAAAACAAATACATCCATGCTCTGTGTAGACTTCTGTAAGTGCAACTTCGACTCCGATTGGTTTGTCATAACTGGTTCGGAAAATAAAGATGTATATTGTCGAAGCATGTAAGGTTTCAATCATAAGACTCTATTTCTTCTTGAATGAAATATGCAACAAAGTGATACATCATGATACTCTCGATAAATTACATAAAGATGTAATTGTTACCATGTTTCAGCTTGAAATGTACTTTCCTCCTTCATTTTTTGATATCATGGTTCATCTTATAGTACATATTACAAGGGAGGTGAAGATGTTGGGTCCAATTTTCTTACACTGGATGTATCCATTTGAACGCTACATGAGTGTTTTTAAAGGTGATGTTTGGAATCGTTATCGTCCTGAAGGGAGTATTTTTGAGGGTTACGTGGCTAGGGAGGTGATGGACTTTTGTAATGATTTTTTGAATTGCAATGAAACTTGTAGAGATCAAAAAAATTCCCATCACACTGGATCTTATTGTGACAAAGGAACTCTGGGAGGACAAGTGAAAGGAATCAGTCGTGAGTTGTGGGGACAAGCGCATTTGTATATTTTACACAACATCGATGAAGTTAGTAGCTACATCACAGAACACAATGATCTTATCAAGAGAAATCATCCACGATCCAGTTCAATGTGGCTTGCAAGAGAGCATAATCGAACATTTATTAGGTGCTTTGAAGAGAAAGTATTTAATCAACTATCTGAATTACGGAATAATGTTGTTGAGAACATAAAATGGCTCGCCTTTAAGAGAAAAATGGATGTCATGTCATATGAAGGTTATGACATTAACGGATTTTCAAACTACACAAAGCGTCAAATTAAAAGTAGTGTAGTTCAAAATAGTGGGGTCACTATTAAAGCTTGTTCATTGTATTTTGCTAGTGCTAAAGATAAAAGACCACGCGAAGCTAAGATGTCATATTACGGCGTCATTGAGGACATATGAGAAATGGTCTATACAAATTTTCGAGTTCATATATTTAGGTGTAATTGGGTTGACAACAACAAAAGAGTTTTAGTAGATGAGTTGGGTTTCAAATTGGTGAATTTTGAAAAGATTGATGAGAAAGATGAGCCATTCATCATGGCAGACCAAGCAAAACAAGTATTCATATTGATGACCCGGCAAATAAAAATTGGTCTGTCGTTCTTCATGTAAAAAGACAGTTTACTATAGATCCTATAAATGAAGAATAATACTACAAAAAGTATGATGATTCCAATCCATTCTCAGTTGGTTTGCCAAGTGTAAATGTTGAAGATAACACTGATGAATATTATAAACATCAAGACCATGCTGAATGAAATTTCCTTGACTAACAACTCAACCAATACTAAAGGCATGTATTCTTTGAATTTTTTATTTTATTATCATGTATACCTTATCACTTGTGCTTTTATTATCACTTATTTTTTTATCATGTATACTTACAGGTTCTAAAATGGCGAGTGAAGATGAACATTCTGAGCATGAGCACCATGAGGATGGTAGTGGTGATGATAAGAAATGTAGAGGTCCTACATTGATGCGTAGGTTGCAGGAGCTCAAGGCTAAAGGGGATAAATTGTCAGTCCAGTTTGATATGACAGGAGCACCTGTTGGGGAACATGCTAGTGCTTTCAAGCATTACGTAGGGGTGACCACGCGCAGTAAGGTGGCAATAGATATAGAAAATTGGCATGATGTTCCTAATGCCAAAAAAGACCTCTTATGGAAAGATATATCTGTGAGTGGAAGTGATATTATTTTAATATGTTTTTTATCTATTGATTCTAATTTAGTTTTCTTGTAATTAATTCCTTTTCAAAACAACATTATTAATTGCTTCTTTTGTATGTATAGGGTGTTTTTCATCTAAATGAAAAAGATCACAAGAAAAGAGTGCTACAACATTGTGGTGTACGATGGAGGGGTTTTAAGACATATCTTGTAAGGGAATTTATACATAATCCTAAAAAAATAAGAAAGCTACAGATGTATATATTTTTATAGATCATGAGGTGTGGGAAAGATTTGTTGCAGCTAGGAGATCGGAAGAGTTTCAAGTAATAAAGATTGTGATGTATTGTATGAATATTTAATTTTATACAATTAAGGAGGTGAATCTTTTTATACAAGTTTGCCAAGTCTAAATTGCAATACCTCATTTTAAATGATCAGGCTATTATTCACAAGGCTCAAAAGGAAAGATGGGCTAAAAATGTGCATGACCATCGCTTGGGGCTCGGTGGTTATTCCTTCCGCCGCCAACTACAAGAGAAGCAATCATCTCCTGGAGAAGAATCTAGTACAACTCAAGTTGAGCGACCACCCCGACACTTGACATGGATTGATGCTAGAAATAATCGAGCCGGTGATATTGTCAACCCTGCAACTAAGGAGGTGGCACAAAAGATGGTAGGTTTATCCCAACTAAGTAAAGAGTAACTCCCACAAACTTAGATTTATTTATATCTAATTGATATTGTGATTTGATATTTTTATTAACTATGAATAGATTGATCTCCACGAGCAAAGGAAGGAAGGAAAGTTCATCCCAACTGGCTATACGGATGAACTAGCAGTTGCTCTTGGTACGAAGGAGCATCCTCGTCGTGTTAGGGGATTAGGGGTTGGCATAACATTCAAGTCTTATTTTGGCCCTTCACAATCTAAAAGAGGTCGTTCAGGAGGTATTACACAAGAGGATGTTGAAGCATTAGTAGTGCAAAAAGTAAAAGAAATAATGTCTTCGTATCAGCCTACTCAACCTTCTCAACCTATTCATATTGTGTGTCTCTCAAGTGATGAGGTACAAGCCCATGATACAGTTGTAGAAGGTCATGGGAGCACTCTCGATGACCCACCACAACAATCTGCAGTAAGTTTTTGTTCTATTTGTTGTGTTATTAGTATGATATATGATAATAGATATAGTAGTAACATGTATCTATTCTACTGTTTCTTATATAACTTATATTATTTCAATCTTAGTTGGTATGAACTATAAACTTGCAGTGGAGGTTCCAGAATATAATGTTGTGGCAGTGGGAAAGGTGTACAACCTTGGTGGTACATTGCATTGACAACAAATTACTGATGACATTCGTCGTGTGTCCATCCATCTTGTGTATGACGAAATGGGGGACAAACCACTACCCATACCTAATCCTGAATATAGTAAAGTTGAGGAAGTTGAGGGTGCTATGGTGGGTTGGCCTAGACACTTGATTATCAATGACAAGGTATACCTTATTTCTACCATATTTTTCATACTTGACTGCATATATGAACTCATGTAACATAAGTATGTAATTTAATTAACAGGTTTGTAAACCAAAAAGTAAAACTTCTACTAGTCATCCTCCAATGCCCAAGCCATCTTTCATTCCCGAAACTACATTCGACGAATTGGGAAGCAAATCTAAATGTTTGTGTCGATACTTAGCCAACCAAAGATCGGGATCACATATGTTGGTCAATTTAACACAAGATGCAGTTGGGAGGGACTTTGAGAATTTTATTTTTCTTGATGATATTATAGAGTTCTTCCGGTATGATTGGTTGAACACTTCGATAATATAAGTATGGATAAGGTAAGGATCTATCAATATATATAGAAAATTCCAATACACATTTTTAGCTTATTTCTACATATGAAAATAATTACAAATGTTAAACAACCATTTATATACCGAGGCCACAAACTTTGATATAAAGAATGTTGGATTCTTAGTTCCTTCGGTCACTAGTCAGGTGGAGACACATATTGAGGATGTGAATGAGTACTTTTCTGATGCATTCAAATATTTTTCTAGTGAGGGGAAGGAAATTATCCTAATTCCTTTTAACATCCAGTAAGTATTATTATTCAATATAATTTTAATAATGAATAAAATTATTTATTTTAATGTTTCTTTTATTCTTACTCAGAGCTAGACATTGGGAATTAGTGGTGATTACCCCAAAATTGATGACTCTTTATTATCTTGACCCAATGGGTAAACCAACAAGGAGTCACAAACTAAAATTGCCAGCTATGGAGTAAGGATAAATTTAATCAATGCTTCAACATGATATTTCTATTTAGAAATTCTATTTTTACCAACTATTGTTTAATTGATAGGGGTATAAAGGCTTTTCGTGAAGCTGGAGGACAAATACCCACAAAATTAAAGACATTGACTTTGAAAAATGTCAAGGTAGCTGCTTTGACAACTGCTTACTCTTATATGTATTAATTTTCAACTGTAATATGTCAACTCTTATACTCTTATATCAATTGTTGTTTATAGTAGTTTACTAACATTAGTTTTTTATTTGTAATGATTGGGCTTGTGGCTACTATGTAATGAAATATATGCAAGCTATTGTCAAACAAGCATCACATTACATTTAGACTATAAGTCAGGTAATAAAGAATAACATCATAAATTTAAAAGTGATTGTAGTCATTTTATTAACTATTAGCATGTGCATTTTTTGTTACAGATCTTTATAACTTAGCCTTACACACATGTGGACTTGGATGAATTCCGAGAAGAGTGGTCAGAGTCTTTTATAAATGGAGTCGATATAGCATTGGATTAAATATGTCGGCTCTATTTATGTATGTGGCTTGAGTACTCTTTCATATTTTACTTTTGTATCTGTCATCTCATACTTGCACTCTATCATTTTGTAAATTATGATGTGATTATGAATCATTTTTGTTATGAATGTGTGGTTTTGAATGGTGACGGTTGAGCATCAATGCTCCCCTCTCCCAGAATATATGAATCTTCTTGTTCTTCTGTTCTATATCAATTTCTGCAGAAATTTAAAAAAAAAAATCGTAACTTCTAGCGTTGGTTTTTTAAATAACTGACCCTAAAGATTGAATTCAGTGTACACTCTTCGTTCGAGAAAATTTTCGACCGAAATATAACTTCTAGCGTCGGTTTTTGTACAAAACCGACTCTAAATGTCCTCTATAAGGTCGGTTATTTACAAAAACTGACCTTAAAGATTGAATAAACATTTTCAGTGTACCCCTCCGTCGACAAGTTTGTCGACCGAAATATTTTCGGTCGACAATTTTCTCGACCGAGGGGTACACTGAAATATTTATTCAATCTTTAGGGGTCGGTTATTCCAAAAAAAACCGACCCTGTAAACTCTTTCGGTCGAGAAAATTGTCGACCAAAAATATTTAGGTCAACAATTTGCTTGACCGAGACCTTTTACTGGGTCGGTTTTTTTTCAAATAACTGACTTTACATGCTCCTTTTTTCTCGCTTAGGTCAGAATGTTTACAACCTTTTGCGTCGGTGTTTACTCTGTAAGGTCAGTTTTATTTGGTTAAATAAACCGACGCTATAGAGCAAATCCTATAGCGAGGGCCACTTAGGCGTCGGTTAAAAAGTGACGCTGCAGGCTTAAAAAAATCGACGCTTCAGACCATTCCTGTACTAGTGATTATCACATACACAAGCTTTTCCTTTATAGAGGGATATGATTACCTCTTCAACCATAGCACGAGAAACAACAAAGGTGAGCAAAATATGTCTGACACAGGTTGCACCATAACAAGATGGTGTTGGGAGTGTGTTTCTTCAAGCTCCAAATGAGTAACGTGGCTAGAGGGGGAAATACAGCTAGAGGAGAGAAATCATATGGTAGAAAATAATTGTCCATCCTTAATCTTTATCTTGGTACATGAAACTTTGGCTTCAATAGATTGGACACGCATAAAAGGACATTGGTGGATCAAGATCCAAGCAAGGAGTTGTTGAATTTCATTAGGTCTTGAATTCTATGTTTCCAAGGCCTTAAGGATCTTAAGTTGTTGACACGAGGCACACTTTGGTGCTAGAATTCTTGAGTAGACTCGAGTGAAAAGTAGTAGAAAATGTACGTAGGGGCATCAAAAGATGAACCCAAGCATCAATGGGGCAAGGACAAGGAGCCACTTATTGCGGGACAACACACATAGTGTCGAAAAACATGTGACGATAAATAAGTATGATGTACTTTACTATAGGGACACCCACACTAAATCTTGAATCAATAAGATTTGTGTTACACTCAATATGGATCATAGGAGGTGGTGGTGGTTCGATACACTGATGGGAAATCAAGGTACTAGGAAGAGGAGTTAGAAAGCAAAGCTTGGTAAAAGAAGGAAATCAAACAGTGACATAATCAGATCATGATTGACATGGTAGAGTAAAGTGGGAGTAGCTTCAGAGCTGTCAAAAGTGTAATGGGGGCAAGCTTTGGACCACGGTTGAGTGGAAAAAAGAAGCCACACATTCCCAACAATTGTAGCTTAGCTGCTCAGGCTTAATCTAGGTGGGTATGGGACTCCACAACAAGTGAAATGTCTAACGTGAGGTTCATTCGTCAGCACTCCAACCCATAAAGATATCAAACTAACTGAATCATGAAAGTGGCGCCCGCTGGTTCAGTACCAGTCTATTCCACCATCTACTACTTTCAACTAAACCACGACCGTGAAACGAAAGGAATGCATCAATCGAATGCCATTTTATTGGTTCAGTGGGTGATAAGCGACAAATTGATTCCAAACCCTACTCATACAAGAAATTCACCTTGATCCCTCCAGAGGACCTCTTCATCTCTATCTTGTAGTTTGCATGACTAGAAGAGATGGAGGGAGATCTGTGTATCAAGCTCGGAAGCAATAGCAAGAAGATCTAGCCTAGTATAATACAAGTGAAGGGCTCGAGAAAAGCATAATAGGAAAAGGGGAGACAAGAAGGGAATATAGCAATCAGTCTGTCCCTTATTACAAGAATAGATAGTAGAAACTAAGCATTTCCAAACATTAGTGTATTCCAACACCTTACATATTTCCCCAATGTCAGACAACGAGGACAAATATATGGCTCAAAAATGGTTGGCAAAACTACTTCGAGCCAAGAGCTCACCACAACATTTGTGGAGACTCTTTGAAGAACATGTAATGTGGGAACATGTGTTGGTTGAGTTAACAACAACTACAACGAAACTTAACTGTGTTGGAGCTTCCAAATACTACTATGGTTATTGATGATGGTAACTAGTACTGTTTGACACGGGCGTAGTACATGTATGTTTACTAGTATATGTGTTATGCGCAACATTTGACGGAGTTGGATCCGTAACTAGCTCATCTCGATTGGCGGGCAACCCCATCGAGTTAGAAAACAGAGATAATTCTCCCGCCCGCCGCCACCCTTTGTGGTCTGAACAGGATCAAAGATCTCATGCTGCCATGTCGGAGCAACAAGGAAAGGAATGGGCATGTTTCCCATCCTTACCTCGAGCCTTGGTCAGATCCCATTCCCGCGTCCAGCACCAGCCATTGACCTGTGAATAGGCGATCGACCACCCAGCGCCCACCGGTCGCAGCTACAACGACCGTCTACTCTATCGTCTTGCACCACATACGTACGCCATGGGCAATTACAGCCCCTGTAAAACTAACGCCAAGTTTAAGGGTCATCAGGGATAGGCTTTGTGGGTCCGGTCCACCCCGATTGCGCAAGCCCACGTGCAGCACACATGCATGGTCGTATTCTTAACTTTTCGACTGCTTCTAACAAAACAAGAAAAATGATTCTAAATAGTGTATAATCCACCAAAAGAAGATGAAACTGGTCCTAAGTAAAATTTGGGGCAAGCGAGCGCCAAATGGGTCACTATTCTCCTCTTTATGACTTTTCTTCTAGAAACAAATCTACAGATTTTGCTAGAAACAAAACTCTCAAAGAGTAGGGAATCTAAAAAACAAACCTCAGACTAAAAATACCACACCCTTTTCTTCTACGGTAAGAAAGAAAAGTACGATATGTATATGCCACCTGTCAATGAGTTTTCAAAGGAGGATGAGGCAGCAACTTCCTTCGTGTTGTGTTTTAATTACGTGTGGCGCTTCGGGCCTTTGGCGCGTACGACCACCACCCTGACGAATAGTAAATAATGTCGGCCGACACTCTCTCTCTCTCACCCTTCAAAACTGAGCCGCACAACGGTGGTGCAGTTGACTGTTGCAAGTGGAATCATGGGCATCGCATTGTAAGCGAGACATTTAACCTTAATGCATGAATGGATTCCTGTTACAACTATTGGTTGTTGGTGAAAACTTTCTTTTTAATTGCTGAATGGCGACAGATTTTGGACATTTGCAAATTGCAATATACATTTCGAGATACACATAGTGATAATTTACTATTCCACTCTAAGAATGACTACTGATTGCCGCCATTGGTCCCCTATCTCCATCAATTGTGGACTCTTTCAAGCAAATACCACTGCTGGACTATTTGAAAACCGAAGCCCCCAATAGGATGTGTTCCTCCCATTTGTTTCTTCATAAAATTCAAAATTGGGGCTTCGTCAAGATACCACGTTCATGTTTTTGCTCGTTAAGAATTACAAAGAATTACAACTGGGGTTCTGTAAAGATTGCAACTAGATTTTCCGACTAGGAGAATGTCGTCTCTTCTTTTTGTTGCAATTAGGATTTGACATTCAACTGGGTGAATACCTTCGGATGAATCTTTATTTTCGATTAAGAAGTTGTTATAATTTTTCATTACTGTAACGCCATAGCCAAGTTTGCTTGGGCGAACACACTGTTTGTTCACATACATCGAAAGTGGCATTGTATTATAAGGTTTCACAAAGTTTGGTGACACTATAAAATCAATTAACTACATGACTTTATCGACTTATATATCCTCTAAGAATTCCTAAATTTGTTGGTACTTCATTTCTTAATGTTTAGGATATCCCTACATAGTAGAAACATTTTCAACCACATCAGTTTCTAAAATGAGGATTCAATTCTGAGGTAATTTTGCCAGAGTGCACCAACATGATAATGGTCTATTTTCAAATAGTTTTTTATTTACGCTATACCTTAAAAATTTTGTGTGGCAAAATTTTCAATTAAATTTCACCATGGACATTGGTTTCAAAAGTTTGAGTTGAAAGATATAAAATATAATATAAAGATGACAATATATACACCAATAAAGAAACTTTATTTTGCTCCATTCTTGTTTCTAGGACTTTATTACGAACGTTCCATATTAGGAGGCTAGGATACACATTTGACTTTGCACACCTATAATAGCGGTGTCATATTAGTCCCATTGTCAATTACATGCACATATAGATGAATCCAAAATTCTTATTCATCAATTGTAGCTCTGAGAAATCAATTCATATGGAAGGAGTCTAATAAGAATATCATCCCATAATCTATGTCCAGAAGAACTACCAAAATCCAATGATGGAGTCCGATGACTACTAGAAGTTAAAAATCCAACGGAGAAGTCAAATATCCACTTGAATCCACCATGTATACATGCATAGAAGTTCCTAGTTATTGAACATTTTTTAATCCATAAAGAAATCTAATGACTTGTAGATGAATTAGAAGTCACATGCATTGATAGACTAAATTCATATATGAACATGCAAGTTTACAAAAAATGAAAATATTCTAGATAGGCATCATTAATTGGACAAGATATCCTAGGGTTTGTCTATCAAGCTGATTCCATACCATTGTAGTTTTCTTTCCTGTCCATACCCATATTTCTATGAGACATGTATGAAATTGACTATTTTTTTGTATTATCATTTGAAGATCAATTTTTTTAACACTAAATTCCAAGATAATCACTTTCAAAATAAATACAAACAATATTTTGAAACATACCTTTATCTCAAAGAACATGGAAGCTACATAGAAACTATAGTTGTAGAGTTCAAAACATATACTCATAATGTGTCTAATAGAGGGTATCTCCTGAATTCTCCATGGTGTATCTTTCATGTCATGTAGAACCACATAATCTATTCAGTCATATACCCAAGGAAATATGTTTATGCATGAATTAAAAGAACAAAAGGGCCAATCACAAGGACTAACACATAATACAAATATTAGAAAAGAAACAAGGTATGCTACTAACTACTCACGTTTCAATGAGAATGCCAATGATTTAACATTCATTGAAGTATGGTTCTCTAAAAAGAGGTTACCATTGTAAACAAAATTGAATTGCATTTTAAAACTTGAAATTTAATATTTTAATAGATACTATATATTAATATATATATACCTATTTTATTGGAGTGACAATGTGTCCTCCCCATGGAGAATGACAACAAACCAATTGTGGTATTGTTATATGAAAAACAAATACATCCATGCTCTGTGTAGACTTCTATAAGTGCAACCTTGACTCCGATTGGTTTGTCATAACTGGTTCGGAAAATAAAGATGTATATTGTCGAAGCATGTAAGGTTTGCAATCACAAGACTCTATTTCTTCTTCAATGAAATATGCAACAAAGTGATACATTTTGATACTCTCGATAAATTACATAAAGATGTAATTGTTACCATGTGTCAGCTTGAAATGTACTTTCCTCCTTCATTTTTTGATATCATTGTTCATTTTGTAGTACATATTACAAGAGAGGTGAAGATGTTGGGTCCAATTTTCTTACACTGGATGTATCCATTTGAACGCTACATGAGTGTTTTTAAAGGTGATGTTTGGAATCGTTATCGTCATGAAGGGAGTATTGTTGAGGGTTATGTGGCTAGGGAGGTGATGGACTTTTGTAATGATTTTTTGAATTGCAATGAAACTTGTAGCGATCAAAAAAATTCCCATCACACTGGATCTTATTGTGGCAAAGGAACTCTGGGAGGACGAGTGAAAGGAATCAGTCGTGAGTTGTGGGGACAAGCACATTTATATATTTTACACAACATCGATGAAGTTAGTAGCTACATCACAGAATACAATGATCTTATCAAGAGAAATCATCCACGATCGAGGTCAATGTGGCTTGCAAGAAAGCATAATCAAACATTTATTAGGTGCTTTGAAGAGAAAGTATTTAATCAACTATCTGAATCACCGAATAATGTTGCTGAGAACATAAATGGCTCGCCTTTAACCCAAAAATGGATGTCATGTCATATGAAGGTTATGACATTAACGGATTTTTCATACTACACAAAGCGTCAAGATGAAAGTAGTGTAGTTCAAAATAGTGGGGTCACTGTTAAAGCTTGTTCATTATATTTTTCTAGTGCCAAAGATAAAAGACCACGCGAAGCTGAGATGTCATATTACGGCGTCATTGAGGACATATGAGAAATGGTCTATACAAATTTTTGAGTTCCTATATTTAGGTGTAATTGGGTTGACAACAACAAAGGAGTTTTAGTAGATGAGTTGGGTTTTAAATTGGTGAATTTTGAAAAGATTGGTGAGAAAGATGAGCCATTCGTCATGGCAGACCAAGCAAAACATGTATTCATATTGATGACCCGGCAAATAAAAATTGGTCTGTCATTCTTCATGTAAAAAGACAGTTTACTATAGATCCTATAAATGAAGAAGAATACTACGAAAAGTATGATGATTCCAATCCATTCTCAGTTGGTTTGCCAAGTGTAAATTTTGAAGATAACACTGATGAATATTATAAACATCAAGACCATGCTGAAGGAATTTTCCTTGACTAACAACTCAACCAATACTAAAGGCATGTATTCTTTGAATTATTTATTTTATTATCATGTATACCTTATCACTTGTGCTTTTATTATCACTTATTTTTTTTATCATGTATACTTGCAGGTTCTAAAATGGCGAGTGAAGATGAACATTCTGAGCATGAGCACCATGAGGATGGTAGTGGTGATGATAAGAAATGTAGAGGTCCTACATTGATGCGTAGGTTGCAGGAGCTCAAGGCTAAAGGGGATAAATTGCCAGTCCAGTTTGATATGACAGGAGCACCTATTGGGGAACATGCTAGTGCTTTCAAGCATTACGTAGGGGTGAACACACGTAGTAAGGTGGCAATAGATATAGAAAATTGGAATGATGTTCCTAATGCCAAAAAAGATCTCTTATGGAAAGATATATCTGTGAGTGGAAGTGATATTATTTTAATATGTTTTTTATCTATTGATTCTAATTTAGTTTGCTTGGAATTAATTCCTTTTCAAAACAACATTATTAATTGCTTCTTTTGTATGTATAGGGTGTTTTTCATCTAAATGAAAAATATCACAATAAAAGAGTGCTACAACGTTGTGGTGTACGATGGAGGGGTTTTAAGACATATCTTGTAAGGGGATTTATAAATAATCCTAAAAAAATAAGAAAGCTACAGATGTATATATTTTTATAGATCCTGAGGTGTGGGGAAGATTTGTTGCAGATAGGAGATCGGAAGAGTTTCAAGTAATAAAGATTGTGATGTATTGTATGAATATTTAATTTTATACAATTAAAGAGGTGAATCTTTTTATACATGTTTGCCAAGTCTAAATTGCAATACCTCGTTTTAAATGATCAGACTATTATTCATCATGCTCAAAAGGAAAGACGGGCTAAAAATGTGCATGACCATCGCTTGGGGCTCGGTGGTTATGCCTTCCGCCGCCAACTACAAGAGAAGCAATCATCTCCTGGAGAAGAATCTAGTACAACTCAAGTTGAGCGACCACCCCGAAACTTGACATGGATTGATGCTAGAAATAATCAAACCGGTGAAATTGTCAACCCTTCAACTAAGGAGGTGGCACAAAAGATGGTAGGTTTATCCCAACTAAGTAAAGAGTAACTCCCACAAACTTAGATTTATTTATATCTAATTGATATTGTGATTTAATATTTTTATTAACTATGAATAGATTGATCTCCACGAGCAAAGGAAGGAAGGAAAGTTCATCCCAACTGGCTACACGGATGAACTAGCAGTTGCTCTTGGTACGAAGGAGCATCCTGGCCGTGTTAGGGGATTAGGGGCTGGCATAGGATTCAAGTCTTATTTTGGCCCTTCGCAATCTAAAAGAGGTCGTTCAAGAGGTCTAACACAAGAGGATGTTGAAGCATTAGTAGTGCAAAAAGTAAAAGAAATAATGTCTTCATATCAGCCTACTCAACCTTCTCAACCTATTCATATTATGTGTCTCTCAAGTGATGAGGTACAAGCCCATGCTACAGTTTTTGCTCATTAAGAATTACAACTGGGGTTTTGTAATGATTGCAACTAGATTTTTCGACTAGGAGAATGTCGTCTCTTCTTTTTGTTGCAATTAGGATTTGACATGCAACAGGGTGAATACCTTCAGATGAATCTTTATTTTCGTTTAAGAAGTTGTTATAATTTTTCATTACAGTAACGCCATAGCCAAGTTTGCATGGGCGAACACATTGTTTGTTCACATACATCGAAAGTGGCATTGTATTATAAGGCTTCACAAAGTTTGGTGTCACTATAAAATCAATTAACTACATGACTTTATCGACTTATATATCCTCTAAGAATTCCTAAATTTGTTGGTATTTCATTTCTTAATGATTAGGATATCCCTACATAGTAGAATCATTTTCAACCACATTGGTTTCAAAAATGAGGATTCAATTCTGAGGTAATTTTAGCAGAGCATTAACTAAAAAACTTTTCTGCACCTACATGAAAGTGGTCTATTTTCAAATAGTTTTGTATTTATGCTATACCTTGAAAATGTTGTGTGGAAAAATTTTCAATTCAATTTCACTATGGACATTGGTTTCAAAAGTTTGAGTTGAAAGATATAAAATATAATATAAAGATGACAATATATACACCAATAAAGAAACTTTATTTTACTCCATTCTTATTTCTAGGACTTTATTACGGACGTTCCATATATATAAATATATAAATATATAAATAAATATATATATGTATATATATGGCCCATCTTTATTTTCCGCGCGGGTAGCTACCTGCCCACCCTTCCGACCACTTTTTTTCAAAAAAAATCACAATTGTATAGGACTATTTTGTCTAGCTCTCCAAAAAAAATAGCCAAAAATAATATCATTTGCCCCTCCAAAATCAAAAAACCCGTCCTTATATATATCTTCTGTATATTTTGTACAGAGTTACTTTTTTTGCCAGCAGAGTTACTTTTTTGGCCACCATAGTTACTTTTTTGACAACAGAGTTACTTTTTTAGCCAGGAGAGTTACTTTTTTGGCTGCCGAGTAGCGAAAATCCAGACTACCCGCGTAGGCAACGAATGAACGCCCATATATATATATATATATATGGATAAAAGAATTGTGTACCCGAGTACATGTAGCATACATGTACCCACCATCATTTATGGGGATTGTAAAATTATATTGAATAATCCAAATTTATGGATGTATAGTATACCCCTTAGATAAGATGTCTACCAAAAATCTTCGCAATCTGATATTCATAGAGCATATAATAAAAGAAAATGTCTATTTTCTAATCAATGGTAAGTTGCAGAAATTGCATAAACTATTGAATGATGTATGGCTATATCTCATGATCTACATAAGATATGGTTATGATTTTTTAAAGACATCTAATCTATATAGAGTTGAATCAATCCATATGGTTGGATTTTATCAACATACTCTACATATACTATTTTAATGGTTGGTACACGTAAGTTACATGAACCGGTAGGTACACAATTCCTAACCTATATATATATATATATATATATATATATATATATATATATATATATATATATATATATATATATATATATTATATATATATACCTTTTTTATTGGAGTAATAATGTGTCCTCCCCATGGAGAATGACAACACACCAATTGTGGTACCCTTATATGAAAACTAAATACATCCATCCTCTGTGTAGACTTCTGTAAGTGCAACTTTGACTCCGATTGATTTATCGTAACTGGTCCGGAAATAACTAGAGTTCCTTGAGCAATTTTTCATGATTGTTTTAAAGTAAGTAATAGAACTTGAGTTCATGTGACTTTCGTTGAGTTACGGACTTACATACAAAACATAATTCTTGAGTTCCCTCTTAAAACGAGCAGAAAATGAGTTCTGGGACAACTAATAACATTTCTTATAAAATTATATTCTTCATTTGTTATAAGCGACACATGTATAATATTTATGACTAAAAGTATTATCGGTGTAGATATAGTTCATTTCTTAAACCACCACATAATATGACAAAATATCATACACTACAATAATACTATGTAAAATATTTTATGCCATAACCACCATTATCAATATGATATGCTATATAAAAAAAGTACAAACTAAAAAACCACTAGAGGGGGGTGAATAGGGTTTTAAAATTAATTCAATAATTATTAACTCAAACAACCAACCATAAGAATATTGGACAAGGGGACAAGGATTTACAGTGGTTCCAACCTTAGAAAATACTAAGGACGTCAGTCCACTACCCGGTTTCTTACCCAACCGGGACTTTGAAAGAATTAAATTTTATTACCTCGCAAGGACTTTACATAAAATTACAATTCTTTCACCAAACCCTTCGAACAGCCTTCACCTAGAAGTAATTGCACCAACCTTGAAGCAGCCTTCTTGAAGTAACTTCAAGCTCCCCCTTGAAGTAGCCTTCCTCTTGAAGTATCTTCCCGTTGCAATAGCCTTCTTGAAGTAGTTCGAAGTCCACCTTCTCCACTGAGAAGAACCTTCTTCGATCCGCAGCCTCCAACCCTAGGAGCAGCAAGCAGAATACAAAGGATAAAAGGAACAAGAAGGAAAAAGGAAATTACACTTAACTTTTGAAGCACAAAGCTTGATTTTCCAATATCAAGCGTGTAGATCTCCTAACCAATGTATATGGAAGTGTGATTGCTTGTGGATAGGAGATACTAGCCTATATCACACGAAATTAGAGCAAGTAGAAGAGTAGTCAATTGCAAGTATGCTCAATTGCTCAAAATAGGTTGCTTAATGCAAGTGTATGCTCAAGTGTAGAATAAGTGAGTTTAGGTGTCCTAAGGCATGTCCTATTTATAGGAATGACCTACAAGTGCTTAAGGATGTTCTAGACACTTTCTAGGGGGTTCTAAGTTCTTAACTAGCCGTTAGGTACACTTTAGTTGCTTTAGCAATGGCTAGTTAATTAATTTTGCAATTGCTGTCAGAGTCCATCTCGGTCGGGGAATTGTCGACCGAGACACCTACTCGGTTGAGGTTTTGTCGACCGACAGGCTCTCTGGATAAAGTGTTTGCAACATTCATCTCCAACTGCCAACTACCTTGTCAGTTGTGTCTAACGTCTACCTGGGTCTTTCTCAGTCGAGAAGTTTGTCGACCGAGAGTGTCTCAGTCGAGGAATTTGTCGACCGAGATTGACCATGTTTCAATATCAAATAAAGTGCTAAGTGTATGTATGAGTGTGCATATGTGACACTAATGAAGGGGATGACTTATCTAAGTGTGGTGATTAGCTAGGGAAGATCTAACGCTTGATTTACATGATGTCTAAGTACTTGTACATTATATATTTGTACAAGTTTTACAATTGATTACATTTCATGAAAAATACAATCATTCAAGCATATAGATTTCCCAAAACTTTGCCATCCACCGTATTCCTGCAACACTCAAGTAGCACGTTAGATCAACAAGAATGAAATGTTTATCATTATCAAAACAAAGGGATTTATCATAATGTCCAATTTAGCCAACAATCTCCCCCTTTTTGAAGATGACAAACATTTCCTAAATATAAAATAAGGAAATATAAAACATGTGAGTTTCATACTTGAAGATTACCTTTGTAGCAATTCTTGTTGTGCAAGTGAGTGCTGGCCGAGATGTTATGAAACTCAATTTAAAATTTTATGTTTTTGATTTTATATTCTTTCTCCCACTTCGTCATTTCAAAAAGATATCCAAGATAAGTATTTGTGTGTCTTTTAGTCATAAGTAATTTCTCAATCACTTGCAAAGGATGTTAAGCCTTGAAGGTGATATGAGAATCCTTTTAAGCTTAGAGTATATTGAAAAATTTGTATGACATTTTACTCTTTCAAGCATTGAAGGTCTTGTTCTAAGCAATAATTTAACAACGAATCATTTTGCTTTCCTATGTATCATCAAGAATCATTCATGTATTAGATGGGATGATATAATCCATGCACAAAAAAATCATTATCTATTTGTGCCATAGAGTTTTATTTTTATGCAACATAGCATCATCTTTATATGTAGAGAACTGAATGTTGAAATAGTGAAAGCATATCCATGATGTAATGATAGAACAATAGAAGCATTAAATTCAACATATGGTTTCTAGAATTTATTATTTGTTTTGCATGTAAAAACAGTTATTAATAACAAATAGATAACAATTTGATCAATTTAAAACATATTCAGTAGATTTATTGCAGATTGGAAATCAGTAACCTTCTTGGTCGACAATTTCTCGACCGATATTTATCTCAGTCGATAGTTTCTCGACCGAAAAAGGTTTTGTATTGTTTCAGAACTGTTTTCAGTAATTGCTTTTAAGTAAACAAAGTTCATTTTCAATTCTATTATGCATTTTGAAAATTTTGCTTGGTTGAGATAGAGTAATGAATATTAAAGTAATATTTAGATCAAATCTCAACTAATTATATTTTATGATTTGAGAACTTTAATTAAGGCAAAATTTGTCTTTGTAGTTTTAAAAGAATTATATATTTTCAAGTTATAAGTTTTAGATACTTGAATTAATTTGTTATGCCATTATGTTAAGTTGAGATAGACATAGAAATATGCAACTAGGGTCCTTGGTCATATCTCAACTTAATTCCGTTCATTTAGTTTGGGGGTTTTGGAACCCAAACTAACTCGACATCCTTTTTCTTATAAGGACATGAAAAAGAATAGTGACCAAGGCACAAACAGTAATGACAACATATAGAATCAACCTCATATCTCTTTCTATGATTTTGTTCTAGGTTGTTCTTGGGTACGTATGTATTTGTGCCTTTAGGTACATACATAGATTGACTCTTTGGCACTTGTGTTCTTCCCCAACTAGGTTTTTGATAGGATTTTCCTTTAGGCTTGTAACCTAGTCCTCTCCTTCCAATTTGATGGTAAGAATCATTTAAGATTTTATGAAGAATGCCATTATTACTTAGACTACTAACTTCTTGTTGTATCTTAGCAATCTCCTCCATCCTCTTCTTGATATCTAGCTTTGCTTGTTCTAGATTAGATGATAATGAATCTCTTTCTTTCACGATAGTATCATAATATAAATGTGTACACAAGACGGGTTGTTTTTGAAGATATTTTACTTGAGTTTGCAAGTTAATCTTTTCTAGAGAAAGAAGATTGCAATCTGCCTCTATTGATTTTATCTATTATGATCTTCAATGATCTTTTTAAGATCTTCATTTTCAGATGTAAGAGCAAGAAATTTAACATGTAACTCATTATTTTCTTTATTTGATTTCTTTAATTTCTTCTTGCACTCAATGTATTTTCCATATGTTTCTTAAAGACTAGAAATTAAATCTTCTTTAGGAAAATCGAAAAGACTTACCTCTTCTTTTTCTTCACTTGTTGTAGAAATAAGGCAATCTTTGTGCTCATCTTCCTTCTTTGATCTCCATGGGAAGCTAGGTGTTGTGTGGCTTGTTCCTAAGCACCAATTGCAACTTGTTGAAGATTGGTCCAAGGTGCTCCTTCATTTGCGGTTGTAGGCACTACCACCCTTCATACTTCAAGACTCGATTAGAGCTCCTTGAAGTCTGCTCTGATACCAATTGAAAAACCACTAGAGGGGGGGTGAATAGGGTTTTAAAATTAATTCAATAATTATTTAACTCAAACAACCAACCACAAGAATATTGGACAAGGGGACAAGGATTTAGAGTGGTTCCAACTTTAGCAAATACTAAGGCCGTTAGTCCACTACCTGGTTGCTTACCCAACCGGGATTTTGAAAGAATTAAATTTTATTACCTCGCAAGGACTTTACATAAAATTACAATTCTTTCACCAAACCCTTCGAACAGCCTTCACCTAGAAGTAACTGCACCAACCTTGAAGCAGCCTTCTTGAAGTAACTTCAAGCTCCCCCTTGAAGTAGCCTTCCTCTTGAAGTAGCTTCCCATTGAAATAGCCTTCTTGAAGTAGTTTGAAGTCCACCTTCTCCACCGAGAAGAACCTTCTACAATCCGCAGCCTCCAACCCTAGGAGCAGCAAGGAGAATACAAAGGATAAAAGGAACAAGAAGGAAAAAGGAAATTACACTTAACTTTTGAAGCACAAGGCTTGATTTTCCTATATCAAGCGTGTAGATCTCCTAACCAATGTATATGGAAGTGTGATTGCTTGTGGATAGGAGATACTAGCCTATATGACACGAAATTAGAGCAAGTAGAAGAGTAGCCAATTGCAAGTATGCTCAATTGCTCAAAATAGGTTGCTTAATGCAAGTGTATGCTCAAGTGTAGAATAAGTGAGTTTAGGTGTCCTAAGGCATGTCCTATTTATAGGAATGACCTACAAGTGCTTAAGGATGTTCTAGACACTTTCTAGGGGGTTCTAAGTGCTTAACTAGTCGTTAGGTACACTTTAGTTGCTTTAGCAACGGCTAGTTAATTAATTCTGCAGTTGCTGTCAGAGTCCATCTCGGTCGAGGAATTGTCGACCGAGACACCTACACGGTCGAGGTTTTTTCGACCGACAGGCTCTCTGGATCAAGTGTTTGCAACGTTCATCTCCAACTGCCAACTACCTTGTCAGTTGTGTCTAACGTCTACCTGGGTCTTTCTCGGTCGAGAAGTTTGTCGACCGAGAGTGTCTCGGTCGAGGAATTTGTCGACCGAGATTGACCTTGTTTCAATGTTTCAAATAAAGTGCTAAGTGTATGTATGAGTGTGCATATGTGACACTAATGAAGGGGATGACTTATCTAAGTGTGGTGATTAGCTAGGGAAGATCTAACGCTTGATTTACATGATGTCTAAGTACTTGTACATTATATATTTGTACAAGTTTTACAATTGATTACATTTCATAAAAAATACAATCATTCAAGCGTATAGATTTCCCATACTTTGTCATCCACCTTATTCCTGCAACACTCAAGTAGGACGTTAGATCAACAAGAATGAAATGTTTGTCATTATCAAAACAAAGGGATTTATCATAATGTCCAATTTAACCAACACAAACATCATGAAAAAGAAACACACCACTAAATTTGAAAATAATGTGATTTACATAATATATTTTTCTTCTTCATGTTTAAACAATATGATGTGAAAAATGATAATTTAGCGTAACCATGCACGAATAATATACACTACTACAGAAAATTCTTTTTACAACGGGAAAACACAACAATTCTATTGGTTGTGTTGTAGTTAGCATATCTTTACAACAAGTCTATTTGTGTGTTGTGAATTATATATTTTATACAACACAAGTTATATAAAACGGGTCAAACTTTTTGTAGTATATGTGATACTACAACATGTGTTAAACTGTTGCAATAGACTGTAATATCACAAGATACTCAAACCTGTTGTAAAAGACCATAATTACACAACATGCTCTAACCTGTTGTAATAGTCATGTATGCTAACTTGTTGTAATAGATCATCATTACACAACATACTCTAAACCATTTTAAAAGATCATAATTACAAAACATGCACTAACATGTTGTAATAGTCAGGTATGTTAACCCGTTGTAATAGACCATCATTACACAACATACTCTAACCCGTTGTAAAAGATCATAATTACACAACATGCTCTACCCGTTGTAATAGTCACATATGTTAAGCCGTTGTAATAGACCATCATTACACAACATACTATAACCCGTTGTAGTATACTATAATTACACAACATGCTTTCACCTATTGTAATAGTTACCCGTTGTAATAGACCACAATCACACAATAGGTTTGCACATAATTTGTTGTATATGTACAACAAAAAATATATGTGTTGCATAAAATGAAACTGGTTCAACCATTTGAGATGTGCCTTACTTTCAAGTAGCCTCAAGTTTGAAACCTTATGTCTAGATGTATTTTCCTTTCGTCTCAACATGTTATATACAACACCCCTATTACAACATGTGTGTTCAATGAACTACAACATGTATTAACTGTTGTATAAAATACATATATTACAATATACGCAACACCGGTTGTATTAAGAACCCCCCATAAGACCACACGATCTAATACAATAGTTGACACCCGTTGTAAAATGGAAAATGAAGTGTTTTAAAAACCATTTTTTGTAGTAGTGATAGTACAAGTTCCCTACAGAAATAATATAAAAATTAATATTCTACATTGTGTTAAACAATGATGCTCCAAAACTTATATTTACAAGCACGTAAAATGCAGTTTTTATTATAAGGCTAAGTATACACAAAGCGAAATAAAAATATTGTGATGTGATTTTAATCATAATAATTTTTATTAAGATTATAATTGTACCATAATGAAATATTTTTAAAGGAGTAACATCTGCACCATAACCACTTGTTGTGGTTATTATGATTTAAGAAAGCCATTCTAATTATGAATGCTATGGTTTTTTACGGATATGATTTTTGTATGTCGTTTTCGTCCTCACTTATTTATATTATACAATAAAATTAAAAATATTTTTAATAATTTCTATATTTACACTTACAACAAACCAATCACATGGAAGTGATTGGAAGTTAAGTTCTAGAAAATAAAGTAGAGTGCCCAGAAAACGAGTTTCATGGAACTCATGACTTACACGAAACCAATAGGAGCCTTCACGCAACTAGTGGGCAATATCTTACGTTTTTTAATATTTACATAGTGTTCTACTATATTCTAGAGATGCTAATTGTTGGTATATTTTTAAAAAGGATAATAATAGGCTAACCAACTTGTCTAATTATGCATGTGTTCAATTAGAAACACAACATTAAAATAGAGATAATAATATTGTATGATAATACTTTTGTTACATGAACCTAAAGTATACAAATTTAAACATCCCAAATATTAGGATTCAAGAATTGATCAAGAGAGATCTATGAGTGTAAAGTTGGTCAGTCACAATAGGTTTGGAATCATGTTTCGTTCAATTTTTTATGATACTTATCATTTGGTTTTTCATTCTCGGATATATTTTTAGTCATTTCTAGGGCTTCTAATTAAGTTATATATGGTTAGTATCACATGCTTATGCTTATTGTCATAGTATCACTAATAATTTATCTAATGGTAACACATAATATTACTAAAATACCACATCATGCTGCTAATTTGTCATTTTATTTATAGTTTTGCATTTATTAATCTATTATGTTAACATTTACCCAATTACAAGATGAATAAAGTATATGTATGGATCAATATTGTACGTGTAATATTGTAAATGGATCTAAAGACATTGCTTCTCTCTAGGATCGTTGCTCCCCCTTTTCTCTAGGGCTCCCGACGGCGCCGCTGGGGGGAGGGGAGCGTCTCCTCGGAGCTATGCTCCCCCTGGCCTCTGGTCCTCGTCGAGTCTCTTTTGTGTGAGTCCAGGTTCGACATCCTAGAAAGGTTGAAGATAGAATCCAGATCTATGGCGGTGGCGAGAGTCAGGAGGGACATTGGGTCTAGGCCCTCGTCTCACCAGGTCATGGGGTCCTTCTCCGACAGTTATGGAAAAGAAATGATAGGGAGATGACTAGATGATAGCTGTCTGCATGGAATAGATCTGGAGGGATAGCGATGAGATGATTCAAGCGGCCTCTGTCCAGTTCATGGGTGACTAGATGGAGTGAAGCCACCCTTGCCTAGATCTGGTGATACATAAGGATGACTCTATCACTGGTGACTTGAGTCTTGGTCCTTCATCCACTCCCCCCCTTCTCCTTTATTCCCCGACAAGTTGTGGCTTATCTGACTAGGTCTTTCACAGTCACAGGGAATGGTCTTTGTGGTTCTTGTGGCTCCATGTCATTTGCCTTCTCTACTGCCATGGGATGGAGATCACTTGGTGTTCGACAGAATGCATCTGTGTAATCATAAGCTTTCAAGCATGCACATGAGCAGTCGGGTTTATGGGGAGTAGATCGATTTAGGCCTTCTCCCCCTTGGCCTATCTGCCACTATTGTGAAGGAAACACCTTTTCAGGTGTTTGATGTTATGTCGTTGTGCAAATAGCAGCATTTGCTTGTGTTGGATCTCCATCAACACCGGCTTCCTCGGTATTGGCCTTTGGCCACCTGAAGTTCGTGTAGTTGGTGTGTGGTAAAACGCCTTTCAGGTGTTGTTGTTATGTTGTTGTGTAAACAGCAGCTACCGAAGATCAAGGACCCTTGCAGGTTAACATCATGGCTGTGTGGTGGGATCGATGATAGTTAGAAGGATCTCCCTAATCTTGGCATAGTACCACACTTTGTGGGTACTCATAATAGATTGTTGGCACTGTGCTAAGCATGAAGGAGTGATTTGGAGATGTTTTTTCCCTCCCACCCTCTGTTGTTAAAATGTGTTGGTTCTTGCTTCTCACGTGGCTTGCTCAACTTCTTATTGATCTAATGCTAGGGGTTCTTTTTTGGGTGATTTCTCCCATTTAGAAACTTGAAGTTCTAGTAGCGGAGAAGGTCCGAAGCTTCAAGGCTATCTACATGCATGCAAAACTAGTGTTTTTTCTATGTCAAGATGATGTTAAGTAGGAATGCTTGGACCTAGCTTGTTTGGTTAGATAGGCTTTCTTAGTTTTGTCTCTTTGTCTAGAAATCTTGTATTCTCCCCCTACGTGGGGATTTTGTTCCTTGAATGAGCTATTTTATCTCCTGTCGATGTAATGGGGTACTTAGTGTCTAATGTTTTTTATTTTAATAGTAACACATTTTTTTGACCGATAAAAAAAAATATTATACATGTAAGGTAGAGTGTTAAATTATATACAAAAATATCACCACACTTGTCTTCCAAGTTTACAAATATCCATCTTTGGCATGAACTAGTATGTAGGTGAACTCAATGATACACATACCTCTTTATACCAGACTATGATACTATGACATATTTATCAAAATATAAGCTATATATGATCATATTCAAAAATTAGATTTTAGATTTTTATTCTTTTTCTAAATATTAATATAAGTCTACATATGTCAAAGACACCCATACATCTAGATCCTAATACATATTTTCTAAAATGTATTCTTCTAATGTTATTTTCACTCTCTCTCCTATACCATGTCATTGCATTTGGTGAAATGAAGTCAAATATATCAATCACCTTAAGTTTTGTGGTAATACTGCAGCGTGAATTCTAAATGACAACTAAAAAGGCCCTCATCTTATTCATATTGACGGTGTCGAATCTGATGTAAAGATGGTTTGAAAGAGTAGAACATTAGAACCACGTGGAATGTGTCTAGAAGCGTCAGGACTCTCGCTCAATAAAACTCTTGGATTACAAACTCCTACCCATTTGAGTTACATTTGAATATTGAGCGATAAAATTAGAAAGACATGTACATATATAGCAGTTTAGTTGTGTAAATCTTGTTGGCCGTCATTTCCAATTACTTATTATCCTCGTTAGTCGCTTACGTTGTGATGTTTCATTGATGTGAAATACTTCGAGAAATTGCTATGACGAAATTGTCCATGCTGATACCATGCCATTTGTGACACATCCAACATATAATGGAGAAGATAAAAATCATAATTTTTTGAAAATAAATAAAACAATATATTTATAAATTAATCCCCGAATTCTCATTATACGTCCAAAAATATGGGCCTAGCATTCACTTTTATAGGAAATGCCCTAAATTTTAGGTGGACTCACCCCTAAAAGGAAATGACAATGTTCAGGCGCATTTACCCACAAAAATGATAATAAATTTAAAAAACATGTTAAAAATATATGAATATATATAATTTGATATATTTATATATATGTGTGTGTGTATACACATATTGTTCCCAAAATTCACACATACTTCAACAGAATACAAAATGGTTCTCTATGAACAATATGTATATACATAAGGCAAGGTGTTCTATATATGAACAATTTTCTTGTTCTATAAAAGAATACAAATTGGTTCTTTATAATAAATACAATCATTTCATTAAGTCATTATGTCAATCATATGGTGGTAAATACTAAAAAACGATGTATGTTCTTTTTAAATTATAAGTAAAACTGGAAAGAGGCACTTGTAAATTATTATATTATCAGATTATAATTTTTTTTAACTTTTGCGAAACGCGGCAACACATCTAACTGCTTGAGATCAGTAATTCTTGTCCTGCCAATAATATAAATAAACATTACTATTGAAAAATATCTTTTTATGTTTCTTAATAAATTCTAAAAAATGTCGACTCGTGATACTCTACTAAAATTTTAAAATTCTACAAAGTTATAGATAAGAAATAATTCATTGACTCCTTTTTGTTGAAAAGAAATAAATCATTTAATAACAACGCATACTTATTTATAGATTTGAATAAATGGAAGTAACTTAAGGTTATCAAAAGAATTTCAGGGATGAGACAATTCATATCTAGTTGTTAACAGTACTATTATGATTTGTACGTGATTGACTTAAAAGTAGATGGCATTTTAAATTTAAACTACACAATTACCATTTTTCTTGTAAAAAAATAGTTACATTCTTTGTGATTTTATGATGATATTTAATATTATTTATTTAGAAGACATACTTCCATATATATATATATATATGTGTGTGTGTATATATGTATATGTATATATATATATATGTATATATATGTATATATATACACACATCTAAAATATGTGTGCTGTGTTTGGTTGTATTTATGTACACAATTAGAAATTATTTTGTATTGAATCAAATTCAGAAAATACTATGCAAATGTTTTCCATCATAAAAATGCCATAATTGTGGGCTCTGATTTCCAAAACCCGAGATAAACACATAAACCTCGAATTAAACTTAGCGGAAGCGATTCGATTAGCACCGGAATACCAAAAATCAGTGGAAATTAAAACTTTTTGAGATAAGACATCAAAACCATAAAACTTCCTTCATAAAAGGAGATAAATTGTTTACATCTCTGTCAAATTACTTCTTGAGTAATTATACACATCATGATTCAAAATCTCAAGAATCGTAACAAAATCTCAGACCAACAACTCCAAGACCTGAGAGTACAGAGGACACATAGGACTAACTCTAACTACACCACATAGTAGGCTGAATCTCCACCTGAGATTTACTGCTGCTCCTGGTGCTGCTGCTGCTGGGATTGGTCACCTGTGGACCGGTTCCTCCGTCTTCGACGACCACCTAAAAAGTTGAAGTCTACGGGGTGAGACAATTTTAAATAATTGTCCCAGCGAGAGTTATAACTCTCCACTAGAAACTTTATATAACAATCAAAGAAATAGAAGCATTAGGAGCCTTCTAAGTAATCAACAGCAGATAGATAACTCAGCAGAGAAGCAAATGTAAGCAATATGAATAACATATCTACTTATGCAGTGTAACATCAATCCAGTATCTCATAGTTTAATCTAAGAAGATATACTACGCGGCTGATTATGTTTTACAAACATCCCTAAGCCCTGCGGAGATGAGGTATACCGCTCATACTCCAACCGACCACTGTTAAGTCACCTCGGTATCATACTAGGTCATTGAAAGAGTCGTATTCTCATGACCTTCACCTTCCTCAGACAGTAAGAAGACTGCTTGCAGGACATCTTGTATCTCTACTGTTATAGCTTACCAGGGTAATCTGGTCCTTCGCTATTTTAGAGTTACAGTGGCATTTTGTACTCTCTTCGTCATCAGGAGATTTCGTGTTTACCTTCGACTGATGTGGTATATGTGCTCTCTCTTTGGGAGGTTTGTGATACATCACTTGGTATGGATTTATAGTGAAGGGTTGATGGATTACACATCTACATCAATACCTACACTAGGATGTAAGGTTCTACACATCCATATACCCCACATACTCAAAAGTATGTGATCCAGGAGTTCCCTTAGGAAAACCTGTTTCACCATCATTTGATCTATGACAATGATGGATCTATGATCAGGGCTCTACATAGTATGATTACACTTGATTAGTTAGGTACATTCAGCATTCTTTTAACATCATACATTGTTCTCAAACAATAAACATTAGCATAGCAGCTATGAAGGAAGAATACTAAATGTAACAAGCCTAACTCACATCAATATCATTTCTCAATACTCTCATCACAAGTCATCTCTAAAGCATGACCTTGATGGTAATTATGGCTCTCACAGCCCATCAATCTCATAAGATGCCACTGACAAGGCATCAGGATATTTCACTATTCATAAAGCTAACAACATGCTTTCAATGAATGTAGCATCAACATCCATACCTGGATATGATCATCCTCATATAGGAACCTGCATGGTTAATTCAACTGATAAAAGCAAGCAATTCAATTTAAGAATCATGCCTTCACTCTTTTCATAAGAGCTAAGTTCCCCATTTTCATCAATTAGGGTTTACTATTCACATTACATGTCATCACCCTAGAATTAGGGTTTACTATTCACATTACATGTCATCACCCTAGAATTAGGGTTTACTATTCACATTTCATATCATCACCCTAGAATTAGGGTTTACTATTCACATTTCATATCATCACCCTAGAATTAGGGTTTACTATTCACATTACATGTCATCACCCTAGAATTAGGGTTTACTATTCACATTATGGTGAATTGAACTCATAACATCATCATGTATGAGGAACATCATCATTGATGCTCTCAGATTAGGTTAAGATTCATCATTTATCATAATTAGGGTTTCCATGATCTCACATAGGTGGATCATACTCTAATCATGCACAATTAAACACATTGAAGGTACTTTACTTGAGTTTCAATCATATTTGATACTTTCTCTCTCCTCTCTCTAACATGTAGTGACTTTCTCTCTCCTCATGTGGTGGATGATCATTACATCACTCCAAGACAGGTTGGGTTAAGTCCTCATTGATCAACATAAGCTAAGTCTTCAATATCACGACATTAGGGTTTGATTAAAGCAAGGTATCCTTCAATTGTACCCTTCAAGGGTATAAAGGTAATTTGTCCCATTGATCCCCATCATGGGTCAACTCATTAATCACATAGTCCCTTAATGACCTAGGTTACCATTAGGGTTTAGATTAGATCACCATTGAACCAAAAACACCATCAATTGATTAGGTACAAACCACCTTGAACACCTTCAAACGGTTTCAACCTTCAACCACCAAACGGTCTTGAGACCGTTTGGGTGTGTTGACCGTTTTGACTTTCAAACTGTTTGAAGCTCATGCGGTTTGAAATTGTTTGATCCAAAACGAATTGAGATCGATTGGTCCAAACGGTCTTGAGGTTGTTTGAGCCCAAACGGTCTTGAGACCGTTTGACCTCAAACGGTCTTGAGACCGTTTGGTCCAAATGGGCTCAAACCGTTTGGACCTCCAAAGTGGTTCAAAAGCTACATATGTTTAGGGTTATCTATGTTGAAGCCCTCAATTGGCCAAAACCATGTTAACCACTTACAAATTGAGTCAATTCGGGTTAGGCTTAATCAATTGGTCACCAAATTGACCCTCAATTGAAAGCCAATTAGGGTGAAATCCATCTCAATTAGGGTTTCAAATCGGATGGTCATCAATATTCAACAATGTGAATCAATTCAAGGTTGAACCTATCAATTGACCTCCTATTGGGCCCAAACTTGGCCCAAACGGTCTTGAGGTCGTTTGGACATCATCCAAACGGTCTTGAGACCGTTTGCCCAAAGTTTGACCAAAAACCAAGTCGGTTGGATTAGGGTTAAACTTGAATTAGGTCCTAAATCAACATTTTTATCAATTCATCAACTTATTGCAATTGGACCTTCAACCCATCAAATTATATCAACCCTAAACCTCCAAACGGTCTTGGGTTGTGCCCAAACGGTCTTGAGACCGTTTGGAGGAACCCCCAAATGGTCTTGAGACCGTTTGGGTCCTTCAACCCAAAACTCAACAAGATCTATACATGAAAAGAGCAATTTCAGCCCGATTAGGGTTAGGATGTTGAAGTGCTTTCAACTCTCAATTGGTTATGAATTAGAATGTGATTCTTTGTAGGATTGAAATTTAATATGTTATCAACATACCCTCAAATGGTCATCCCTTGGTCAACCCTATCAAATGTTCTTGGGACCAGTTTGATCCAAATGGTCTTGCAAGACCGTTTGAGATCAAACGGTTTGAAACCGTTTGCCCTCAAACGGTTTGCAACCGTTTGGACCAAAAGGGTCCAAGGTCGGTTGATAAAGTTACCTAGGAATCCACGCCCATCATCTTCAACCTCTATCCAGGTCGGTTACTCCACCGTTTTTCTTGCAAAAGTGCAAGGAAGAAGGGAGGTAGAAGAAGAACTAAGTACTAGAATTGTAAGAACAAAACATGCATATAAAGTATAGAGTTTAGAGTTATAAAACCCACCTTAAATACTGTTCTTCGAGCTCCAAGCTTCCAATATTTAAGCCTCTAATGGAGTATCGAACTCCACAACTTGGCCGGGGGTGATTCCTCCAAAGAAAGGTAGGAATGGATGGCTAGAACAAGAAAACTAAGTGAGTTATCCACAAAACCAACCTTGAAAGATGAATTCATGCAAGAATCGGATCTTGAGGATGGTTCTTCTCACCTTAGAACCTAGTTGGTCATCTCCTGAGCTCCAAAGCTCTGCCTTATCCATTTTGAGAAAGAAGAGAAGTGAAGAGAATGAGGAATTGTTCACTTGGTTTGCTAGGAAAAGGGCTTATACACCTTAGGCCATTTTACACCGTAAGGACCTCTAAAACTTGGAATTTTCATCTAAGTCCCTCCTTTCTTCTTAGGCACGTCCAAGCCATCTAAACTTAAGCAAATATCATCAACATTCAAAATCTAAGGGTAGAAAATATCAACCTTCAACTAGGGTACATACATGAAGGTCTTCATACACATACATGGTGAATTTTATGCACAAAGATCACTTTTCTTATCTGATTACTTATTGATGCATCTATTTCATCATTTCTACTCAAAATGATGCCAAGAGTCATATAAGACACTCTAGAGGGTTTAATTTACAAGTTTCACCCACAATTTGGGTAAATTGCACTTTACTCCAAATTAGGGTTTTTAAGCATTAGGATCATCCCACAAGTTGCATCTAAATGCTCAAGCTTGGAAAATCCATCATGCCTCATCATATTCACTCATATGATGTCTCATTATCAAAAGAACATCTCAACCTGTGACATTGTAAGTTAAACCCTTAAACTTGGTAATTTGCACATAGGTCCTTGCATAACAAAACAATACTACAACTTTGTTTAAAAGGAACCAAAATTGAAAGTATATGTTCCTGAGGAACTTAATTACATGCCAGAGAGTAATCACAAGTGTTTAATTACATAATTAGGCAAAACTTCCAGGGTTAGGTTATAGCCCAGGTCAGGGGTGTTACAAATTATCCACCCCTTACAAGGATTTCGTCCCCGAAATTGATAAAACGTATTTATGAGAAAAGAGTAGGGTATTTCCTTATCATCTCATCCTCTAGTTCCCAAGTGGCTTCTTCAATACCACGGTGGTTCCAGAGGACTATCACAAGGCTTATATCTTTCTTCTTTAACTTTTTAATTCTGTTATCAAGAATGGACATTGGTCCCTCCTCATAAGTTATATCATCATTCAATTCTACTTCCATAGGTTGTAGAATTGACTCAGTGTCGGGGTGACATTTCCTCAGCATGGAAATGTGAAAAACAGGATGTAACTTCTGCAACTCCTGAGGTAACTCTAGTCTATAGGCTACCTTTCCAACTCGTTCAACGATTGGATAAGGTCTCATAAATCTAGGATCTAACTTCCCTTTTCTTCCAAAATGAAGGACTCCTTTCCAAGGTGAGACCTTGAGGTACACTCTGTCTCCAACCTGGAACTCTAGGGGTCTATGATGTTTATCAGCACATGACTTCTGCCTATCATGTGCAATCTTAAGTAGTTGTTGTATAACTTTAATCTTCTCTGTAGTTTGCTGCACAAGATCAGGACCTAACAAATGATGCTCACCAGTCTCATACCAACATAAGGGTGATCTACAACGTCTACCATACAGAGCTTAATAGGGTGCCATATCAATACTATGTTTATAGCTATTTTTATAGGCAAACTCTATCAAACTTAGGTGTAGATCCCAACTTCCAGAAAACTGGAGAACACATGCTCTCAACAGGTCTTCCAAGGTCTGTATAGTCCTTTCAGACTGTCCATCAGTCTGTGGATGAAAGGTTATACTAAAACTTAACTTGGTGCCTAAAGCTCTGTGTAACTGCTCCCAAAAGCGACTTGTAAAATGTGGACCTCTGTCAGAAACTATAGTGACAGGAACTCCGTGCAAACGCACTATCTCTTGAATATACAACTGTGATAACCTTTCAGCAGAAAAGGTTGTTTTGACAGGTAAGAAATACGCTGTCTTTGTCAACCTATCAACAATTACCCAAATGGAATCATGTCCTTTGCTTGTCCTGGGTAGGCCAACAACAAAGTCCATGGTCACATGGTCCCACTTCCACTGTGGTATGGGTAAAGGTTGCATTGTTCCTGCAGGCCTCTGGTGTTTAATGTTAACTTGTTGACACACTGGACACCTCAGAACAAACTCAGCCACATCCTTCTTCATCCCAGGCCACCAGTACATATCTTTTAAGTTTCGATACATCTTGGTGCCCCCTGGATGCATAGCATACATTGAAGAATGAGCTTCCTCCAAGACTAACTTCCTCAAGTTATCACTATCAGGCACTATCATCCTCCCATGATAGCATGCCACATGGTCATTTGAGTCATGGAAATCATCTCGTTTCTCATCACTATACTCAGATCTGATCTGCTGAACTACAACATCCACTAAATGTGCCTCCTTTATCTGCTCTCTTAGGGTAGGTTTAATCTGCATCTCAACTAACAAACCAGCTAACAATGACACCTTCAACTGTACATTATTTTGCCTTAAAGAGATAAGCATATCTCTCCTAGAGCATACTAAAGACCTTAGTTGTGCTCTATCCATGGTTGATGTTGCTGATTTCTTACTCAAGGCATCTGCAACCACGTTGGCCTTACTTGGATGGTAATCAATTGTACAATCGTAGTCCTTGATTAACTCCATCCAACGACGTTGCCTCATGTTAAGGTCATGCTGAGAGAAGATATACTGAAGATTCTTGTGGTCTGTGAAAATCTGGAATGTTTCTCCGTAGAGATAATGCCTCCAGATTTTCAAGGCATGAACCACAGCAGCCAACTCTAGATCGTGTGTTGGATAATTCTCTTCATGTTTCTTAAGTTGTCGGGAAGCGAAAGAAATCACTTGCTTATCCTGCATCAACACACACCCAAGTCCATTCTTGGAGGAATCACAGAAAACTATATATCCTTTTCCTTGCTCCGGTAGCACAAGCACCGGGGCACTTGTCAACCTCTCCTTCAATAGTTGGAAAGACTGTTGAATGTTATCACTCCACACAAAAGGGACATCCTTCTGGGTTAACTTGGTTAAAGGTAAAGCTATAGAACTGAAGTTCTTAATGAACCTTCGGTAGTAGCCTGCTAACCCTAGGAAACTTCGAATCTCCTTCGGTGTCTTCAGTTGTTCCCACTGTAGAATAGATTCTACCTTTTTAGGGTCAACACGAATTCTCGAGGCAGATACCACATGTCCAAGAAAAGATACCTCAGGTAGACAGAACTCACACTTGCTAAACTTAGCATATAGCTTGTGTTCTCTTAGCAAGGTCAAATCTTGGCAAAGATGTTGTTCATGCTGTTGAGCATCCCTACTATAAATCAGAATGTCATCTATGAAGACGACAAAACACTGATCAAGGAAAGGTCGGAAGATTCTATTCATGAGTTCCATAAATGCAGCTGGTGCATTAGTTAGTCCAAACGACATAACTATGAACTCATAGTGACCATATCTTGTCCTAAAGGCATACTTGGATATGTCACTATCCTTAATACAGAGTTGATGATATCCGGATCTTAAGTCTATCTTTGAGAAGACTATTGCACCATGCAACTGATCAAAGAGATCATCAATCCTCGGCAAAGGGTACTTATTCTTTATTGGAACTTTATTGAGTTGTCTGTAGTCAATGCACAACCGCATTGATCCATCTTTCTTTTTAACAAACAAGACCGGAGCACCCCAAGGTGAAGTATTCGGTCAGATAAAACCCTTCTCAAGTAACTCTTGAAGTTGTCTCTTGAATTCTGCCATCTCAGCAGGCGCCATCCTATACAGAGTCTGGTCTATGGGTTTCATATCGGGGACCAAATTGATTTCAAAATCAATTTCCCGAGGCGGTGGTATACCTGGAAGCTCTTCAAGAAACACATGTTCGAATTCCCTGACTACGGGAACTTCAGCAGGGTCGGAGCTCTCCTTGGTAACATCTATCACATGGGCCAGGAATGCACAACATCCTTGCCTCAACAACTTTTCAGCAACCATAGCTAACACAAGACAGGTGGGAAGAATCTTTCTTTCTCCTTGAAAGATCCATGTGTTGCTATCTTCAGCAAACACAACCAACTTGGATTCACAATCCAAGACAACTCTATACCTTTCCAAGGTATCCATCCCAAGGATTATATCAAATCCTTGCATATCAAGTGGTATGAGATCCACTTGAATGCGGTGATTAGAAAAGAATAGGATGCAGGGAGAGCATACCTACTGCAAAACAGCAGACCCACTCAACGGAGTCTCTAACAACAAACTATCTGTCCTATGACTAGCTGTCATATTACAGTTACGAATCACTCTTCGAGTGATGAAAGAGTGTGTATCACCCGGGTCAATCAAAACAGATACAACACAGGATTTAGACAAATCAGAATATAAAAGTTCCATCTGACCTGCTACAACCCGTGGATCGATCACTACATCTGGTGGGTTCATAGCATAGAACCTCGTCGTCGCCTGGGGTTGAGTTGGTGCTGATGATCCAGCTTGAGACGCTTGTCTACGTCCTCTAGCTGCTCCTTGAGATTTCCTCCTGTGTGATTCCTGTTGATTCTGCCTCGGAGGTTGTGTCCCACTGACAAGCCTCGATCTGCAGTCTCTCATCAAATGTCCCACTTTGCCACAATTGTAGCAGCTTCTCTCTTGTTGTTGTTGTCTTGGTGGCCCGGTGACTGACATCGATGCAGAACTGTGAGTCCCTTGAGGCGGTTGACCCCATCCTCTACCTCTACTTGGTGACCATTGAGTTTGAGAACTCGATCTGGGTGGTGGAGGGTTAGGTGCAGAGAATCTAGGTTTCTTGGAATCCCTAGAAGAAGAACCCTGGAACTGTGGATATCTTTTTTGGGTTTGCCTCTTCTCAACCACAGACCTCTCTATCCTTCAGACTGGCTCAAAGAAGGTAGAGAACCTCTCCCGATTCTCTAGGGTAGACACGGGAGTAGACATGTTTGTATTCAAACCCTTCTCAAACCTTCTGATTCTCTCTTCTTCTGTGGAAGCCATGTGCGGACAGAACCACAACAACTCAATGAAATGAGCCTCATACTCGCTAATGTTCATCATGCCCTTCCTCAATCTCTCAAACTGAGAGATCTTCTCGTCCAGGAAGGTCTTCGGGAAATATCTATGAACAAATTCCCGGCGAAACTCTTCCCACAAGATCTCTATTCCAGGCCTCTTCTGCTCTTCCATGTTCCACCAGTGACCAGCACTTCCCTTGAGAAGATAGACTACATGTCTAACCTTCTCAACTTCTGGGATGTTGAGAATCCTGAAAGCCTTCTCCAACTCTGTCAACCACATATCAGCATTAGTAGGGTCGGCTGTCCCAAAGTATTCGGTAGCCCCGACACGACGAAGTCACTCGAAGGTCTTACTGATACCTTGTCCTTCAGGCTGGACAGGTGCCCTAGGTGCAGGCATGGGCATCCTGTCGGTTATGTGTGTCATGGAAGTCATAAACTGCCTGAACATCGTCTGAACTGCTGGGTTACCCATATCAGTTGGGTCAAACCGGGGTGGCTCCCTGGGTGGCTCAGGTGCAGGCTGTTCTGTTTCTGGAACCCTTGCACCGCCTTGAGGTGTACTAGCACTACTTTCTGCCATGTACTCATCATGTGGCTCTGCCATCCTTATGTATCTTCTTCTCCTGTGGAGCAGAAGATTCTATTAGATAAGGAAGGAACACTAAGGATAGACTCGACATCCTAAGTCATATGCCTCTGTAGGCTCAGCGAACCTGAAGCTCTGATACCACTTAATTGTGGGCTCTGATTTCCAAAACCCGAGATAAACACATAAACTTCAAATTAAACTTAGCGGAAGTGATTCGATTAGCAGCGAAATACCAAAAATCAGCGGAAATTAAAACTTTTTGAGATAAGACATCAAAACCATAAAACTTCCTTCATAAAAGGAGATAAACTTTTTACATCTCTGTCAAATTACTTCTTGAGTAATTATACACATCATGATTCAAAATCTTAAGAATCATAACAAAATCTCAGACCAACAACTCCAAGACTTGAGAGTACAGAGGACACATAGGACTAACTCTAACTACACCACATAGCAGGCTGAGTCTCCACCTGAGATTTACTGCTGCTCCTGGTGCTGCTGGTGCTGGGATTGGTCACCTGTGGACCGGTTCCTCCATCTTCGAGGACCACCTAAAAAGTTGAAGTCTACGGGGTGAGACAATTTTAAATAATTGTCCCAGCGAGAGTTATAACTCTCCACTAGAAACTTTATATAACAATCAAAGAATAATAGAACCATTAGGAGCCTTCTAAGTTATCAACATCAGATACATAACTCAGCAGAGTAGCAAATGTAAGCAATATGAATAACATATCTACTTATGCAGTGTAACATCAATCCAGTATCTCATAGTTTAATCTAAGCAGATATACTACGCGGCTGATTATGTTTTACAAACATCCCTAAGGCCTGCGGAGATGAGGTATACCACTCATACTCCAACCGACCACCGTTAAGTCGCCTCGATATCATACTAGGTCATCGAAAGAGTCGGATTCTCATGACCTTCACCTTCCTCAGTCAGTAAGAGGATTGCTTGCAGGACATCTTGTGTCTCTGCTGTTATAGCTTACCAGGGTAATCTGGTCCTTCGCCATTTTAGAGTTACAGTGGTATTCTGTACTCTCTTCGTCATCAGGAGATTTCGTGTTTACCTTCCACTGATTTGGTATATGTGCTCTCTCTTTGGGAGGTTTCTGATACATCACTTGGTATGGATTTGTAGTGAAGGGTTGATGGATTACATCTACATCAATACCTACACTAGGATGTAAGGTTCTACACATCCATATACCCCACATACTCAAAAGTATGTGATCCAGGAGTTCCCTTAGGAAAACATGTTTCACCATCATTTGATCTCTGACAATGATGGATCTATGATCAGGGCTCTACATAGTATGATTACACTTGATTAGTTAGCTACATTCAACATTCTTTTAACATCATACATTGTTCTCAAACAATAAACATTAGCATAGCATCTATGAAGGAAGAATACTAAATGTAACAAGCCTAACTCACATCAATATCATTTCTCAATAATCTCATCACAAGTCATCTCTAAAGCATGACCTTGATGGTATTTATGGCTCTCACAGCCCATCAATCTCATAAGATGCCACTGACAAGGCATCAGGATATTTCACTATTCATAAAGCTAACAACATGCTTTCAATGAATGTAGCATCAACATCCATACCTGGATATGATCATCCTCATATAGGAACCTGCATGGTTAATTCAACTAATAAAAGCAAGCAATTCAATTTAAGAATCATGCCTTCACTCTTTTCATAAGTGCTAAGTTCCCCACTTTCATCAATTAGGGTTTACTATTCACATTACATGTCATCACCCTAGAATTAGGGTTTACTATTCACATTACATGTCATCACCCTAGAATTAGGGTTTACTATTCACATTTCATATCATTACCCTAGAATTAGGGTTTACTATTCACATTTCATATCATCGCCCTAGAATTAGGGTTTACTATTCACATTACATGTCATCACCCTAGAATTAGGGTTTACTATTCACATTATGGTGAATTGAACTCATAACATCATCATGTATGAGGAACATCATCATTGATGCTCTCAGATTAGGTTAAGATTCATCATTTATCATAATTAGGGTTTCCATGATCTCACATAGGTGGATCATACCCTAATCATGCACAATTAAACACATTGAAGGTACTTTACTTGAGTTTCAATCATATTTGATACTTTCTCTCTCCTCTCTCTAACATGTAGTGACTTTCTCTCTCCTCATGTGGTGGATGATGATTACATCACTCCAAGACAGGTTGGGTTAAGTCCTCATTGATCAACATAAGCTAAGTCTTCAATATCATGACATTAGGGTTTGATTAAAGCAAGGTATCCTTCAATTGTACCCTTCAAGGGTATAAAGGTAATTTGTCCCATTGATCACAATCATGGGTAAACTCATTAATCACATAATACCTTAATGACCTAGTTTACCATTAGGGTTTAGATTAGATCACCATTGAACCAAAAACACCATCAATTGATTAGGTACAAACCACCTTGAACACCTTCAAACGGTTTCAACCTTCAACCACCAAACGGTCTTGAGACCGTTTGGTCTCAAATGGTCTTGGGACCATTTGACCTTAAATGGTCTGGAGAACTTTTGACCTCAAATGTTCTTGAGACCGTTTGGGTGTGTTGACCGTTTTGACTTTCAAACTGTTTGAAGCTCATGCGGTTTGAAACCGTTTGATCCAAAATGACTTGAGATCGATTGGTCCAAACGGTCTTGAGGTCGTTTGAGCCCAAAAGGTCTTAAGACCATTTGACCCCAAATGGTCTTGAGACCGTTTGACCTCAAACGGTCTTGAGACAGGTTGGATCCAAACGGTCTTGAGACCGTTTGGTCCAAATGGGCTCAAACCGTTTGGACCTCCAAAGTGGTTCAAAAGCTACATATGTTTAGGGTTATCTATGTTGAAGCCCTCAATTGGCCAAAAGCATGTTAACCACTTACAAATTGAATCAATTAGGGTTAGGCTTAATCAATTGGTCATCAAATTGACCCTCAATTGAAATCCAATTAGGGTGAAATCCATCTCAATTAGGGTTTCAAATCGGATGGTCATCAATATTCAACAATGTGAATCAATTCAAGGTTGAACCTATCAATTGACCTCCAATTGGGACCAAACTTGGCCCAAACGGTCTTGAGGTCGTTTGGAAATCATCCAAACGGTCGTGAGACAGTTTACCCAAAGTTTGACCAAAAACCAAGTCGGTTGGATTAGGGTTAAACTTGAATTAGGTCCTAAATCAGCATTTTTATCAATTCATCAACTTGTTGCAATTGGACCTTCAACCCATCAAATTATCTCAACCCTAAACCTCCAAACGGTCTTGGGTTGTTCCCAAATGGTCTTGAGACCGTTTGGAGGAACCCCCAAATGGTCTTGAGACCGTTTGGATCCTTCAACCCAAAACTCAACAAGATCTATACATGAAAACAACAATTTCAGCCCGATTAGGGTTAGGATGTTGAAGTGCCTTCAACTCTCAATTGGTTATGAATTAGAATGTGATTCTTTGTAGGATTGAAATTTAATATGTTCTCAACAGACCCTCAAATGGTCGTCCCTTGGTCAACCCTATCAAATGGTCTTGGGACCGGTTTGATCCAAACGGTCTTGCAAGACCGTTTGAGATCAAACGGTTTGAAACTGTTTGCCTTCAAACGGTTTGCAACCGTTTGGACCAAAAGGGTCCAAGGTCGGTTGATAAAGTTACCTAGGAATCCACGCCCATCATCTTCAACCTCTATCCAGGTCGGTTACTCCACCCTTTTGCTTGCAAAAGTGCAAGGAAGAAGGGAGGTAGAAGAAGAACTAAGTACTAGAATTGTAAGAACAAAACATGCATATAAAGTATAGAGTTTAGAGTTATAAAACCCGCCTTAAACTCTGTTCTTGGAGCTCCAAGCTTCCAAGCTTCAAGCCTCTAATGGCGTCTTGAACTCCACAACTTGTCCAGGGGTGATTCCTCCAAAGAAAGGTAGGAATGGATGGCTAGAACAAGAAAACTAAGTGAGCTATCCACAAAACCAACCTTGAAAGATGAATTCATGCAAGAATCCGAGCTTGAGGATGGTTCTTCTCACCTTAGCACCTATTTGGTTGTCTCCTGAGATCCAGAGATCTGCCTTAGACGTTTTGAGAAAGAAGAGAAGTGAAGAGAATGAGGAATCGTTCACTTGGTTTGCTAGGAAAAGGGTTTATATACCTTAGGCCATTTTACACCATAAGGACCTCTAAAGCATGGGATTTTCATCTAAGTCCCTCCTTGCTTCTTACGCACGTCCAAGACATCTAAACGTAAGCAAATCTCATCTACATTCAAGATCTAAGGGTAGAAAATATCAACCTTCAACTAGGGTACATACATGAAGGTCTTCATACACATACATGGTGAATTTTATGCACAAAGATCACTTTTCTTATCTGATTACTTATTGATGCATCTCTTTCATCATTTCTACTCTAAATGATGCCAAGAGTCATATAAGACACTCTAGAGGGTGTACTTTACAAGTTTCACCCACAATTTGGGTAAATTGCACTTTACTCCAAATTAGGGTTTTTAAGCATTAGGATCATCCCACAAGCTGCATCTGAATGCTCAAGCTTGGAAATCCATCATGCCTCATCATATTCACTCATATGATGTCTCATTATCAAAAGAACATCTCAACCTATGACATTGCAAGTTAAACCCTTAAACTGGGTAATTTGCACATAGGTCCCTGCATAACAAAACAATACTACAACCTTGTTTAAAAGGAACCAAAATTGAAATTATATGTTCCTGAGGAACTTAATTACATGCCAGAGAGTAATCACAGGTGTTTAATTACATAATTAGGCAAAACTTCCAGGGTTAGGTTATAACCCAGATCAGGGGTGTTACAATAATAATGTTAATATATATCATTAATGCAAAATACATATGAAGTTAGATTAAATGTATTATAATGACGTGCACTTTCATGAATGTCATGAATATATATATATATATATATATATATATATATATATATATATATATATATATATATATATATATATATATACATATATATATATATATAGAGAGAGAGAGAGTCAGGCTAGAATACACTCGAGTGTACAGATCGCACGAATACACTCAAGTGTGTTTGCATATCAAGACTATTTTTTACAAAATGTAAACCGTTGATCTTCACCGTCATATTATAACTAGGCTACATACAAATTTTGAGCCAATTTGGATGAATTTAAGTCACTCATCCAAGGCCAACAAAATCGACGCACGAAACTAATTTGAAATACTTAATTTTTGCGGTCTTCATAACATGAGTTATACATATCCAAATGTGCTCAAATTTTGCGTATGAGTTATTCATGAGATGTTTAATAAGATCAACGGATTAGATTTTCAAAAAAAAAATATTGTATCATGAAAAAAGACTTGAGTGTATTCTGCTCCGGATACACTCGAGTGTATTCTAGCTTGACTATATATATATATATATATATATATATATATATATATATATATATATATATATATATATATATATATATATATATATATATATATATATTGTAATAAGTAGTTCTAATTTACATATAAAATAATGATAATGATACTAGTTGGTATGTAAGAATTAGAATACTTCCGTGATATTGATACCATGTTATCTAAAAATAAAATTATTAATTTTTTTTAAAATGAGGTCAACATTTGCGTGAATTATTTATTTCAGGTTAATGCGCCCAAATGTTGGGATAATTCAATCTTTCTTGATAGGTGCACCAAACTTGTGGTCACATTTACCTGTACAAAATAAATGTGTACATATTTTCTGTGTATTTATATTGCATATGTGCTATCTTGGTTACTCATCATAATAATTTTTTAAGTCTCAATTTCATCCATGTTGGGTTCAGCTACATGGACCATTTATTTTTCATTCAGATTTGTCATGAGTCATACTCTGATCAAGATGTAAATGTTCAAAATCTCTCTCTATAAGGTCTTCCCAAATTAATTTAGGTTGACTCCGCCTGTTTTGATTGTGCTTGACTCAATAACCTTGCTTTGAATAGGTGCATTTAGCAATCTGCACTACACATGTTTGTACCATCTTCGATGGCCATCACACAACTTGTCCTCATCTACTAGCCCTACTTTATTCTGATATAGTCATTCCTCAAATGATTTTTTCTCATTTCCCCACACATCCATCTCAGCATATGCATTCTGACAACATTCTTTATGTTAAGACCTTATTTTTCCATTATCTAACACTCACTCCCATATAGCTTGGCTAAATATATAGTTGTTGTGTAAAAGTTTCTTTTTAATCTGAGAAGGATCTTCTTGCTGCATACTACTCTAGTTTCACTCCTCCACGTTAATCAACCTATTGTGGTCCTATGACTAACGTCATCTTGAAAATCACTCTTACTTTCAATGATTGAACCCAAGTAACAAAATTTGTCACGTATCAGTGCATCCATTTCATCCAAGTTAACCTCACTATTCACAATTCTAGATTGGCTAAAATTTCAATGCATATATTTGGTTTTGCTTGTACTAGTCATAAATCCATTAGATTCTAATACATTTCTATGAAGTTCAACTTTATCATTCAATATTTCTTTTCTTTCACCAATCAACACAATATCATCAACAAATAACATGCACTAAGGGGTATAATCTTGAACATGCTTTGTCAACTCATCCATAACAAGAAAAAATAGATATGAGTTGAGCGTTGAGCCTTGATATACCCCAAAAATGATAATACATGTCTCTCCTCCAGGAGTCCTCCCACTAGAAATTGAGCGATCATAAATGTCTTTCATCAAGTAAATGTGGTGGACTGACATGCCTTTCTAAGAAAATCTCTCCATAACACTTCCCTAGGTACTAGATCATATGCATTTCAATTGAAACCATTGTTTCATCGATTGCACAATTAATTTATTAATAAAATAAATCCTAGATTTAATCTTTTAACGACTATCAACACACCTATAAACAAGTCATTTGATTTTACTATAGAAAGATATTGATCCCATGGAATGACATTTTTAGTATGTTAATGTAAACCAATTGCGATGAACATTGTTTAAAATCTAGTTTTGAAGAGAGTGATTAAGATAAAACAAGAAAGTAAATTTTTAGAAGTAAACTATAGAATCAAGAGAAAAATTAAATAGGAAATTAAATTTGCAAAAGTGAAAAAAATTAATCAAATATTAACTTCAATTAATTAGAATTGTTGGAAGCCTGGGTTTTTTTCCATAAGCATTCATAATTATCATAGTGTTCTAGTTCCTTCTTATAAAGTAAATAGATTAGTATCATATATATTGGTTCCTTTTAGAAACAAATTTCATGGATCAAGAAACGCAGCCCGGGGCCTCACGTATGTGGTTCATGGACCAATCATCCAACAAGTTTCCATCTGGGGTCTCCTTAGGAACTTATAAACAACAAATTATCACTTAATAAATTAGATTTTCACACAAACGAAGACACAACTTTAATTTATTTAATAGAGTCAAAGTTAGGTAAGACAAGTTATGGGATCAAGGGGCTACTCCCCATAACCCAACAAAAAGGGGACTACTCTATATATCTCTTAAAAAATAAGAACAAGGATAGGAAGAAGAGAAATCATGTTGCTAGAAACATTTGTAGACTTCGTCTCTCCTTTCCTTGTTTTGTTCTCCCCGAGAGGGTTGTGAGATGATAGGGGGTTGATTTTTTGGTATGCCACCCCCTCCTTTTATAGAAGAGGAAGCACCCTGGTAACCTTAAAAATGGATTGGTTGTGGATGGAGTTCTTTGGATTCGGTGCACTTGTCGATGGACCGGGTGGCCAATCAGTCGACTGATTAATTGTTGTTTGACTACTAAGCAAGGAAGGCTTTGACTAAATGAATTGATACTTATGGATCTAAGGAAAATTGGGAAATAACTTTGAGATAAAATAAACCAATTCAATCATGAAAAGTGCCTTTCATGATGGGATTGAGTCAATCAACTAGATAGTCATTTGATTGGTAGGTGTTTGTGGCTCCTTCCAATTCTGTTGATAACTCGATCAACTGGAAGATGCAAGTCGATCGACTGGATTCCTATGAGGCTAAAAGAATGTCTAATTCTTTGAGTAATGATGTTCATTCTAGGATTGGAGTCGAAGAAGTGAGAAGGATCCTAAAACCTACAAATCTGAACAAAAATACGAAGAATTCTAATTAAAGAGATAAAAGTAGGGAAATTGCAATTAGTTCATACAGTTGAGAAAATGGAACACAATGTCCTAATTAATTATACTAAAAAATGCGATAAAAAGTGATAAATATGAATTCATCAAAGTACCCCAAACTTGATCAATGTTCATCCTCAAGCAACACAGAGTCATACACACCCACCAATTAATACTAACACATGGTCCTCCTAGCTTGCATAGAACTACTTTGTTTTCACCACCTTCAATGGCCAAGCGATCCTGATTTCATGGGACCACAAAACACAATTTTTCACATCCTCCACTAAACTTTGCTTCACCACTTTCTTATATTTAAGGAATTGGAAAGAAACATATGTTATGTCTCTTCTATTATTGGTACTCTCGCGTATTTATGGAAGTTTGTGCAAGACTATGGTTTTCTTTCTTTGGGTGAACTGGGAGTATGGAAATTTTCCCCAAGGTAGAAAAATGAGCGAAAGGAGGTACATAAGAAGGCAATCTTTCCTCTGTTTCACTTGAGATCATTTATTTTCTTTGATTATAATTACATTTGTTGCATGTCTTGGTGAGCACTTTGGCATCATTTCTTGGTGTTACACCGCTACTAAATCTATGAGGGGTAAGGGAGAAGCGATAGAGATGGAAGAAGGGGTGTACCACCATGAACTTGGAGTTTTGACATTTTTTATTTTGATTTTATTTTTCTTTTCGAGAGATGGATATGTAAGAAGGTGGTAGAAGAAGTGCAGAAGAGAACCGATCTTATCCATCTCATTTTATAAATTTTGTTGTTTGGGAGTATTTTAAAATCACTTTAAACCATTCAATAAAAAGTAAAAGTCTATAAACTTTACAAGCTATTTCCAAAATTTTGATGGAGACATGTTGTGTTTGGTCTCTATATGTCCATTAAGGTATGCTAACATTTTCAATGAATAGTGCTAATTAAGGTGCTATGGTAATAGAAGTTTTCTAATAAATATGGTGTTATGAAAATATTGCATCAGATTCACTTCAAACAAGGGGATATATGGAATACATGCATATGAAATTACTAGTCGACTAGATAAGGGTTGTATTTCATACAAGGAGAATGAAAGAAAAAGAAAACTAAAGACTACGTGTAAAAAATATGAAAAAATGATGGATGTCATAGGAAAAGGAAAGATAGTCGGGGTAGAATCGGTACATACCACCCCATCCACCACAAACATAGAAATGTGCTCATCCTGAGAAATTCTTGATTCTTAGATGAAGGGAGGAAATCATGGTGTTGGTGGATATTGAGGTGGGGGAGGATCAAATGAAGAGTCAGTTTCATGGTAATTGAATCTGTGACATCCTGCTATCACACAGACAATGAGATGTCACACGAAAATGTGTGGAACTTCCATAAACCACATATTATCGAAAACACAGGTTAATTAAAACTGATTGCGGAAAGAAGATAAAAGAGAACTATTACATCCAGATCCTCATCCTGCAAAGAAACATGTTATATAAATATGCACAAGCATTGTTATTTGTTCACAGTCTATAGGAACCAGTTGTCCTGTCAGCACTAGAGTTCATCACCTGTTTATACATACATGAAGGGCCACATCAGGCCAGCAACATGATATACAAAGCTACATCAGCTATACATCGTAAAACATCATCAAACACCTCCGAGGACCTGAGAGTACAGGGATGACTCTAGGACTCTACTACAAAACAACCAAAATAGTAGCATATCCATTCTCTTGCCTCCAACTACTCTTCTTTATGCTCAGCCGCAACCTCACGACCACCACCACGTCTAGCACGATCACCTAAAAAGGTTGTAAACCAACGGGGTGAGACACACAATCTTAGCGAGAAACATAACTCCCCGTCGAAACTATAAAACTTCAGAAAGAGCAGGTAAAGAAGATAAATGATATCAGCAAATCATAAGAGCAGCATCCTGAGTACAACTTATTTTATTAACAATCTGACTAGGGTATCCAGGAGGCATATTACCAGATATTCTTTATGGAACATGATTGATAAGATAAGCTTTACAAGAACTTATAGAAAAATATAAGGATTGTACAAATAACTACAAGGTATAACAAGATCAACTATACAAGCAAGGCCTCAATCAATGTTTTATGTTTTGCCCTAAGTAGTATATACTATTCGGCAGGATTACATATTATCATGCCCTGAAGAAGTGAGTCATACCGCTCAAATCCAACCATCGATTGTGAATCCCAAAGTCGGTGCCTTACAAGGTCAATGGAAGAGTCCGACTCCACGACCTCACCACCTTGTGGCCAGTGCATGACTGCTTAACAAGCAGGACCACAGTCTCATGCTTAGGTGGCTGCAGCCACACAGGGTCAGGCTACCCTCTACCTAGCCCACCTTGGTACAGGTATCAACACTAGTGATCTGAGCTATAAGCATGTTCACTGTGTTCCATAATCATTAAGCCATGGGCCTATTCACCATGCTCTTATCACACATCCTGAGCCATGGGCATGTTTACCATGCTCTTTCATATTGAGCCACGGGCCTAGAACTGCGCTCTGGAGTCTACAACCGAAGTTGCACTCTAATCCTCTTATTTTTGGCTAGGAGCAACCACACATATTCAAAAATATGCGCTTCTGGGTTAACCCGCATGAGAACCCATTTCACCATCACCAACTACTGAAGATGATGGATCTATGTCCAGGGCAAACTACATGATATGTTCCACTATAATTAATTAGTATATTTTAAGTGGATTTTTGAGGCAACCAAGTTATAAAACATAAACAACATTGAGTTGCATAATTACCATGGGATCTCAATCCCTCGTCACAGAATGCCACTGCCTCTCAAGGCTTACATCATCACCATGGGATAGAAATCCCTTATCTCAATGTCAGAGGATAACACCTCAACTAGGAAATCATACTTTATCAGGTCAACAAACCTTTTCACATCATACGGGTGATACATGTTATCCCATCAATCAAGGATTATCATTATCCAGTGTTATTCAAAACACATATACCTCATAGCTCATACCTGGCTATGAATTCATTTGATACACCTGTATGGTTAGTATGCATATTGAGAGAGATAACTAAATTACCAAACATATCTTTATGATTATCATGCTTTTAGGGTTAATGGTACATGATTGGATCAACAACCATGAGTATAACTACATGAAGCACAAAGATGTATCTTGTAAAAAATTACATTATTGTAATCAAACCATGAGCATCCACTATGTCTTTATCTTATGAACATAAACGTGTATCTTATCATCTTACTTAACACCAACTTTAGGTATCAAACATATCATTGGTTATAACATATCATTCATAATGCATTATCTTAAGAGGTGCGGTTACAAGATAACGACTCACCAAAACTAGGGTTTCTGAGCTAGGTGCAACCCTTACCAAAGATACCGCCTACCCTCACAATAGGTGTGGCGGGTAGCGCATCCCTCACCCAAAAGGGGTATCGGGCAGGATCACCTCCCTCACCAAAAGCCTATCGGATAGGGTACTTAGCCACACATATTGGTCACCAGCATAACATGCACCCATGCACAAGGGATATCGTGCAACTAGGGACCAAGTGTTGTGTCGTGCAGCCAAGGATCAAGGGGTGTTTTGTGCAACAAAGTACAAGGTGATATTGGGCAGCACAACATCCCTATCAACCAAGACCCCTATCACCCATAACGGGTTAGGGTTTTATCTTAGGCAACCAGCAAGGTCATGCCATCCACAACTATATCGTCCAAGGCTATGACGCCTAAGGTCACCACTGTATAGCCGAACAAGCACACAACTAACAAATGACACAATGGCGCCCAAGTTAACCTATCGCCCCACAAGGCAGGCACCACATAATAGTCAATACTAGGGCACCTAACTAGGGTTCCACCACCCAAAAACCATATTGGGAAACATCAAAACCAATCCATATCTCCCAAGGCACAAAAACAGAGATGTCTACCACACATCATGTCTTCCAAAGGCATAACACCCACAAGCACCAACTAAGGCAGGAGTTCATATCGGGTAAAAGGGACAAAGAACGTTTCTTAGCATATCACCCAAGACTCAACCCTAGGAGAGGGTTATCATGCAAAGCACCACAAAAGGGTATCGTGCAAGGCACAAGGACCATATCGGTTTAGTCATCATCAACCTCAAGATCACTATCGTCAAACCCTAATAGATCATGAGAGTTGGCTCACCTTTCAACAACCAAGAGAGAGGGATTTTGCACAACCTCCATCACATATCGGGCAACAAGCTTGATTACCCCTTATCAGTCAAGATTCCAACCAAGGCTCACCTCTCAAATCCATGGTGAGAGAAGGGTATTGCCCAAGCAACTAGAGCATAGACTCACCTCTCAACAACCAAGAGAGAGGGGTTTTGCCTACACTACTAGAGCTCGAATTCACTTCTCAAAACCAAAAGGGAGAGCAAGGGGTTTTACCCAAGGAACCCTAAACTCAAGGTTCAGCCACAAGGTCTAAGAAAACATCAACAACATGACCACTATATATATAATAAGATAAAAGGGTACATACTAGGGCAAGAAACATATCTAACAAGATGCATGTCCGATCAAGATAACATATAAACATGCAACATGAAAAAGAAGTAGTATATCTAGTGTTAGGAGTTATGTAGCCTACCTTAAGAAAGCTCCAAGCTCCTAGAACCAAGCTTCCAAGCTCGAAGCACCACCTTCGGCCACTACAAGAAGAAAAACAAAGCTTATAACCACCATGGTCGAAGAACAAGCAAGAAGGAGAATAAGGTGCTAAGGAAGGAGGGGGAGATGCTAACCATAAGAAGAAAAGCAAGACACACTCTAGGGTTCGACCACCACTAGAGGAAGAAGAAGACTCCACTAAGGAGATCGGCCACCAAGCTAGCTCTACCAAAGTGTATTGGCCACCAAGCTCACCAATGGGAGGTATCATCCACCAAGGAAAAAGGAAGGCAACTAAGGAACTAAAGGGGTCCCAAGTAAGAGAAAGGATAGACATATATAGAAGAGGGTGAGGGGGGGACTAAGGCAAGGTGTCACCCAACCTAGGGACACTTGTCCATGAGGCAAAGCCACCTACTATCTCACCCACCACTACATGTCCAAAGCTTTTTCCACATGCAAGCAACAAGCACCAACTGTCCACAAGGGGGGGGGTGACACAAACGATGCTAGGTCAAAGAAGGTCATTTGGTTGATACACCTCATGGGCGACACACCACTTACCTGAAACAACCACTTGGCTGATAAACCATGGCCGTCACAAGGCACCAAGCTCACCCTTGCCCGATGCAACCCAACAAAGCTAGACAAAGCTCAAACAAGGCTCAACAAGGCATAAAAAAGCCCAAAGCTACTCAAACAATGAGCCCAACCCATCTTATCAACCCTATAGGATGCAAGGAGAGAGAGAAACATCTCTCAAGATGTCAAACTTGCACATCAACCCTAAAACTTGGGTTATTTGCAAGTTGCACCTCCAACTCTCAACAAAGCACAAACAAACCATAATCACCATTTGAGGTGATTAGCAAGCATCTAAACACAATTTTTAGGCAAATCAAACATGGTAAGCCCAAAACAAAGGCCACGGTCTTTATAGAATCCCCTAGTAGTTGGGTTCATGATAGGGTTGGTGTGCAAGACCCCTGACCTTGTTTTATTGTTGAACATGCTTTCTTATCTTAATTATATACTTAAAACCTTAATAAATCCCTAACTTGTGCTTTGGTATGATGTGATGGGTTTAAGTTTCTAGTTTGGTCCATATTGGACATTGTTTGAGCAAGTTATGCAATATGTGCTTGTTTTGGACTTTTATGAAATTTACCCATATCTAGGGTTTTCTTGCAATTTGTCTCATGATTTTTGTGCCTCACATGTTTTCATATCATGTTTTATGTATTTGTTCTTTGTAAAACCTTGTCACACCATGGTTTGGGCAGTGGCATCTAGCCTTGTGTTTAGATTAGGGTTTGCTCTTATGGTTGCCCAAACTCATATGGTTGACTTTGAGTGTTAGACCCGATGGAACCCCTAGTGTTGATGGTCTCCAAGGTTTTTTTTCATGAGGTCTATAGGTTTTTAGATCACCAAGGTTTCATGAGTCACCTAGTGTTGGTGGTCAATGTGATTTTAACTCATCTAGTTTGCCAACATTCCTAGGGTTGGGATCGTTTGGTTTTCTAACTTATCTTGGTCGCTAAGTTTTGTTTTTATGGTTGTTTGGTTTTGAAAAACATCACCACCTTATTGCTTGGATTATATTCTTGCATGGAAGAGATGTGTTGACCTTGGACACATGGCATGCTTGGCTTGACATCTTCATCATAATCTATTTGGTGAGTTATATAACTTTAACCATGGTTATTGCTTACTCTTATCTTTCATATACATGATCTTTCCCTAACATGTTGTTCCAAGAAAAAAGATGTTACCTTTTCCCAACGTTGAGCCTAGATGGTAGATATTGAGTAGATAATCCGTCTTGAAGTACTTCTAAACCCGCTGCGTGCTTCTTCCTTGAAGAATATAAACCCTAAACCTTGCTTATGAGTTTGACCTATGTTGGTCACCAAGTTGTGGACTATGATGGTTTCCAAGTTTTTAACTATGATGGTTGCCATGTTTTGAACTATGATGGTCACCAAGTTTTGAACTATGATGGTCTCCAAGTTTTGGAATCCATGTTTGGTGTTTTGAGATCAGTGTGGTTGATGAGATTTTGACCTTAAGTGGTTGCTATGGTTGTGGATTCTTGATGGTTTCTATGTTTTTTACACTTAGTGGTTTCTATATTTCCTAACCCTAGTGGTCACTGAAGATCTCTAACCTTAGTGGTTTCTATGTTTTCTTATCCTTGGTGGTCGATGTATTCTCTGACCCTAGTGGTTACCAATAATCCTAATCCTAGTGGTCACCAAGGAATCCTAACACTAGTGGTCACTAAGGATTCTAACCATAGTGGTCGCCAAGGATTCTAACCCAAGTGGTCTCCAAGGATTCTATCCCTAGGGTCGATGAGGTTCCTAACCCTATCAGTATATATGTTTCCTAACTCTAGTGGTCTCCAAAATTGGTAACCCTAATGGTCACCAAGATTGGTAAGCCTAGCGGTCGCTAAAGTATTTCACCCTAGCGGTCAATGAGATTCCCAACTCTATGATCGATGAGTTTTTCTAATCCTATGAGTATGATTTGGGAGTTGGTTGTATGTAATCATATGGTTATGTTTGTACTTATGAAATCATGATTGATAGAAATACGAAGAGCTAGGGTTTATCTTTGAATGTTGTTTTATAAATTCAATTCAACTTATCTTGTTGAACTTAACCCTAATACAAGTAGGTGATGATGGTTAATCAGACTTAGCTTCCCTGTGTGATTTCCTGATTGGTATGATGAGAACTATTATCTCAATGTTTTTGTAACCCTAATATGTTTCCATATGAACTTTATGATCTCTTAAATGCAAAATTATATCAAACTTATATGTCATGTGTATGGTGATGGTTTCATGAGCCTTTGGTAAGGCATGGAAAGAATGATGTTCCTATAGGGAATGATATTGATGTTCTTTATTGTCCTTTGGGAATGATTGAACCCTTATGGATGTATACTACTCTCCATGATGTGACAAACATTGGTATCTTTTGATTCTATGATAAGAATTATATTTTATATATTTAATAACTTCTAGAGTTATGACATACCCATGTTTTTTGTAGAACTCTTTTAGGGTTTGTATCTAACTTGATTGATGCATCCTTAACTCATCCAATTGGCATTAGCTAATCAAGTGAAACCCTACTCATGTAGTACCATGTGTCGTAGAAAATGTTGAACAAAGTTTTATCCAAGCGTAGCAGTTTGACACGACGGAACCTCAACAATTGTACATGGACCACTTGCTAACCTTAAAGATATTTTATATTAAATGATGCAATTTCAAAATGAGGATGTTGTACATTGTAGGACACTTCAGGACCTAGTTGATTTGGTTATTACATGCTTGCAAATGTTGAAGTTCTAGGATTTCAGTCATTAAAAAGCATTCCATTGGGCCTACAGAGGAATTTATTCCATCATACTATTCATGTTATCAACTGGACATACTAGGATTTTTCTATAGAAAGACTCACCCATCCAAGGAAGCCCTTCATTCCAACCAGATAATTTGATAAGAAACCAATGGAGGGAATAGAAAGTCTACAATTTTGGTTTGATTATGATGAGTTTCACCCTTCTCAGGGCATCCAAACAACCTTGCAACTGGAAATTCATTTTGAGAAGCTTGATTCAACTTCAATTTCAAACCTAGATGATATCTCTCCATTTAATACTTGTCACTTCGCTTCAAGAAGGGTACCTATAATGGTTTGGAATTATTTGTTTGGGGTGGAGGATGATGGATATTTAAATTAGGGAAGCAAATATGTTGATGACAATGTGGAGATACTGGAAATGACATTCACTACAACCCCCTTTCAAGGGGTAGGTATTGTTGAAAGAGCAATATGGAAAAATCAATACAACATGGATGAATAACATGAAGATACCCCATAACCCATAGAGCATTACAAGTTTGGGGTGGTAGAACTACAAACATATTCACCTAGGGTACTTCTTGTACAAAATATGATTGGATGACTAGTATTGGCAATGAAGATTATTCTGAGCGTTCAACCTCAAATTCATGGATAGAGAGGGGAGAGATAATTACTTTAGAAAACTTGAGACCTCTTCCCAACATCTCATATTGTGTCAGTTTCCTAGGTCCTACATATTTAGATCCATATCTTGGAAGGTACATTGAGAAAGATTTTCTGAAGAGTTCACTTCAATGTAGTTCAAGACAATTCTACAAATGGTATGAATTTATCGAATCATGGATTCAATTCCTCTACTTCAGAATCAGAAGGGCCCATATATTTTCCTATTGTACTCCTACATGGTGAACCACATCGTCTAGACACAGGTGTCAACAATCCCAAAACTCAAGATTTTATATCCTATTATTTATATCGTGGGACAACCACCTCCTCTCCCTTACCCTACCCTTTCTTCTCCTTTATTGTTTTAATAAATTTTGTTATATGTGTTCGTATTGAGATAGTTTATTTCCTCTAATTGTTTAAATATATCCTTGCATGCATGCATCATTCTAGGACTTTGATAAATTCATAGTCTTTACATCCATGCATTCCTTCCCTACGTACTATCCTAAATTTAAGACCTGCTCAAGGATGAGCAAAATTTTAAACTTGGGGTGGTAGGGCTGTTCTCCCCTCCATCTCTTCATTTCTAATGCATGCATATTTACTTCCTTGTTCTTGCAGTTAGTATAAAATTTTAAAAAAATGTAAATTTTTAGCCTAGCTTTACTCCTTAGTAGGACCTTGTTTTTTTACTTTTAGACATTGTAATTAAGACTATATGACGTGAACCCATTAGTCAAGTGCTTATCTAGATGTCTAATTTCTCAAACTTTTCTTGGATTTCTTGATCTCTTACTTTACTCAACTGATTGACTCTTTACTTAAGTTTGACAATCAATCTCTAGGGTTTGGTTTTTTCATAGTTAAAAATTCATCACATATCAAATTCATGTTGTGAATGACAAACCCAGGGCCGGGGACCGATTAGATGGATATTTTGTATGATCAAACTCTAAGTTGTGTTTTCTCAAATCTAACTATATTTTAAAGATCCTCAAAACATACTAAATATATCACTGAGGTGCCAAGCAGGCAATGATGAGTTTTAAGTTGTAAAGAAGTTGTATTGTTTACCCTTGATGGTATGTGTTCCCTCACACATTAGAATGAGTCAAAAGAGAAAAAATAGAAAAGGAGGTGCGGCTGCCCAAAAATCCCAAATCATCAAAATACTTGGAACCTAGGACTGAAATTTAGAACAAAAGGATTAAAACCCTATGTGTGAATAAAAACATGAGTGTTTGTTTTCTATTTAAGGAGAGTTGAGGATGGTACCAAACATGTGTATGAATGCGCTCATGAACATGGGTATTTTGTGCCTAGTAGTGCCACCCTAAAATCTCATTAAAGAGTCCTTAGGAATCATAGGAGGCCTACGAGATCATCCAAGTAGCAGGGTTGGTTTGAGCATGGTTCGAGGAATTTGTCTCACTAGTTTGGGGACTAGAAAGGACTTTAGGAACCGTAGCTCATTACATGGACCAACCTAAAACAAATCAGGATCCTCAACATTCGACAGAGTCCTATCTTTTCTTTTTAGGATCTAGATAAGTGGAAGGTGCTTTGTACTAGATGTAGCTTACATGATGACATGATGATACCTCTTTGTTTCCCTTTATCGTCCGACTAATTCACATGGTGATGACACTTTAATATTCAAATATTTTGGTTTACGATCCCATGAGTAGTGATGAGTTGTAGTGAACCCACTTAAACATGCATGGGCATTTCAGACCAAAATTCTAGTTGGAATGCTTTCAGTGTGTCTTGTTATGAATCAACTCAGATCAGGAGATTGGTTGTTCCAAAACTATTTTTCTAACCTGCATTTATATCCAAGATTAATTTGGATGTTATCTTTTATCTTTGAGTTAAAGTCTTCTTGAGGACAAGTAAAGTTTAAGTTTGGGTGGTTGATAAAACCCAATTTTAGGCATTTATGCTAATAATTTATATATAATTTTATGTCTTAATAACCTTGATATTCCCAAAATAATACTATATACTTCATCTTTTTATGTATCCCTTTTTAAAGATATAATTTCTCAACTAGCCAATTTTGAGACTTGCAAGCACCAAACTCAAGAAAGCATCCAACTCCTGAAATCAACCAATGAATTCAACTAAAATTTGATGATTTCTTATTGAATTCATCCCCACATAGTTTAACATCTATGCACTCCTTCAACTCTTTTTACTTCATAAGACAAACAATGGTTCATGTTCTAATGGTCTGATTCAAAGGTTAGAATTGACGTCAGTTGAATTGACAACCAACAACCTTCCAGAGGAGCACTTCCACTCTCTCCTTCCAATGTGCCTTTTGTTGGACACCCCCATTTGATCCATCTTAGAAGGAATGCTACCTTTCTAGCCTACACAAGTAGTGAAATTAGGTCAAATTCCTCAAATATGAATCAATTTCATTTATGCTCGTTGGCAACATTTTTTCTTCGGAATCCAAACTAAGGACCGTCTACAGTAGGTTCACCTTCCAATGACCCATCTAGTGATATTTCCCATCAATAGCACTAACCGAGTCGGGTTTAGAAGATTTTGTCTTTTGATGTTGTTCTTTGAAGGTCCCTCCTTCTAATGATGCCTCCGAAGACCATTTTTCAATGGCATCTTATAAAGAACATAATACATAGATGTATGAGCATAGTTGATTCGTCTCATTTAGAAATTTATCATATAATATTTTTCCTTGTATATCGAATACACCAAAAACGACATGCATTAAAAGATATTCTATTTTCTAGCCATAGATAATCATATGTGTGGATGTTAAAAAGCATGTGATCAGCTTACAAGAGTTTTTTATGATGTATTTTCTAAACGTGAAAGAGATATTTCCAATGGGAAATAGAACTAGGACATACCAATATTATATAGATTGAATATGCAAAGCATTTCTTCCGTGGAATATCTATTGACATCCAACTATGCATCTATGATCGCAATGGGACCCAGTAGTAGCTTGTTGTGAACCATAAGAAGAGTCCAGATGGGGATTTTCATAATCATTTGATTTTCTATCATTTATTTTCCAAAATAAACTATGTACTCCCATATCCATGAAGAGTTTATAAGGTTTTAAAACGTTAATAAATGGCCCACATGTTTGAAAGATTATTTCTTTTGTACCAAAGGAGGATAAAATTTAGTGACCTCTATGTAAGTTTAGAATGAATGGAAATTGATGTTTACATATTTAGAATGCAATTGTAGGTTATCCATGGGTAAAACCAAATATTAGTCTTGGATAAGCAACCAAGTGGTGTTTTCATTTTCTTTAGATAATGTACAGAATGAGCTGAAGACTTTTTCAGACGGGTGAAGACTTAGAGGAAGTCATAAGTTCCTAAGGATTATGTTTTCTTTAATGTTAGTGGTAACATGTTTGGACCTAGTGGTATTGTTGAATGTTATTCATCATGTTTTTTTGTTGCATTTTAGATTAACTTTGCAAATTTTTCTTGCATTTCACATGAAATTTCACTTGTTTTAGCATTTTAGTAATTTATGCAATTTATCTGGTATGTATTTAGTTAGTTTTAGGTTTAATATGTTGGTTGATGCAAGGAGAAGATGAGAAGGCATATACTCTCTATTGAATTTCCAATAAATAAGTCATATAATTGATACAAGGTGAAGATGAGTAGTAATCTACACTCCACACGTTTCCATTAAGTAAGCAAAAATATTAATCATCACTCCCCAACTCCAACAATTGGAGAGAGGATCATTATAATACACCTCATTAGTAAAATGGATGCATATTTCATATCTGGTATTGGAACTAGGCGATTCAAAATCCATTGGAAGAACAATTCAATTGTTCATAGAACGAGTATAATCATTGACCAATGTTAGCCAAAAGATGGGTCCTTAAGGCACTCATTGTTCGATGTTTATAAACATGTATCAAACTTCTCACATATGTTGGATCACATTAAAAAATCTTTTAAGCTTAAGGCATGCTATTAAAGAACCTATGGGCACCTATAGGGACATCTCATTCCATACATCCTCCATTCCCAACCCATCCATCATGTGTAAAGATGTAGACAAAGTTTATGGCTTGATGTGCAGAAGTGTTGCACCGAAGGACATGACTGGAGATTGCAATTATTGTTTTGAGAGAATCTTTTCTAACCACATAGCTTATCTTCTAGGTCACTACCTTTCCCATAATCTTTTTCTCTCTCTTTTATCTTGTCTCTTGAACATGTGTAGAGAGTAGTTCATCTTACTAAAGCACATGATTAGCACCACTTTATGTATGTGAAACCTTGCATTATGAAGCACTACTTGTTTGAACTATTATAATTTTTATTAATTATTTAATGTGTGGTTTATGTATCAAATATCAATCTTGTATGTCTATTAAAATATTAGGTGTAGAGACTCTAAAATCTAGAAGAAAAATACTAGTTAATCATAGTTGGATACTGGATATGAATGTGGAAGGGTGTTCTCTAGGGTGATGAATTTGATATTTGTAGGTAACAAGACCTCCAACCTAAGAGGAAATCTATCCTTATGGGATTCTATAATCCGAATGGATACATATTTACCTTGTCCCAGTCTAATAATCATATCATATGAGGGAGTTATGAAATGTGAGAGAGCATATATGTAGGTAGTGGCGGTGAAACCCTTCTATCAAAGTAAATTTGTAATTGTTAAAAATTAATTATTACTTTGTTAAATTAATTTATCTTGCTTTGTTAAATTAGTTTATTAAACAAACCTTCAAACAAACATCCTTGTTATGCACTTTTTTAGGACATCCGAGAGATTATGTATTCATCCTGCTCTCTCTAGCAGGCCTAAACAGATCCAAATCGATGTCAACATGTGAATCTATCCATGAAGGCTTAACATATTTAAAAGACAGAAATAAAGTAATAAATGGTTTCGACATTCTTGGATTAGAAACAGAACTGGTAGCAAGGTTTTGTAGAGCGGTCATATCAATGCTATCCGCTACCTTGTTGAGTGTCCTGGGTATCAAGGCCACTCTACAAGATGAAAGAGGAGAGGTCGGATAGCAGAACCTCTCTGTAACATCCTAGGATTTGAGGACCCGGATAACATGATCTTAAAAGGAATGATTGGACTACCCATATCACCAAGGTGCACCTCCTTTTCCGGGAGCCCATCTCTAAAGAACTCTGCGGTTAAGCGTGCTCATCCCAGAGTAGTACTAGGATGGGTAACCAGTTGGGAAGTTGATCCTGTCTTGTACGTCAGTGTGGATAAAGTATGCAGTTAAGGCTAGTGGTGGTCTGTAGGGCCAGTCGTCATTCTTGAAACTCTACTAGAGCCTTGGGCAGTAGGCCCAGGTGTTACAAATGGTATCAGAGCCAATTTCCCTCCAGTAGATGGGGCCCGCATGGGCATGTGGCATGCCAGTCTTGAGTCGTGTGGTCCATACATGTAGGAAAGGGTTGTCCATGGTTGACGTAGCCACCATTGCGTTGGTGTTCCGTGATCGGGAGTTGGGTGTCCATGGGTCATTGTGGGTCTACACTGAAATGGGGAAGAGATTATGAGGCCTTATAGTTGAGCCTTGACAAGGATGTTAAGAGTCTAAGTGGGGGAGATTGTAACATCCCAGGATTTGAGGCCTCGGATAACATGATCTTAAAAGTAATGATTGGACTACCCATATCACCAAGGTGCACCTCCTTTTCCGGGAGCCCATCTCTAAAGAACTCTGCGGTTAAGCATGCTCATCCTAGAGTAGTACTAGGATGGGTGACCAATCGGGAAGTTGATATTGGCTTGCACGTCAGTGTGGATAAAGTATGCAGTTAAGGCTAGTGGTGGTCTGTGGGGCCAGTCGTCATTCCTGAAACTCTACTAGATCCTTGGGAAGTGGGCCCAGGCATTACAAATGGTATCAAAGAGCCAATTCGCCTCTAGTAGGTGGGGCCCGCATGGGCATGTGGCATGCCAGTCTTGAGCCGTGCGGTCCAGACATGTAGGAAAGGGTTGTCCATGGTTGACGTAGCCACCCTTGCGTTGGTGTCCTGTGATCGGGAGATGGGTGTCCATGGGTCATTGTGGGTCTGCACTGATCTTAAAAGGAATGATTGGACTACCCATATCACCAAGGTGCACCTCCTTTTCTGGGAGCCCATCTCAAAAGAACTTTGCGGTTAAGTGTGCTCAGCCCAGAGTAGTACTAGGATGGGTGACCAGTCGGGAAGTTGATCCTGGCTTGCGCGTTAGTGTGGATAAAGTGCACAGTTAAGGCTAGTGGTGGTCTGTGGGGCCAATCGTCATTCCTGAAACTCTAATAGAGCCTTGGGCAGTGGGCCCAGGTGTTACACTCTCCACATAAGGCATGAATTTCAGTAGGAGTTTTTTAGAATTGAAGATTTTCACCGCACTTTTATTAATTAGGATAGATATCAAATTTGGTCTTAATAACATTTTCCTTTGAGTTTTCTCTTATATCTATATTGCGAAAGATATGTTCACTTGCGGGTGGTAAATATTGCAATTTTGTTTAGGTAAAAACTTAGGGACTTTCTCCTAGGTAAATTTGTGTGTCTAATAATTTCCACATGAGGTGTGCTTCTTCTCATATAAGCAAGGCAACACCTTTTCTAAACATATAATGGGTGTGTGGGGGTCTGTGGGGCCAGTCATCATTCCTGAAACTCTATTAGAGCCTTGGGCAGTGGGCCCAGGCATTACAATCTCCACATAAGGCATGAATTTCAGTAGGAGTTTTTTAGAATTGAATATTTTCACCGCACTTTTATTAATTAGGATAGATATCAAATTTGGTCTTAATAACATTTTCCTTTGAGTTTGATCTTATATCTATATTGTGAAAGATATGTTCTCTTGTGGGTGGTAAATATTACAATTTTGTTTAGGTAAAAACTTAGGGACTTTCTCCTAGGTAAATTTGCGTGTCTAATAATTTCCACATGAGGTATGCTTCTTCTCATATAAGCAAGGCAACACCTTTTCTAAACATATAATGGGTGTGAAATTTGATATTCATGTTACCCCAACCTCCAAGTTGGCCTGGTCTGTAGACAATGTCCCAGTTAATAAGATCACAATTTTTAGTCTCTATTCTATCTCAACAAAGGTAATGTCATTAGATGTAATTGATTTCCTTTCCCAACAATGAAGGAAGAGAAATTCAACTAAGGAAGAATGTAGAGGTGTTGGTCATATTAAATTTTAAAGAGTAAGTTGACCGATCTTGCTTAGAAATGGATCCTTCCAATTTTCTAACTTGTAATTGATTTTTGAATGATTAGTTCAAAAGAACACTATTTGGCCGCATGCCAAATTTTCAATAAGTATGATAAAGAAAATGAGTATTCAATCCACATAACTAAACTAAAATGTTTAAAAAAATCATCATTGTTCAACATCTGGTCATGAAAGGAAAAACGAAAGGAAAGTTTTGTCTAATGTAGAGATTGGATGCAGTGGGAAACTAGACCATCTCAGAAGTTCACATCAACTAAACTTCAGCAGCTTCTCCTAGAAACTGATTCATAGCATGTTCATCTCCTGGGTGGGTTGAGAATAGCACTTAGATGAAGGAAACTAAAGAGAGTACAAATCAATACAAGTTGAGTATGTGAAATATAGTAATAATGGGCACTAAATTAATTTGGTTAAACAAGTAATAAAGTTCCCAATTAAGAGGGATTAAAACAATTTTGGGTAAGTCTAAGAGAAAGTTCTTTTAAGAGAATATTTAGGTCAGGTGATGAGGCATTTTATTTAATAAGAAATAATCATATTTCTTGTCTATACTAATTACTTCAATAACATTTCAATAACAATGGTGCATTTTTATTAAAATAAAGAATAGTTTAATACATAAAGTTTTCTTGGAACTAATTTATTCAAAACCAAGGATAATAGGAATAAAAACTCACCGCTAAAATATAACATTGTAGGGGGAATAAACCCTCGGTGTATGGTAGGAGGAATAAAATCTTAGCACATTGTACGAGGAATAAAACATCAGTTGTTGGTAGGGAAATAATGTCATGTGCCTAATGTATCACATGGGGAAGGGATTAAAACCCAATGCCCCATAACAAAATAAAATTTAGTTCCAAAAAAAATATTGTATAAGTAATTGTATTTTTGACTAGTGAAAATCACACATGCATAGTAGAGGGTCAATGTCATAAATATTAGTTTATATAACATTATTGAAAAGGGAAGAGAGCATCCATAGCATAGTATTTTTGGGTCAAGTCCGTTAAATAAGCAAAAAATCAGTAACCAGTTAGAAAGAAGGTTTCACAATATTAAATATTTTACCAGATTGTAGGAGTTAAGAAAAATATAATCATTTTAAAGAGACATGTCTCATATGGGAAAATGAGGATTATTCTCAATTTAATGCTTAAAAGGAATAGAGTAGATGCACATACTCTTGGTGATCCTCACCAGTTCCATAATCAAACTGCAATATCAAACTAGGGTTTTTGATCACCTAATAACATATATATGAATTAGGATCAAAATCCGTAAAATTCAAACCCTAAAAAAATTATTTTTATGCTTATTTAAATTATGTCCATTAACCCATATCACTCAATAGATCAAATTTTACACATTTAAGAATATATTTTATATGAATTATTGGATAAGGGATAATTAATAATGATTTTATTCATATTAATGGATTTATAATATTTATTAGATAATATCCCAAAAATCAACTTTCAAAACAAAATCAATTTAGGTCTAGAAGACCACACTAATCTATAGATATCAATTTTTTATTCCAAAACATATCCTAATTTTTATTGACCTTATAATGAATTATATTAGGTTTTATATTCTAGAAAATTACATGTATTATTTCTCACTAGTTATAGTGGTATGACCCACTTAGTGGCCTATAATTGTTGTCCATGTGGCCCAAGCCAGCACAAATGAAAGAACAAAATACAATCGAGAAGAAGTACCAAAACACCACTCCATTATCATTAACAATTGGGACGGTAGTCAAGGAAACCAACATATCACTTTGTTCCTGAGGAAGCTCATAAGGATCTCCCTAATAGAAGGCATGAAAGTGAATCTAAACCCCAAGCTCAATGTATAGATGGTCAAGGCCACATCTTATTTGAGGTCCTCAAACTTCTTCTATCACAATGACCTCCTATAACGGTTCATAGGTGGATGAAAGGTCACAAACAACTTTCCTTCATGGCCAGTAGAGTAAACTGATTCAAGGTCACGCTAGAGAAAAAATACAGAGGATGGAAAGATATTTGATGAGTCTTTGACATCATGGAGAAGAAGAAAGGTAAGAAGACATATGGATACACCTCTAAAAACACTAATTTTAATTCTGAGCTCTCAATTATAGAAATAAGATATAAAGGGGAAGGTGTATCTATGTTGCTAATTTTCCTTTGAAAATGATCCAGATAGCTTTGTCTTAACGATATAAATCTTCCATTGTTGTTCTAAAGTTGTGAAAGGGTCCTATGTACTCCTCCAATTTCAATTAGAGCACCACCACACCAAATGTGTTGGATATTGAATGGGTGATTGATGTGTTTGTCGAACACAAACAACAAAATTGGAAGAATATAGTGATTGGGGGGAGAGTCACACCACAACCGCTAGGGATATATGGTGTTTTCTATACCAGGAAATTGTGCCAAAAAGCTTTATGTGATTTCAAAGAATGCACCCAACCTATTAACTTGGGTAGACATGCCTTAGGCACAAAACACAATCTTTGTTATACTTATAAACCTAGTTTAGAAATACTCTTAACAAATCCTCATTCACATGGGATAGGAAGTAGTATAGAGAATCGAAATTTGGGGTCTAGCCCAAGGGAGAGGGGGGAACTTGAGCTTAGTTTTCTATGGCTAGGTTCCTATAATGAATTGTAGGGTTTAAGGGTTTAATCTTAGTTTTGGGAGCTACACTAATATGACTAACCAATTATGAAAAGGAAAGAAGAAAACCCTAGACATGTTACATATAATTAGAAAAACAAGGAAACTAACTAAGAAAAGAGAAATTAATCTAGGGAAAACAAGAAAGACTATCACTAAAGACTAAACTAACAAAGAAATCCTAACTATCAACTTAGAGATCAAAATTAGCTTAACTAGGTAAGAGAGACACTACACTAGCAATCTAGGAGATATATCAAGAAAAGGATAAACTAGAAAATGACTAAAGAAACAAAAAAGGAACAATAACTACACTAGCAAATCAAGCAACTAATAAAGCTTGTAAAGAGATAATGAAGCAAGCAATAACTAAGAAAGAGAGAAATTAGGGTTGCTATCAATTAATGAAGGTGTAGGCCATTTCTAGCAATTAATGCAGATATAACATGCAAATTTTGGCAACCCGCCACGCTAAATGAGATTACTCAAAACCAAAGCATGATCAATCACTAATTAATCACATCACTAAAAATAAGCATAATTAAAACTGATTAAAACTTCTTCAATAAAGTCCAAGAACATTTACATAGGGGTTTGACATATTGTATAAAACCACATACCATTCTAGGTATCCTTACAACTATTTTGTGGTCTCATCCACAATAGGTATACATGGTATTATCCACACATTTACATCACATACAAATGTCAGTAGGCTACCAAAAAGTCAAGTCGTTGAAACATAATCTAAAAAACTTTCCCACCTATACCTTAGAATACATGGACAACTCTAGGACACACTAATTAACTAGCCAACCTTATACTATGATTATCCAAACTGCTTGTCCTTGATGCCACATGTCTGATAACACTTGTGACGATCACCTAAAATGTTGTGGTGACCCACAAGGTGACACCCATGTCCCAGTGAGAGATATAACTCTCAACAACATTTATTGCATACAACAAATTATGTAATTAAACAGATATAGCAGATAATGTTAAAGAATTGAAATGCCCAATATAATATTCATTAAGAGCAATCATAATCAAAGTCTTAATTCCAAGATTGGAATATTAACATAATTAACAAAAGATAATACATAGCTAACATCATAAGCATAGTTGATTTTTCTTACCGCATTATACATAATCTAAATATCAAAAGAGAGAAGGCAAGGATTATCATCCAAATGAATCATTGAATAACCCTAATAGATATGCTACACGACTGAATTACATGTTTTATTAAGCATTGGGGAGTTTGAGGCATACCACTCAAACTTCAAGATGACCACTACGAAGTCAGAATTAGATCCATACAAGATCTAGGAGAGCCAGATTCCTATATCTCTTCTCTTGAATCCGTATGAGCCCGTCATAGTGACATATCAGTCAAAGTGTAGCCATCCTAGTTCACCCTAGGTACACATGCCATGACACTAGAAACTAGGGTATTCAATGCTATCATCTGAGGTAGAACTACAGTCATCCTCAATCACATCACACACACACAACACACACACATAGATACACATGCACATATATATATATATAAATATATATATATATAGAGAGAGAGAGAGAGTCAGGCTAGAATACACTCGAGTGTATGGATCACATTAATACACTCAAGTGTGTTTGCATATCAAGACTATTTTTTGCAAAATGTAAACCATTGATATTCACCGCCATACTATAACTAGGCTATATAAAAATTTTGAGTCCATTTGGATGAGTGTAAGTCACTCATCCAAGGGCAACAAAATCGACGCGCGAAACTAATTTAAAATGCATAATTTTTGTGGTCTTCATAACATGAGCTATACATATCCAAATGTGCTCAAATTTTGCGTATGAGTTTTTCACGAGATGTTTAAGAAGATCAACGGATTAGATTTAAAAAAAATATTGCATCATGAAAAACTACTTGAGTGTATTCCGCTCCGGATACACTCGGGTGTATTCTAGCCTGACTCTCTCTCTCTCTCTCTATATATATATATATATATATATATATATATATATATATATATATATATATATATATATATATATATATATATATATATATATATATATATATATATATATATATATATATATATATATATATGCAAGACACATCCTCGACCACTCTCTAAAACCTTAGGATCAGCATGAAAAGGATATACTCTCCTTGCACCCACATATACTCAACTATATATGACTCCCAATTTCCCTCCTAGAATAGTCATTTTACTCTCTAGCAAGTCCTGAAACTAGAATAGTTTTACAGCACTACATGATTAGGGTTTCACTTGATTACTTAAGCCAATTGGGTGAATTTAGGCTTCATCAATCATGTTACATGCAAACAACTATATTGTTTCTATAAGAATCATTGGTACATAACATATCTAGAAGACGTAAAATGCATGAAACATATCCTTCATCACAACATCATAGGGTACTAGTCCATTTCCATACATGAAGAGGCTATATTTCCATTAGGGATCAAACAAGTCCAAAATCCATATGAGACCAAATAACATTTCTTCTTGTTGGAACATGGTCGTCATTTTCATCATTTTCATAAGTTCAATATGTCATCAGAAAACTTGTTACTTTCAGACCCATCATAAGGGTTCATCAGTCATTAGGATTATGACATTTCCAAGAGTAACATAACAGAGTTAACATTACCAATATGACTATATCCAATCATTATTCCATAACTATAAGAAGATAGAAGTGTTAAACTATCATTGATTAACCATTGTAAGAAATATTCAAAGATGTAGATTGGATTTGTATCACAAATAGATATATATAGATAAACCGTCGATTTGTTAGCACACTTGAATAAATACTTAGTCAAACCATGATTTAATTATCAAACTTAGATAAACACTTGGTTAAACCATTATTTTATTTCCATACTTAGATAAATCGTTGTTTTATTTAGAGTTTAGCCAATTGTCAAACAATCGACTCCTTTATGGACTTAGCCAAAAAGCAAAGTCATCGGTTCATTTAAAGACTTAGCCAAAAACATCAATTCACATACCTATAATACTCATTGGTTTATTCTTATACCCAGATAAAGCATCATTTTATTTATATACTTAGCAAAAGGAAACCAATGCTTCAAGGACAACAAAACCATTGGATTATCTGCTAGATAAAAAATGAATCTATTCACTAAGTAAACCAATTGGTTCATTATTGGAGCATTGGAGTATTTAACCAAAAGCAAGACTATCATATCACTAGAGTACTTTGTTAAAAGTAAGACCATTGTATTATTAATATACTTGGCCAAAAGCAAATCCATTGTATCTTTGGAGTACTTAGGCAAAGGAAAATCCATCAGATCATTGGAGTACTCAACCAAGACCAAGATCATCAGATCATTAGAGTACTTAACTAAAATCAAAACCATTGGATCATGGTCATCAAAGCCATCAACTCATTTACTTAACATAATCACTTGATTATTGATTTACATAACCATTGGTTCATTTACTAAGCAGTGTTAATTTTTCTCATTCTATGTAACACCATCATCTCCTATTCTTTAACAAGATCATTGTTTCAAGGACAAGTAGAACCATCAATTTCTATATTAAGGGAAAACCAGTTCTTCAAATAAGTAAAAACCATCCTTCCATACCGTCAAAATCAAGGTAGTTCATGTCCATACTAGAAGGAACATTTATATGATCTAATGATATTTTAAAACCACACAACCATCATGCATGTATACAAAGTAGTGCACATATGATCATTTCTTTCCATAATACCAAGTCTTAGGGAAAGATCTATATATAACCAATTAAAAGCAAGCAAGAAAGATGTTGAAGATAATATGAAGATGAATGTCCAAAAAGCAAGTTGTTTCAAGGAGAGAAGATGAAAGCCCTAGTTTTGCACTCCCAAATTTCCAAAGTAGCTCCTTTCTTCATGAACAAGGTAGATATAGGGAAAAAGTGAGAAGAAAAGGGTTTCTTCAACAACATACACAAGTTTCCACCAAGAACTCTAGGGTTCCTCCCATGGATGAAAAGAGAAGAAGGAGAATATCAATCAAACTAGGTTAGAGAAGAAGTTCTTGTTTAAGACAAGAAACTAGGTTATCAAGCTCCAAATAACCAAGAGATGCTTGATCCAAACCCTAGATCAACATGCATCCATGATCCATCCAAGCTTCGACATCCAATAATTTTTTACTTCATAAGACAATAGATTTGGGTCTCTCTAGCAACAAGAACAAGAGGGAGAAGGAAAAGGTTCATTTATGAGATTGTTGGAGGGTATATGTATCCAAGAAGAGAGAGAAAGGTGATCATAGGGTTGAAAAACTAGCTTTCCATTTGTCAAAACCCAAAATCTATCTTTTCCATGCATGTCAGAACTTCCATCGGATCTTTATCAAGTTTATCCATTTATTCATGCGTTAGTGAAATCATCAGGTTATATCATCAGAGAACCCATCAGATTGTACACCAAACTTATGCCATTTTGCAAGCCTTGATCTTCCATTGGATTGTGTACTTCAATCATTTTACCCATTGATTCTAGGACATCTAGGAGAATCATAGGATCCTCTACCACAAGGAGGAAACATCAGATAATTCTCTCACATGGTGAAACCATCAAATCCTCACCACTCAAGGTGAAACCATCGATCTCTATACTTTGATGAGAAACCCTACGTTCTCCAACCTAGAGGGGAAGACAAGCAAAACATCTCCAAAGGTGAAATTATATCAAAAATGTTATGAACACTTATGAAGCACAACATTCACGTGTTAAAATTATCGATACAAACTTAGAAATGGGAAAATTGCACAAAGTTCCACATAAACGCATATATTACAGAATTAAGCAAACAAATTCCAAAGTAGACCAAATTTGAATCTTAGCTTTATCACCTAACATCAAAGCATAAATTAGAATATGATTAATGAATTAAGCACTCAGCTAAGTTAATCAAGAATGTTTAACCATAAGTTAATCACCATGCAACCCACTAATTTATATTCATTTGTGTATTTTTGAATTGGATTCAAGCATAGAGCATTAGAACTTAAAATATGGTATGCCAAACACATATGCAAGTCATGAAACTTTTCACAATGCTCCTGATAGACTATATCATGCATAGCATACATCAAAATGGTTAGATTTGTTGTTTGAGTTTCTAGGACTCAATCATAGACTTCACTTGACGTCTCAGGATCCACTTGACTTGTGTAGGGGTGTGTGGGCTAGATTGATCCCCCCCAACTCTACTTGGCTTAAAAAGAGAAGGAAGAGTTTGGAAAGGAGTGGAGTGTTATTACATATGAGCATGCATGTTTTTCTTTTCTTGAGACGTTATTACACAGAGATGTTTCTTGTTTCTTTTTCTTTGCTCCATGTGTAAGGATGGCAGATGGTGTGGGGAGAAGAGAGGTGGTATATATATGTCCACACCAAACTTTAGAGGGAAGCCAAGGCTGATAGGTGTAGTTTGGCATCCTTTCATGAGGTGAAGAGGACCTAAACCTCTGAATGCCTTTTTGAAATTGTCATTTTTTTAGTGTAAACCCTTCAAGGACTTAGGGCATTAGGAGTTGGGTTGGAGAAGAGCCATCATGTCTTTTTACAAAAATAGATTTTCCTAATGTTTTGAAGAATATATGTATATTATAGTTTAGTCACATACTACACTTGTAAATCCAATATCCATCTATCTATAGTTATCGAAACCAATCAACAAAACATGTATCTAGTCATCCATAACTTATACCACTCAAAACATATCTGGTGAGGACTCATTTTCCGTGACTTTTTTCCCTTTTGTTATAGCAAAGATGTATCAAAGAAGCAATATGCCTTCATACCTTTTCAATTATGTATCAACCATTTAATAATGTGGGTGTGCAATGAGTATCAGAGGCTTGTATATCCAAAAATGCATTTTTTGGGTGCTTCAATGATTGTTTCTCATAATGTAAACAAGGATGTTGGCCACATATTAATTGAATGGTTTCCTTATGTTCTTTTCTGACTAGAAAACGTGAAGCATGTAACACGCAGATCATCCTTTATCAGTTGATGAGTATGTTGAGTACTGAATAAATAGAGAATGGTATAGTCTTTTTTGTAGTTTTCTCGTGTCTCTTCTAGTAATGCTATTGTTATCTCTTAAATATCTATATTTATATTCTTACTATTGGTTTAAGATGTCACTTTAAAAGAAATATTCTAGTTACGACGGCAGGATGTTAGCCCCTGTTTGGTTCGGGACTGGCTTTATGTAAGCCTGTCTGGCTTGGACGGGGTTAGGCCTGATGGAGTCTGATTCTGTTTGGCAAACCAGTCTGATTCTGTTTGGCAAACCAATCTCATTCTGGAGGGTTGGACTCGTTTCAGACTCGTTTCAAGCTGATTCTGTTTGGCTGTGCAGACTGGGTTTAGTCTGATTCTGTTTGGCAACTGTAGGCAGGATTAGCTGAATCTGTCCTATTCTCGCAGAACTGTTGTTAGAAATGTGACCTTGTGACGCCGTTTAAACAAAAGTTTTTAAACTGAAAAAAGTAACCGAATAATAACTTAATTTTTATCAATATCACTTTGGTTTAAGAACTCTCATTTTGTTGTTGAGATGTGAGTCAGGTGTGTTACCCTTTTGTGGGGTGTTTATGTGGGTGTTTTGGTTGTTTCCTTGAGGTTGAATATGCCTAACATGCTATGTTTAATACCCCAAGATATGAGGTAACCCCGTCAGACCAAGAAACACATTCCATAAATAGCCAAACAGATCAACAAACACGTTCCAAAATTAGCCAAACATGAACATCATTTTTAAAGTAAAACATATTCAGCTACTGAAGACTAAATATAAATTGTCTTAGTGGGCAGGCACCCATAACAAGCCTGTAATGTATATAAACATCATAAAGATAATAAAGAAAACAAAAAACTAAGGATTGTTTGATCCAACTGATTCAACATCAGTTTCATCATCACTAGACGAGATCAAGACTGGTGCTTGGTGGCAATCTCTGACAAACAAGGCATCCGCCGAGTCTGAAGTAGATGATATGTAACCATCTGGTCTCGGGAAAATAAGCCTTAGCAAATCAGAGTTGTCACCTTCAAAATAAATCCATAACAAAAAGCATGTAGGATGACTGTCGTCCTTGGGTTTGGGTTGTAGGGTCACGGTCCAGTCTGGTGTGGCTTTGAGGCTGTCTAACATCTCCGTCCAACCTTCATCCATGATTAAATATTTACTTTTCTTGTTCCATTTACTTTCTTCAGGTGTAGACCACCTGATCTGTACATCAAAACTGATTCTCCCTACCTCCACCATTGCATAGCCAGGAGTTATCTTGAATGGCTCGCACCTCCAGGTAAGGGGAAGGGGGACGCGTCTCATGAACTCCCTGTTTGAGAGATCGTACTCCTTCACAGGGAAACGAGATCCCATATTTCCTGTAATAAACAAGAACAACAACAACAAGAACATAAGAAGAAGAACATAAGAAGAAAAATAACAAGAAGATAAGAAGAACAAAATTAAAAATAAGATAAGAAGAACAAAAATAACAAGAAGAACAATAATAACTCTTATGTTCACCTAAGTTCACTACTATCATGTATTAGGTTTATTATCATTTTATGATTTTGCCTCCATCGAAGCCTCTGTCGTATACACTCCATCAACACACCTTCGTATACACTCCATCATATCATGCTCCGAACAACACACAAAATGAGGAGGCGTCGAATGACTAAGCATATTAGTTAATATGTAAGTTCCAAACAACAGAGCATGGAATATCCTTTTTTAAAAAACAATCAACAACACTTAACACAGGAACTTCCAAACAACAACACTAAAATGGAAAACCGATGACGCGAATGAAAGGTATGGCCGGCATTCCACGTTACGGCGTCGTCGGGGGTGAAGGAGTGTCCAACAGAAGCCTACATTGGTCCTACAGTTCTTCTACGTAGCGTTCTAGATACTCATGCTCATACTTTTTGTTGGTGTAAACATCATGGTGGTTGTGATGAATTTCAACAAAATCTTTCAAGTTCATTGTCTGACCCCACAATGACTTGCACTCTAGCGTGAGTAACGCAATCTCTACTTTCAGAGAATCAATTGTAGGACTGATATCGATTGCCCAGTGAAAGTAACTGCATCGATCTTTTCCCTAAAAAATATTATGAAGTTTACGTAAATGACAATGAATGTGTAACGTACACAGTGGCTACATAATATGTGTACAAGCGCACCTCACGAGAAGGACATATGTAATACATTTCACCTGGTCTTTCACTGAGAATTCCAAAGTCATACAACCCTGCATCGTCAGTGTTAAGTCGCAAGCCTACCTCTAACCCACAGTCACACCGCACAACTTCAGTTGTATTAATAGACATCTACACCATGCATTTGAATCAGTCAAACGATTTATGGCAATGGAGTTAGATTGAAATCAAAACAATAACATACAAGCCAGACCTCATAATAATTGCTAAATCTATTACAGATAAACTTATGTTATGAATGTTGGACAGACATCAATGATGTTATACATCTATGATGTATTGTAACCGTCCTCATTGGAAGTGTTGTCGTCGCTAGTTATGTGAAGACGTTGGCGAAGATATTGGGACCGCGATCGTAGTTCGGTAATTTCTACTTGTAGCCTATCAGTGTCTGCTCTGCTGGAACAGACAAAGGCACATTGGGAAGACCATAGTTGACGTTCACTGCGTACATATGCAAGTTGTGAAAGCATTGCAGCCCTAACGGCGGTTAGTGTGGCAATTGTGGGTACAACCCGTTGCGCGGGCAACCTCATATGACATCTATTTTGATTTTGAATACTACCGCACGTAAAATATGGCATGTGTGGGTTCTTGTCTTCAAAACGTCCGTTTTGTGCATCCTTGGCATCCATATACACGCGTACAGTGGATTGAAGTCCGCATTGACAACGAGGCATTCCGTTCTCCATTTGAAGACAACCTATATTGACACAATGTGTTGATTCTGATCAGGTTCGAAATAAACAATTCGGAAATCAATCTATTACAGATACTCTACTAACGAGTTTCCCAAATGAGATTAGCAATGGATTCACATAACACTTCGCCCTCCCTTGAATCGTCCTGAGTTGAACCTTGACCTGAACTCGGGGGAACGGCGCCTGGGGGAATGGCAGACGATGAATTATCATCTGGGAGTTCATCCATTATGGTGTCGCCGTCATTTTTCCGTCGGATGAAATTGTGTAGGATACAACAAGCAAGTACGATGTGACACTGCGATGAATAGGATATGTCGGCCCCTTCTTAAGGTATGCAAACCGTCTCTTCAGCACCCCAAATGCTCTTTCTACAATATTACGTAGTTGAGCATGTCTGTGGTTGAACATCTCTTTCTTGCTGGTGTAGGCATGTCTGTTTCCTCGGTACTCAGCAATATGGTATGCTGTGTTGCGATAGGGTGCAACAAATTCACGAGTGTTGGCATACCCTGCATCTACCAGGTAAAACTTCCCCGACAGAACTGTAAACCCGCTATGGTTCCTTGCCGATTGCAGGACCCTTTGGTCGGCAGCCGACCCCTCCCACCCAGTGAGGACATATGTAAACTCCATGGAGAAGTCTACTACAGCCATGACATTGAGAGAGACATTCCCTTTTCTGTCTCGATATCGATTTTGTTTGTCTCTGCTGACCAAGACAGGGATGTGTGTTCCGTCAATATCCCCTATGGCATTCTATAAACCAAAATAATGTTGTAAACATACACAATGTTTGAAAATAAATTAAATTGATTAGGGGGTTAACTATTACCTTGAAGTATGGGTAGAACCTTGCGTTATGTAAAATGCGAGTATGTGTTGTTGTGCATGTAGTTGCGGTTTGCATGACAATGTAGTCATGGGTCAATGCACAAATAGCGTCCAACACTTCGTTGAACTTTCTACTAATGGTCTCACCGGAGTGAATGTAGTCCTCCGCCAAAGCACGATTTGTGTGTCCATGGCCAACCATCTGCAGGAAATAGCATACGTCCTCAACTGAGATGACGCCTCTAGTACCTCACAACAAGCGACGACTCTCAAGCTTGTCGACAAAGGTCATTATAGTTTGTGGACGCATCCGGTATAGGTCATAAGCCCTTTGTTCGTGACCGGTCAATATTTCTAAGACCTTTATGTGGCCACTCCTGATGCTAACTGACCTAGGGATACGAGGTGGTGTGGAGGCATCAACGTCTACTACGTCCATGATTGAGTATGCAATAGAGTCGGCAATTAAATCACCAACGTGAATCACTGGCCACAACAAGGAATCTATTAAAAGGTTGTTGAGCATGTCTTGTGTTTGCGGTTGGTCATTGCCAGACATGATGCCTACATGTACAATGCAAACAACTACATAATAATTGCTACAACATAAGACAATCCAATTAACGTGCGAAAAATAAATTATTACAACACTCAATCAAATGAAATTGTACGGATATGTAATGTGTGTGCGGAAACTAAATTATTACAACAGTCAATGAAATATAAATGTTTGGACGGAAAATAATTAACTTCAAATGCATACGAAATAACCCCTGCAATTATGTTCCCGATGGGCCAGCATCACTGGATGAAGGAAACCACATCGGTGGCACGCCTGGGAAGTTGGGTGGCGGGATAAATGGTGGCTGAGACGATGTGCCTGGGAAGTTGGGTGAAGAGGAAGACGACATAAATGGTGGCTGAGACGACGTGCTGCTGAAGTTGGGTGAATGTGAAGGGAATCGTTGCGGAGACGGGAAATAATATGAAGGCATTGGAGGTACAGATGTGCCAAAACCTAATTGTGACCTTTGACAAAGGTCGTTTAACCACAAGGTTATCTTTGCAGGGGTGTTTTGGAGGCTAAGGTAGATGTTGCGGTTGGTAGAGTCCTTGATGGAGTTCACAAGTGTAATAAAAACAGAGGTGGGGGCATCGGGGAAATTGGCATTAAAATGTTGTAAAATGTTTGACAACTCTTCCTTTTCATAGGATTTGGTCATCATGGATGTCCCTAACTCGTGAACCTTTGTGTAAACCTGTGTGAACTCAGCCAGAACTTCATTGGAAAGACTACATCGCTCTTGCGGCGTTGAATGGCGTCTTCTGCGCGTATGGGTAGAAGGACTCCTGCCCCCAACTGACGGGTTATCCGTTCCCACAGGCCGCGCGCTTTCACCCTCACTTTGGGGTACGCTACCCTCGTCTGGTGGTACGCTACGCTCGCTTGTTGCCGAGTGTGTGTACATGGGGGTATCAGGCGCGCCTAGGTCGACACAGACATCATCCTCAGACGCAACATCTGCGGGAATTTGAGTGTCCGCCGAAGACATTGCATGGTGTCCTCTAGCAATGTTCCTCCCCGCCATTAGCTCTATGTCGTAGTAGTGGGGAAATGGGCGCCTAAGCAACCTAGTCAGGTCCCTGTCTGCCTACGATTTTAAAAAAATGTGTATTAAGATATTCATGTTTACATGTACAATTACAATTTGTTTGGAAAAAAGTTATGTATAGTGTGCGTACCGCAATGGCATCTTTCCACTCAGGGGTGTTCGGCACAATGGGCTTGTGCCTTTCTTCATCCCATCCAACGCCACTCTTGTTGGTCAAACCCTTCAAATGGACGTAGTCCTTTTTAAGGTTCTTCCAGCGACATCTTATTTGGTCTAACTTAAACACGGCGGCAACCCTATTATTGACATCAGAAGTTATTTCCCTCCAAGAGTCCTTAGTAAAATTACCATCAATACACCTGCCTAGGTCATATTGTCTACGCAAGGTTGTCACCACAGCGACATCATACTCTCTTGTCCATACCATACGGTTGTTAGGGTCGGCGGGAGGCATACTCGTGTAGTTGCTGCAATATTTGCTGACATAATCAGTGTAAATGTTTAATACAATTCAGTCACAACAGATACCATTTATGTGTGTTCCTTCATTACTGATTCAATCAGCATATACACAAGCTTCATTGATTAACACCGAAAAACAAATAATGAAACACCAACGAGCATATAGGCAAGTTACAAATTATTATTGGCCCCAAGTTTTAGTTAAACAAGTTTTAAATCTGTTGTAGTTTCCCCTATTAAAACAGAACATTAAAACAGAACAAATAACAGATATCAAAATTCAGAACATTAAACTAAAACAGAACATTAAAACAGAACAAATAACAGAACATCAAAACAGAACAAATAAAAGAACATCAAAATTCAGAACATTAAATCAGAACAAATAACAGAACATCAAAATTCAGAACATTAAAACAAAACATTAAAACAGAACAAATAACATTAAAACATATTGCTTTTAATGAAGAAATCTTTCCTTACATAAGCTAGGACAAATTCATGACTCCCATTGATGAAAAGTTGTTTCTAGCAACCTTTAACGACTCTATTGATGAAGTAAAGCATGATGAGCCACAATAAGCTTTCTCCTACAACACAATATATGCTATCTTTTATATCTCACCATTAGGTCTCCCATAGAATAAAGTCATACCCAATCTGGATATAGTTATAAGTACCAACTGATACTCAAAGTGAAATCACTAGTCATCCATCTGATAAATTATACAGTCACAATACTGAAGTGCATGAGAATGGCCAAGACAACATTACTAATATAAAATGTGATACTAATGAAGGAAATATTGATGATCAATTATGTGACTGTGATGGTTCAACTTCAAGAGCTACGTTAGGATCTTAGAAGGATACTTAGATAATTGATAAACAATAGGTTGAAAACAATACAACTAATATTTTGAACACTCATACAGAGTGCAGAAATGTTGTTGATCAGATAACCAGAAGGAAGGCAATTATGATAACCTAAACAATAGGTTGAAAACAATACAACTAATAATCATGGCATGATAACCAGAAGGAAGGCATTTATGATAAAACCCAATCCAAAATACATCATGAATATTCAATCATTTCCTCCTATTCTAAAAATTATTTGAACTGCTTTGCAACATAGTGTTGGAACCAAGCTATGCAGGATGAACTCCCAACTCTCCACAAGAAGGAACTTGGTCATTAGTTCCACCTGATCCAAAATTACAACATTGTTGTTTGCAAATGGGTTGTTAAAACCAAAACTAAATGTGATAGTTCTCTTGATAGACTCAAGTCTAGACTTGTGGCAAAAGGATTCCGTAAAGAACATGACATTGATTATATAGAAAGCTCTAGTTTGTTTGTTAAGTAAACTACTATCAAAGTTATTCTAAACAATGTTGTATCCCCTAATTGGCCTATTACTCGACTGGATGTTTGCAATGCATTCTTGAATGGAACTCTTGACAGTGAAGTCTACATGACCAAATCATTAACAAAAATCAGAGAACCCTATTTCTACATGAGGGACCTCCATTGACCAAAGACAACATTACTAATGTAACATGTGATACTAATGAAGGAAATATTGATGATCAATTATGTGACTGTGATGGTTCAACTTCAAGAGCTACGTTAGGATCTTAGAAGGATACTTAGATAATTGATAAACAATAGGTTGAAAACAATACAACTAATATTTTGAACACTCATACAGAGTGCAGAAATGTTGTTGATCAGATAGTTGTGATTACTGACTCTGATAATCCTACCACTTCTACTAATAATCATGGCATGATAACCAGAAGGAAGGCATTTATGATAAAACCCAATCCAAAATACATCATGAATATTCAATCATTTCCTCCTATTCTAAAAATTATTTGAACTGCTTTGCAACATAGTGTTGGAACCAAGCTATGCAGGATGAACTCCCAACTCTCCAGAAGAAGGAACTTGGTCATTAGTTCCACCTGATCCAAAATTACAACATTGTTGTTTGCAAATGGGTTGTTAAAACCAAAACTAAATGTGATGGTTCTCTTGATAGACTCAAGTCTAGACTTGTGGCAAAAGGATTCCGTCAAGAACATGACATTGATTATATAGAAAGCTCTAGTTTGTTTGTTAAGTCAACTACTATCAAAGTTATTCTAAACAATGTTGTATCCCCTAATTGGCCTATTACTCGACTGGATGTTTGCAATGCATTCTTGAATGGAACTCTTGACAGTGAAGTCTACATGACCAAATCATTAACAAAAATCAGAGAACCCGATTTCTACATGAGGGACCTCCATTGACCAAAGACAACATTACTAATGTAACATGTGATACTAATGAAGGAAATATTGATGATCAATTATGTGACTGTGATGGTTCAACTTCAAGAGCTACGTTAGGATCTTAGAAGGATACTTAGATAATTGATAAACAATAGGTTGAAAATAATACAACTAATATTTTGAACACTCATACAGAGTGCAGAAATGTTGTTGATCAGATAGTTGTGATTACTGACTCTGATAATCCTACCACTTCTACTAATAATCATGGCATGATAACCAGAAGGAAGGCATTTATGATAAAACCCAATCCAAAATACATCATGAATATTCAATCATTTCCTCCTATTCTAAAAATTATTTGAACTGCTTTGCAACATAGTGTTGGAACCAAGCTATGCAGGATGAACTCCCAACTCTCCAGAAGAAGGAACTTGGTCATTAGTTCCACCTGATCCAAAATTACAGCATTGTTGTTTGCAAATGGGTTGTTAAAACCAAAACTAAATGTGATGGTTCTCTTGATAGACTCAAGTCTAGACTTGTGGCAAAAGGATTCCGTCAAGAACATGACATTGATTATATAGAAAGCTCTAGTTTGTTTGTTAAGTCAACTACTATCAAAGTTATTCTAAACAATGTTGTATCCCCTAATTGGCCTATTACTCGACTGGATGTTTGCAATGCATTCTTGAATGGAACTCTTGACAGTGAAGTCTACATGACCAAATCATTAACAAAAATCAGAGAACCCTATTTCTACATGAGGGACATCCATTGACCAAATCATTGACAAAAATCAGAGAACCCTATTTCTACATGAGGGACCTCCATTGACCAAATCATTGACAAAAATCAGAGAACCCTATTTCTACATGAGGGACCTCCAATGACCAAATCATGCCAAAAATCAGAGAACCCTATTTCTACATGAGGGACCTCCATTGACCAAATCATTGACAAAAATCAGAGAACCCTATTTCTACATGAGGGACCTCCATTGACCAAATCATTGACAAAAATCCTATTTATCAATATCGTATGCCCTATTTTGACAACTCAAGTAAGACCCCCAACCTACTGTCCTTACCTAAATGCTACAAGCAAGTGCACAACATTCGTAAAATGGAAATTTTTATTATATGTTCAAGTTATAAAATCAACAAGACAAACATTGAGTACAATATTAGAATACTATAGGCAATATTTGAGCAAGTAGACAAGCATACATACATATCACAATTCAACTAAAAAACCATGGTAGTGGCTTTTATTTGCTTTACTACTATAACGTAGCACACAGACACACATAATAGCGGGAAATTTGTAGCATTTCTAGATAAAATTATAGTAAGAAGTAGAATAAATCAGTCATACACAACGACTGTTTGTAGGTATTGTCGGCTCATTTGCCACTTAATCGATATACATGCCTGATTTGTGACAGAAGGGGGCGAGAACGACGACAGACATCCCTAAAACCGAAATAACCGTGTTCGACATTTTGCCCTAAAACCGAAATAAACCTCTACCCTAGACAGAGACCAACCTGAGCAGAATCTCTCCTTGCGGCGGAAGCGGCGGAAGCTGGGCACGATCGTCGACCTGGGAAGCGCCGGCAGACCACGAGCAAGCAGCAACGAAGCTCCGCGGAAGTCCAGCACCACCTCGCAACAGTTGGACGAACAGGGTTGTGTAGTAGTCCAGCACCTCGCAGCACCACACCGCCACTTTAAACCCGCAACAATGGCTAGGGTTTCGGGTTCGTCTTCTGTGCCGCCTACTCGTTCCTCTGTAGACGACTTGACCAGGCATGGCAGACCATGCTTTTGACCGCCCTAGCTCGGCGGTGGCAGTTGGCAGGAGACAGCTACGCCGAAGGTAGCTGCGTCGGGAGCAGCTCCGTCACATTTACTCCACGGGCTGCTGCTTCGGTAGGAAAAATGGCTGCTTCGCCAGGAAGAGGGAGGGAGGGAGGGAAGATGTCGCGAGGGAGGGAGGGAAGATGTCGCGAGACGCGAAACGCGAGTCGGGATAATCTCAAACCGGGTTTGAGATTCCAAAACTGCCTCTAGGTGTACTGGGTCAAGCTCGAAAATGGGACTGACCAAACCCAAAACGGGGTCTGAACCAGTCCCATTGTCAAACGGAAACACAGCCCGAGCCGGACTGGTTTTGGCCTAGGTGTCGATACGCGACAGCGCCCAAACCCGCCCAAACCCGGGCCAGGCCGTTTCCAAACAGGGGCTTAGGGTTTGGACGGGGCGGCGGAGGGAGACACCGAGCAATGGTGAGGATCACAGGGGAAGACCACCGGAAGCAGCGAAGGACACGGATGCCTCGGGTGGTAAAGCGGCCTCACGAGGGGTGAATCTAGGCTAGGAGGTAAGGTATCGGGGGACTAAGGGAGGAAAGGAGGACAACGAACTCAACAAGAAATCCTTGGAAGCGTGGGCTTAAATCTGAACTATAATGAGCATCGCAGAAGCCCATCGGCGGACAGCGGGGAATCCTTTTTTGATGTGGCAATGGAAGTGGAAGGAATATTGCCAGGAGAAACCCAGATGCCGCTACCGGGGAATACGGAGACAGCAGGAAATCAAACTCATCAGACAAACAGAGATCAGGGCCCATCGACGAGTACAGAGAGACCAAGAGTATCATATAAAGAAATCGTAGACAACAGGGTGACAAAGGACCCGTAGCCTTCGATACAGGAACTGTGTTATGAGAAAGACATCCTAATACAGGATGTTGGGGGGATACCAACCTAAGATATTCAGGGGCGAAGCAATGGAAGGACTGTCGAAGCCATGGAAATTATCTGTTGTGATTAAGGTGATATGGCGGGATGTCGGATTTCTCACGGTGAAAGATAAAATTAGACTCCTCTGGAAACCACAAGGAGTCTACAACCTCATAGACCTGGAAAATGATTACTTTCTTGTGCAAATGCAAGTGGAAGAAGATTATTTGAGAGCACTTACAGGGGGACCATGGCCCCTCTTTGGCTCGTACTTATCAGTTCAAAGATGGCATCCAAGGTTCAACACAGAAAGTGCACACCCAGAGAAAATGTTAGTGTGGGCATGTATTCCGAATCTTCCTATATACCTATACCATGACTCGTTCCTCAGAGAAGTTGGGATCCGGCTTGGCAAGATGATTAAAATTGATATAAACACAACAATGCAAAGACGTGTGAGATTTGCAAGAATAGCGGTAGAAATTGACACAGGGAAACCTCTTGTACCATCGGTAATCATAGCAGGAAGGAAGCACAATATCCAATACGAGCACATACCACTCATCTGTATGAAATGCGGGAAAGTGGGACATGCAGAGAAGGAGTGCTCGGTGAGAAAATGGTCAGACACTGCGGGAACATCAACAGAATCAACTACAGAGATACAAATAGAGAGTGATGGACATGGGAAGATATACTCGGGAGATATCCACGCCAAATCGATATTCAGGAAACCAAGAAAGAAGGCAGATGACTGGGGAAACAAAGAAGAAACAAGAACTGGCCAGAACCAAAATAGATTTCAGGATCTGCAGGACTCGGAAGATGAAGGGGAAGTTGAAGTTCTAACAGGAGAAACATCAACCAAACAAGTCCACAGTGGACCTCAAATAGACTGGAGAGAGAGGAAGAGGAATGCAAAGAACAATAAAGAACAAATAGAGGAACAGGTCGTGGAAGTGTCCGACGGGGAACACCAGGAAAATGCAATCAATGCTGAGGAGACAGCCAAAAGAGTAGCAGAAGCACAGAAGGGGAATGCAGATCACAGCATAGTAAATCTCATGGGGGATGAAATCTTTGAAGGTCTAAACTTCAACACAGACACTACCATGAACATCCGATTCACAGCAGGGGAAACTGAAGTTCCTAGAGGAGTGTGTAGGAGTAGCAATACACATGTAAGGGTACACCTCAGGAACAGAAAAAAGACACTGCGCACGGAGAATCGTCAAACCAATACCAGGAAGAGGGGCAAACAAACTCACCAGGAGGAACTTGAGAGGGAACTGAAGGAAGGTGCAGAAGAGGAGAGGAACACCCAACAAATGATTTAATGATTTGTATGTTATGGAATGTACAAGGTATTCTAGACAGGGATACCCGCAACACAGTCAAGGAACTGGTTACCAAATACATGGTATCAATGATGGCAATTCTTGAACCACGGATTAGTGGTACCCAGGCTGATCGAGTTATCAAAACTCTTGGCTTCGCGCGATGGCATCGTGTTGAAGCATAGGGATTCTCGGGCGGCATTTGGGTGCTGTGGAAGGATAATATCACTGATGTGGAAATCCTGATGTCATACAAACAATTCGTTCACTATCGAGTGGACGGGGAGGTGCTGGTGACATTCATCTACGGCAGTACACAACAAGCAGGCAAAAGATTACTGTGGGACAGGCTCCGAAGCATTCATGTGGAGAGCCAGGCACCTTGGGTGGTATGTGGAGATTTCAACGCTCACCTATACCCCCATGAGAAAACTGGAGGTAAAACGGTAGACACGCAGACCTGTCGAGAGTTTGCAGAGGCGATTCGGGACTGAGTTAGTGGAACTCCACACCAGTGGCCCATTAATGAGTTTTAAGAGAGGACTCCTCCAATCAAGATTAGATAGGGCGGTGGGAAATAAGCAATGGGCGAGAAGTTTATGAACTCGACAGTGGAAATAGTGGAAAGGATCATTTCAGACCACGCACCAGTGCTCATAAACTCAAACAGAGTCAAACGGAACTTCAAAACACACAATAGAACCTGGTAACACTGGCAAAAACACCCCCATTTCCAGGTGATGGTGAACAATACCTGGGAAGGAGACCGAAACTTCATGGACAACTCGAAGACGTTCTTAGACATAGCCACCAAATGGGACCAAATAGTACGGAATGACAGATGGAAGAAGAAGAAAATGCTGCAAATAAAAGTGCTCTTGACTCAGAAGATGTTAGCCGAGGGTCAGGATGATGAGTTAGAGAACGTTATGCTCGATATCCGAGTACAAATTCTGGATGAGTTGCAACTAGAAGAGATCAAATTTAGACAGAAATCACACTGTGAGTGGCTAAGGTTGGGAGATACCAAATATACAAAGATTAGGATTCGGTCAGATTGACTGATTCCAAATATACAAAGATTATTTGAATAAACTTAATTATTGTTAATACGCTCCCTCAAGTTGGACGATCGTGAGGACAAGTTCAACTTGAAAAGTGATGTGACAAACCGAGGCTTGTGAAGAGGTTTGGTCAAGAGATCGGCAAGCTGATCATGAGTAGAGACATACGCCACTCGTAGTTTCCCTGATTGAACCTGTTCTCTGACAAAGTGATAAGCCAAGGCTATATGCTTCATTCTTGAATGAAAAACCGGGTTTGCACTCAGGTTTGTAGCGCCAAGGTTGTCGCAGTAGATGGCAGGCGATTCCGCTAGACTATGGCCTAGTTCGCCTAGAAGAGATAAAACCCATAAGACCTCTGCTGATGTGTCAGCTAAGGCTTTATATTCAGCTTCAGTGGATGATCGAGCGATTGATTTTTGTTTCCGGGAACTCCATGAGATAGGCGTAGACCCGAGATACAAAACATAGCCAGTAGTAGATATATAATCATCCTTGTCCCCCGCCCAATCCGCATCTGAGTAAGCATGGAAAGTTAGCGGAGACGCTGCAGAGATAAAAATACCTGTATCCAGAGACCCAGCCAAATATCTAAGAACACGCCGCAGTGCAGACCAGTGAGCTGTGGTCGGGTTTTGAAGAAATTGCGCAAGCTTGTTGGTAGTGTGAAAGCAACATCCGGTCGAGTGAGGCTCAGATATTGAAGACTACCGACCAGGGTTCCCCTAAGTCCAAGGAAATAGTTGAGAGTGCCTAAGTCCTTGAGAGAGAAGCGATCAGCTAACGTGGTGATGAGATGGGAAAGCGCCACATTACTGCTGCCGGTGACCATAATGTCATCGACATAAACCAATAAGTACAGAACGGTTGAGCCATGAGTGTAGATGAAGAGAGACGCATCTGCTGTGGAGTTAACAAAGCCGATGGAGAGAAGAAAAACTCGCAGCTCGGTATACCAGGCTCGGGGAGCCTGTTTGAGCCCATAGATGGCCTTGTTAAGGCGACACACATACTCTGGAAACTCTTGCTGACAAAACCAGACGGCTGAGCCATATACACTGTTTCACGAAGAGAGCCCTGGAGGAATGCATTATTAACGTCTAGCTGTCGTAACGACCACCCTTTGTGAAACCCTTTGGCGACGAGGCGAGCCTTGTACCTGTCAATCGAGCCATCGGGAAGCCGCTTAATCCGATAAACCCACTTGCTGCCCATCAGATTCTGTCCCGGCGCCGGTTAAACTAAGTCCCACGCGCAATTGTGAGTGAGGGCGTCAAATTCCTCTTGCATCGCACGTCTCCAGTCTGGATCTCGTAGTGTCTGGGTAATAGTGTGGGGTTCAGTCGGAGAGGGAGAGGAATTGACATGGAGGTTGAGTTCGAGAATTGGCTTGCGTATGTTGTTCTGGGAGCGTGTTACGGCGCCTTGACTGATTTTCTGCCGTTTGTTAGGTTGAGGTTGTGGATTGGGAAATGAGGGTGGGTGAGGTGGTGATGGGCTGGGCACGTTGGGCTGTGAATTAGTGGACTGTCCATCAGAGGAGGTAGGAGACAAGGCAGTAGATGTTACGTCACGCTGAGCTTGAGTGGACTATTGGGCAGTTGGGCTCAAAATAGGAATACGAAATGGGCCACTGGAAGATGCTGACGAAGTGGGCTTCTGTGGATCATCAGAACCAACGATCTGAAATGGAAACACAGACTCTTCAAACTGGACATGTCTGGAAGTGTAGATTCGGCCCTCTTTCGGATCCAGATACAAGAAGGCATGTTGATCGACTGCGTATCCTACAAAAACACAAGACGCAGACTTTGGCGCAAGCTTATGATCAGTATATGGCTTAAGCCAAGGATAACATAAACACCCAAAACTTTTTAACTTAAGGTAGTCCGGATTAGTGTTGAGTAATTTAGAGTAGGGTGAATCATTTTGGAGGATGAGGGTGGGAAGGCGGTTAATGAGATAGGCTGATGTGGTCATAGCAAATGGCCAATATTTAAGTGGGACACCTGAATGGGTCAAAAGCGAAAGACCAATTTCGGCGATATGACGATTCCGCCGTTCAACTATGCCATTATGCTTGAGTGTATGGGGGGTGTTGTGTGATGACTTATGCCATGGTCACTCAGATAAGGACGCAACCCAACATATTCGCCACCATTGTCAGAATATAGGATTTTATTTTGTGGTTAAAGTAATTTTCAACAAGCAACTTAAATTTTGGAAATATGGATCTCACATCAGATTTGTGTTTCATCGGATAAAGCAAAACATACCGAGTAAAATGATCCACAAACATACAGAAATAGCGCAATCCATCAAATGATAAAATAGGAGATGTCCAAACATCCAAAAAAATTATTTCCAATGGATACGATGAATGTAATGTAGATTCATGAAAAGGAAGCTTGTGACTTTTGCTAATCTGATAAGACGAACAAGCAGATTGCGGGAATTTATTGGATCCTAAATTAAGTTGTTGTTTGAATAAACTTGAAAGTAGAAGTGGAGGGATGGCCTAGTTTGTGATGCCAGACAGTGGAATGAGAGAGATGAAGTGAGTTGACCGATGGAGGCGAGCTGGGCCAGACATAGAGGCCATTCACACATGGGCCTTTGAACAGAACCTGGGCCGTCCGGAGATCCTTCACCAAAAATGAATCAGGTAAGAAGAGAATACCAGATTGGGTTTGTTTAGTAAATTGGGATACTGAAAGAATATTTTGTTTCATGGACGGAATGCACAACACACTATTCATGGACATACCATTAAGTAAAAGAGTTCCAGAGTGAGAAATAGTTAAACCTGATCCATTGCCCATGAATAGAGAATCAGGGCCAGTGTACGGGTGATAAACGACCAGATTTTCCAAATCTTTGGTCGCATGATTGGTGGCGCCAATGTCAACTAGAAATTCCGGAGGAGATGGCCCTGTTGCTGCAGTGTTCATTTGAGCTTGCGGCTGCCGAGGCGCGGTTTTGACGTGGGGAAAATGTTGGCAAAAGAGGTCACAATAAGACAACACATGGCCACGAATGTTGCAGTACTGACATTTTCCCAAAAAGGACTTAGAAGGACCACGAGAAGCACCGGTAGAATTGTAGGCAGAACTGGGTTGTGGTGTCCCCTGGGAAGACCGATTGGAGTTGTTTGGGCAGAACCCGGAACAAGTTTGCTGCTTCTGAGCAGTGAGCGCCGTCACCGATGAGGGGGATTGGGTCTGAGAAGCGGCAATGGCAAAATCCTGCATGCGCAACTTCTCCATTAGGTCATCAAAGGAGATCGGGGAGTCCCGAGCATTTACTCCCTCCACCACCGGGCGATAGGAAGCGTCAAGGCCGCGCAACACATAACCAACAATGTCTTCATTAGAGACGGGATGATCAAGGGACGCCAGAAGGTCAGTGGTGACCTTGACAGAATGCATGTAGTCTTGAATAGAGAGCGCCCCCTTGGTGGTAGATCGTAGTCGCTCTTTGAGTTGCTTGACGTGACCGTGAGAGGGCTTAGCATAGGAATTTTTGAGTTGAGCCCAGAGTTCCATGGAGGATTTGGCTCGAGATACCAACGACGCCACAGATTCAGAGAGGGTGGTGAGTAGAGCCCCGTAAAGGAGGCGGTCCTGACGCCGCCAGGTGGTGTAAGCCGGATTGGGGATGGTGACTGGTGGAGTAGCAGTGCTGGTGACGGTCTCCGGCGGCGCGGGGAATGAACCGTCAACATAGCGAAGAAGATCGTAGCCATCAAAGAGAGCTTCAATTTGGTTTTTACAATTGAGGTAATATGTGGATTGGAGTTTTATGACATCAGGAAATGACAAGGGGTTTTCAAGATCAAGTCGATTGCAGAGGAAAGTTGTACCTTCATAACTCATGGTGAAGAAGAAGAAAAGAGGAACGACGTCCTTGAAAAATTGGGAAGAGATTTAGGATCGGACCTTCTCTGATACCATATAAGAGTTATGAAACTTAATGTCTATTCATGAGTGTTGGGCAATACATATATACCAATTATAGAAACAAATAATGGAGATATTTACGCTAACAACTTTCCTAGTGATACTCTTAAATCTAACAACTAACCAACACCTAAGGATTCAGTCAGATTGAATGATTCCAAATATACAAAGATTATTTGAATAAACTTAATTATTGTTATAACGACAATCACTTTTTCCACACCTACGTAAAAGGATGATGGCTAAAAAATAAAATTACCAGGCTGAAGAATGAACACGATGAATGGGTGCATGACACAAATGAGCTTTCTAAGATGGTACATAACCAGTTCGCAGATTTACTTACTGATAGAAACCCGGGTGAAAGATTAGTTCATACCCAGAAGTACGGAGGCAGGTTTCCGACCTTAAGCCAAGAACAGATACATGAGTTATCTAAGATGCCCGAGGAAGAGGAGATAAAAGCCAGCCTATTCTCTATGTCACCACTGAAAGCTCCCAGGCCGGATGGGATTGATACAGACTTCCTGCAAAACACATGGGATATGACGAGGAAGAGCCTCACAACCTTCGTCCAGCAACCGTTCACTGAAGGTGAACTTGAGGAGACAGCAGCGGACTTCACAATCATCTTGATTCCAAAAGTTTCCCCACCCATATCTTGCAATCACCTTCGCCCGATCTCCTTGAATAACATATGTATTAAGGTGCTATCAAAAGTAATTATTAACCGAATCAAACCCTTCATGGATGAATGGATCTCTCCAATTTAGATGAGTTTCATTCCGGGAAGGAGTTTACATGATAACGTCATCCTTTTGCAGGAGGTAATCTACTCAATGGAAAAGTGTAAGCACAAGAAACCCTCAATGGCTATCAAGATAGATATCTTAAAAGAATATGACAAGCTTAATTAGCTGGGAGTTTATTAGAGACACGTTACAAATAACGACAATCCCGAACAACCTGGTGCGCATTATTATGCAGATGCTAACAACTGGATGCTCCTCAGTTCTATGGAATGGGGAAAACCTGTAGGCATTCAAACCTTCGCGAGGAGTAAAGAAGGGAGACCCGCTATCTCCATACATTTTCATGTTATGCATGGATAGATTCATCCAGGAAATTGAAAAAGAAGTCAGAGATGGAAGACGGAAGCCGACAACATTTACAAAGAAAAAGATAGCCTTCTCCCACCTTTGCTTCGCAGACGACCTGGTGTTATTTGGAGAAGCTTATATGATGCAAGCAAAGTGTGTAAAGAATAGCCTAAGACGGCTAGAAAAAGCATCGGGCCTACAGATATGAGATATCCAAGGAGAAATCCTCAGTCTTTTTTGCGTCTAACACGCCAGCAGCAAGTAGAAGAGAAATAAGTAGGAAAAAGTGTATGCCACAAGTACTAGAATTAGGAAAACACCTAGGCGTTCCTATCATGCACAAGTAAAATGCGAAGGCCCTGTACTTTGATCTCATCATCAGATTCCAAGAAAAGGTGAATAGTTGGGCAAACAGAACTTTGTCTCTAGTTGGATGTATCACACTGGCCAAAGCAAGCTTAAATTCAACAACAATACACATCACACAATCATCGAAAGTACATATATCCATCTATGAGAAACTGGACCAAATCACACACAACTTTGTGTGGAGTGGCCAATTAACTCGAAGATCAACACACCTCGTCTCTTGGAATAAAGTAATAGCAGAACCCCAACACGAAGGATTAGGAATCCGTTCAACTCATGAGTTCAATGAAGCTTTCTTGATGAAATTAGCTGACAAGTTTCTAGGGAAATCATACATTATATGGAAGGGATTAATGATGGCGAAATATAGGAATTAGGATTCCTACAAGGGACCGGGATCCATGACATGGAGAGGGATCCAACCTCTACCCAAGCAAGCACATGAACTCAAAGTAGTGTCAATTACAGACGGACATAGTACCTCTACATGGTCTGATAGGTGGTTGTGATCTGGATGAGCACCAATGTTGCGAGAGGGAATCACAATATCGGAGGATCTTAAAGACCTAAAAGTTTCGAGCAAGGTGATAGAAGAAGGAAGGTGGTATGAGGAGTTTGTAAAGCTCTATTTTGAGGATGAATCAGTAAGAGACATTATAGCGCATCCCACTCTAAGTGACTACTTGGGAGAAAATGACTCATACTGGATGGATGTGGCTACTATGATAGACTCCTTACTTATTAGAATGTGTTGTATTCAACCCAAAACCAATTGGCAATAGGTGAAAGGAACACACACCTTATAAGCCAAGGACCTTTCCTAGAGCTCAGTGGTGTGGGAAAATTCTAACATCCCCCTCAAGTGCAGCCACTTTTGTGTGCTTGCACTTGTTTTTTTTAGGTCGGATGTAGTCCTCACACTTGTCTCGTGGAGTCCGCTCTAATACCATATTAGAATGTGTGGTATTCAACCCAAAACTGGGAATAGGTGAAGGGACCACACACCTTATAAGCCCAGGACCTTTCCCAGAGCTCAGCAGTGTGGGACAATTCTAACATTACTAACATGACGACGAAGGCTAGAAAGATGATGAAGGATGGAAGGTGCGAAAGATGCAAACATGTTGAAGAAATCTGCATTCATGCAATACGAGACTGTCTCGCAAGTAAGGGTATATGGAACACTCTGAATCCACACTGCATGGTGACTGCTTCGCTGGTGATAACATCCAAAACTGGATCCAACACAACATGAAACAACCAGGGATCTGGCCAGAAGGTAGAGTGGTGTTCATGATCGCCTGCTGGAAGACATGGAAAGCATGAAACAAGTTAATCTTTGAGAAGAAAAATTAACTCTGCTGAACTCATGTTGGATATCTGTGCGTGCGCACATGTGTTTGAGACAGCCATGAGGGAGGACACTCAAAGGCCAGCGAAGACTATGTAGGAAATATAGCAACCAGCAGAAAGTGGAGGATATCAACTTGCTGTAGATACAACTACACTCTCGGAATCAAACCTATTATGCACTAGTTGTGTTGTAAGGGATGCACAAGGGTGATGGATCACAAGAGGAGCCAACAAGCATGGAGGTTGTGACCCGCTAGAAGGAGAACTGCTTGCTTTATTAAAGGGGTTAAAGACTCTTGCAGAGCACACATAGGGGGAGGGCGAACTGATCACATATTCTAAATTGGCAGTGGACTTCATCTTAGGAAAGACTAAACAACCATATAAATATATATCAATTACCCAACAAATCAAAACCCTACAAGCATGCTACATAGGTTTTATTATATGGAAGATAGGGAGAGACGCAAATAGGGCAGCTGATAAGCTCGCCAAATGGTTCTTGAAGGAACCAGGAGATAGTTTCAACTCCATGTAGAGCCCAGATGCAGTAATAGAAGAGGTGATGAGAGATGCAGAGGCCATTCACACAGATAACCCTATGTAATAGAAAGTCTTGGTAAAAATGCAAAAGATGTCACTTTCAGACCTCCTTGATTGTAAGTAAGAACTATCACTACTACAGAAATGGCTTATAACGTCACTTTTACAGGTGTCGGTTGTATAAATACACCGACACCTAAACTATATAGCGTCGGTTGATAACATAAATCGACATCAATCTATGAAGGGAGACCAGACACATGTATCACTTTTATTCAGTGTTGGTTACTTAATAAAAAACCAACGCCTAAAATTAACCGCCAAATCCAAAATTTCCAACAAAAAAAAATTACCTCCAAAATTTACATATGACGTCGGTTGATAAATAATAAACCGATGACTAAAGGTTATTCACGAGACAGAAATTTGGCACATTTTGGTCGTTGGTTTTACTACAATGACCGACACTTATGAGTTTTCCCGTGCTGTTCGCGGGGAATTTTTCACACCCTTTAAACGTCGGTTTTCAGAAGACACCGACGAATATGGTCATTAATCGAGAACAATTTTTTTAATCGTCATATGTATATAGACGCCAGTTGTTTTATAGTTACAACCGACGACTATAATTGAGAATAGGTGTCGGTTTTTGTGAAGAACTGACACCTTTAATTTTATGTGTCGGTTTGTTTGAATAACTGATGCCTATGGTACAGTTAATAGCCCCGCGAAATAGAGAACTTTTCCCCATTGTCTCTGTTTCATTGCGAACCTCTGCTAGGTCTGGCGATTGTTGCCACCCGTGCTCCCCCCCCGTCGTTGCCTTCGCTGCCATTGCTCCCCCGCGCCGCCACCGCTGTTGTTCCCCCGCGCCACCACCACTCCTGGTCGACGCTCCTACTTCTCTCCTCTCCTCACCGTCGCTCCTCTTCTCGCCGCCGCCCCTGCCAGTGGCTGCTTTGGTGCTCTCCTTGTTGGCGCCGACTGCCTGCTGCTAGGTCTCTGCTCCGACCGCTGCTCTCCAGGCCGTGCCTTATTCCTCTTCCCTCAAGGTATACCCTGCCTTCTTCCTCCTTTCCTCCGCCTAGGCGGCCCAGGTGTTCACCTAGGGTCCCAAGCCAAGGAAGATGCTTGGGCGGTGCAAAGGCACGCCTAGGCTACTGCTGGGCGCTTTTTTTATTTTTTATTAAGTTATTTACTTAATGAAATTTATTTATCAACTGATTTAACTTTATTTTTCAATTGATCTGTATGTATTCATCTAATGTTTGTATTTATTTATGTACTGATTCGGCAATTAATTGATGATCTACTGATTTATATTAGTTTATCAAAAGATTTGAATTTATTCATCTACTTATTTGTATTTTTTTGTCTACTATTTTATTTAGTTATCTAATCATTTGAATTTATTTGTGTACTACTTTTGAAATTATATAATCATCTAGTGATGTAACTTTATAGTGATGTAACTTTATCACAAGCTCATTACGAACCATTAGATCTGGATCTTAGGGTATCTCTACCATCCTAACTATGAAATTGGTAACTTGTTTCATTGTTGAGTATATTGAGAATCCTAATCACCCTTCTTGCTTAATGATGATCTGTAATGCACACATGTGATATGCTTGGAATGTAAATGATGAACTTTTCCCTAAATTGCCAATCATGCTTTTAAAGACATCAATAATCACCCTAACTTGAAGAACTAGGATTTTAGGTATAAGAATGACAACACATGTATTTGTTGGCCTAGAAATCCGTCCAAGATTTACTCATTAGGAGTAAATCTTGGATAGTCCCCGGTTTGAGACTGTTCTTGAACACCTGATCTCGCTTAGGATGTAAGTGTATAATGTGTATTGGGTTTTCAAGAAAATTTCGGTAGCATTTCCCCGTTTGTTCTCTAAGTACATATGTACTTGGAAAATAGCAGGGAAATGCTGCCAAAATTTTCTTGAAAACTCAATACACATTATACACTTACTAATGAGATTAGGTGTTTAAGAATGGGATAGGTGGTACACATTTATTATATATAAGAATGAGATCACATGTATTTGTTAACCCTAGACCCTAGTCTTGTTGTAATGTATACTTGATATCTCTTTGATCATAGAATGGATAGATCATGGATGTCCATTCACAATCGCTGCACCCCAAAGTTTATTTCTGGTCTTGACCAATTTATTAGATTTGCCGAGGAACATAGGAAACAACCTGGAGATAGGTTCTACTGTCCATGTAGGCATTGCGGTAACAACTTGAAAGTCAACATTGGTGGCGAAATCAAAAGTCATGTCATGTGCAACGGGATTAGACAAGGCTATACGGAATGACACTGGCATGGAGAGATTTCAAACCCGAAACCAGTGGATGTCGATAGCAGTGCTTGTGTGGAAGAAAAAATGCCTACGATGATGTAGATGTGAATGAACCAGTTCCAGTAGACATCGTTGATGCGATGCTGGATAGTTGTGGGGTAGAGCACACCGATCCACCTCCCATTTTTAGAAACATTGTGTATGATGCTGAGATATCGTTACACATAGGTTGTACTAAGTTTATGAAGCTTAGTGATGTGTTGAGATTGTATAACCTGAAAGCTAACAATAGATGGAGCGACAAAAGCTTCACGTCATTGTTGTCTTTGTTGAAAGAAATGCTTTCTGAAGGAAACGAGCTACCAATCTCAACATATCAGGTAAAAAAATTGTTGTGTCCAATGGGAATGGATGCCAAGAAGATACACGCATGACCGAATGATTGTGTATTATTTCAAAAGGACTATGTGGATTTGAAAGATTGTCCAAAATGTGGTGCGTCACGATATAAATTGATGACTTCGGGGGAGTCCAAAACTGGTTCTCCTCCCAAGGTGATGTGGTATCTACCTATAATGTCACAGTTTCAATGCTTGTTTGCCAATCCGTTAGATGCGAAGAATTTGAGGTGACATGCAAATGTTAAGAAAAATAATGATGGGATCCTACGACATGCGTCTGATTCCCCACAGTGGAAGAAGATTGATCTATTGTACCCTGAATTTAGTGAAGAAGTCAGGAATCTAAGACTTGGGGTTTGTACAGATGGGATGAATCCGTACGGGACTTCGAGAAGCCAACATAACACTTGGCCAGTCATGCTTGCTATATACAATCTTCCTGCCTGGCTGTGTATGAAAAATAAGTACGTAATGCTGTCGTTGTTGATATTGGGCCCTAAACAACTTGGAAATGACATCGATGTTTATCTTGAACCTCTAATTGATGACTTAAAGAAACTCTGGGGTGAAGGTGTGATGACCTATGATGCTTCACGAAGAGAGACATTTCGTTTGCATGCTATGTTGTTTTGCACTATTAATGACTTTCTAGATTAATGACTTTCTAGCATATGGGAATTTGTCTGGATTTAGTGTCAAAGGAGCTAAAGCGTGTCCTATATGTGAAGAGAATGTTGATTCAACAAGACTAAACATGGAAGTAAAACTATATATCTCGGTCATCGAAGGTTTCTTACAAAATTCTATCTGTATCATAGGAAGCGCAAAGCATTCATTGGATTGAATGAGGAACAAAGTGCACGTAAACCTATACCAGGGGAGGTTGTTTATGAAAGAGTAAAAGACTTTGTCAATGAATTTGGTAAGAGATTACAATGTACTATGGCCACACGGAGTGACAAATCTTTATTCAAGAAGAAGTCAATATTTTGGGATCTTCCTTATTGGAGTTCTTTGACAGTCAGGCATTGTATCGATGTCATGCACGTTTAGAAAAATGTTTGTGATAGTGTCATTGGTACTTTGTTGAATATACCAGGTAATACTAAAGATGGGATAAAATCCAGAGTGGACCTACGTGAAATGGGAATAAGGTCAGAATTAATAGAATTTTGTGAAATGGAAAATCGGAGAACATATTTACCTCCCACTCGTTACACATTGTCTAGAAAGGAGAAGAAAGCTTTTTGTGAATGTTTGGTAAATGTTAAGGTGCCGCATGGTTACTCATCCAACATCCGTAGATTGGTATCAATGATATATCTGAAGTTGATATGTCTTAAATCTCATCATTGCCACAACAAATATTCCTGTGACAATTAGATCTATATTGCCGAAGCATGTAAGGTTTGTAATCACCAGATTTTATTTCTTTTTCAACAGTATATGCAACAAAGTTATTGACCCTGATACTCTCGATAATTTGCAAAGAGAAGTGGTTGTTACCCTATGTCAGGTTGAGATGTATTTTCTTCCGTCATTCTTTGATATCATGGTACATCTTGTTGTCCACTTGACTAGGGAAGTGAAAATGTTGGGACCAGTTTTTTTTTGCATTGGATGTATCCCTTTGAACGATACATGAGCGTTTTTAAAAGTGATGTTCATAACCGTTATCGCCCTGAAGGGAGTATTATCGAGGGTTATGCGGCGAGAGAGGTTATGGATTTTTGCAATGACTTTCTCAGTGGTAATGACACTCTTGATAATGACAAGAATATTGACGAGCAATTTGGCAAAGGAATTTTGGGATCACGTGTGAAAGTAATCAGCCGTGAGCAGTTAGAACAAGGTCACTTGTATATTTTACACAACATGGACGAAGTGAACGTTTATATCGAGGAACATACCAATTTCATCAAGAGACAATATCCTCAAGCCAATACAATGTGGCTTGCTAGAGAGCATAGCAAGACATTTATTAAGTGGTTTGAAGATAAAGTCTTACATCAAATATCTCAAACACCAGATGATATTACTGAAACTATCAAATGCCTCACCTTTAAACCAAAATTGACTGTTATGTCTTATGAAGGGTATGACATTAATGGATTCACATATTACACAAAGCACCAAGATGATAATAGTGTCGTCCAAAATAGTGGGGTCACCCTTCAAGCATCAACTATGTTTTATGCAAGTGCAAAGGATAAGAGTCCACGTGAAGCTAAAATGTCATATTACGGTGTCATTGAAGACATATGGGAGTTTGACTACATAGATTTCAGAATTCCGCTCTTCAAATGTAATTGGGTTGATAACACCAAAGGAGTTATAGTGGTTGAATTGGGTTTCACTTTAGTGAACTTTGAAATTGGCGAGAAGGGTGAACCATTCATATTGGCATCACAGGCGAAACAAGTATTTTATATCGATGATCCTGCAAATGATAAATGGTCAGTTGTTCTTCATGGTAAAAGACAATTCATTGAAGATCCTATAGATGAAGAACAGTACTATGATAATATGATGACTCCAGTCCATTCTCAGTTGGATTGCCAACACCAACAAATATTGAAGCTAATGATGACTTGTATGTGCGCGGAGATCACAATGAAGGATTGTTAATTGATAAAAAATTGCAATATTAGAGGCATGTTTATATTTTTTTATATGTTTATTTTTCAATGTGAATTACTTTACAATGTGAATGTGAACTTTACAATGTAAATTAGTTTACAATGTGAATGTGAACTTTACAATGTGAGATTTACAATTTGAATTACTTTACAATGTGAACTTTGCAATGTGAATGTGAATTTTCAGATGGCTGAGCATTCTCCTGATGACCGTGCTGATGATTGCCATGAGGGTGAGGACATCAATGTTCCGCCTCACAATGTATGTTTTAAAAATATATCATATATTTATCTCTATATGTCCATTTATAGTTATATCTTGTAAATGTGTTTATATTGTCAAATTTTAGGTTGATGATGCACATGTACCATCTGAAGCACTTGAGGCACTTGATCAACATCACCAAAAAGTTGACAAGAGAAGGGGCATCACTGTGATGAAGAAGTTAATAGTGCAAAAGGGCAATGAACCCAAACTTGTTGTGGATTTTGATAATGCAAGAAATGCATCTCGTGTGAATCGCAATTCGTTTGTTTCATATCTTGGGTATGTTACTCGTGGCCATTGCGGTTGTAAGATAAATTCTTGGCATAAAGTTCCTAAGGAGAAGAAATATGTAATATAAAAGTATTTATGCGTGAGTTATTATTAATTTGCAAATCTATTTTGTAGATTACTAATTTTTTGGATACTAGTTAATAACAATTCTATTTTGCAGAGTATATTTGAATTGGATGAAAAGCTGCATCATAAATGCGTGATACAACACTGTGGGAGAGTCCTAAGGAACTATAGGAAAACTCTCACCCGAGAATACATAAAAGAAGGTGACAAGAGGAAGAAGACAACCACTGAACAGTGGAACTTCCTGGACAAAGAAGAATGGGACGCATTTGTTGCTTCAAGACAAATTGATGAATTCAAGGTATTAGGCGTCAGTCCCAATCTCATTAATATATGTTGTATTCACCTATTCAAGATTTACATGTAGTGTTACTAACCAAATCATTAATATGCATACTAACTAGGCCCTCAGTGAGGCACAAAAATCAAGCCGTGCACTGAATGTGCATGACCACACAATGGGTCCAAAGGGGTATGCAAGCATTCGCTAAAGACTACAGTCTGAGGCTACTGCTCAGTCTAATACTACTCAAGAGTCCTCTACTATAGGTAGCACACCTATGCCTCGCCATGATGTCTGGATAACTGGGAGGCAAAATAAGAAGGGAGAAATAAGGAAGCTCACAACTGCTGAGGCGGCTGCATAAAAGCTAAAATACAACTCTTACAACAATCGTTCAAATATTGATTATTTGTGGTGTTTACTTAATTACAAATTTTTGTTTTGGCGATTAGCGGGAGCTACACGAGATGAGGAAACAAGGCAAGTTCATCCCGAGGGCACAAGGGATGAATTGATAGTTGCTATGGGTAACGCAGAGCATCCTGGACGTGTTAGGGCTGCATGCGCTAATGTGGGCATCAAAGCTTTTTTTGGGCCATCCCAGCGCCAACATGTCCCAAAAGCGGGACTTTCACAAGAAGAGGTAACATATTCTTTCTTTATAATATTACTGTAAAAGAGAATTCAATAATTAGAAGCTAACATTTCTTTTATCCATGTATAGGTAGATAAGCTAGTTGATAGGAAACTCGAAGAAGCACTGAAAAAGTTGCAGGCATCTCGGAGTGCCACTCAGTAGACAATACCTATTATGACATCCCGCTCTACTCCTACTGCAGAGGTTGGGAGTAATCATGTAGACCCACCACCTAGCACATCTACTGTAAGTATTTTTATGACATAGTAACTAGTTTTTTAATTCAAGATGATATGTATATATGAAATTGTAGTCGTTTCAAAACAAGATGATATGTATATATGTATATAATATTCTTTACACAAAAATTTATAGGGGTTGAATCCATGCCATCTAAAAAGTAAAGAATATATCGTTGCAGAGGCGTCGACTTACCCATCCCTACCAGGGGAAATGTTTCACGGGTCTGCATTACCAACTGGTTGGATTCGTGTGAGCCCGGTACATATATTCTCCAAGTGGATGGATCTTCCATTGCCATATACCCACCCAGATTGTGAAATGCTTGGTGAGGCAGAAGGCGGAGTGATATTGTGGCTAAAAGTGGACATCCTCTTTACTGAAACTGTATGGTAAATTTACATTACGTTAAATTGTTAGTGTGTGTATATGATGTCAGTTGATCTAAAATTATATATATATACAGGTTAAAAAGAAGACACCCACAACATCTAGGCCTCCACTTCCACCTCCTACATTACCCAGTTGGGTTCCGCAGGACATACCTATCCCGTTAGGTCCTAACTGTAGGGGTATGACAATATGGTTAGGCGAACATGATATAAATTGCCCTATAACTGTATCTATAGATTCAGATGCTGCAGGTCAATCATATGAAAGCAAACTATTTATAAAAGATATTTTGGAGTTGTTTCAATATGATTGGATAAATACATCTATGATAGAGCTATGGATAAGGTGAGATCTTCTTTATACATCCATATACCTTGTGTAGGATCTGGTGATCTGGTTTCTTATTTATTAATGCATGTGTAATTAGTACATATTTTGCAGCTACTTAGACAAGATATGTGTAGATTTTGCATTCGAACATGTAGGATTTTTTATTCCATCTTTGATTAGTCTAGCAGCTAAAAACCCTCCGTCAGTTCAACAATACTACTAACAAAATTTTACAAATTTTGCTCAAAATAAGAAGACGGTGATAATAGCTCCATTCAATGTAGCGTAAGTTTACTTTGCTTATTATAATTTGGACTTAAGAAAATTATATTTTTATTGTGGATTTGAGTTATTAATTTTTAACTTTTTTACCTCTAGTGGTATGCATTGGGAGTTACTAGTTATTGTCCCCGACACGTTCACTGTCTATTATCTAGATCCTAAGGGGAGTAAATTGAATTCAACGTATGGACACATAATGAAAATGGCATTATTCCGGTGAGAAATATTTCATTTTATATCCGTTAACATATGTTATTACATTACTATTTAGTTACGCAATGTACTATGTTACATTAACATGTAGGGGTTTAGATGAGTTCAAAAAGGCTGCAGGAAAGGTCCCCATGAAAAAGAACCAGCCAATAATTTGGAAGAACATGAAAGTAAGTTCCCGACTGCAATATATGTATATATTATTTATGTGAACAATGCTTAATTAGTTGTATTTTTTAATATTTTTTATGTTTGAATTTATAGTGTGCTACACAAGACAACGTATGGGCATGTGCATACTATGTGATGTGATTTATGCACATGATTATCAAATATGCCGCAGTGGACATCAATACTATTCCTGAGGTATTATATAGTCTCATTAGATAATATGAAATATATCAATCTTATTTATAGCTCATTAATTATATATATACATCATTCTCTTTACAGGTGTTTAAAACTGACCACACTATAGGAAATGCTTACCAGATGTACATGCTCCCTATACGATGGGAGAATTAAATGAAGTAAGAGAAGAATGGGCAATGTCCATACAAGTAGTGGGGGTTTTGAAATATAATTGGGATGTTGATAGCGAATAATGACTAAAGAATGATATTTTGTAAATGAATTTCTAAATTATAATATATGTGTGAATGTTTCTACATGTCTGGATGTTTCTACATGTATATGAGTGAAAATGAATGTAACTGTTGGTTGCTATATGAATGTTTCTACATGTGTGAATGTGAAAATGAATGGAACTAAAGAAAAACCGTGATGGCACTCGCTGTCATGGGAAACAAGGCGATAGGTGAGGTGACGACGTCCTGCCGTCCGTCTCCCATAGAAGCTCACTAGAACAAGGGAGTAGTTACTAGCTTGGCTCCTACCGATCCTAAACTTGCGGCGAACTCGCTCCCAGATCAAGTTCCTGGTCAGCCTTTCACTTCTGTTTCTTCTAGCTGGGTGGCGATATGCCCAAGTTCCCCTGTGAGTGCTTGAGATATGAAAAGAGTAGAGGTCTCACTGAACACTGAGAAGATTGTCTATCCTAGTAAGGAGTCTGAGGAAAATGCAAATAGGTGGAGAAAATGTCTGTTGGGCTATGTTATAGACTTCTGGCCTCATATTCTCACTCTAACGTCCTATTTTGATGGTATCTGGCAAACTAGGAGCTTCTTTGAAGTGTTTGATAGAGGATCAAGTTTCTTTCTGATTCGATTTGAGAACCAGGCGGATCTCGATTTAGCATTGAAAGCTGAAATGTATGTAAGAGGGAAACTTGTGATTCTAAGGAAGTGGAAACCTAGTAAAGTGCAAAACAGAGTTGCTCTATTGGATGTGCCAATCTGGGTGGATATTTTGGATCTACCAGTGGAGTTGTCGGACAGTAGAACATTTAATAGGATTGTCTCTTTCCTTGGTTGTCCGGTTAAGATGGATGAGGTTACCCATACCTTTCGACGTCTGGATATGGCAAGAATTCAATTCCTAGTTAATAAGGAGTCCAAGTTTCCAAAGAAACTTACGCTCTACAGTGAAGAAGGAGTAGAAAAAACAGTTCGTCTTGAGTATGAGTGGATACCACATAAGTGCTCCCATTGCGGTCTGTTTTCTCATGAGGAATGTCGTGTTAGCCCTGATGTTGTGAATCGAAAACTAGATGTGGTGGACGGTTCTCGAAAGGCCTGGGTAGCGAGGAAGATTAGTGCTGAAAATATGTCTGTTAAAATGCCTGTGGGTAAAGAGGTTGATGACTTGCTGATCATTGAAGAGATTGAATATGTAGGCAAAATTAATCGTGCTAGAGAGAAACTATCTGAAGAAATTCCAGCTGAAGAAGACCTGAGATTATCGAAAGAAGTGAATGAACACTTTTTTCATAATGCTATAGAGGTTACTGGTTCTGTCCCCTCAACTCCTTTGCCGCTTTGTGGAAAGATCATACCGTCTCCTAACAGTGATACTAGCTCTCAAGCCTCTTCTAGTTCAACTGCTACCTATTTTGTGATACAAAATCCTAAAGATCCTCCAAAATGTTAGGGAAAACTAAATGTGAGTATGTATCAAAAACTGGAGATTGCTCAGATTTCACCTGTTCATCAGGAGTTGCGTTTGTCATCTACAAATACGGAGGCAATCATCTCATCATTTCAAGACTCTACTGAGGCTGTCAGCTCAACAGTCGTAGTCACCAAATGACGCCCATCAAGTTAACCTCCTGGATTGTCAGGGGCCTCTCTAACAAGATAAGAGGTGTCCAGGAGGTTGCTAGAAAATCTGACAGTCAAGTTTTCATTCTTATTGAAACTAAACTCTGTAAGAAGAAGATCGATAAGATGATGATGAAATTCTTTCCTGAATTTTCTTATGTTTCTAATATTGATTCTCATGTTCTTGGTAGAATTACTGTCCTTTGGAAACACAATTTCTGTAATGTTACTAAACTGATGGAGACCGACCAACATATTCTTCTTGATATTATGGTCGGTGATCAAGACTTCTGGTTGTCAGCTATCTGTGGTCATACTGAGGATAATGACCGGTCTAGTCTATGGGACTCTCTTGAAAGCACTGCTCAAATTTGTAATAAATCTTAGTTGATAATAGGACATTGAGAGACAAGCTAAATGTCCTCCCTCTAGAAAGTCTATGGAGGAGTTTAACTCCTTTCTTCTTAATTGTGGCATTATTGAACTTGATCTTAAAGGCCCTTTTTTTCTCTTGGGATAACCATCAGCCTGGTGATAGGTTTATTACCTCGAAGATTGATAGGGCTCTTGGTAACAATAAATTTTTGACGCAGTTTGATACTGGTGAGATTATTTCTAACACTATAGGGGATCATAGACAGCTTAATGTTTTCATTGGTGAACCTAGAATTATGAAATCTCCGTTCGGGTTCATTAATTCTTCGACGTTGAAATCCTATCTTCCTGATATTATTTCTTCTTCATGGAATATTGATGTGGAAGGTTGTGCTATATTCAAAGTCTATAGGAAATTTAGTATTCTCAGAAATAACTTAATCAAGTGGAATAAGCAGGATGTGGGGAACTACTATGATGAAGTCAAAAATCTCAAGTCTTCTTCTCTTCTTACTCAAAGTATTGCTGACTGTAATCTTAATGATATAAATCTTGTGGAGAAAGCTCAACTGTTAAGAAGGGAACTCACTGTTGCTGAATATGGTGAGTAAATCCTTCTTAGACAAAAGTCTAGAATCTCTTTGCTTAAAGAGGGTGACATGAATTCCAATTTTTTCTATTCGTCTCTGAAGACTAGAAGATTAAGAAATTCCATCAATTGTCTTATAATTTGGTATGAGATGTGCTATGAGCCTAGCTTGATCAAGGAGCATATTTTTGATTTCTACTACAACCTTTTCAATAATAACCATTCTAATGCAGGGCTTCTTAGTGATTTTCTTTGGAGTGGTGCTTCTGTCTCTAATTCTCAAAAAGTCTGTCTTATCTCTAGAGTTACTCAGACTGAGATTGATGATGTGGTTACTAATCTTAACTCTGACAAGGCCCCTGGGCCTGATGGGTTTAACCCTTTCTTCATCAAGAAGTTTTCGTCGATTATCAAACATGATATTTCATCTGCTATCTTCGATTTCTTCTCTAATGGTAAGATGTTGAAAGAGGCTAATAACACTTTCATTACTTTGATTCCTAAAGGCTCTAACTCTACTGATATCAAAAATTGGAGATCGATTGCTTTGTGTAATGTGGTCTACAAGCTTATTTCCAAGTTCATGGCCAATAGATTGCAAGATGTCCTGCCCTCTATTATTAGTACCAACCAAAATGCCTTTGTGAAAGGTAGGAATATAAAAGATTCTATCTTACTCACCAATGAGATCCTTCATGATTTCAATAGGGCTTCCTCTGGTTCTAAAATGTGTCTCAAGGTTGATATCTCGAAAGCTTACGACTCTGTGAATTGGAAGTTTCTATTTTCTGTCATGCACAAGATGGGTTTCCCTTCCATTTGGATTGGATGGATTGAAGAGATATTTCACTCAACATCCTACCAAATTTTGATTAATGGGGAGCCTACTAAGCATTTGAAACCTTCCAATGGTATTAGGCAGGGCGATCCTTTGGCCCCCTATCTCTTTGTCATTGTCATGGAGGCTTTTTCTGTTATCATGAACAAGGCTGTCAAGGATAAGACTATTTCTCCTATCAAAGCTTCTAAGAATCTTAGTGTCTCTCATTTGGTGTTTTCTGATGATTTGATGATTTTTTTGGAAGCTAATGAAGACAATGCCAAGAATATTCTGTCTATTCTGAGATACTTTGACAGCTTATCTGGTCTTTATACCAATCCTAGAAAAAGTGAGATTATTCTTAGTAAAGCTTCTGATAGAAGTACCATTGTGGGTATTCTTGATTTCAAAATTGCTGATTTACCTTCTAAGTACTTGGGAGCTCCCTTGGTTATTGGTAAGATTAACAAAGTAGCTTGTGCCCGTCTCATTGATAAGATCAAAGCTAGACTTGAGGGTTGGAAAGCAAGGTGTTTGTCCATGGCTAGAAGACTCGATCTGATTAACTCCACGATTAGTTCTATCTATCTCCATTGGTGTCATTCCTTTCCTATTCCTAAATCTGTTATGGAAGAGATTAACAGACTTTTACACGATTTCTTATGGGGTAGTAAAAATGACAAAAAGATGCTTCATTTGATCAAGTGGGAGAAAGTTACTAGGCCCAAAGCTGAGGGTGGTCTCAGCATTAGGATGATTGAAGATATTTCCTTGGCTTATACTCTTGCTAATGGCTGGGATATCTCTAATAAGAAGGACTCCTTGTGGGTCAAGTGGATTAATGAAAAATATCTTCTAAAGTCTTCTTTCTGGCTTGTTTCTGCTAACACCAATATGTCTTGGAGTTTTTTGAGAATTCTTAGTAGTAGAAACATTATGGTAAATCATGTCTCTTATATCATTGGAAATGGAGAGAGTATCAAGATTTGGACTGATCCATGGGTGCACGACAACCATTTTCTGAAGGATTGTGTTGGTGTTGATTCTTTCCTTAAGTTGGGTCTGCCTATTGACTGCTACGCTGCCTCTATAATTTCTGATGGTCATTGGAATGTCCCTCCCTCAAGGAATTACAAGAAGCTAGCTGATTTCCTTGAGAAGATTCCCTACTCCTTGAACAATAGAGATGTTATAATGTTCTGTAACAGTGATCGTCCTAAGATGAAAATCATTTGGAATTCTATCAGGGATAAATTGAATGAGTCTGATACTTTCAAGTGGATTTGGAGCTCCAAAGTCCCTAATAGGTATAAAGTGCATGCTTGGAAAGCATCTCACAATAAGCTTCCAACTTCAGATTATACTAGAAGAAGGGGTATTCAAACTCCTTCTATGTGTTTTCTCTGCAAGTGTGATTGTGAGGATTCCATTCATGTATGCTTTCTCTGGCCTTTCTCGAAACAGATTTGGAATTATATTGGCCTGGAGCTGAATATCTCTGTTGAATTTGATTCGTGGACTGATATTAGTAGAAATTCTTGCAGCAAGTTTAGATTTCTGGCTTTAAGTTCCCTTTATTATCTGTGGTGGGAAAGGAATACTCGCGTGCATGAAGATATTGCAAGAACTTGTGCTGAGTTGTGGAATCTGGTTCTAAAGGACTTTAAGGCATTTAACCACCAATCTTATTAGCTATCTGATCGTTTGGGATGCTTTGTTTGGTGCTTTTGGCTGTTTCTTATGCCCATTTGCTGCTAGTCTTGGCTCTTTGGGCTTGTGGAGCCCAACTTCCCGTTGCTTTTACTAATGCTCCCCCTGTTTCTTAGGGTGAAGGTCGAGTCCCCACTCCTTGGAGTGTCGATGCTCCCTTCTCCCTGAGTTGAGGTTAGTATGTGCTCTGTGGTGATGCCTATGGGTGGTCTTTTGCCTTCTAGTTGAAATCTGTTGGAATTCATGGATCCTTTTAAACCTGCAGATGTTATGGCAGAGCTGTGCTTCATTTTGCTATTTGGAGCTACTTTTTGCTGCTTTTGCCTTGAGGTTGTAGGCTGATGGAGTTTTATCTTTGGTTGGTTTTCCTATAATGGACGATCTTATCCTTCGGGAGTGGCAGAGCTCTCTATATGTAGGTTGGTTGGCGAGGTTTTCTTTGATGGTGGCATGGCTGTTTGTTATCTTTTTGGTGGAGCTTTCTCTTTTGTTATGCTTTGCTTCTTCTGTCCGTCTGCTGGTATCCAACTAGTTGGCTACTATCTTTTCTGCTTTGTTGGCTTTATGGCTCTGCTGCTTCGTTCTTGCTTCTTGGCAGCTGCAATGGCAGAGTTGTGCTTCGTTTTTTTATTTATGGAGTTGCCATTTGCTATTTTTGCCTTGAGGTTGTAGGCTGTTGGAGTTTTCTCTTTGGTTGGTTTGCCTAAAGTGGTTGAGCTTATCTTACGGGAGTGGCAGAACTCTCTATAGGTAGGTTGGCTGGTGAGGTTTTTTCTAAGGTGGCTCGGCTGTCAGTTATCCTTTTGGTGGAGCTATTTTTTCTGTTTAGCTTTGGCTGCTCTTCCGTCCGGCTGCTGGTATCCAAAAAGATGACTGCTATCTCTTCTCATTGCCGACGTTTTGTTATGCTATACTGTGAGGGCTAGGCTGCCAGGTGGTTCTGCTATTGTTTAGTCAGGTCTTCTGCTGGTGGTGGTTGTGCCTTTTTCTTAGCTCCGCTCTCACTGTTGTGGTGTTGGGCGAGTCTTTTCCTTTCGCTTTTATGTCGATTCTTTGAAGCTTCTTGCCCTTGAAGGGTGAGGCTCTTTCTTTTATTTCTGCCGTGGGCTTATTGTCTGCTTTGTCATATGTATAAACAGATAGATAGTATTTTGTTTTAGTTGATTCTTGTTTGGGAATCAACAAGTCTTGTACAGTTACAAAACAAAAATGAAAAATAAAGCAACATGAGCTTTGACCGACCAAAAAAAAGAAAATAAATGGAACTACAAATTGCTAGCTACATGAATGTTTCTAAATGTGTGAAAATGGAACTGCAGGTTGCTAAATGTGTAAATATTTTTGTTGTTAATTTTGCAAGTTTGTGGCCTGTTGTTGGATGATACCAATAGATGTCGTCAAACCTACAGTTCATAACTGAACTGCATGTTTCTCATCCTGTGACCAGCCACAGCAGGTCTGCAGACTGACAGAAAAAAAAACAATAGGCGACGGTTATTTGTATGAAACTGACACCACATAGTTACAGTGTCAGTTTCTTAGATAATAACCGACGCCTATATGAGGCCAGACACCATGGCTGTGCTAGCCAGCATGACCGTGGCAGCAGACCAGACACCACGGCCGTGCTGGTCAGCACGACCGTGGTAGTGGGTGATATGGCGTCGATTATTACTAATAAACTGACGTTGATAGTGCCCCAGATGGCGCCCTTTCTGTGGCGCGAAGGTATATGGCGTCGGTATCTTAACTAATAACCGACACATATAGTCCCCTGCTGGCGCATTTTCGGTGGCGCGCGAAGGGTTTTGGCGTCAGTTTTTGAACTGAAGTGTAACAGTTGGGCTTTTAGCGTTTCCCACATAGGTGTCACTTAGAAACCGACACTAAAGGCCTTAAATAACCGACACTAAAGGTCGGTTATGTACTAGTGTATGAAGATGAATCATGTATCATTTATTGAGAGTGAGCTGGAGACAAGAAGTTCATTTCCTTTTCATGCAAAATCATATGTTAAAGTACATGTATAAATCATAGTCCCTTTTAATGTTGGGTTCACGTACTAGTTAATCTTTCTACAATGCTTATTGTTGCATATGTATCCTAATGATTCCGATGCAGATATGTGATAAATTATTGGATCAATAATGTAAAGTTGAAGCAAATTGGTTGATAAATCAAGGGGAGAAGTTCCTTTTCCTAAGTAGAGGGACCATGTTTCCAAGAAGAAAATAATGGAATACATGTCGAGTCAATGATGGGTCAAAATTGGTGAAATTTCATGTATGATGTCATTTGAGCAAGAGAATCGAAGAAACATTCAAAAAATATACCAACCATGATGAGAATGAGTAATTATGGTATATTACACTCCAGCCACATGGAATAAATAATACCAAGAATTCTAGGCTTGGAGGATTCACATTTTTATTATAAAAATCAATTTCTTGCTAGAGACTTGAAGCAAATGCAAAGTTCCAACAAAGAGCACATTTATTCAAAAAATATCATGTATGTGTTGCATTCTCCAAATTTTGACATTTACATTAGAACAAGTTGAGATTTATGTTGAAATACACCATTGGTCAATATATGGAGCTTGGGAAAAATTGGTCAAAATTGTGTCATATTGTCTTAGAATCACATCTAAACCTACAATAAAAAGAAATAAATAACAAATAGGCAAATCCTATCTAAAACATATAATAAATTACAAAAACCCAAACAAAGAAATGCAAATGCATGATATAAATTGAATAATAAAATATTTGAAAATTATGTAGAGATTCAAGCAGACTATATGCATGCATGTATCCAAAGCATGAAAATTTATAACCTACACAGAAAGTCTGTCAAAACAAGAAGTGATTTACACGATTATAGGATCATGAGTGAAATGAGGGTGCACTGGCCTACCACCCCAAACTTTTGAATCATGCCATCCTCAACATGTAAGTAAAGTTTAGGAGTTATCGGTTAGAAGATATGTGACATCCCCAGATTTTATAAAACTTAATCTGATGTGTGACATCCAAATTAAAACCCTCACCTCAGAGAGAATCCCAATTTAAACACTACACACTAGTTTAAGAAGAAGAAAATCAAGTGAGTCAGAAGGAAATAATCAGTAGCACATGAACATGAACAATAATAAAATCATACAATGCATGTTCACCATTCAACATATAATTACAACATGAATTGTTACAACATTTGATATTACATATTAAACAACAAACTTATACATATACATGTACTACCACTAAACTACAAGATCATAAGACAACATGTCCATTGGTACATCGACTCGCCACACAACTCTCAACTATCATGAATCTTCAATAGCATAACCACAACCTAAACAAAAAGATTACTTGTGGTACACGTCAACACAATAATCAAGAATATTATACTGAGTACGCCTACAAGTCTTTTATATACCTCTCATCATATCTTGACAATAAGATAAAAATAATACTTGGCAGTAACAGAAGAATATAACAAAAGCATACACTTGAACAAGAATGTTTATTAACAAAAGAGAACGCATAACTTTTAGGCATATTTTCCATTATATCATCAATGCATTACTATCGAGGAGTTGAATGCATTAAGGCCTTTACGATCACTACCAAAGAGTTGGATCATATGTACAATGTGACCACTACCAAAGAGTTGGGTCCAAGCACACTACAAAAGATTTGGTGCTTCCATATGTACAATGTGACCACTACCAAAGAGTTCAGTCACTTCCAAGCACACGGCTAAAGAGTTGGCGCTTTCATAAAATGGAATAGATATATTATGTTTGATGTGTTCATAACACTAAATATAGAAAAACAACCAACATATCATACAAGAACAATCATTTCAACCAATACCATATGCCAAGTATTTACTACTACATAACACAAGCATATTGTATAATAAGCCAAGTAATAGGTAATGGTGTACCTTGATCAAGATACAAACCTAATCATCACATATTCCTAATATCATCTATATCTTTGTTAAACCTGATTAAGACAAGATAATATACTATCATCAGGTTCTCATCATCTTACTTCACATCTTAACCCTAATTATGTCCATTTTAGGGTTTACTTATCTCATTTGGATATGTGCACCATTTCTTGCATTCTTATATTAGATTTATCTTACTGATGTCATTTTTAAGATTGTGGTTCATTATCTGAACATTAGGTTCCATATCCTTTTTGTGCACATATTAACCCTAGGTTACATCATTAACCTAAATTAGGGTTTTAAACCATGTATTAAAGGTCAACTTCATATAATATGGTTTTCATGTATGAAATTGATCTCAGATTTACATACTATCTTCTAGTTACTGATATGAGGGAGTTATGTGAATTTCATCATTTATTGAGAATGCATGTATTTATTGCATTTTATTTAGCGTTATTAGCCCTAAATTGACATTCTAAGAAAATTATATAATTTCATGCATCAATATCATAAATACTAACATCAGATGGATTATAAGTCACTAATTAGCCATACGATACATTCTCATAATTTTAGGTCTTCATTTATTATTTACTACACATAAAAAGTGTTTTACATCTTACATGATATCACTGATATTAGTGCATCAAAAGTCTAATATTATCATTCTTTTGTGTTCTACTCATTTTTCAGAGAATTTCGGTACCTTATTTGTATTTTTCAGATCATTGAGCTATTTTCTATGATTTTTCTAAGATCCGTATGTTTATGAGATAAGTTCCTTTTTGGGCCAATCTGGTAAAGCCATGTGGCCTCTAAGAGGCGCTGCTCTTCTTTACTTGGCTACGGGTTGGTTGGTGCATGACTTGGACCTGGTCCTCTGTTTTCTTTCTCTTTTCCTCGCGATCGCAGATCTTGACACCCGTGTGCGCCGCCGTCCAAGAATGATCACTGGCATGAAATCGGCCATGACTACCGACGATGGTCACTGCCGCAGTTCCTCTTCCGGCATAGATTCCCTATGACGTCGGGGCTCCTCTCGATTTGAGTTGCACGACCGTTGACCACCCTCCTGGTTGTTAGGGTTCCTCAGTCAGCTCCCTACTGCCGTTGGAGGTTAGCAACCATGGATGCTCCTCCTCGAAACCTCACGACTACGAACTCGGAGGCCATGTCCGCTGCTATTGGGTTCTCCTTGTGCCCTTATCCACACCTCCATATGCGCTCTCAAGCACCGTCGTGGCAAAGATCTCTGACGGGAAATCGAGCTTGGTCATTGCTCCATGAACGTCTCAGCTCTAGGCCCTGCTGCCCACAAGATCACCAACTCCAGATTGTGCAGTCAGCCATCAACTGTTCCTCCTACTGTGTGTTGACAACCTATCTTCTAGTCAGGAAGGGTGCGTCTTCTCGCAGGCCACCCTAGATGTTGGCGTGTGTGAGCACCACCGTTGGGGCTGGGTCTGGCACTGAATCGTCCTGCTATGCTGCTCGTCATCTGACACCTACGTGAGTCATGTGCACACTGCACTACCACCACCGTGAGATCACCATCACGGCTAGTAGTCACTAGCTTCTCCCATATCCAAACCGACTGCAAGACATGGAAAGGAAGAGCCCAACCCCCCTACTGTTGTCTCCTCACTAATCACGCCGAAGTGTCAAGCTACACTCTTGATGAGTCAAGAAAAACTGCCAGGGTTGGTCTCGTTCTCCACTCACTCCACGAATAGTGATCGTGGCTACATGGACATGCACCCACCTCATTGCTCCATGCTCTCAGATATGTTTGAAAGTTGTTATAGGTTTATCATCATCAGTTCATAAGAAAGGAATATGATTAACTAAAGGCTTTTCGATCCATGGCTTACCACAACAAGGAATGTGTGAGACAATGGATAAAGCCACCTTGGTTAAAGGTTATTACCTTATTCATGGTTGCATCAAATTATACTAATAACTTTCTCTAGGAACCTTGTTTAATCATGAAATTAAGACGTCGCTTTATCACAATCACAACTACCTTCCATTAAATTTTGAAGACAACATTCAATATCAAAGCATAGAACTTAAAGTCATTCAAATCCTCAAATTCGTGGTTCACTTATCCAATTGAGATCCAAAATCCTAAAAGTTACTATATCACATTCTACACACTTTAAAAAAATTTTGCCCTAAAAAATAAGACAAAATCCAATCTATCACATCATATACATCTTAAAAGAAATTTCGCCCTCGAAATTGAACCATTATTTTATTCCAAGGAAAAACCAAAAGGTCTGCTTTCACATGTAGGTCACCGCTTCAGGTGTAACATTCTCATTAACATCATATCTAGAACATATGTATGCCACACCTAGGAGGTCTACAAGAATCTTGGGTTAGCCAACCTTTCATAAAGGTTGAAAAAAGGTTATAGAAGCTCAAGTTATGTAACAACATATTTTATATTTTAGGATTTTCATCCTTATCTTTACCCATGCATTAGGGTTCCCACATCATATTATCATGTGCTAAAGGAGTTAGTTAAAGTTAACCCATTATAACAAGGTGTCATAAACATTTTATTGAGACAACTATTAAACATGTTCAACATTAACATATGCCTTTTAAAAGGGTGTTAACTATAACTTACCCACTTTATCCATCTAGATCACATTAAGGTGTCATAATCATTATATTGTGCTAATTGTCAAACTATATTTTCATCTTTATTGTGCACTAAGATTAACACCTCATGTAACATGTTTCATTCATATGATATTATTTCATTGCTCATAGTAAACTACAACATTTATTAGTGATTTCATCACATGATTAACCAACAATATCACATTATCATCATTATTCATTTATATGGTTAACCATTTATGCATTGATATATATTAAACCATTTTAAGATTTCCATCATATCATATACATGTATCACATATCAAGATCAGATCACATCCTTATATATATTATATCATGGTTGTGCTAACAAACTTATACAAGTGGCTCATGAAACATATATCAAAGCTTTATATAGTCCAAGTGAGGTTCCTCTAACCCATACCACGAGGGTAGTGTTATGCTCAATCTCTTTGAGCTAACTCATCTCAATGATTGTCTCATAAACAAAAACTTGTCTTCCCTCTCTTAGTCCAGGGTTCTCAGATTACCTCATTGGCACTAGTGATTGCTTTACAAGCTCTAGCCACATAAGAACATATCCTAAACATGATAAAATATTCTCTATCCGTGATATATTCTTACTCAAAACTCTCTATCGTATAAACATCTATAGATTCCTACAAGGTACCACCAACCTGAGTATGAGGCTTCACAAAAACCAACATAGTTACCTCCTCTAGGGTCTTGGGACTCTCTCTCCCTCACCCATATGGCAGGTACTCATTTTCATATTCACATATGCATATATAAACAACCTCTCTCTGACTCTAGGGTTTAATCCTCCCAAGGACATCTAGGGTTCAAGATATCTATAAGAATCATGCATTAAGCACTCAACTCATTCACTCATGAGTAGTCTAGTTTAGGACATATCATATCACATATGTCTCATCATAATTCTCATATCTTGGAGCTTAGGTTCTCTAACCTTCTCCCTATGGGTCTCACTCTCTCTGGAGTTAACCCAAAAATTGGTCCTAACACTAGAGGTCCTCCTTTGTGAAAGAGGTTGAGGCTCATGTTGATCCTCATCTTATCTTAACTTGACATATCTTATCTCATAAAAGAATGCATACTTGCATCATCAAACTTATCTTAAAACCTCAAAACTGAACCTCAGTCCTTAGAGTCAACAATGATCATCATAAACCATCTTATATCATCCATATAAGACTTACATCATATCATCAAAACTTATTTCATCTATTCCATCTATCACATATACCAAACAATGCTCTAGACATCTAATCTAGAACTACTCTCTCTTCTAGACTGATGTCATTCACTTTCACTTAGGTTGCATGACCACCTCATACTCGTATATGTGTGGGGACACATTTTTGTAATACATATATATAATAAAATATTATATAGTTTTTCTCTGATAAAACATGCGTCAGAGAAAACTACCAAGGTTCGATCCAATTGGAATCAAAAACCAAATCTAGAAACCGAGTGCCCCACACATAGTAGAGAGTCTAGTGCCATTAAAACTACTAAAAAGGGTGAGAACAAAGTGTAGACTAGTGTAGCTACTCTAGACAACGCGCGCCATATGTCTAGGGTTTCTCTTCCCTTGATGTATGCCATTTCCAAATAATGCAACGTCACATACCGCTGCACTAGAAGGAAAGAATGACATCTAAGGACTTTCTATACAACAAGCACCAATCTAGACCCAGTTCTCAGACATCTAGGTGCTAACCTAGAGGCTAGGTCAGATATAGTCTATAAAAGATGACTTATCTAACCATAAAAGATTATTAAGTCCAAATTCTTTAGTTTTGAGTTGCATAATGAGAAAATGTCAGGTTTTGCCACTTGTGACATCCCCGAATTTTCTAAAACTTAATCTGATGTGTGACGTCCAAATTGAAACCCTCACCTCAGTGAGAATCCCAATTTAAACACCACACACTAGGCTAAGAAGAAGAAAATCAAGGGAGTCAAAAGGAAACAATCAGTAGCACATGCACCTGAACAACAATAAAATCATACAACACATGTTCACAATTCAACATATAATTACAACATGAATTGTTACAACAATTCATATTACATATTGAACAACAAACTTATACATATACATGTACTACCACTAAACCACAGGATCTTAAGACAACAAGTCCACATGTACATCGGCTCACCACACAACTCTTAACTATCCAGGATCTTCAACAACATAACCACAACCTAAACAAAAAGATTACATGTGGTACACGTCAACACAATATTCAAGAATATTATACTGAGTACGCCTATGTGTCTTTTATATACCTCTGATCATATCTTGGCAATAAGATAAAACTAATACTTGACAGTAACAAAATAATATAACAAAAAGCATACACTTGAACAAGAATGTTTATTAACAAAAGAGAACACATAACTTTTAGGCATATTTTCCATTATATCATCAATGCATTACTACCAAGGAGGATAATGCATTAAGGCCTTTATGATCACTACCAAAGAGTTGGATCATATGTACAATGTGACCACTACCAAAGAGTTGGGTTAAAGCACACTACCTAAGAGTTAGTTCTTCCATATGTACAATGCGACCACTACCAAAGAGTTTGGTCACTTCCAAGCACACTGCTAAAGAGTTGGTGCTTTCATATAATGGAACAAATATATTATGTTTGATGTGTTCATAGCAGCAAGTATAGAAAAGCAACCAACATATCATACAAGAACAATCATTTCAACCAATACCATATGCCAAGTACTTACTACTACATAACACAAGCATGTTGTATAATAAGCCAAGTAAGAGGTAATGGCATACCTTGATCAAGAGACAAACCTAATCATCACATATTCCTGATATCATCTATATCCTTGTTAAACCTGATTAAGACAAGATCATATACTATCATCAGGTTCCTATCATCTTACATCTCATCTTAACCCTAATTATGTTCATTTTAGGGTTTACTTATCTCATTTGGATATGTGCACCATTGCTTGCATTCTTATCTCAGATTTATCTTACTGATGTAATTTTCCAAATTGTGGCTCATTATCTGAACATTAGGTTCCATATCCTTTTTGTGCACATATTAACCCTAGGTTACATCATTAACCTAAATTTGGGTTTTAAACCATGTATTAAAGGTCAACTTCATAAAATATGGATTTTGAGTATAAAATTGATCTCAGATTTACATACTATTTTCTAGTTACTGATATGAGGGTGTTCTATGAATTTCATCATTTATTTAGCATGCATGTATTTATTGCATTTTATTTGGGGTTATTAGCCCTAAATTGACATTCTAAGCAAATTACACAATTTCATGCATCATCATCATAAATACTGACATCATATGGATTATAAGTCACTAATTAGCCATACGTTACATTCTCATAATTTTAGGTCTTCATTTATTATTTATTAGACATGAAAAGAGTGCTTTACATATTACATGATATCACTAATATTAGTGTATCAAAAGTCTAATATTATCTTTCTGTTGTGTTCTACTCATTTTTCTGAGAATGTTGGTACCTTGTTTATATTTTTCGAATCATCGATCTATTTTCATAGATTTTTCTAAGATCTATACATTTATGAGATAAGTACCTTTTTGGGCCAATCTAGTAATGCCATGTAGCCTCTAAGAGGCGCTGCTCTTCTTTTCTTGACTGTGGGCTAGTTAGTTCATGACTTGGACCTAGACCTCCATTTTCTTTCTCTTTTCCTTGTACTCACGATCGTAAATCTTGACGCCCGCCTGCGCCGTTGTCCGAGAATGATCGCTGGCATGAAATCAGCCATGACTACCGATGATGGTCGTTGCCGCAGGTCCTCTTCCGACATAGATTCCCTGTGATGTCGTGGCTCCTCCCAGTTTGAGTTGCATGACCATCGACCACCCTCTTGGTCATTAGGGTTCCTCCTCAGTCAGCTCCCTACTGGCATTGGCAGTTAGCAACGATGGATGCTCCTCCTCGGAGCTTAACGACTACGAACTCAACGGCCATGGCCACCGTTGTTGTGTTCTCCTTGTGCCCATCTCCACACTTCCATCTGCGATCTCAAGCGCCATAGTGGCAAAGATCTCCGACGGGAAATCAATCTTGGTCGCTGCCTAACGTTGTGTGCATTAAGTCCGCCTCCTTCCTGCTTCGGCTCACAGTCCATGAACGTCTCATCTCCAGGACCTGCCACCCACAAGATCACTGCCTCCAGATCGTGCAGTCAGAAATCGACTGTTCCTCCTACTGTGTGTTGTTGATGGAGCTTCCACTTGTGTGGAATTGCATGCACCACTAAAAATCCTAAAGATAGTAAGTCTTCAGGTTTAGCCTTGCTTATACAAGATTAAGAACTCCACCCATGTATGCTAGGATATGTGGAAGTCTTATCATAGTATAGATAAGGGTCGAATCCACAGGATAACGGTCTTGTTGAGATCGACAAGATAGAAAACATTAGAATTTCACTTAACTCCTTAATAGTTGGTATTTAGATCAAAGAGGTTGTTTGGTTGTTTAAACTAAGTGCAAGTAATCTAAAAGCAAGAAAGTAAGCAGGAAGGTAAATTTAAGGTCGTAAACAATATTAAGGAACCATTAGGGTGTTATCGACTTTCACCACCCCTACTCATGGATCAAAACGTACATCACAAAAACTTAGCTTGCAAAGAAAAGAGTCTAAATAGTTAGTATCTTTGTAGGCTTAGCCTCCTTTCGGATAACTAACTACGAGAAACATGGAAGCGTTGCAATGCCAACCATCCCCGAATGAATGGTCACTTACTTTGCATCGCTCCCCTCACAAAGTGTGTTTCTCGACCCGTCAAGGTTGCACTTCCATATGTCAACTGATTCCATTTCATAGTATGAAAGTGCAACTATGGAGGTGAGTTTACTCCACTTCTTGAGAAACGCTCCTAGATATCGAACCAAACGTTCGGTGACTACATACAATATGGAACCCACAAATAATCGATATTCAAATCTAGAAGTACAAACATAGACAATTTGCACTAAAATATAATAGTATACAAAAGTTGGTGATCAAGAAACTAGTATTCATTAAATGATTGATGTTGAAATGGAAAGATAGTGTTTTTCTATTGCAAACTTAAGAATTACAATGCATGAAATGAAAACATGGGTAGTGGGGCTACTCCCTGCACCCTAGTGTATAGACTACTCGCTCATGGCAAGAACAAAGAAGGGGGCGAGAAGAGAGAGAGAGTGTGTTATCTCCACAAAGGAGGGAGGAAGTTCGACCCCTTAGAGAGAGAGAGCAATGATCTTCACACTATGTAGCTTGCTTGATGATGAATCCTCCTCCTCCCACCTTCTTTGTTGATGAGAGAGAAAGTAGCTTGGAGATGGAGTATGGATCTCAGACTGACAACCTCGGGGCAGTGCATGAATGATGGAATGGCTCTGAAGAAATAGAAATAGCCTTTGTACATCTGAAACTTGATACTTTGTGAGGACCCCTCGGGTCTTATTTATAGGCTTTGAGTGAGGCTCAAACGGTTTGGGAGGTTTGGGCCCAAATGGTCGTGAAGACCGTTTGGACTCTCTCGGTCTGGAAACCGCTCAAGTCTTCACGGTTCAAAACCGTTTACCTATATTCAGTCTTGGGACCGTTTGAGTTTACACGCTCATGGAACCGTTTGTCCTTCATTCGGTCTTAGGACCGTTTGATGTCCATTCGGTCTCGGGACCGTTTGGTGTCCATTTGGTCTTGGGACCGTTTGGTGTCCATTCAGTCTTGGGATCATGTGGCTCCAAACGGTCTTGAGACCGTGTGGCTTCGAACGGTCTTGGGACCGTTTGGTCTCAAATGGTCTTTGATTGTTTGGAGCTTTTGTAATTTTTTTGTACTTTTCTATAAGGAGAGAAAAGGGGGAAAGTTAGTCTAATGGTATATTTATAATAAAGAGGAAAATTAAAGCTTCTATCTAATTTATCTAAGAAAAAGTATGGAAAACTGAGGAAAACTAGTAAGATAACATTGCAAAATGGGAGGTTATCACCCCCCCTAACTTAGAGTCTAGCTTGTCCTCAAGCTATATAGATCTAAGGCATGTAGTCGCAAGGCAATTTTATTTAGTGAAGATTTCCATACTTTTTCTTCAATTCGGAACCAGAGATATCTTAGAGTTTTATCGGGATTCTGCTCACACTAACTCTTTCAGGTATTGGGAGTTGTGTGGATCTCAAGTTTCTTCCGTATCGCGTAGCTCACATTCAGACCACCTTTTCCTCGATTGTATTCTGTGCATGTTTCCAACTCCAATCAGTTTTATACTTCTTTGAAAAACCTACTGGAAACTAAGACATACATGAGGGTTGGTTGAAGGCTGATGTGTAACTCCCCCCTTTTAGTGGGGGAGGGTTTATCTAGACTTTTTGGATCTCACTACTGGGCACGACACATCTGCCTTTGTGAGGGCAGCTAAATGTACCAGTCGGGCAAGTCCTTTATCAGCTTTTTCATATATTTAGAAACCTTAGGATCTCATTACTATACGCGACACATCTGCCTTTGTGAGGGCAGCTGAATGTATCGGCCAGGTGAGACCTTTATTGGTCCTTCATATAGGTCCTTAGGCGTGGCACAACTCTCATGTTTTTATTCAACACTTTGGCTTTTATTCTTATACTCACATGCTTAGGAGTTGGATATTTAGAAATTTTGTTTGGGTTTCCAGGCCTCTTTTGAAAAGATGAAAATTGTTCTTGGAGTCTCCTGACATGCACTTATTTAGATTTCGTACTTGGTGTTCCACTTGCGAGGTTCCTTGATTTGGATTTTACCTAATTCCCTCCCGTCCTTGGAAGAGTTTTGGCTGGATTTGGCTATGATGATAACTTTTCGAGAGTCTGGGGTAGAGTTGAAGCAAAAATATGGAAATCTGGTTGAAAGTAATTTATTGATTCACCATTACATGCTTAAGTGCTATTTCTTTTATTGCTTTTTGAGGGCTTCTTTGATTCTAAATTTAGTCGGGAGTGACATTTTCCAAGAGTGATGTTATACTTATGTATAAGAATTATTCAAAGAAATTACTAAAAAAGTCTAAAATGTGGAAGGAAAAATAAGAGTAGTGCATAAAAAATTGAAGGAGAAGGGTTGAAAAAATGATAACTCACCCTTGTCCAGTGTGCCTCCCCCTAACTTATCACTCACTCTATCCTCAGAGTGTCAAAGTGATAGGTCGAGAAGTACATGGACATGGGAATTAGGCGTCTGTTAGACCTTTGTTGGCTCCATGCGTTCAGAGAAGATTAGCTGTAAACTTCCCACGTAGAGCATGGTAATCCATGCCCGTCATGTCATCTACTAATCTTCCAAGAATAACGATGGTGTACATCCAGTAGAGGATGTGGAAACCATAGTCATTTGACTCTCGAAGCTTCTAGGGGCTTCTGTGGCAGAAGGTGGGGCAATGAAAGTATTCTTTATCGTACGCCCTTGTGTGCTTAATTAAGAGATTGTGTAGTTTGTCAGCACACTCCATAGCCACCTCCTCTGTGGGTGTGTTAGCTATCACAACATACTACCTTTGGTTTACATCAAACTGGCTATCAAAACTATTGTAGATGATAGTTGTTCTGTCGTGAAGGTTTGTTGCTAGAAGCATCCAATGTTCTGAGTGAAGGAAAGAAAGCATAATGAACTTCCAAGTTGTATGTTGGAGGAAAGAGATGAGTGCCTCTGTTGTTCCGAAGTTCTTTAGCTTTAGGAGATCATCATTCATATATGTTGATGCCATATAGATCGTAGGGTGATTCCGTCCATGGAGATATTGATAGGAGGTCATCAAACTCACGGATAGAGACCCTTTGAATTGTACAGTTTCATAGAGCGTATCTACCATAACCAGAATGTCTTCGGCTAGAAAAATGAGATCATCTTTTTTGGCATATAGCCTAGACATGATGAGCCGAAGTTCATTGTCGGAAAGACTTTAGCAAGATGAAAGGTCAAAATTGGGAAACATTGGTTCAATGGCAGATCCCAGAACCATTTGGGAATATGATCTTTTGATAGGGTCCCCTGTTAATAAATCGATGTCCCCTTTATCTTTCACCATATCAAAGGTGTAAGGGTCCCATAGACTTTTTTCGGGGACCGTGGCGGGTTTTTGTTTTTCCAAGTCCTGTAATGTTTTCCGGAACGACTGTTTCTGTGGATGCTGGATAGCTGAGTATAGGTAGCAAGGGACATCGTCCGGTGCCATAGTCAGGTCCTTGAAGAACCTTCTGTCACATATGATCTCCATAGCATAACATCCTCGTAGAGAGTGGAAGTCTTCTGTGGCTATCTCAGTGAAGGGGATTTGTTGATTAAGTGCTTGTATGTGGCGTATAGTGCAGAAAGCGCAATCCCCGGATCCTTCTTGTGTTTGGACTTGTGGGTTTATTATCCGGAACCATGGTTGGTCCCAACCTTGTCGTAGTGATGGCTTTGCATCCCAAATTAATTTTAGGAGCCGGAAAGGGATGCATCTTGCCTCCCCGACTCCTAGACTAGCAAAATTAATGATTCCGGCTTTAAGCTCACTGGCACAGAAGTTGTACACTTTGGCGTCGCGGGCCTCGGTGTCAATGATCATGAGAAGTCAGTGGCCAGAAACTTGGAAGGGTACTGTGATATATCGTACCTTCTGCTCAATCCCCCTATGCAACCTGTCTTTAGTCTTGTTATTTAAGTCCTTGTATAGTAGACTTAGAGCCAAAGCAGGTGAAGCATTGAGAATTGGCTACGACCGTTTTGAGTTTCTCTATGTTTCGATAGCGTTATCAAGAAGGACACAGAAGATTTCCATTGTCACTTTTGATTGAGGTCGAAGGATGTCGCAGAAATCTTCACATGTCAGCTTGCATTTAGTCTTTATATTTGTGTAGATGATGTCCCCCCCTTCTTTGGCATCATCTACGATAGTGTTCAAGATGAAGATATCCTAGACATCTAGGGTAGAGATGGCCACCATGTCTAGGTCGTGCATCTTTTTGGGTAGAGGTGGCGGCGGGGGAAGCTCTTGTAGTGGTGAAAAAGATGTCTGCTCTAGGTCATCCATATAGTGTTGAAGAACTTCATTGTTTTTGGATTCAGAATCAGAGTCGAGTTCATCATCACTGTCTAGACTCACTCTATCTGACTCTTCTTGCTCTGGGGGTAAATGCACCGATTGTTCTGGTGTGGAGTAATGATGAGCTGCTGATGTAGGTGGACTAATGCTGGTTCCTAGGATACATTGCTAGAACTCAGCAAAAGCCACTTCTTTGGAAACTTCCCCCATAGATCCCTTGGCAGAATAGTTAAGTAATTGATCTCCATATTATATTTTGATGTTGTCAGTGTGAGCGGGGGATTTGGGATCGTGTCCACCTTCGTGGTGGTCTTTATCTGCTCCCGTCTTTGAAGGTTCTGTTCCTCAGTTGGTTCCCTCCCCAGGATGTCCTAGGTCATCAGGTTTATCATCTGAAGAGGAGGTGTCATCGTTGGAGTCAGAGGAGTCAGAATCATCTTATTCGTCTTCATCTTCTTCTTTGTCATCTACCGCCTTGTCTTTTATTTGTTTTGGCATTGTTTTCTTGCACTGCCGATGAAGTGCTTGTAGTTCATCAAGAGCCACTTGTACATGATCGCGTGTCTCAAGTATTGCGTCATGGGTTTCCTTGAGATCTGAGTATCCTGCCTCAGAAGAGAGGAGCCGTCCAGAAAGGTATGTAACTTGGGCTTGTAGGTGATTGGTTTCATTATTTGACGACTCCTCGTGGCGGCTATTGAGCTGTGCGAGGGTGTTGGTGATGTCATCCAAACACGTGCTGAAAGAAGTTTTCTGCTGCTTAAGCTCGCGAAGGCTCTCTGGAAGAGGTTGAGTCTGCGTAGAGATCCTGTCGACTTGTTGAGCCAACGTTGCCTGTTGTCTTTTCACCTCAAGCGCCAACTGTGGCAATTGTTGTAGGCGGTCATCGATGCATTCGACTTGCGAGGATGCTACTTCCTGCCGTTGGTTGATGCTTGAGAGGATGCCAGCTAGGGCACGGTTTCTCTCTTCGATCTTGGTGACCTACTTTGTAAGACCCTGCACACAAGAAAAAATAGAATGCATTATGTTAGAAGGGTCGGTGAGGAGGTTTCAGATGGCATCAAATTGATGTCTGAATTCCTCACCGATGTTTGTAAACGGGACCCCAGAAAAGGATGGGTGGGATGGCTGGGGTCAGGGTGGAAGGGTGGTAGTGCCTTGCGGAAGAGACACTAAAGATGGTCCCGTGAAATGCATGGTGACTGTAGATGGAGTCACCAGTGGTGTCAGGGTGGTGGTGGATGCGAAGGGTGGCGACAGTGATGGGAAAGCGGTTGAGGTGGAGGCGAATGAGGCGAAAGCGTGATCGGGCATTGATGTGAATGGAATGCCCGATGAGAAGGGGATTGAGGCGGAGGATGTGGGTGGAGGTGTGGATGTGGGGAGGGGAATTGTTGGTGGAATTATTATGGAGAATGATGGGAGGGTGGTGGATTGTGGAATGGTGGAGGATGGTAGCGTGGTGAGGGTGGTGGTGGAGGCAAGCTCAACATTTAGACTCATGATGAAGGAGTCTAGTGATAAGGTGGTGATGTGTTCTTCAGGGAGAGGAGGTTCAACTTTTGGATTTGGTATTGATGTCGGCGTCCCCGACAGATGTTGTGTTTCTAAACGCCCTTTTGATGGTAGTTTCATTGGAATTTTCGTTATTCTAGCTGCCGGGGCAGTGATGCTATGCTTCGTCTGTCCTATCTTTGCTTTCTTTTTTGCTACCTAGACCGATGCGAGGAGGTTAGTAAGATCCTCTTTAGTGAAGAGAAGCTTATCCTTGTCATAATCTGTGAGATCCGGTAGGGGAAATAGTGTCCTAGAAGACTTTACTGTAGGGAAAAAGATGTAGTGCAGCTTAGCATCCTTTTCCTTAATGATGTATGAATTCTTTAAAGTCTGCTCGTTGGTAAGGATGTCGCCATTGATCTCCGTGCATCTGGGCAATAGTCTATCCATCTTTAGATAATGCAGAATTGAGGTTATGTGTCCCCCGACACATACTTCTTTCCCAAGGGCATAAGCTATGTGCTGGTGTATCAATTGCCATCCTATGTTGACCAAAAACCCATTAAGGACGGACCAGAGGACGAAAAGATCGGAAATGTTAACATTTCCGCCCTCTGTCCTGGGGAAGAGTGTGCCTGTGATGATTTTGTATAGAGTGCACACCAACCCAGAATGGATATTAGAGGCCTTGCAGGTCTTTGCCTCAAAGGTTGGGATCCCTGTCAGGGATTTCCAGAAGATGTGTTTGTTGAACTGGGAGCTATCGGCGCCTACAACTTTGGCTTTTCCCAACTGCTCCTTGTTGTCTATAAAAATTTCATTGAGGAGATTTTCTGTTATGACAACATTGTTGTCGAAGAGTTTGGTGACCAACCTGCGGTCACCTACGTCTCTTGATCTGTCCATTATGTCCACTGTTTCTTTGTGGAGGAAGGTGAAAAATTCAGTTGTTGGCTCAACATAAAAATTCTCTGTGACAAAGCGAAGTCTTGCGAGGTTGACATTGTCGAGTAAGGTGAGGATTCTGTCATAAATCCCCATCTTTTTCAGTATGCTGAGCAGACATACTTTGTCGGCTTCAGCACTTTGTCGAATGATGGAAGGGTGTGGATGAATAGGTTTGTTGGTGGTGGTGCTATAGTGGTGATGGTGGAGAAAACATGAATAGTGGTGGTGGAAGGAGTGGTGATGGTAGTGGTGGTAGTGGTTGATGGAATGTATCCCGCTGGGGTTTGTTCCCTAGTAGTGGCAGGGTGGACCTACTTCCTTGCCCGTTTCTTTATAGGTTGTTCTTTGGCAACTTCCTGGGCCTTCCTTTTTCCTTTGGACTTTGTAGTTGGGGATTCCTCCTCGGGTGTTGGCTCATATTCTGAGAATTCATCACTGGAAGAAATTTCTTCCACTTCTTCATCAGGATCCTCAGTTAAACACATGTTGATGTGGTCAATTTCATTCATGATCGCGAGTAGGTTGACTTTTGGTGGGATCTGTCCATTCGTGTCGTAGATGTCAATGACCTTCTGGAGTTTGGCATGTTCTTGTATCAGTCTCTCGCTTGTACAGAAGGGAGCATCATCGGTTCCGGTGGATTCTTTTGCGGGTGATGCCATATCTGAAAAATTAGCAGAAAATCGTGTGTTGAAAGGATTTGAATTTGCAAAGATAACATGTTTATTAAAAGAAAAAGTTACATTATGTTAGTGTTAATGTTTTTAGGTTTTAGCGGAATCCAAATAGTTTCAAGACCATTTGGCTTCAAATAGTTTTAGGACCATTTGGATCCAAATGGTTTGAGGACCGTTTGGCTCTCAACAGTTTGAGGACCGTTTGGCTCCAAACGGTTTTCAGGACCGTTTGGGTCCAAACGGTTTGAGGACTGTTTGGCTCCAAACGGTGGAAACCGCGAGGAAGGTGGAATGCCAAGGTCGTCGATTGTTGGTTAAAAAGGTGGTAGAAGTAGAAAAAGATGGCAGTGACGCGTGTGTTAGCGGATAACGAGAACCCCGTCGACGACACAACATTGGCGACGACAGAAACAAAACAGTGAGGTACCATAGAAAATGGCAATGGTGATGGTGTCAAGCTGCTGGTTCACCTTGCTCTGCGATGGTGACTCTGACGGTGATAAGCTTCGTGAAAATACGCAGGGAAGATGGCGACGTTGTCGGAGATAGTGGCAGAGAGAGCAGGCGTCATGAGTTGCGCAGGAGCGAGAAACGGAAGGGATGAAATAGTTCTCACGTGAGGGTTTAGGGAGTTCAAGGTTTTAGAGGAGGAAACATGGAGGGGTTGGGGTTATATTTATAGGATATGGGGGGCATTAAAAATTCCCAAGGTCAAACAGTTTTGAGACCTTTGGGGTCCAAATGGTTTCAAGACCGTTTGGGTTCCAAGCGGTTTCGAGACTGTTTGGGTTCCAAATAGTTTCAAGACCATTTGGGTTCCAAGCGGTTTTGAGACCATTTGGGTTCCAAACAGTTTCAAGACTGTTTGGGACCACACGGTTTCGAGATTGTTTTAGGATCAAATGGTTTCGAAACCTTGAGGTGAAGATTTAATTGGATTTTATATTTTTATGTTTGTTTTGGTTATTTATGTGAATTATATATTTTTAGATTAAAGATGATAAACCTAAATCAAACAAAGAGAAGGAAAATTAAAAACTATGTGTGACAACCTCGATTTTCTCTCTCCTCTATTGTACTCCTCTCTCATCAAGTGTGTATTATTCAATTTGATTTTTAAATATAGAATTGGATGGTTGTGATACTCCAATTTGGCAACTACCATGATTAGTTTTGCAAGGTGCAACTTTAATTTGTACTTTTAACTAAGCATCTTGCTATATCATGTCACCTTCTTGAATTTAATTTTTGAATCTCAAAAATATGATCTTTTGTCTTTCTAATACGAACCAAAATGTAGTGGATTCAATTACGAATCCAAGGACACAAAAATCAACCCAATCAGACCTTTGTAGCATGAGTTATGAAAGATTGAAGATGCTTGTTTCACCTTGATTTTAGGTGCTTTGTTTCCTTGCTTGCTTGTTGGGCCGGCCTATCCATGGGCCCAGCCAATTTAGTGCCCTTACGTGCCCCACTTCCTTTCTCGTTCTTGAAAGCTTAAGGCAAGGAGTCGCCGCCCTCCTTCCTTTCCAAACCAGACAACGTAAGGATGCTCAGATTCGCTAGAACCTAAACCCTAGCCCTCTGTGTTGCTTTATAAACCCATCTGGTCTAACCCTAGTCCCCCTTGTCTCCTTTTTCCCCCTTGTTTGCTCGAGCCGACAGCCACCTTCTCCCTTTCTTCTGCTTCCTTACTTCTTGTTCTTTAGGAGGGGGGACGAATCAGTAACCTCAAGTCCGTTTCATCACTTCGTGCACCCCTCAATCCGGGTCCTTCTCCCTGGGCTCCCTCGCCGTTTATGCTGCTCAAGTGCAGCAGCCGTGATCACAAGGACAGACCTCGTCCTCACTCCTCACCATGGCACGACCCTATGATGGCGGTACAGCAACCAGAAAAGCTCCTGGAGCCGAGGGAATCCCGCAACCCTTTTTGGCTCATCTTCGGCGCCACCCAACGCCACTAGCTGCCTCGACGTCGCCCTTCCTATTCGCACCTTGGGCGCCATGGCAGATTGGATAGCGGGAAGTGGCTCCCCTATTCCAGCCCCAGAACAGGGGATCGCGAGGAGGGGGAAGACGCCCGCTTGGGCTTGGACCAGTAAGGCCGGAGGCCCAGCATCCATGGGCGGCCAAGGCCCAGTCAAGGGACAGAAATTGTAGCTAAAAGTAAGGAATAGTTCCCCTTTTCAAGATCAATCTTTTGAATATGATATCTCCTAGTTCCTTTATCCAAAGTATGCAAATTATATATCAAATTGATCAGCTATACGAGACCTACCATTTGGACATGGTTCCAGGCCCTAAATCTATTATTTGTTCCCTAATTTCTTGAAATGATAACTTTATCCATGTTGAGTTCATTCAATGCATCTAGGTGATAAAACCTAAACCTTTAATGACCATCTATCTTCCTAATCATGAAATCAGAATCTTTAATACATCTTTGATCTATATGAGGGCCCTAATTGACCCTTTGTTCATGACTGACCTCAATTGTACTTATGTGCCCACTTTGAACTATAATGTTGAACGTTGCCTAGATCACTAATCTTGTTTCTAGTGGACAACTACCTAATTTTGGAATATGTTTATTATGACCTAATGTTGCTGATCTAAACCATGTTTGACGATGGGTTCTCCTACCTTGATGATCTTTGACCTTAATTAGTCTATTGTGAGTCGTTTGACCCTAGAATGCATGTAAATGCCTTAAATCTTGTCAAACCCACTTGAAACCTCGAAAGCATATGAAACTTGAATCACACCATCAGGTTGACCTCTAGATCAACACAATATCATATAACGACCCAATAAGCAACTTGGAACCCATCTTGGCCAAAACCATAAAATACATTTATATAGGGTTAATGATGAGAATCTAATGCATATATGTAATCTTGTTGATTAATCAGGTTTGGCATATGGCTAGATGGTGAAGGATATGTGAGGTTGTGAAATCTCTGAATCAGGTATGGGCCTTATCTAGTTATATGATTATCGATTTCTTGCTTGAAAAGACATATATTGTATGCTTGTTTATCTATTTTCTCAAAGATTGCCATGTAGTATTGATATGTCATACTCGATGTTTGCTTCGTCTGTTTTATAACTTGAACACATATATATATGGAACTCCATTATAATATTGTTGATAAAGGGCTCTTGGTTACGACCTTGAGGTCCCTCTCGTATAAAAGGGTAGCTAAGCTTGAGCACCCTTACGGACCCGTCCGACGGGAAGATGGTCAAAGGCCTTAAACATGTTTGATATTGATATTGTTGGTATAATGGAGTGAAATGACATAAAATATGGTTTCGCATTTGTTAAACAATTAACTTGTTTATTCTTGTTCGTTTAGTCTTAAAATCTTTTCAAAATTATGCAAAACTTATATATATGTGTATCTTTCAGCCCCATACTCAACACCTCGTGTGTTGACCCATTTTTCGTATGTTGTTTTTAGGTTCAGAGATGGCTAGAAAGTTGATGGGCTTGGTGAGCTATGCTAGGTGTACTTGTTGTAAGATCCAGATATAGTATACATGAGCAGACTTGTACAAAGTGACTTTAGAAATATGTAACTGAATTCATGAATATAATGCATTTTGTATAATTCATATTTGTTGAATGTTGAGACTGTATTGGTGCCTTTATCTTGTTATCTGTTCATGTGTTCTAAGATTTACGCTTCCGCATTCCGCCTTTGGTATACGTTTGGTTCATGGGACTGGGATTCTGGCTCCGTGACAGATGGTATCAGAGCATGAACAATAACTACACCAAACATTTCTCACATGAAACACAAACTAAGCTCACCCTACATCTCAACCCTAGAAACTTAATAAGATATCCTTGTGGATTAGGTTGACTTAGCCTCTAGGTTAGAACCTAGATGTTTTAGAACTAGGTGTAGACTTGTGTAAGTTACCTCCCTAGACATGATTCGCGACATGTGCTTAGGATGTCTACACAAGTGTGCACCATGTTCTTACTAGTTCTCTAGGTGTCATGATACTAGACTGCCTAATGAGTGTGGTAACTCGTTTTGGTTTTGGTTTTATTCGAATGGAGTATGGTGGTTTTCATCTCTCCTGTTTAAACGTTGGAGAAAACATATTTCAAGTATTATTATATGTACATATGAAAAATGTTACCACACTCAGAAAGGCAGTGAGTTTCCATGCAACCTAGAAGAAAGAGATGTAACATCAAGTCTAGATGAGAGAGTTTAGATGATAGTGATAATCTCTAGAGTTGTCTAGAGCCATGATATAGGTTAGACAAGTGAAAAACCTAGAAACCTAAGATGATGATTATGATATTGATGATTATGTTGATGTTTTATAGGACCCAATATGTTTGAGGAAGGTTAAGTATGTTTGACGATATGAGATGAGTTTGACCATGAAACCCTAGCTAGACCTAGCACCTTATATGATACATACCACTTGGTTGATGTGCTAAACATAGCTAGTGGGTTGACATGCTTTCTTGTACCTAGTCTTGTATGTGTGGAGATATGATATATGGTTCAAGACCAACACGGGCCTCAATCTCTTTACAAAGGAAGACCTCTAGCATGGGACATATGAATATTGTGACATGTTGATATAAGTTGACCCGTACCGGGAAAAGGTTATAGTACCTAAACTCCAAAATATTTGAAATATTGAATAATATGAATGATGAAATACTTGATGATGAGTCCCTAGCTAGAATACTTCTAAGTATATGAGTTGAGTGACCTAGTGGACGGTTTCCTTGAAAATGTTGAACCCTAGATTTCCTATGAAAATATCTAACCCTAGAGAAAGAGGAAATTGAATATTTGATGCTTGATATATAGGTGAGGGAGATTTCCCAAGACCTAAGATGATGTATATGATGTGTGATATCTATGATGAGCCTCATACTTGGGTTAGTAATTGTATATAAAGGAGTCTAGTGGTTACCCTTGTTTCTCGAAAGATGGGTAGAAATTTTTGTTATGAGTAGAAGTTTGTGGTTAACTAGATACAAGTGAGAAAGATTACAAAACCTCGATATTGATGATAATGTTGTTCCTCGGATGATGCTTGATACATGAAATATCTCACTTATGTTTAAAAACTGATATATGCTAGATGATCACTCACATAACATGAAATCATACCATACATGAAAGATATAGTTTTGAAATCATGATCTAGATATGATGTCATAAGATCTTAGCTTGAACAATCATAGGTAACATACCCAATATCACACCCAAGTGAAAACAAACCAACTCGATATGTTACTCTTGGGGTGATACCTTGAATAAATAGGATGAATAAATTGCTTAAATTCAGATCCAAAATGAGAAAGAATGAACATGATTGGGTAAAGTTGGTTGAATTTTGGGGGAAAAGTGAAAACATGCATAAAACCTAGAGTAAAGATGAGATACAAACTCGATGATAGTCTTGTTTGAAGCCATGACCACAAACAAAATCGTTTGAGAATTGATAACACAGATTTTGATGATACCCTTTGGTCTCATATAAAAATATGAACAAAAACCCTAATGTGTGGACACTAAGGGATGGGTAAACCCTAATGTTGTGATGATGTAGTAATACAACATTTGAGTACAAAGTAATATGTACACAAATGAGATGAGTACACCTTTAATGATGATAACCAAAGTGTACACCCTATTGTAGGGAATGACTTTGACTCTTAACTATGATCTTGGATGAATTTCGAGGACGAAATTCCTTGTAAGGAGGGAAGGATGTGACAACCTCGATTTTCTCTCTCCTCTATTGTACTCCTCTCTCATCAAGTGTCTCTTATTCAATTTGATTTTTAAATATAGAATTTGATGGTTGTGATACTCCAATTTGGCAACTACCATGATCAGTTTTGCAAGGTGCAACTTTAATTTGTACTTTTAACTAAACATCTTGCTATATCATGTCACCTTCTTGAATTTAATTTTTGAATCTCAAAACTATGATCTTTTGTCTTTCTAATACAAACCACAATGTAGTGGATTCAATTATGAATCCTAGGACACAAAAATCAACCCAATCAGACCTTTGTAGCATGAGTTATGAAAGATTGAAGATGCTTGTTTCACCTTGATTTTAGGTGCTTTGTTTCCTTGCTTGCTTGTTGGGCCGGCCTATCCATGGGCCCAGCCAATTCAGTGCCCTTACGCGCCCCACCCCCTTTCTCGTTCTTGAAAGCTTAAGGCAAGGAGTCGCCGCCCTCCTTCCTTTCCAAACCAGACAATGTAAGGATGCTCAGATTCGCTAGAACCTAAACCCTAGCCCTCTGTGTTGCTTTATAAACCCATATGGTCTAACCCTAGTCCCCCTTGTCTCCTTTTTCCCCCTTGTTTGCTCGAGCCGCCAGCCACCTTCTCCCTTTCTTCTGCTTCCTTACTTCTTGTTCTGTAGGAGGGGGACGAAGCAGTAACCTCAAGTCCGTTTCATCACTTCGTGCACCCCTCAATCCGGGTCCTTCTCCCTGGGCTCCCTCGCCGTTTATGCTGCTCAAGTGCAGCAGCCGTGATCACAAGGACAGACCTCGTCCTCACTCCTCACCATGGCATGACCCTATGATGGCGGTACAACAACCAGAAAAGCTCCTGGAGCCGAGGGAATCCCGCAACCTTGGCTCATCTTCGGCGCCACCCAACGCCACTAGCTGCCTCGACGTCACCCTTCCTATTCGCACCTCGGGCGCCATGGCAGATTGGATAGCGGGAAGTGGCTCCCCTGTTCCAGCCCCAGAACAGGGGATCGTGAGGAGGGGGAAGACGCCCGCTTGGGCTTGGACCAGTAAGGCCGGAGGCCCAGCACCCATGGGCGGCCAAGGCCCAGTCAAGGGACAGAAATTGTAGCTAAAAGTAAGGAATAGTTCCCCTTTTCAAGATCAATCTTTTGAATATGATATCTCCTAGTTCCTTTATCCAAAGTATGCAAATTATATATCAAATTGATCAGCTAGACGAGACCTACCATTTGGACATGGTTCCAGGTCCTAAATCTATTATTTGTTCCCTAATTTCTTGAAAATGATAACTTTATCCATGTTGAGTTCATTCAATGCATCTAGGTGATAAAACCTGAACCTTTAATGACCATCTATCTTCCTAATCATGAAATCAGAATCTTTAATACATCTTTGATCTATATGAGGGCCCTAATTGACCCTTTGTTCATGACTGACCTCAATTGTACTTATGTGCCCACTTTGAACTATAATGTTGAACGTTGCCTAGATCGCTAATCTTGTTTCTAGTGGACAACTACCTAATTTTGGAATATGTTTATTATGACCTAATGTTGCTGATCTAAACCATGTTTGACGATGGGTTCTCCTACCTTGATGATCTTTGACCTTAATTAGTCTATTGTGAGTCGTTTGACCCTAGAATGCATGTAAATGCCTTAAATCTTGTCATACCCACTTGAAACCTCGAAAGCATATGAAACTTGAATCACACCATCAGGATGACCTCTAGAACAACACAATATCATATAACAACCCAATAAGCAACTTGCAACCCATCTTGGCCAAAACCATAAAACACATTTATATAGGGTTAATGATTTGAATCTAATGCATATATGTAATCTTGTTGATTAATCAGGTTTGGCATATGGATAGATGGTGAAGGATATGTTAGGTTGTGAAATCTATGAATCAGGTATGGGCCTTATCTAGTTATATGATTATCGATTTCTTGCTTGAAAAGACATATATTGTATGCTTGTTTATCTATTTTCTCAAATATTGCCATGTAGTATTGATATGTCATACTCGATGTTTGCTTCGTCTATTTTATAACTTGAACACACATATATATGGAACTCCATTATAATATTGTTGATAAAGGGCTCTTGGTTACGACCTTGAGGTCCCTCTCGTATAAAAGGGTAGCTAAGCTTGAGCACCCTTACGGACCCGTCCGACGGGAAGATGGTCAAAGGCCTTAAACATGTTTGATATTGATATTGTTGGTATAATGGAGTGAAATGACATAAAATATGGTTTCACATTTGTTAAACAATTAACTTGTTTATTCTTGTTCGTTTAGTCTTAAAATCTTTTCAAAATTATGCAAAACTTATATATATGTGTATCTTTCAGCCCCATACTCAACACCTCGTGTGTTGACCCATTTTTCGTATGTTGTTTTTAGGTTCAGAGATGGATAGAAAGTTGATGGGCTTGGTGAGCTATGCTAGGTGTACTTGTTGTAAGATCCAGATATAGTATACATGAGCAGACTTGTACAAAGTGACTTTAGAAATATGTAACTGAATTCATGAATATAATGCATTTTGTATAATTTATATTTGTTGAATGTTGAGACTGTATTGGTGCCTTTATCTTGTTATCTGTTCATGTGTGCTAAGCTTTACGCTTCCGCATTCCGCCTTTGGTATACGTTTGGTTCATGGGACTGGGATTCTGGCTCCGTGATAGATGGTATCAGAGCATGAACAATAACTACACTAAACATTTCTCACATGAAACACAAACTAAGCTCACCCTACATCTCAACCCTAGAAACTTAATAAGATATCCTTGTGGATTAGGTTGACTTAGCCTCTAGGTTAGAACCTAGATGGTTTAGAACTAGGTGTAGACTTGTGTAAGTTACCTCCCTAGACATGATTCGCGACATGTGCTTAGGATGTCTACACAAGTGTGCACCATGTTCTTACTAGTTCTCTAGGTGTCATGATACTAGACTGCCTAATGAGTGTGGTAACTCGTTTTGGTTTTGGTTTTATTCGAATGGAGTATGGTGGTTTTCATCTCTCCTGTTTAAACGTTGGATAAAACATATTTCAAGTATTATTATATGTACATATGAAAAATGTTACCACACTCAGAAAGGCAGTGAGTTTCCATGCAACTTAGAAGAAAGAGATGTAACATCAAGTCTAGATGAGAGAGTTTAGATGATAGTGATAATCTCTAGAGTTGTCTAGAGCCATGATATAGGTTAGACAAGTGAAAAACCTAGAAACCTAAGATGATGATTATGATATTGATGATTATGTTGATGTTTTATAGGACCCAATATGTTTGAGGAAGGTTAAGTATGTTTGACGATATGAGATGAGTTTGACCATGCAACCCTATCTAGACCTAGCACCTTATATGATACATACCACTTGGTTGATGTGCTAAACATAGCTAGTGGGTTGACATGCTTTCTTGTACCTAGTCTTGTATGTGTGGAGATATGATATATGGTTCAAGACCAACATGGGCCTCAATCTCTTTACAAAGGAAGACCTCTAGCATGGGACATATGAATATTGTGACATGTTGATATAAGTTGACCCGTACCGGGAAAAGGTTGTAGTACCTAAACTCCAAAATATTTGAAATATTGAATAATATGAATGATGAAATACTTGATGATGAGTCCCTAGCTAGAATACTTCTAAGTATATGAGTTGAGTGACCTAGTGGACGGTTTCCTTGAAAATGTTGAACCCTAGATTTCCTATGAAAATATCTAACCCTAGAGAAAGAGGAAATTGAATATTTAATGCTTGATATATAGGTGAGGGAGATGTCCCAAGACCTAAGATGATGTATATGATGTGTGATATCTATGATGAGCCTCATACTTGGGTTAGTAATTGTATATAAAGGAGTCTAGTGGTTACCCTTGTTTCTCGAAAGATGGGTAGAAATTTTTGTTATGAGTAGAAGTTTGTGGTTAACTAGATACAAGTGAGAAAGATAACAAAACCTCGATATTGATGATAATGTTGTTCCTCGGATGATGCTTGATACATGAAATATCTCACTTATGTTTAAAAACTGATATATGCTAGATGATCACTCACATAACATGAATCATACCATACATGAAAGATATAGTTTTGAAATCATGATCTAGATATGATGATGTCATAAGATCTTAGCTTGAACAATCAGAGGTAACATACCCAATATCACACCCAAGTGAAAACAAACCAACTCGATATGTTACTCTTGGGGTGATACCTTGAATAAATAGGATGAATAAATTGCTTAAATTCAGATCCAAAATGAGAAAGAATGAACATGATTGGGTAAAGTTGGTTGAATTTTGGGGGAAAAGTGAAAACATGCATAAAACCTAGAGTAAAGATGAGATACAAACTCGATGATAGTCTTGTTTGAAGCCATGACCACAAACAAAATCGTTTGAGAATTGATAACACAGATTTTGATGATACCCTTTGGTCTCATATAAAGATATGAACAAAAACCCTAATGTGTGGACACTAAGGGATGGGTAAACCCTAATGTTGTGATGATGTCGTAATACAACATTCGAGTACAAAGTAATATGTACACAAATGAGATGAGTACACCTTTAATGATGATAACCAAAGTGTACACCCTATTGTAAGGAATGACTTTGACTCTTAACTATGATCTTGGATGAATTTCGAGGACGAAATTCCTTGTAAGGAGGGAAGGATGTGACAACCTCGATTTTATCTCTCCTCTATTGTACTCCTCTCTCATCAAGTGTCTCTTATTCAATTTGATTTTTAAATATAGAATTGGATGGTTGTGATACTCCGATTTGGCAACTACCATGATCAGTTTTGCAAGGTGCAACTTTAATTTGTACTTTTAACTAAACATCTTGCTATATCATGTCACCTTATTGAATTTAATTTTTGAATCTCAAAACTATGATCTTTTGTCTTTCTAATACGAACCACAATGTAGTGGATTCAATTACAAATCCAAGGACACAAAAATCAACCCAATCAGACCTTTGTAGCATGAGTTATGAAAGATTGAAGATGCTTGTTTCACCTTGATTTTAGGTGCTTTGTTTCCTTGCTTGCTTGTTGGGCCGGCCTATCCATGGGCCCAGCCAATTCAGTGCCCTTACGTGCCCCACCCCCTTTCTCGTTCTTGAAAGCTTAAGGCAAGGAGTCGCCGCCCTCCTTCCTTTCCAAACCAGACAACGTAAGGATGCTCAGATTCGCTAGAACCTAAACCCTAGCCCTCTGTGTGGCTTTATAAACCCATCTGGTCTAACCCTAGTCCCCCTTGTCTCCTTTTTCCCCCTTGTTTGCTCGAGCCGCCATCCACCTTCTCCCTTTCTTCTGCTTCCTTACTTCTTGTTCTGTAGCAGGGGGGACGAAGCAGTAACCTCAAGTCCGTTTCATCACTTCGTGCACCCCTCAATCTGGGTCCTTCTCCCTGGGCTCCCTCGCCGTTTATGCTGCTCAAGTGCAGCAGCCGTGATCACAAGGACAGACCTCATCCTCACTCCTCACCATGGCACGACCCTATGATGGCGGTACAGCAACCAGAAAAGCTCCTGGAGCCGAGGGAATCGCGCAACCCTTTTTGGCTCATCTTCGGCGCCACCCAACGCCACTAGCTGCCTCGACGTCGCCCTTCCTATTCGCACCTCGGGCGCCATGGCAGATTGGATAGCGGGAATTGGCTCCCCTGTTCCAGCCCCAGAACAGGGGATCGCGAGGAGGGGGAAGACGCCCGCTTGGGCTTGGACCAGTAAGGCCGGAGGCCCAGCACCCATGGGCGGCCAAGGCCCAGTCAAGGGACAGAAATTGTAGCTAAAAGTAAGGAATAGTTCCCCTTTTCAAGATCAATCTTTTGAATATGATATCTCCTAGTTCCTTTATCCAAAGTATGCAAATTATATATCAAATTGATCAGCTAGACGAGACCTACCATTTGGACATGGTTCCAGGTCCTAAATCTATTATTTGTTCCCTGATTTCTTGAAAATGATAACTTTATCCATGTTGAGTTCATTCAATGCATCTAGGTGATAAAACCTGAACCTTTAATGACCATCTATCTTCCTAATCATGAAATCAGAATCTTTAATACATCTTTGATCTATATGAGGGCCCTAATTGACCCTTTGTTCATGACTGACCTCAATTGTACTTATGTGCCCACTTTGAACTATAATGTTGAACGTTGCCTAGATCGCTAATCTTGTTTCTAGTGGTCAACTACCTAATTTTGGAATATGTTTATTATGACCTAATGTTGCTGATCTAAACCATGTTTGACAATGGGTTCTCCTACCTTGATGATCTTTGACCTTAATTAGTCTATTGTGAGTCGTTTGACCCTAGAATGCATGTAAATGCCTTAAATCTTGTCATACCCACTTGAAACCTCGAAAGCATATGAAACTTGAATCACACCATCAGGATGACCTATAGATCAACACAATATCATATAACGACCCAATAAGCAACTTGGAACCCATCTTGGCCAAAACCATAAAATACATTTATATAGGGTTAATGATGAGAATCTAATGCATATATGTAATCTTGTTGATTAATCAGGTTTGGCATATGGCTAGATGGTGAAGGATATGTTAGGTTGTGAAATCTCTGAATCAGGTATGGGCCTTATCTAGTTATATGATTATCGATTTCTTGCTTGAAAAGACATATATTGTATGCTTGTTTATCTATTTTCTCAAATATTACCATGTAGTATTGATATGTCATACTCGATGTTTGCTTCGTCTGTTTTATAACTTGAACACATATATATATGGAACTCCATTATAATATTGTTGATAAAGGGCTCTTGGTTACGACCTTGAGGTCCCTCTCGTATAAAAGGGTAGCTAAGCTTGAGCACCCTTACGGACCCGTCCGACGGGAAGATGGTCAAAGGCCTTAAACATGTTTGATATTGATATTGTTGGTATAATGGAGTGAAATGACATAAAATATGGTTTCACATTTGTTAAACAATTATCTTGTTTATTCTTGTTCGTTTAGTCTTAAAATCTTTTCAAAATTATGCAAAACTTATATATATGTGTATCTTTCAGCCCCATACTCAACACCTCGTGTGTTGACCCATTTTTCGTATGTTGTTTTTAGGTTCAGAGATGGCTAGAAAGTTGATGGGCTTGGTGAGCTATGCTAGGTGTACTTGTTGTAAGATCCAGATATAGTATACATGAGCAGACTTGTACAAAGTGACTTTGGAAATATGTAACTGAATTCATGAATATAATGCATTTTGTATAATTTATATTTGTTGAATGTTGAGACTGTATTGGTGCCTTTATCTTGTTATCTGTTCATGTGTGCTAAGCTTTACGCTTCCGCATTCCGCCTTTGGTATACGTTTGGTTCATGGGTCTGGGATTCTGGCTCCGTGACACTATGATACTCATGTCTGGGGTTGCCTCCCAAGTAGCACCTGGGTTTTACGTGGTTGGCCCGATGGAAATCCGGTTTGGTTATGTCGATGCTGAGGGATCATGGATCTCAATAATCTGTCTTGGTATTTTGTATGCTGGTGTATAGTATCTCTTCAATCTGTGGCCATTAACGGTCTTTTCTCCCCATTATTGTCAAGGATGATGACTGCTCCGGTGGGGTAGATGTGTTTAATTGTGAATGGTCCAGACCACTTTGTGCGGAGTTTTCCAGGAAACATTTTAAGTCTAGAATTGAAGAGAAGGACCTTATCTCCGATAGCAATGTCTTTTCTCTGGAGGTGGCCATTGTGACACATCTTGGTTTTTTCTTTATAGATTCTAGCACTATGATAGGATGTCATTATAAGCTTCTCAAGTTCTTGTAACTGGAGTTGTCTGTATTCTCCAGCACTTTTAAAATCAAAATTCAGTTGTTTAATGGCCCACCAGGCCTTATGTTCCAGCTCAACTAGAAGATGGCATTATTTCCCATATACCAGTCAGAACGGGGTTGTTCCAATAGACGTTTTATAAGTTGTGCGGTAATCCCAGAGGGCATTAGGAAGCTTGGTGGACCAATCAGTACGATGTCTATTGACTATTTTTTTTCTAAAATTGCTTTCAACTGTCTGTTCGAAACTTCGACTTGGCCACTAGTTTGTGGATGGTAAGGTGAGACCTTATGGTTGACTCCATATTTTTTTAAGAGGGCTTCAAAGCTTCTTTCCAGAAAGTGGGTCCCACCGCCTGATATGATAGTTCGGGGGACTCCGAATCTGGGGAAAATGATATCTTTGAACATTTTGATGATTGGTTTTAAATCGCTAGAAACTGTGGGTGTAGCTTTTACCCATTTTGAGACATAATCTACAGCGAACAATATGTATGAAAATCCATAGTAAGAGGGGAAGGGACCCATGTAGTCTATTCCCCAAACATCAAAAAGTTTGATTTCTTGCCACAAAGTTGACATTTATTGCACGATCTTACAAAATCATGGGAATCTCTTGGTATTGTTGGCCAAAAGAAACCTGATTGTAGAAATTTTAGGGCGGTCTTTTTCAAACTCATGTGTCCCCCAGTGGGGCCAAAATGACAATGCTCTAAGACAGGAGTAATTTCCTCTTCTGGTATGCAACGAAGGAAAAGTTTGCCTGTACATAGACGAAAAAGATAGGGTTCATCCCAGTAGTATTGCTTAACATCATGGAGGAATTTCTTTTTATCGTGGTGAGACGAAGATGGATGGATGATTCTTGTAGCCAGATAGTTCACTATGTCGGCACACCAGGGGAATTTGGTGGTAATTTTCGTAAGTTGGTCGTCAGGGAGGGATTCTCAGATAGGTACATTGTCGTCATCTTGATATTCGATGTGACTTAGGTGGTCAACGATGACATTTTCCACTCCACTCTTATTTTTTATTTCAATATCAAATTCTTGCAGCATTAATACCCATCGGATGAGTTTGGGTTTCACATCCTATTTTCGAATAAGATATTTGATGGAAGAGTGATCTGTATATACTACGACCTTCGATCCAATTAGATAGGAATGAAATGTTTCAAAAGAGTAGATGATGGCTATGAATTCCTTTTCAATAGTAGTATAATTCCTTTGCACCTCATCTAACGTATTGGATGCATAGTATATTACATATGGCTTTTTGTCTATTTTTTGTCCTAGCGCTGCCCCTATGGCATAGTCGCTAGCGTCACACATTATTTCAAATGGTTGTGACCAGTCAGGTGCTCTTAGAATGGGTGCTGAGATTAGAGCATTCTTCAAAGTTGTAAAGCTATGTAGGCATTCCTGGTCAAAGTTCAAAGCAACATCCTTGGTCAGTAGGTATGTCATAGGTTTTGCTATTTTCAAGAAGTCTTTGATAAATCTTCAGTAGAACCCGACGTGTCCCAAGAAGGCTTGCACTCCCCTTATGTCTTTGGGTGGTGACAACTTTGAGATGACATCCATTTTTACCTTGTCTACTTTGATTCTTCTTTCTCTTACTCAATGTCCGAGGACAACACCTTCGATCACCATAAAGTGACATTTTTTCCAGTTAAGGATAAGGTTTGTTTCCTCACATCTCTGTAGGACTTTACTTAGGTTGAGAAGACATTTGTCAAAAGAATTCCAATATATTGAAAAATTGTCCATAAACACCTCCATAATTGTTTTGGTTAGACCCGCGAAGATAGCAATCATGAACCTTTGGAAGGTTGCAGGTGCATTGCAGAGCCCGAAGGGCATACTTCTGAAGGAATATGTTCTAAAAGGACAAGTAAATGTCATTTTTTCTTGATCTTCAGGGTGAATTGGTATTTGGTAAAACCTAGAATATCCTTCGAGGTAGCAGAAATTTTTTTGGTGGGCTAGCCACTCAAGGACTTCATCAAGGAAGGGTAAGGGAAAATGGTCTTTCCTTGTTAACTTGTTCAGTTTTCTGTAATCTATTCACATTCTCCAACCAGTAATGATTCTTGTAGGTACTAGTTAATTTTTATCGTTTAAGACAAAAGTGGTTCCCCCCCTTTTTAGGGACCACTTGAACAGGACTAACCCATTGAGAATCATAAATTGGATAGATAATACCTGCTTTCAAGAGTTTAAGAACTTTGAGGTGAACTACCTCTTTCAGATTTGGGTTCAATTTTTTTTGTGCTCCCTCGAGGGTTTGAATTCTTCTGTCATAGGTAGTTTATGCATACATAGAGCTGGGTTTGTGCCTGTTAAGTCAGTCATTTTGTACCCAATTGCTTTCTTGTGCTTTCTTAATTCATTGAGAAGCCTCTCTTCCTGATCGTCATTCAAAGAGGAGCTAATGATAACTGGACATAATTTTCCTTCATCTAGGAAGACATGTTTGAGCCGAGTTGGTAGAGTTTTCATTTCCGGGGCTTTGGGTATTTCTTTTGTCTCTAATATGGAGTCTGATTTCAGTTCTTCAAAAGTGGCTTCCGAGACTTTTTCAGCCTACTCCAAGTATTGCAGGCATTGCTGAACTAACTCGTTGCTTGAAAATTCAGCTTCCAGATTTATTGGAGCGTCCTCTAGGGAATCTGCTGGTTCTGGATTTGCTTGCTTGAATTGAGACATTTTATCAATAGCTTCAAGAAAAAAGACCTCTTCGTGGATACTAGGGCTCTTCAGGCTGTTGAAAACCCTGAACTGAACAATTTCTTTACCCAACCTCAATGTCATTGTGTCAGACTCGACATCAGTTAATCCTCTAGCTGTGGCGAGGAAAGGTCTACCGAAAATTATTGGGTATCTTAGGTCTTCTTTTATATCCATAATGACAAAATCACAAGGGACATAAGAGTCCCTCCCCACTCTTACTGGAATATCTTCAATGATTCCCAGGGGTGCAGTAATGATGGAATCGACGAGCTGGATGGTCATTGTTATAGGGAATAAGTCTATAAACCCCAATCTTTTGCACATGGAAAATGGCATAATTGATATGTTGGCTCCCAAGTCGGCCAATCCCTTTTTACAAGAAGTATTCCCAATAGAGCATTGTATGCCAAAGGAGCCAGGGTCCTTCTATTTTTTTAGCATTTTATTCAAAATGATATCAGAGGTGGTTTGGGCTAGCTTGACAGTTGCATGCTCCTCTGTCATATATTTCTTTGACAGCAAGGTCTTCAGATATTTGGACCAGGATGGGATTTTAGATAAGGCGTCGAGAAAAGGAATATCAACGTAAAGTTTCTTCATTGCCTCTTTGAATTTCTGGAATCTAGAGACTAGTCTAGTTTCCTTTATCCTACCATGATAGGGTATCCTTGTCTTATATTGTGGAACCTCTAGTTCTTTGGGACCTTGTTCCTTTTCTTTCCTCTCTTCAGCATCTTGACCTGATTCTTCTATTGGGATGATTTCAGTTACATCCCCGTCTTCTTGATTAATCGATATAACTTCAGTGTGAGCATGACCAGACCTTGTTGTAACAACATTTAATTGATCTGGTATATGTTGTTCGTGTCTTGGATTTGTTTCTGGTTGGCCAGTAAAAGTGCCTAATGGAGGTTTTATCTGAGCTGCTATCTGTGCTAACTGAGTTTCCATGGCTTTTTGTTGGGCCTGTTGGTTAGCCAGCATGGTTTGCTGAGATTGCATCTTTTTCTTTATCAAGGATAGTTCATCAATCCGTTGTGGTGGGGAATTCTTCTATTGAAATTGAGTGAGTTGCTGCTGCCCTTGAAGTGGTTGTTGTTGAGGCACCGACAACTGAGGTTGCTACAACTGTTGTAGCTGAGTTTGTTGTAATTGCGGGTGCAGAGGAGGGTGAGTATACTGGTAGTAAGCGGAGGGATTTCTTGGGTAGTTGGATCTTTGGAATTTGTTTCTAAGATTCCCTTGATTTTGGTTGTAGTTTCTTTGAAATCCAGGTGGTAGTCTGTTGGAGGATCCACCTTGTGTTTGATGTTGCGGGTTAGCAGTCCCCGCAGGATTTCCATATTGAAAACTAGGATAATTTCTTGGTTGATTTGGATTGTAGTAAGCTTGTCCTGGTATGGAATGAATGGAATTTACTTGTTCTGGCATTTGATCCTCAATGTGTTCAATGATCGACTCATACTGCGGTTCAGGTAGTTGCAAATCCATCATTACATTGTACATAAGACCACATGATAATGTGGGATGATCTGATGCATGATAGGCCTCACAAGTTCCTGTGGCTGCTTTAGCTTGTTGGGGGTTCTTCTTTCTGTCAGACTCCCCAAATAATGCTTTGAGGGCTTGTTGTTTGTTGGCTATGATAATCAAAGCTTCAACTATAACTTTCATTTCTGTAGATTCTTCATCTTTACAAACCTTTAGAACTCCTCGTGTGGTCGCCTTCCTCCAATTGGATTGATTTCTACTCCAAGAGTGAAGATTCTCTAGGCGTCTTCATAGTTTTGTCTCATAAAGTTTCCTCCAGATGTGGAATCTAAGAACTTTTTTATTTCATCACTTACTTCCCTGTAAAAAGTTTCTATGAGTTGATTTTGTGAGATTCCATGGTGAGGGAATTTCCTCAAGAGTTCTTTAAACCTTTCCCATGAGTCAGCCAGTGACACTCCCAGTAGTTGAAGGAATTGGTTGATTTGCCCTCTGATTTGGTAGGTTAGTGAAGGTGGGAAGAATTTCTCCAAGAACTTCTCTCTAAGGGAGCCCAGGTGGTGATTGGCTCCCCGCCCAAAGAATTGTACCAACTTAATGCTCTTCTAGACAAGGTGAAATTGAAGTGTCTAAGCATGACTGCATCCATGGTTGTTCCAGCTTGTGGTACCAACCTACAAAGAGCCATAAACCTCTTCAAATGGTCCATGCAGTCATCTCCGACACTTCTAGGAAATGAGATGCCCTGCATTATTTGGATCCATTGTGTCCTAATCTCAAAATTCGGTGTGTCGATGAGTGGTGGTTGGACTGGATGGTTGTCTTTGTAGATCTTGGGAATATCATAGTCCCTTAGTTGCTTGCGCCTTATCAACAGTTGCACAACAGCCTTGGCTGCTTTATTCTCAGCACGAATGCTGGCTTTCTCTTCAGCCCGAACTTTAGCCTGAACTTGGGCGCGTGTGTCGGCGATGAGTTGCGCTCACTGGGATGCTATGGTAGCGTTGACCCTTTCCATCACTAGTGCAGCTTGATGTTGATCTTCAGCCATTTGTCTAGCTCTTTGACAATTAAGTCTAATGCGGCGGTGGAAACTTCTCTCTACCTCATAGTCATACTCTGGATCAAGGGAGAATCTGAGATTATGCGTTGGTTGCATACACATATTCTACCTGAGTAGAGGAAGAAGCACACTTTTCAGATGATGCGGGAGATATGATGAAATCTAGGGAATATGGAGTAATTTAAAAAAAAATTATAAAACCCTAACCAACTAACAAGGCGATAAATGAAATTAAAACGTTCTGTTGTCCCCAGGAATGACGCAAATTTTTGATGGAGCTTCCACTTGCGTGGAATTGCATGCACCACTAAAAATCCTAAATATAGTAAATCTTCAGGTTTAGCCTTGCTTATACTAGATTAAGAACTCCACCCACGTATGCTAGGATACATGGAAGTCTTATCGTAGTATAGTTAAGGGTCGAATCCACAGGATAACAGTCTTGTTGAGATCGACAAGATAAAAAATGTTAGAATTTCACTTAACTCCTTAACAGTTGGTATTTAGATCAAAGAGTTGGTTTTGGTGTTTAAACTAAGTGCAAGTAAAGTAAAAGCAAGAAAGTAAGCAGGAAGATAAATTTAAGGTTGTAAACAATATTAAGGAAGCACTAGGGTGTTATCGGCTTTCTCCACCACTACTCATGGATCAAAACATACATCACAAAAACTTGGCTTGCAAAGAAAAGAGTCGAAACAATTAGTATCTTTGTAGGCTTAGCCTCCTTTCGAAAAACGAACTATGAGAAACGTGGAAGTGTTGCAATACCAACCATCCCCAGACAAATGGTCACTTAATTTGCATCACTCCCCTCACAAAGTGTGTTCCTCGACCCATCAAGGTTGCACTTTCATACGCCAACTGATTCCATTTCATAGTATGAAAGTGCAATGATGGAGGTGAGTTTACTCCACTTCTTGAGAAAGGCTCCTAGATATGGAACCAAACGTACGGTGACGACATACAATCTGGAACCAACAAACAGTCGATATTTGAATCCAAAAGTACAAACATAGACAATTTGCACTAAAAGATAATAGATAAAACAAGTTGGTGATCAAGCAACTAGTATTCATTAAATGATTGATGTTGAACTGGAAAGATAGTGTTTTTCTATTGAAAATTCAATAATTACAATGCATGAAATGAAAACATGGGTAGCGGGGCTACTCCCCGCACCCTAGTGTATAAGACTACTCACTCATGGCAAGAACAAAGAAGGGGGTGAGAAGAGAGAGAGAGCGTCATCTCCACGAAGGAGGGAGGAAGGTCGACCCCTTGGAAAGATATTAAGGAACCACTAGGATACATGGAAGTCTTATCGTAGTATAGTTAAGGGTTGAATCCATAGGACAACAATCTTGTTGAGATCGACAAGATAAGAAAGCGTTAGAATTTCACTTAACTCCTTAACAGTTGGTATTTAGATCAAAGAGTTGGTTTGGTTGTTTAAACTAAGTGCAAGTAAAGTAAAAGCAAGAAAGTAAGCAAGAAGGTAAATTTAAGGTCATAAACAATATTAAGGAACCACTAGGGTGATATCGGCTTTCGCCACCTCTACCCATGGATCAAAACATACATCACAAAAACTTGGCTTGCAAAGAAAAGAGTCTAAACAGTTAGTATCTTTGTAGGCTTAGCCTCCTTTTGATAACTAACTACGAGAAATGTGGAAGCATTGAAATGCCAGCCATCCCCAGATGAATGGTCACTTACTTTGCATCGCTCTCCTCACAACGTGTGTTCTTTGACCCGTCAAGGTTGCACTTTCATACATCAACTGATTCCATTTCATAGTATGAAAGTGAAACGATGGAGGTGAGTTTACTCCACTTTTTGAGAAATGCTCATTGATACCGAACCAAACTTACGGTGACTACATACAATCTGGAACCAACAAACAGTCGATATTCGAATCTAGAAGTACAAACATAGACAATTTGCACTATAAGATAATAGATAACACAAGTTAGTGATCAAGCAACTAGTATTCATTAAACGATTGACGTTGAACTGGAAAGATAGTGTTTTTCTATTGCAAACTCAAGAATTACAATGCATGAAATGAAAACATGGGTAGTGGGGCTACTCCCCGCACCCTAGTGTATAAGACTACTCACTCATGGAAAGAACAAAGAAGGGGGTGAGAAGAGAAAGAGAGCGTCATCTCCACGAAGGAGGGAGGAAGGTCGACCCCTTGGAGAGAGAGAGCAACGATCTTCACACTCCATAGCTTGCTTGATGATAAATCCTCCTCCTCCCACCTTCTTTTTCGATGAGAGAGAAAGTAGCTTAGAGATGGAGTATGGATCTCACACCGGAAGCCTTGGGGCAGTGGATGAAGGATGGAACGTCTTTGAAGTAATAGAGGTAGCCTTTGGACGTCTGAAACAAGATACTTTGTGAGGACCCCTCAAGTCTTATTAATAGGCTTTGAGTGAGGCTCAAACAGTTTGGGGGGTTTGGGCCCAAACAGTCATGAAGACCATTTGGACTCTCTCGGTCTGGAAACCGTTCGAGTCTTCACGATTAAAAAATGTTTACCTTTATTCGATCTTGGGGCCGTTTGAATTTACACGGTCTTGGGACCGTTTGTCCTTCATTCGGTCTTGGGACCGTTTGATGTCCATTCAGTCTCAGGACCATTTGGTGTCCATTCGGTCTCGAGATCATTTGGTGTCTATTCGATCTCAGGACAGTTTGGTGTTCATTCGGTCTCGGGATCATTTGGTGTCCATTCGGTCTTGGGACCGTTTGGTGTCCATTCGGTCTCAGGACTGTTTGGTGTCCATTCGGTCTCGGGACTGTTTGGTTTCCATTCGATCTCGGGACTGTTTGGTGTCCATTCGGTCTTGGGATCATGTGGCTCTGAACGGTCTTGAGACCGTGTGGCTTCGAACGGTCTTGGGACCATTTGGTCTCAAACGGTCTAGGGACCGTTTGGAGCTTTTGTAATTTTTTTGTACTTTTTTGTAAGGAGAGAAAAGGGGGAAGTTAGTCTAATGTTATATTTATAATAAAGAGGAAAGTTAAACATTATATCTAATTTATTGAAGAAAAAGTATGAAAAACAGAGGAAAACTAGTAAGATAACATCGCAAAATGGGAGGTTATTAGTTGTCGACCTATCTTCTCGTCAAGAAGGGTGCGTATTCTCACATGCCACCCTGGATGATGGCATGTGTGAGCGTGGTTGTTGGGGCTGGGTCTGGCGCTGAACCTGCCTGCTATGCTGCTCGTCATCTAACACCTACGTGAGTCCTGTGCACACTGCCTGTAACATCCCTAATTTTTATGAGTAAAATAAAACCTTTTATGTAGTTTTCATTAAATAATATTTTGTTAATGGCCTTAATGCAATTTGTCTAAAATAGTTTTTCCTATAGAATTTCAATGCAAATAGAAATAAGAAAAGGCTCGAAACAAGTTTTCCCTCTATATTGATGCATTGTAAATATTCGTGTAATCTTGGTAATATGACTCCCTTTTTCTTTTATCAAATAAATCTAAAAGTAATGGGAGGGAAAGAGAAAGAGAAAGAGAAAGAAGCAAGAAATTTGAAATTCAAATCACTTGGGTAATGAATATGCTTTTCCTTTTTATAGATTTCAAGATAAATCCTTTAATATTCATTTTTTCTCTCTCTCCTCCAAATAAAGTACACAAGAAAGCAATAAAGTGGTATGGAACGATTTTGAAATAAGCAATTATTGTTTATCTCGTAATTTGGAGCAAGAACTCACTAAGGAAACCTTTATATTAGTTATTTAATTAGTTTGTACACTTAAATTAAGATAAGAAATGAAAATAGAAAATGTGGACCAAAAGTTGAGGAAACTTAAATCTAATTGTCTAAGAATATTCTAGACCCTTTAAATAGCCAATGGTCCAAATTTGGACTCATTTGGGGTATGTTTGACCCTCCAATTAATTAGAGAGAGATTTGAATGTAATTTGACCTAGATTTGAATCCAATTTCATTAATTGAATCGTTTTGCCTAAAGTTTGGGATTTATTAGGTGTCACACGTTACTTTTCACGCGCATCCTTTTTCAGCCGTTTGATTTTGATCGGAGGGTATCTGGCTCATCTCCTACCTCCCGCTCATTTAGGCAACAGAGACTCCTACAGCCCGTTTCATTCCACAATTGATTTCTCCCTCATCAATGATCGGATTCACAAAATTTTCATTGCGTCGGCTTCCTCTCTCTCGCGCGCACGCAATGAGCTCTTGCTCATATTCTATCGCGGACCACAGATAAAACGCCCATTAGGGCTTGGGTGCTTCTCTCTGCCGATGGTAGCAGCCGCCACCCTAGCCTCCCCCACTACTCGATCTAACCCTCAAAAGCACCGCCGACCTCCACATTTCACTCCCCCACCTTCAATTGCATCTCCAAAGCCCCGAGGTTCCCCGACCTACTCGAGTTACCTTCTCCGACAAACGTGAGTTCGCCTGACCTCCTCGGACCACCGCAGATCAATCGAGTGTGTGGTGAGCATCCTCGACCTCTGTACTTACTTGCTGTAGCGTTGATTTGGCTCGCCGTGCCCTGGATCACTGTACCCTGTAGGGACGTTTTCCCCTCCCTCGCCGGAGCATACCTCCATGGCACGTCAGTGGGTCTGCGACCCTGGTACCACTTCCGTCCGCCTCGCCCCGCCTCCTAGGATGATTCTCGACTTCTTTTGGGTGCCTTTCCTCCTTCTGTACCCCAGTTTTCTATCTCCGACCCCTTCCCCTGTTCTTCGCTCCCGGCGATCCCCAGTGGGTTCCGGGGTTAGTTCTTTGGGCCTTGGCTTCCCACTTGTTTTTCTCTAACTGTGTCGTAACCTCGCGGTCACGTTTTGCTTCTCCGTTTATCGATCGACCCCTATAGTGGTGATCTTGAATGTTTAGCCGTGGAAGCAGTGATTTCCGGCGACCTTCCTTTGGAGCTCCAATGCCCGCCTGAGGTTGGGAGCAGGCTCAACGGATTCGCCTCGAGGTGAGGAATTCACCTGAAGCCTTGGTTCTCATTGAGAATCCCATCTGTAGGAGCTGGAGTTTGCAGATCGATGGATTCATCTCTGCTATCTTCGCTGAATCGGGGGGAAACAATCACAGGCGATGTTTCTCCGATTTAACCCCGATCGCAGTGCATTTTTGTCACGCCTGGTCATGGGTATTTTCGGGTTTTCAACTTTTGTTGACCGATTAACCACTTATCCACCTGGGCGAGACCCGCGCCTATGTGGCGGGCTCTCATTGGCCCATGTGGCATATCTCTAATTTCTGATTGGTGTATTTTCATTAATTCGTAGTAAATCGCTCGATGCTCAGAAAAATGAGCAAAAATATGTTTTGGAAAGGATTTTTCGAGAGGAATCCGAATATGTGGTTTTTAGAGTCTGATTATAAATCGATATCTCTTGATTTATTAGAAATGAATCTAGGGTTTAATATTATGAAATATATATATATATATATATTGATGTGACATATCTTATGAACAGGATAATTAGGGTTCCTCTGACCTAGGATGTGATTAGGGTTTTACCCATCCTAGGAAGAGAGAGAGTTCACTCTCCAAGTGAAAAAGTAAGTGGTCCATGCAATTGAACATAGTTAAATTGCTTGATTTAATTATGCTTATATGAAGTTTGCAATGAATGTCATGTTTATGTTAATTACTATTCCTAATTGTTAAATTCAGTAAGGTTAAGATGTATTGAGTTGTTTATGATGTATGATATCACCCTCATGAATCCTATTGATAATTGTTACCAATAAAGTATAAAGTAAAGATAAGAGTATTAAGAGAAAGAGAATGATAAAATGAAGCTTATATAAGTACCTCATAAGAGAAGAGGCACTTCGGTGCATAAGAGAAGAGGCACTTCGGTACAACCTAAGAGGCACTTCAGTGCATAAGAGAAGAGGCACATTTGTGCAACCCAAGGTTACTTATATAGGTTAAGATAAAAGAAATTGATCTAAAAGAAAATGCATGTCTTTTCAATGTTCAATGTTTAATGCTAATGCTTATTTTCAATTTTCAAGTTCCTTATATTATAACATGTTCAATCCACTTACCATTTGTTTGATGCATGGCTGGGGGCGTGATGCCCACAGGTTGGAAGCTAGCTAAGGAGGGAAGTCCATCTAAGGAGGAAACCCTAGCTCAAGGACCTACAAGGAGAAGAGCTTTGGTGGGGTGCCAACCATACCTAGTTTATAGACCTTTTTCATGTTGCCATGTTTATGTACATGTAACTTTTGTTAAAGTTTGAGAATGAGAAATTGTAATCTTAATCCTGTGATGGTTTATTTAAACTCTATTTTGTGCAATGAATATCATGCTTGTGACGATTCCTCCCTGAATTGCCAAGTACCCCACATTATGGATAATGTTGGGGATTAGGCTGTGCTTCCGCTGGTTATGTATGTAACCCTAGGGAGGGGTGTTACAATAATGGTATCAGAGCCAAAATATGGTTGGCCACCAGGCTTTTCTCATGATCTCATGTAGTTTATGTCTTTTTGACAGTGATGGCTCCTAAGAAGAAAGGTGAGAGCGGAAAGGTAGCCATGGATGGAGATGAAGGTGAATCTTTTAGCATGGGAGAACAACGAGGATCTCCACATCATGAAACCCCCATGGTTCCCTTTGATGTCCTTGTTAGAGCCCTAGCCACTGCCATGGGAAGAGGAGAAGGACAAATGGACAACCCTAGGGTCAACCCTGAGCTTTCCCTAGTCGACTTTTTGAAGATCAAGCCTGACTCCTTTGCTGGGGAAGAAGAGGTGGATGTGGTGGGAAAGGCTGAGAGCTGGATGCAACACATGGAACATTGCTTTCATGACCTAGACTGCCCCAACCACTCCAGGGTCCGTTTTGGGACGCATATGCTAAAGGGTGCTGCTAGGACTTGGTGGGAGAACCTACTAGGTTCTCGTGAAGCTGATGCTCCTCCATTCACATGGGATGAATTTTCTGAAGCCTTCAAAAACCACTACATATCTGAGGCCATGATCGAGAAGAAGGAGGAAGAATTTCGGAACCTACGTCAACATGGTGACATGACGGTCACCCAATATGCGATGAAGTTCCGGATCCTGCAGAAGTACGGCTACGACTATGATGAAAGTCGCAAGACCAAGAAGTTCATTCGAGGTCTCAAGCCAGACCTTAGCTTTGCCTTGGCAGGACGTGGGCACCGCACACTCCAGAGTGCCCTAGATGCTGCCCTAGAGTTAGAGGATCATCCAGGAAGAGCTTGGGAGAAGGAGAGTCGTCACAACAACCACAACTCCAATCACCAGAACGATAAGAAAAGGAAGGCTCCGGTTGAAGCTGTTCCAAACCAGCATGCAAACCAAGATGGGAAGACCCAATGTGCTAAGTGTTCCAAATATCACCTAGGTGAATGTAGGTTTGGAACAGGTGTTTGCTATGCGTGTGGCGATAAAGGCCACATTAGACCTAACTGTCCCAAATTTCAAAAGAAGGAGCCCAATGTCAACCAAGAACCTAAAGAGAAGAGACATGCTAGAATCTTTGCTATGGTAGATGATAGTGAGGATGATAAGACCGAGTAGAGTCTAGTAGGATAGTTCGTTTCTTTTCAGAACTTTATCTTTCATGCAATGTATGGAACTATGGTTTCACATGGTAATGAGAATATATCAATGCTTTATGTTAAAAAAATATGAAAATCCCTAAGGTGGGTAGCCTAGAGAAATTTCGAGGACGAAATTTTATTTAGGTGGGTAGTAATGTAACATCCCTAATTTTTATGAGTAAAATAAAACCTTTTATGTAGTTTTCATTAAATAATATTTTGTTAATGGCCTTAATGCAATTTGTCTAAAATAGTTTTTCCTATAGAATTTCAATGCAAATAGAAATAAGAAAAGGCTCGAAACAAGTTTTCCCTCTATATTGATGCATTGTAAATATTCGTGTAATCTTGGTAATATGACTCCCTTTTTCTTTTATCAAATAAATCTAAAAGTAATGGGAGGGAAAGAGAAAGAGAAAGAGAAAGAAGCAAGAAATTTGAAATTCAAATCACTTGGGTAATGAATATGCTTTTCCTTTTTATAGATTTCAAGATAAATCCTTTAATATTCATTTTTTCTCTCTCTCCTCCAAATAAAGTACACAAGAAAGCAATAAAGTGGTATGGAACGATTTTGAAATAAGCAATTATTGTTTATCTCGTAATTTGGAGCAAGAACTCACTAAGGAAACCTTTATATTAGTTATTTAATTAGTTTGTACACTTAAATTAAGATAAGAAATGAAAATAGAAAATGTGGACCAAAAGTTGAGGAAACTTAAATCTAATTGTCTAAGAATATTCTAGACCCTTTAAATAGCCAATGGTCCAAATTTGGACTCATTTGGGGTATGTTTGACCCTCCAATTAATTGGAGAGAGATTTGAATGTAATTTGACCTAGATTTGAATCCAATTTCATTAATTGAATCGTTTTGCCTAAAGTCTGGGATTTATTAGGTGTCACGCGTTACTTTTCACGCGCATCCTTTTTCAGCCGTTTGATTTTGATCGGAGGGTATCTGGCTCATCTCCTACCTCCCACTCATTTAGGCAACAGAGACTCCTACAGCCCGTTTCATTCCACAATTGATTTCTCCCTCATCAATGATCGGTTTCACAAAATTTTCGTTGCGTCGGCTTCCTCTCTCTCGCGCGCACGCAATGAGCTCTTGCTCATATTCTATCGCAGACCACAGATAAAACGCCCATTAGGGCTTGGGTGCTTCTCTCTGCCGATGGTAGCAGCCGCCACCCTAGCCTCCCCCACTACTCGATCTAACCCTCAAAAGCACCGCCGACCTCCACATTTCACTCCCCCACCTTCAATTGCATCTCCAAAGCCCCGAGGTTCCCCGACCTACTCGAGTTACCTTCTCCGACAAACATGAGTTCGCCTGACCTCCTCGGACCACCGCAGATCAATCGAGTGTGTGGTGAGCATCCTCGACCTCTGTACTTACTTGCTGTAGCGTTGATTTGGCTCGCCGTGCCCTGGATCGCTGTACCCTGTAGGGACGTTTTCCCCTCCCTCGCCGGAGCATACCTCCATGGCGCGTCAGTGGGTCTGCGACCCTGGTACCACTTCCGTCCGCCTCGCCTCGCCTCCTAGGATGATTCTCGACTTCTTTTGGGTGCCTTTCCTCCTTCTGTACCCCAGTTTTCTGTCTCCGACCCCTTCCCCTGTTCTTCGCTCCCGGCGATCCCCAGTGGGTTCCAGGGTTAGTTCTTTGGGCCTTGGCTTCCCACTTGTTTTTCTCTAACTGTGTCGTAACCTCGCGGTCACATTTTGCTTCTCCGTTTATCGATCGACCCCTATAGTGGTGATCTTGAATGTTTAGCCGTGGAAGCAGTGATTTCCGGCGACCTTCCTTTGGAGCTCCAATGCCCGCCTGAGGTTGGGAGCAGGCTCAACGGATTCGCCTCGAGGTGAGGAATTCACCTGAAGCCTTGGTTCTCATTGAGAATCCCATCTGTAGGAGCTGGAGTTTGCAGATCGATGGATTCATCTCTGCTATCTTCGCTGAATCGGGGGGAAACAATCACAGGCGATGTTTCTCCGATTTAACCCCGATCGCAGTGCATTTTTGTCACGCCTGGTCATGGGTATTTTCGGGTTTTCAACTTTTGTTGACCGATTAACCACTTATCCACCTGGGCGAGACCCGCGCCTATGTGGCGGGCTCTCATTGGCCCATGTGGCATATCTCTAATTTCTGATTGGTGTATTTTCATTAATTCGTAGTAAATCGCTCGATGCTCAGAAAAATGAGCAAAAATATGTTTTGGGAAGGATTTTTCGAGAGGAATCCGAATATGTGGTTTTTAGAGTCTGATTATAAATCGATATCTCTTGATTTATTAGAAATGAATCTAGGGTTTAATATTATGAATATATATATATATATATATATATATATATATATATATATATATATATATATATATATATATATATATATATATTGATGTGACATATCTTATGAACAGGATAATTAGGGTTCCTCTGACCTAGGATGTGATTAGGGTTTTACCCATCCTAGGAAGAGAGAGAGTTCACTCTCCAAGTAAAAAAGTAAGTGGTCCATGCAATTGAACATAGTTAAATTGCTTGATTTAATTATGCTTATATGAAGTTTGCAATGAATGTCATGTTTATGTTAATTACTGTTCCTAATTGTTAAATTCAGTAAGGTTAAGATGTATTGAGTTGTTTATGATGTATGATATCACCCTCATGAATCCTATTGATAATTGTTACCAATAAAGTATAAAGTAAAGATAAGAGTATTAAGAGAAAGAGAATGATAAAATGAAGCTTATATAAGTACCTCATAAGAGAAGAGGCACTTCGGTGCATAAGAGAAGAGGCACTTCGGTACAACCTAAGAGGCACTTCAGTGCATAAGAGAAGAGGCACATTTGTGCAACCCAAGGTTACTTATATAGGTTAAGATAAAAGAAATTGATCTAAAAGAAAATGCATGTCTTTTCAATGTTCAATGTTTAATGCTAATGCTTATTTTCAATTTTCAAGTTCCTTATATTATAACATGTTCAATCCACTTACCATTTGTTTGATGCATGGCTGGGGGCGTGATGCCCACAGGTTGGAAGCTAGCTAAGGAGGGAAGTCCATCTAAGGAGGAAACCCTAGCTCAAGGACCTACAAGGAGAAGAGCTTTGGTGGGGTGCCAACCATACCTAGTTTATAGACCTTTTTCATGTTGCCATGTTTATGTACATGTAACTTTTGTTAAAGTTTGAGAATGAGAAATTGTAATCTTAATCCTGTGATGGTTTATTTAAACTCTATTTTGTGCAATGAATATCATGCTTGTGACGATTCCTCCCTGAATTGCCAAGTACCCCACATTATGGATAATGTTGGGGATTAGGCTGTGCTTCCGCTGGTTATGTATGTAACCCTAGGGAGGGGTGTTACACTGCCCTACCACCGCCGTGATCACCATCACGGTTAGTAGTCTCTAGCTTATGTCATATCCAAACCGACTACACGCCATGGAAAGGAAGAGCCCAACCCCCCTACTGCTGTCTCCTCACTAATCACACCTAAGTGTCGAGCTACACTCTTGGTAAGTCAAGAAAAACTGCCAGGGTTGGTCTCTCACTCCACGAACAGTGATCGTGGCTACATGGACATGCACTCACCTCGTTGCTCCATGCTCTCTGATATGTTTGAAAGTTGCTATAGGTTTATCATCATTGGTTCATAATTAAATCATATCGATGCTAAGAGTATGTACATTCTTGTTATGTCACTAGTCGGACGTCATTGTAAAAGCCTGATAGACAACAATGACATTTCATACTAGACTGTGGGTTGGTTGATGACAGAATCTCATCAGTCATGATATATGTGATATCAAACCAAACACATAGATAATTGTTTGGGAATAGTGTATCGAACATGCCCACTTGAGAGTGACATAGTGTAAACCATAATTGGTGGTCATAGTCATCTCTCACAGTAAAGGTGGTGATTGTGGTTCTTAGACCTAAAATCACTACACTCATCACATGTAGTTCAATCTAATTTGACATCATCTACCATGACCTTGAATAAGGGTTTCCATAAAGGTGATGATCGAATGCACTATGACACATGGTGATGACTATGAATGATGTGGATGGGACTTGTCCCTCTTACTAGAGTTTGATATCTAGGCTAATTGATAAGTATGACTAAAAAGGCGTGCACATGCACATGTGAATCAGTATATGATATTGAGATTACATATATCTTAGACAATATGCTTCATATCAAGAAACATGTAAGAGGATGACGAATCCATGCATCGATTTCAATTCAGATTCAGAGAGAAAGGAATTTGATAATCACTATAACACTAGTCACAAATTGTAGGTTGAAGTTGTTCTCCAACTTTTCATTTAATTTGGTAGAAATGATTTGTTGCGAGACACCTCTCTTTGCTAGTGATGTCATAAGTTAGTTATGGACATTCAATGCCAATGTAACTTGGAACTTATAGGGTTGCACTCGTAGGATATACTTGGAATAGGAGTTCATTCATAAATTTGGTTTAAACATGATTACTAAAGAGTTAGGTCTTCAATTGAAACGAGATTGGTTGAAAATTGGCTGACAGAATTGTGAACTAACTAGTTCAAAAAGTGAATTGATCATTTCCGAGTGTTAGGTCAATTGAACCATATTTGGCAGTTCTAGACCATTAAAAGACATTTTCAATCATTAAACAAATTGGCTAAGGTACATGAACCGACTGTCTCAGGTAGTGAACCGAGTGTTTGGTGGATCAACTTGATATATTCAAGGATTCGTGTTGACGTCATGTGGTGCATAATTTGGATTATAATTGACAATAAAGTTGTGATTGGTAAAAATGACAAAATGACCGGTTCAAGGGTTGAGCCTATCAACTCACATGCCAACCGATCAGTTCACCTCTGAACCGACAATTTTGCTGCTCATATGATGTGAAAATCAGTGAAATTCCAGTCCCTTCCACTCCCACTTAGACTGGGAACCCGGACCCCAACCCTCCTATAAATAGAGGGACAATGGGAGCTTCTCAGACACAACTCAATTGCCTCTAACAATTATTTGTTTTATCTAGTTGTGGTAACTAAGAGAATCCAAGAAAGTCCTACCTGATAAAGAGAGGGATAGAAAGTTAGACTAATTACGGGAGATGAAGTTGGTGCTAGTACACCAATGAAGAGGGACAACTCCTTCTTGGTTGTTCTACTAGAAGAACATGAGTTCCTAGTTGTCCATGTAGACTACCATGGAGGCATGGAGCTTTTACTTCTAAGAGGACTTTGTCAAGATGTTGCCCATGAGAAGATATTACTAATGTTGTCTGAGTGAGACTTGAAGAAAAGCCACATACTACAATGAGGAATAACCATTGGACTTGCTCCAGGACTAGATATGACTTCATAAACCATCCCTTCCCATTACACAATATTATGTGATCGTCTAAAAAGGGGAGTATGGTATAAATTTTTCTTTTGTTTCCTATGCCTATTTTGATGCCATATTTCCTAACTTTGGTATTGGAGCCACGTCAATCTACTATGTTTTAGGATTTAATCAATATTATTGGATTTTGGTCTTCACCTTTTAGGATTTTGTTCTTCACCTTTTATTTAGGATTTAATCAATATTATTGGATTGGATTATTTATTAAAATGACTTATGTACATATTTGATTAAAGACCACATAAGATCCCATATATATATATAGATACATATATATATATACATACATACATACATACATACATACATACATACATATATATATATATACATACATATATATATATACATATATATATATATATATATATATATATATATATATATATATATATATATATATATATATATATATAGAGAGAGAGAGAGAGAGAGAGAGAGAGTCATCCTAGAATACACCCGAGTGTACAGATCGCACAGATACACTCAAGTGCATTTGCATATCAAGACTATTTTTTGCAAGATGTAAACCATTGATCTTCATTTTCATACTATAATTAGACTTCATACAAATTTTGAGACCATTTGGATGAGTGTAAGTCACACATCCGAGGGCAACAAAATCGATGCACGAAACTAATTTGAAATGCATGATTTTCACGATCATTATAACATGACCTATAAATATCCAAATGTTCTCAAATTTCCATATGAGTTACTCACAAGATGATTAAGAAGATCAATGGATTATATTTTTGAAAAAAAAATATTGCATCATGAAAAACTACTTGAGTGTATTCTACTCCGAATACACTTGAGTGTATTGTAGCCTGATTTTCTCTCTCTCACTCTATCTTGATATATATATATATTTATTTATATGATATTATATATATATATATATATATATATATATATATGAAATTTACACACTTCTCCCTAAAATTGGTTTCGATGGTGGATGTGTAGCTTGGTTATGGCCAATAATCCTAATATCTGTGTGTGGTTGAATGGTTTGTTTTATTCTTATTTTATCTCGGTTTTCACATCAAGTTTGTACCTTCTTCTTCCCAAATGTGGAAGTATTGTTCTTTCCTTCCTTTTCTCACCTCAAATGTAGCTCGAGGTCTCTCATTACAATGTAATAAGTTTAATATGAACATGATAATTTCTTTTCTTGTTAAGACAAAGATGATGCTTAGTGATGGATGAGTAGACTATTTGGGGGACCAAGGTGGATAGCCGCATGAGACGAGTTGATCAGTTGGAGGCCCAACAGACCGATTGGAGGTGTCCAAATATTGGAGAGTCCATATGACCAGTTCAAGGGTTGGACCGGTCAACCTAGATTCATTCAAGCACAAATATGAACCGATAACATGTTCATTCATGTGATGTGAACCTAGGTTGTAGTAATTTATCGTGGCCCCAAAGAATTACAATATACGGTCACAACCATCGCTAATGGTTTATATTGCATGTTTACGTCGTAGGATATAGCATATATATGATACATATCATAGTATGTGGTCATTGGATATATATATATATATATATATATATATATATAAATCCCTAAATCAAACATATTAAGTCTAAAATGCTTTCCATTATCAACACACTCGAAAAACTTTACCGATTATGAGTAGGCACGGAAATCTTGGTGCACTATCCATCTTGTGGAAGTGTGATGGTAGTTATGTGGGCCTACAAAATGGGGATCTATTGTGTTAGCTTTTGGGTCAGGCTGCACTAGGTGTCCTTAATGAGAATTAAGCACCTAGAGGCATGCAGATGGCTATGACAAGGAGTAGCACATACCGTCTTTCCAAGAATTGCATAAGATGGAATTGGAAAACATTTCCTACTTTAATAATTGATTATAGATGCTGGAGTTGGCTGGGTAATAATTGAATTATTTTGTATCTTGGCCCATTAGAATTTTGTGCACTGCTATCCTCCAAATTGATAATTGAGGGTTATCAATTTGAAAAAATTAATTAGTGCGATAGTTATATAATGTCCTAATTGAACATTGCCAAATATTACATAAATCAAATCAAATCAAATAAAAAATGGTTTTTTGATTAAATTGCAAATTATCTTGTAGAATCAAATGGCAACACATAACAACAAATTTTCTTTATGATCAGTCCTTGAGAAGGATAAATTAAATGGGAGTAACTTGCATGTCTTGTTCAAGATGCTGAGAATTGTTCTCACACAAGAGCGCAAGTTCCATGTCATGTAGGAACTAGAGCCAGATGAACCTCTTCCCAATGCACCTATGGCTGACAAGGATGCTTACAAGAAGCACACTGAAGATGTCATCAATATCAAGTGCCTAATGTTGTGCTCCATGAACTATGAGTTGTAGAGACAACATGAGAACATGGATGTTATTGAGATGGTCACACATATTAAGAACATGTTCCATGATCAACCAAGATAGGAGAGATATAATGTCTTCAATATGTTGTTCAGATGTAACATGAAAGAAGGAGATCCAACAAGTCCTCATGTGCTCAAGATCATTGGGTATGTGGAAAACCTTTCTAGATTGGGATTCCCCTTGGGTCAAGGGTTGGGCACTTATGTTATTCAACAGTCTCTACTAGAGTCACATAATCAATTTGTCATGAACTTCAACATGAATGACTTTGACAAGCCGTTGATAGAGTTACTTGGCATGTTCAGAACAACGAAGTAACAAATGAAGAAAGACAAGCCCAACACTGTGATGATGATCAACAAACTAAAAGGGAAGTCTAAAGACAAAGGAAAAGCTAAGATGGGTTCTAAAGATAGCTAGAAGCCCAAGTCTTCAACACTTAAAGCAGAGGGAGGAGTAAATAAGGGAGACAATTGTCACCATTGCCACCAACCTGGACACTAGAAGAGGAATACCCTCTCTACATGAAGGAACCAAAGAAGGAGGGGATAGAAATCTCCACTTCTTGTATATACATTATAAGATATATATAATTACTTCTTCATCTTGGGTATATCATACCTGATGTAGATTTGACATATGTTCGAATATGTAAGATCTTATAACAAGTAAGCCTTTACAAAAGGAAAAGGATGGAATGTGCGAAGTAAGAGTTTTTACAACTTTAGTATATATTTAGAGTTTATCATAGCCCACATGACATGTAATAGAGTTAGATGAATTATTATTTCATTATACAAATAATAGAAACATTTTATTTTTGACATCTTGCATGGACAAGGATGATTATGAATAAAATAGTTATTGTTTAGTTTCAAAGATGTGATTGTGTATGTCTATCTTTGTAGGACCTAAAGATAATTATTTATAATGTAAATACCAAAAGGATTACAAATGGATAACTCAAACAAATAGTATTTATAGCATTGTCATCTAGAGAACACATAAGAGAAATGAATTAATAGAATCCATATTAATGTTTATCTAGACTCTTTTGGTTATTGAACCAACAAGAGACATGCAAGTCTTATTTATGTGCAACATGACAAAACAACTCTCACTAGATATAGCAGAGAATAATGCATTCTACTAGGACAAGTACATAATGATGTACATGGACTACTAGATTTGTTTTGGTCGGCTAAAAACTCTATTGCTATTGATACCAAAACTTTAGTTACAAACATAAGCACACCTCCTAACCCTCAAAGGAGGGTTACCAAGGAAAACAAAAAAGACAAAGGTCTTGTATACAAGACCCAAAAGAAAGAGAGATACAAAAAGAAAGACAACATAGGAGTCTTTATACAGAAAATGATACTCCACACAAACATAAAAGGAGCTCCACTCTCAATAAGCATACCCACAAAATGTGAAGACATTATAGTTGGAAAGGAGGGCATCAGCTGACTTTGAACTCCCTTGCTGGCATCAATACAGTGTCACTCAAACTACCATTTCTAATGAAAAGCACCGTCCTACTATACCAAACTAGATCATAAAAGCAACTACAACAACTGTACATCAGCATCAAAGCTAGATCTAGGGACCTGACTCCCCTTACTCACGGAATTAGACTCACTTACTGAAAATGGAAGAAGGAAAAACCTAGATTCAGACCTCAAACCCATCAACTGTCAGCATAGAGATCTAGAAACTCATACAAAACCAGAAGGAACAAAAGGAGCAAACAAATGCCACTGGCACATCTCCTCCTTTTACCAGCTGCACTAGATAACCACTTCAACAGATAGATCAGCTACACCAATCGTTGGATGAGAAATCCTAGACCCCCATCACTGACAATACATCTCACCCAAAAAGAAGTGGTTGAAGAATCAAGCAGACCTCCAGCAACCGAGTAGCAGATGAAACTATTTCAGAATAGATTACTGAAATGCAAGTATCAGGACAACAAAGAGAGGAAAGGATAGAAGGTTAACCCCCATCCTTCCTTTTCTTGGGAGTTTTTTCCTCCTATTTGGCCTGAACTTGTTCAGCGAGTCATCCTCCCAAGAATCAAGGTCCAGTTCAGAATTGGATTCCACATTAGACTCATCGTCTTCGTCAAATAGCTTCTCCTTTTCCGGATGGAACTCTGTGGAGAGTTTGCTGCTATTCCATATTCTATTAATCTTCCATGAAGAAGAACTTGTCTCACCTCTATTTTGCCTACTCAAATCCAGTTCCTAATCATGGTTGGGACTCCCAGCGCAGACAACCGGAGAGGACGCAGCCATTTCAGGTTCTGGTATGTCGAGAGGGACGTGAGATTTTTGCTTTCCAGCAATAGAAAGAACAACATCCTTGACCTGTTGAGCAATAGATTTGCAGATGGCATCTTCTACTGCAGCAAAGTCATCACCCCAGACTTGCTCTGCAATCACGTTGCAAAGATTCTCCTCCAAATGGGATGCAACAGACTGCACTGTAATTGAGGGCTCATCAGGCTTCTTTTCCTTGCCTTCGGCATAACGTTGAGTACTTGGAGTCTTGCTGACTCGAAACTGAAGGTCAACCGTAGGAGCAGCCTTCCTTAACACCTGCGGACAGGAGGAGGCGAGGTGACCAAAATTTCTATAGTTGGGGCAAGTTAGCGGTTTAGCGACGATCTCCAGCTTCAGCAGCTTCAGAACGCCGTCCAGCTCCACCATCATTTTCTTTGGCAGTGTGGACCAGCAACCAACTTCTACGCAGGTTGTTACTGCTCTGATGCAACCAGCTGTAACGGAGTGATCTGTGTAATCAAGAGGCCGACCAATAGTGCTAGCAATGCAAGCGAGGCGATGCTGGTTCCATGGAACTCTAGGATTCTCAATCCTAAACCACCCAGGGGCTCATTGAAGAGAAATCAGTAGCAAAGAAGAACCAGGCTCCAAAGCTTTAACAATCAGCAATGAGCCGTCCATGAACCATGGAGCCTCATCCAATATCCGCTCCCTTTCACTGTGAGAAGGGACCTTGACGACGAACCCTACTTTCTCCTCTGCAACGGTCTCCACTAGATCGCTAGGCCGCCATTTCCGTCGTATCCACCCTTCGAGCTGCCCTTTGTAGGGCTTCCTTCCGATGAATCGAATAGATAAGTGGTCCTTCCAATCTGGCATCGAATAGTCCGAGCTTGAGAGGGACGCACATCTGACCCCGTTCTTGAGTGGAGGCTCGACGAACTCGAGGACCGCAACATCAATCTCGGGTCTATCTTCTCAGCTGATAGATAACCAGTCCGTGATGCTCGAGGACTGGGGAGCTTCAGGAGAAGAAGGGAGGTGGGAGGGAGGAGCTTCAGGTGAAAACTTCTCCTTTGCTGTTAGAGTCGAAACCCCAGAATGGATATGGGTCAGACTCGGGGACAATGTTCCACCTCCGACTCCATCAGCCTCTGGTTGGTTGAAAGGAGGAGGAGTCTAAGATGACAGTGCGATGGATTGTCCCCTTCCCCCACTCCCACTAGGGTTTCGCCCGCTGCCACCCCTTCTTCCACCTCTCTCGCGTCCTCTCACCATCTCTATTACACCCCTCTTCATGGGACTACTAGATTAAATGCTAGAAGTAGTTATTTGTACTTCATCATATATACTTATGATCTCAGTAGATATGGTGATCTATATTTAGTGAAATACAAACATGAATCTCATGAAGTGTTCAAGAATATTATGAATGACGTACATAAATGTCTTTGATAAAAGTATTAAGATACTTTGATATGATCAATGTTGAAATATTGTACATTATTGAAATATTAAAGTTGTGTTACATGTTAAAAGAAGAGTTGAAAGTTGAAAGAGTTCCCAAAAAATGACCATTATGTAATTCTACTATAGAAGAAAAGTACCATGGTATTGTGAACACTGCAGTAGATATTGTACGGATATTTAAGTTCATATGGATGAGCTTATATATGTTCCAACCATTGATGACATAGTAGAGAACTTCGACAACAATGGGACTACTGGTTAGGTAAGGAATATTTGATGGCATACTACAAAAGTTCCATCTTATACCAGATGTCGTATATTTAAGAGATGCAAAACATGCAATATATCGACTAATTGAAAAATGTTGCTAACCTAGAGGATTAGCACTAGCACAACAAAACATGATGGACATGTTTAGATCACTAAGAGTGAGATACATGGGTGATTGACTCTAAGTGCAAGTTGCAGTCTATTGGTATGTAAGCCCAGAGAGCTAGTCTTATGATGATTGAGATGGCATATAATATAAATGATTTGATTGATAATAAAGGCAAGCTTCCAATTTATTTAGTTTCAATAAGCTATGATATAATGATGTAACATAGTAAATGTCTAAATAATGACATTACTCAATGACATATGTTTTCGGGTTGATGACCTGAACAATGAGATCATGTAAGGGTATGTACATTCATGTTATGTTCCTAGTCATATGTCATTGTAGAAGGATGATAAACATCAATGACACTTAGGATTAGAGTGTGGGTTGGTTTATGACATAACCTCATCAGTCATGATATATGTGATATCAAACCAAACACATATATACTTTTTGGAGAATAGTGTATTACGTAGACCCACCATGAGAGTGACACATGGAAACCATAATTGATGGTCATCGTCATCTATCATAATGAAGGTGGTGATTGTGGTTCTTGACCTAGAAATCACTACAACCATCACATGTAGTTCAGTGTACTTTGACATCATCCCCTATGACCTTGAATAAGGATTTCCATAAAGGTGATGATTGGATGCACTATGACACATGTGGATGATTGTGAGTGACATAGATGAGATTTGTCCCTGTTACTAGAGTTTGATATTCATGCCTCTTGATAAGCGAGACTGAGAAAGGCATGCACATGCACATGTCAATCAATATATGATATTAAGGTCACATATATCCTAGACAGACTGCTTTGGATCAAGAAACATGGAACATTGAGAGGATGATGATTCCGTACCTCAAGTTCAATTCAAATATCAGAGACAAAGGAATGAGACAATCATTATAACACCAGTCACATAATGTAGGTTGAAGTTGTTGACTTGAGAGTTACACATTACCCATATTTTGATAACAGCTTAACCATTGCATTCATATGTATCTAATATGTTTACTAAAGATTGAGTTCAAGTTTTTAGGTACATGAAAAGGATCAAATTACACAAGCCCTAGCTTGTCCAAGTTAAAGTCAAAAGCAATGCAAATGCACTTTTTTGGAAATCACTTCAAACTACCTTAGAATATTTTTGTAATCATTTGTATTGATGATATGACTTGTAACTAAGATGAAAAAAACCAAGGGCACTTAATTCCATCATATGATCATATTAAAATAATTTTGAAAAAACGTTCACATCACTTTAACCGGTCGAGTTTGAATCTTGATCGATTAGTGATGGATTTTTGGAAATGGGTCAATCAGTGGAGTTGTACACTCACAAAACTCGACTGAAAAAATTACTAACCAAAGTTGATTTTAGCTGGTCATTCACGTTTCTCCAAGACAAACTCGACCGACAGTTTGAAAACTGGCTTTGTTGGTTAGTGGATCGGTTGAGTTATCTTTATTGAAACTCGACCGAATGTACTATATTGAAAAGGTAGAAAAAGTGATTCCAACTACTGAAAGTTGTTAGAAACTGAAATAGATCTGTTGCAAGTTGTAAAACTACTATTTTTTGTTCTTGAGTGATCCCACACTCAAAGGAACACCCCTCTAGAGCCCTAGAAGTGGTATTAGAGAAAGGATCTTCTCCAACAATCTCCTACTAGACAAGAAGATGGGTGAGAACCTACTTAGTTAACTCAACCTAGAGGGAGGCTTATCCATGTACCTCCCAGACTTTGATGGAACCAACTTCCTCTATTGGAAGCGGTAGATGTAGCAAGCGATGAACTTTGATATGTTGAAGGTGATAATTATATCCTACAAGGAGCCAATGGAGTTGTATCAACATGGGATTAAGTAGACCTAAAGAATGCTTAGATCAATGCCAAAGCAAATAGCATCCTCTATGAAACCCTCACTCCATATGTGTTCAACCACATCTCCTCATGTGATACAACCTCTGAGATATGGGACAAGTTGTGCATCACTTTTGAAGGCACAAAGCAAGTGAAGGAGGAAAAGATCTACATGTTGAACAACCTCCTTGAGAACTTCAAGATGGAGAGGAAAGAAGGAGTTTTCGAGATGTACTCAAGGTCTACATCATCATCAACGTCCTAGATACTTTGGATAGAGGAGAAATCAACTCAAATTTCTTGAGATATCTTCCAAAGAGATGGGATTCAAAGATGACCTCCATTGAAGAAGTAAGAAGTCTTGGTGATATTCCAACCGAGGAGCTTATCGGAAATCTACAAGCTCATGAGCAAGACTTGACAAGAAATAAGAGGAAGCTAAGAAAGAAGAAAAAGAAATAAGGAAGATCAAAGATAGTTCCTTCAAATCTCAAGTGGAGGCCTCATACTTCAACAAAAACTTTCTTATAGGACCTCTCCCTCCTCCTCTAGTGAAGATGATGGCCCTAGTGAGCATGAAGCCAACTTCTCTAAGGGAAAGCACTTCAAAGGAAAGTCATCTTCTTCCTCTACTCCAAGGTGCTACAAGTGTGGTAAAAAAGGACACTACAAGAGTGAATGTACTAAGGATAGAAAGTCACACCAAAAGAGAAGCTCCAATAAGGAGGAATAGTATAAGAAATATAGAAAATACAAGAGGACAAGAAGGAAAGGAGGCACAAAGACACAACTTAATAGCTTGGGAAGGATCATCCTCTAGTGGCTCAAGCTCCAATGAAGATGGAGAGTGCCACCTTGCACTCATAGAATCTACAAGTGAAGATATTGGTGAGGTAAGGGAGGTAAGTTTGAATGAGTTAGCTAAAGAAACTCTTACTGACATGCTTTCTTCTAGCTTTTCTTCTAATTCTAAATGTAAATCTAAAAAGAAGAGGTTGGGTAAAATTATCGATGATTTGTATGCTAAACATAATATTCTTAAGAAAAGTGAGAAAATTCATCTTGAGAGCATTGAGTCCTTGCAAGACCAATGTATTGATCTTGAGCTCCAATACAACCAAGTTGAAGTAGAGAACAGTGTACATCTTAAGAATATTGATTCACTTAAGGAAGATAACCAAAATTTCCTTAATTAGCTTGAGTTACTTAAAACTGAAAATGTTAAACTTCAGCTTGTCAGTGATTCTGATGCTTCTATAGATGAGAGGGGTGTTTATCTAAAAAAAAATCTATTACTTAAGTCAAAAAATGCTAGGTTTCTTGGTCAAGTTAATGATTTATCTTCTAGACCTATTTTGCCTAGTAATGATGTTGCTTCTATTACTCTTGAAAAAGAATTCTTATTTGACTAAAGCCTTCTATTTAGAGGATGAACTTTTTCATGCTAGAGATAATCATTCCAGTTTGTCTTCTACTATTATATCTCTTTCCGATAACAATCATAAACTTTGAGCCTCTCTACGGAAATTCCTAAAAGGGAAAAACTAACTAAATGAAATCCATGACCATTCTTCCAAACAAAGTGGTACTAGTGGTTTGGGATTTGTAGGTGGAGAACCTAAGGGCAAGAGTAAGGCCAAAGGTAATTTAAAGAGTAAGGAAACTCGTCTTTTCATTGGAGAATCTTATGACACTAAGAACCCTATGATTTTCTGTCATTGCAAAAGAGGTGATCATTACTCTTTCTTCTTACAAGCCTAAGGGGACCAACCCAAAGATGAAATGGAACCCAAGATATATCTAGATCCCAACATTTGAGATGGGAACCGACACTCACCTTCCTTGCAGGAAAAAGGAAAATGGCTTGTTGATAGGGGTTGCACAAAACACACGACAATTGATATAAGCCATTTCAACAATTACACAAAGAAGAAAGGAGGTTGGGTTACTTTTGGGGGCAACAAGAAAGGTAAGGTAAAAGGTGAGGGTGACGGTGAATCCTTATGAATCAAGAATGTTTTCTTTGTGGATGGTCTACATCACAATTTAATAAGTATAAGTCAATTATGTGATAACTGTTAACTTGTTCTATTTACTTCTTTTGAATGCTTGCTCCTAGATTCTCTCACCTATCATGTCACATATACGGGAACTAGGAATGGTAATATTTATGTAGTTGTGCTTGACTATACTCACCTATTGTTGGTAGATGTCTTGTAGTCAATTCGAATTACATTTCTCTTTGGCATCATCGGCTAGGTCATGCATATATGCACTATTTGAATAAGTTGAGTAAAAAGGACTTGGTCAAGGGACTTCCCAAATTGGATTTTGAAAAGGATGAGGAATTTTGACTTTGTAACCAAGGAAAGAAAAGAAAGGCCTCCTTCAAATCCAAAGGAATCCTTATTATCAAGAGAGCTCATGAATTTCTCTATATTGATCTATTTGGACATATGAGAACTCAATTGATTCGTGGTTTTAAGTGTTGTCTTGTTATGGTTGATGATTTCTCTTTATATACTTGGGCTTTATTTCTCATTTCTTAGAGTGATATGCTTGATGTTTTTCTCTGTCTTTTGTAATTTAGTTGAAAATGAATCTTCTTGTTGGATTGTCTCTATCCATAGTATCATGGGGGAGAATTTGAAAATGATCTTTTTTAACATTTTTGTGAAGAGTCAGGCTATGCACATAAATTTTCTTCACCTTGAACACCTCAACAAAATGGTGTTGTAGAGAGAAAGAACATGTAACTAAAGGAAATTGCTAGAACCATGCTTTTAGGGTATGACACTCCAAAGAAGTTTTGGGTCTAAGCCGTTAGTACCTCATGTTTTATGAAAATTCAGGTTTTCACACATCCTTCTTTGAAGAAAATCACTTATAAGCTATGGCGAGGTAGGAAGCCTTCTATTAAGTATTTTCACATTTTTGGGTGTCCTTGCTTTGTTTTTAACACGAAAGATTCTCTTGACAAGTTTGATCCAAATTTAGACAAGACTTTCTTTCTTGGTTACAACACTACTAGCAAGGCTTATAGAGTGTTTAATGTTGATCTATATAAATTAGAAGAATTTATTAATTTCAAATTTATTGAAACTAACCTCTCTATTTCCAAAGATAGTGTTTTAAATGATGATGTTGTAGGTGAGGTAATTCCTATCCTTAAAGAAATCAATATCACCCAAAGGGGAAAAGAGGTGGCCGCTCAAGTAGAAGAGATAGAAGAAGAGAATAAGGATCCAACTCCCAGTTTTGAAAAGAATCATACTAAAGAGCCAATCATAGGTTATCCCTTTGAAAGAATGAAGATGCAGGCTTCCTTTAACAAGGAACAAGCAAATAACACCTTCATCTCACAACTTGAGCCAAAGAATGTCAAAGAAGCTCTTAGGGATGATGAATGGATCCTAGCCATGCAAGAAGAATTAGAGTGATTTGAGAAGAACAAAGTGTAGATGCTAATGCCAAGACCAGGTGATAGAAATATTATTGGCACCAAGTGGTTCTACCGTGACAAGCTAGATGAAAGTGGCAAGGTGCTAAGAAATAATGCAAGGTTAGTGTCTCAAGGCTACAATCAGCAGGAAGGTATAGATTTTGAAGAAACATATGCACCTGTAGCTAGACTTGAGTCCATTCTTATGTCTTTCTCTTTTGCTAGATATAAGAATTTCCTTCTATATCAAATGGATGTTAAAAGTGGGTTTCTAAATGGTACAATTTAGGAGTAAGTGTATGTTGCACAACCTCTGGGCTTTGAACGTGATATTTTACCTAACCATGTTTATCTATTGTAAAAAGCTCTCTATGACCTCAAACAATAACCTTGAGCTTGGTATGAGAAACTAAATAACTTTTTGTTAGATCATGGGTATATCATGGGCAAAGTAGATTCTACCTTGTTACACGCTTATAACAATTTTATTATCATTCAAATTTATGTTAATGATATCATTTTTGTTGGAACTAATCTTGATCTTTGCAAGGAGTTTAGTGATCTTATGCTGATGAGTTTGAGATGAGCATGATGGGTGATCTTACTTTCTTCCTTGGCTTTCAAATCAAGAAAACTAAAGATGGTAAATTCATCAACCAAGGGAAGTACATAAGTGAGCCACTCACGCACTTTGGGATGGATAATACCAATCTTATGGACACCCACATGTCAAATACCACCAAGCTTGATAAAGATGAAGAAGGTGAGAAAGTGTATGAGAAGCTCTATAGAGGTATGATTGGAAGTTTACTTTATTTAACTACCTCTAGACCTGACATAATGTTTTGTGTTGGCTTGTGTGCTCACTGTCAATCAAATCCCAATAACGCACATCTAATAGCTGTTAATAGGATTTTAAGGTACTTAGCCAAAAACCAAAATTTTAGACTATGGTATCCCAAGTCAAGGGACTTTACTCTTACGGATTATAGTGATGTTGATTATGTAGGATATTTGACTGATAAAAAGTGCACAAGTGGAATTTACTTCCTCCTAGGACCATGGTCAGTGTCTTGGTTTTCCAAGAAATAAAGCACAGTGGCTCTATCAACTCCTGAAGTTGAATACATTGCATCTGGGATTTGTTGTACCCAGATTCTATCGATGAAGCAAATTCTCTAAGACTTTAACATTTATTTGACGCTTCTCCTATTTTTTGTTATAATACTAGTGCAATCCATCTATCTTACAATCATATATTGCATAGTAGAGGAAAGAATATAGAGGTTATTAATTATTTTCTTCATGACCACATTGCAAAGAAGGATATTTATATCACACATGTGGACACAGAAAATAATTTGGTAGACATTTTTACTAAAGCTCTAGCTAGAGAGAAATTTAATTTTATTAGATATAAACTACTCATAACTGTTTTGAATGAATTTGATCTACCTTCTAGCTAGTTTTTATCTATCCTATATGTTTTTCTTATGTATGGATCACCCTTGCTTCGTAAGTGCTAAAATTTCATGTTCTTTTTGCCTTGTTCTTTGCTTGTTTTTGGTTTTTTTTGCAAACACTTATTTTATAGTACCCAATGATGAGTGATAGGTTCCTATATATGTCTAAAATGCAAAATTGACTAGAAAAATAAATTTAATTGGCACTCAAATGTCTAGAAACTAAGATTTCTAAATTTGGGACAAACTTTCTGTCGATCGAGTTGCAAACTTGACCGATTGGTGGCTAAGAGATTTGGTAAAAAGACATTTGATCAAGTTTCCTTTTCTAAAAACTCGATAGATTGTAGGGCTATAGAAACACTTAAGTAGAATTCGACTAATTTTTCTCCCTCTCAAATAGACAAAAATTGAATGATTCCACGTCTAGATCCCTCAAGCTCTCAACCCTAGCCCCGACCTTCCCTCTCCTAGATCTAGACAACCCTCGTTTGACCTTCCTAGTTCTTTTTCCTATCAACCCTAGGTGGTTAGATGATGCTAAGTGGTGATCCTCCCCTATTTGGACTCTCATTCTTTTTATTTCACCTCCATGGCCTCAAATAGGAGAAAGAGAGTCACCCTTGCAGGAGTTCCCTCATATTCTTCCAACTCTCACCCCATTCCCTATGACGATACCTTCTTTGTCTCAACCGAAGCTCTAAATTGGTACAAGGAGCTACTTCCTTGGAACCCCTATCCATTTAGTGCTTTGTTTGAACCTAAACGCACTAAGAAAAAGGTCATAGAGGAGGTCACTAAGTTGTTGTATCATCATCACCTATCTACCCTCAGTCTTGAACGCCGATGATACAATAATTCCATTACAAGTACTAAGGCAGTTCATGAGTTCTACACCAATTTGTCATGGAATTATGATATTCTGATACGCCTACCAAATACTCAAGTGATTCTTACTTCCATGATTGTCGGTAAGAAATTCTCTATCTCAGAAGATGCCATGAATATCTTTTTCTGTAGTACTGAGGTAATCAACACATGGAGGAAGGATTACCTAGAGTATCTTGACCTTCTTGAATATGATGCCTTCTACAAGAAATATGATTTCACTCTCCCTGACATACATAAATTCTTGAAGAAGCCTCAATTTACCTATAGGAAGAAGTCGATCCTACCTTCATCTGCCTTTGAACGTAAATACCACATTCTTGCTAGGGTAGTCAAATGCAATATTCATCCCAAAAAGAATCAAACTGAAATTGTAGAGAACACTACAATGACAATGTTTTGCCTTCTGAAGAACATCAAAGTCAAGTGGTGCGGATACACTCTTCACCATATGACCTTCTTCGACTCCAAGAAGAACACCTGATGTCACACCCATATTTTTGGGACTATCAAATACATGATTAAGTTATTGATGAAATCAATATAGGATAGATTTATGGTCACAATAAGGTTTCATTATATTTCATGATATTTAATTAATGGTATGTGAAGACAACCAAAGTAGAATATTAAAATAAAGGTGATGACTCTAGTTAAATGTTTGAGCCCTGATCTAGTTATGATCTTAATATATAAGAAGAAATGTAACATTGATAATGTATCATAAAGAAGCCTCATTTGAGGAATTATTTCAGTTCACACTATGATTCTTTTATAATTGAAAACAAGATCAATATTTGGACCCATTGCAAGACCAATGAATGAGCCAGGTGCTCTAGAAATAATTTGAAACTCATCTCGGCCAATCATAGTTTGCATATGGGTCCTTGGAGTACAAATTTGAGGATTTAGTGTTTCATGCTCATGAAAAATAATCAAGATATTTTTATTATATGGATAATTGAAATGTAAGATTAACGGTAAAATTTTGGATGGTTTTTTATTATCTAGAGTACTAGGTAATTACTTTAGTATTTATCCTATATTTATTTAAAGGACATATTTGGAGTGTCTATCTAGTTAGATTTTACCTAAATTCTTTCTCATGTAAATATCAAGATAATATAGTGTTTACCCCAATAGTTGAGGTCAAACAGAGCTATTTTATGGGTTATATAATCATTTTGTTTATTTGAGCTTTTATGCAAAAGAAAAAAATGCAAAAGAAAAAAAAGGGCGACTCTAGTCTGCAAAGATTGAAGAGTCGCACCCCTATTGTACAGAGCAGAACATAGTCTGACAAAGAAGGAGCCTCACCCAAGATTTTTTGGGCAAGAGGCTATAAAAGGCTCATGATTCAGAGCATAGATCTCCAGGTACCAAGATCTAGTGTTTCTCGTGAATCCATGCAGTAGAGAGGAAGATCAAAGAAGGAGAAGAAGACTCGAAGTGGCAATGGAGAATCATGGATGTGGTTTGGGGATATTCAATCTCGTCCATCTAGGGAATGAAGAAGGTGTTGTACATGGAGTGGAGACTAGGACAGAGTTGGGGGAACACTCATATGGCCAGTTTGTAGCTAGGGGAGTGAGTTCAAGCTCACCAAAAGTCTTGGGTGGCAACACTCTATTTTGGGTGCATACACATGCAAGAAGATGAAGGAAAGGGAGGGAGCGCCGACCCTAGACCTTTGTGATGCACATTATATGATGACCATCCAATTAGATCTTGATGGGCAAGATTGTCCAAGGTTAGGTAAACTTCTAAAATTCATATCTTGAGATTGAAATATTAGACTTTATCAAACAAGGTACTATGGAAATCTCTTCAAATGTAATATATTTTAAAAATATCTCCAGAATATGATTCTGATGTCTAATATTTTTTATATGTCAGGACTTCCAAACTATATGATTTTGATGATTTGTCAATTAAAAATAGCAAATAGGTTTAGAAATTCATGGAAATTTTACTGAATGTGTATTTTGATATGTTAAATACTTTTGGAAAGCTTGATCATTCTAATTTTTAGTTTTAATAAGGTTTTTGGTACAAATCGTAGTAAGGGCATTATGGGTATGTCACCCTTTGATCACCATGAACCAATTTTAGATTTTTACTGAGACCTTAAAATAGATAGTTCTTACTGTTTCCTAAGTTTTGATGGAGTTTCTTATATCATTATATTAGTATTTTGATTTTAGGCCTAACTGGCTACCAGATAAGACAACTGGTAATTATTTATGAGGCAATATGGGATATGTATGCATATGTTGTATGGAATATGATTTGAAATGGTATTTTCCTATGATGTCATAATTGAATCAGTAATATTAGTATATGTGACTATGTTCGATATTTATTCTCATTATATGATGTGTATGCTGATATTAGTGCATATAAAAATTTTGACTGATATGAGTATAGAGATTATATTAATTCTCTAATGTATGTTTTGATATACTTTTAGTACTAAGACTTTGTCATGCTATTATATCAGACTCATACTTCATCTAAAATAGAATCCTAATTTGGTGTATAAGGTGGGGAAAAATGGATTTGATATTTAAGAATGGAAAAAGGTGAAATGTACTTGGACTTACAAAACATTGATGATATCCAAGTGATTAGGGATGTCATCAACATAAAAGGTAGGTGGGAAATGTCCATTTAATTTCAAAAATTTTATGATTCATCCTACCCATATGCAAAGCAACTTAGAGAAGACTTGTTAGTGTGCATCTCATATTCAATAATGCTTATATTAATCAGATATTGTTCAGATGAGTTTATGTTGTGAGGATATCAAACTATAGATTGCAAATACTTAAGCTTCTTTTAAATGCTTAGTATTCATTTATTCAGTTTAGTTTATTTCTCAAGTCTTTAGACACATAAGTCATATATTCGATATCAATATTTAACTAAGTGATCTATTAAATATGAGTTTTAGATGAAGACTTATTTAGACAAACAAAATCTAAGGTTCATATTTTAGATTTAGATTACTCGCTGTGATTGGTCATAGATCCATATATCTAGCATGAGTCTCAGATCCAATCTTAGTTATTTAGTAATCCATATACATACTCAGATTTAGATTCAAAGTTTATATTTAGATTTAATTTAGAATTTAAGAGCATATATTCAGATAAAAAATTCAATAAAACAAGACTTTAGTTTCTAATAGAATGCATCAATTAAGTAAGACAAACTTTCTAACATATTCAGACTACATTTAAATTTAAATTCGGAATTCAGTACATGTTCAGTTATCAATATTCAGTTTTAGTATAAGATTAGTTCAGATTTAAAATTCAGCAAATTCATATTTAAGATAATTCAATCAAAACCTTCACATAAAACATTATATGATAAGTCCTCATTCAGTTAGTTCCAAGACAATCTTGAGGCATCTATTGCCAATTTAGAGGAGTGTTTACTCCAATTCAGAGGCTCTTTGGTACCAAGCAGGGTGTAGTTATGCCAATTCAAAGATACCTCAGTGTCATTCAGAGGCATGTAGTGCCAATTCATGGTACCTCGGTACCAATTCAGGGCATAAATACTCCAATTCAGGAGGACTTGTCATAAAATGGTGGCTATAAGAAGATAAATTATGAAAACAAAAGACACATCAATTCGGCATAAGTTTATAGCTTTCAGATATCAGTTCAATTTTCAGTTATATAATATTTATAGTTATCATATTAGAATTGTAGTGCCACTTACTCTAACCTAGGCTTCCTTTTGTGCATGGTTGGGGATGAGATGTTTGTAGGTACAAAACTTCAGGAGGTATTCATCATAAGATGAAGCAGTGACAATTTCAAGCGGTTTTCTTGGTGGGGTGCCATCTACACGGTCCCTGATTTGATATGAGATTTTCATAAGGTAGTATCATGGTATTAAATTTCTTTCATAATAGAGTTTCTTTCCTAATAATTTATGAGAATGATTTTTTTCACTAGTCTATTTTTGTTTTTATATCTCATTATTGTAATGCATATCATGTTAGTGACACTCCTCGAAAAGAAAATAAAAATAGCTTCCACTCATGTGATATGAAAATCAAGGTGTTACACTCGAGGTACCCATCCACCCAACCCAGGCCTGATTTGTGGTCTTTTTCAAATCTGTCACTGGGAAGTCTCTTTTTCTAGATCTTCATTATAAAACTTATAGAAAAGGAGTTTGTATTAGTGAAACCACAATCAAGAAAAGTTGCTTACCCCTTCATCTACCACACATGGAGCCTCTACCTCCACCTTCTCAACCATCCCAGTCTGCTCGTGCCTCATTCAATGTATCAACTATTCCCTCATGGATTATCTGATCAGTATGTGTACAACCTTCAGGTCTAGGAGCATATGCATCAGGACCTCTATTCTATCATGTCTACCATGAACCTATCATGTGCCAATCCTTATCTTGCCTACCAGCCCTACCCAAGTAGTGATTATGCATACTATGCATATAATCACTTCTACCTTGCCCCTCTACCTGTTGCTTCTACTACTACACCCTCTGTTGTTGGTGGATGTACCCCTGGAGTGGTAGTTCTTCCTACTGGTCCTATAGCTACCTTGCTTGCTGGACTTGGCACCTCTACTCCCACTTTTCCTCAAGCCCAGGAGTTGCATGACCTTGGTATGTCTTAGGCTGAGTGGAATGCCATGTGGCCCGATTGTGGTTTTGGTCCTTCTGCCGATGAGGAGATGCCAAACTAGGTTGATGAGGAAGCTACTTCTACTGATGATGATGATGAGGTTGGTTTAGATGGTTTTGATGATGGCTTTGCTGGTGGATCTGTTGATAAAGGTGAAGCTACAACCCCTGCTGGACCTTTAGATGAAGATGATGACTATGAGTCTGAAGCTTCTGATGATGATGCCAATGATGATGACCCCTTGCAAATCACAAGGCAAATGTATAACTTTACATATCCTTTTGAATATGTTGAGGAATGGGTTGTCATTGTCAAAATGGGGGAGAATGTTCACTTGAGAGTTATACATCATCCATATTTTGATAATGACTTAACCATTCCATTCATATATATCTAATGTGTTTGTTTAAGATTGATTTAGGTCTTCAGTACATGAAAAGGATCAAATTACATAAACCCTAGACTGTCCAAGTTCAAGTCAAAAGCAATGCAAATGCACTTTTTTTGGAATCACTTCAAAACAACTTAGAATATTTTTTTTATCATTTGTATTGATGATATGACTTGTAACTAAGATTTGAAAAAATCAGTGACACTTAATTCCATCATTTTATCACTTTAAAATCATTTTAAAATATTTGTGACAACACTTTGATCAGTCTAGTTTGAATCTCAACCGATCAGTGATGCATTTTTGTAAATGGATCAATCAGTTGAGTTGTACACTCACAGAACTCGACTGACCGATCTATTGAATACAGTTAATTGTAGTTGGTCGGTCGAGTTTCTTTAGGACAAACTCGATCGGTTGTTTGAAAATTGAATTTTTGGGTTATTGGATCGGTTGAGTTATCTTTATTGAAACTTGACCATATGTACTGTATGGAAAATGCAAAAAAAGATTCCTACCATTGGATAGAAATAGATACGCTTTAGTTGTAAAATGGCTATTTTTCATTCTTAAGTGATCCCACACTCAAAGGAACACCCCATCTATAAATAGGACCTCTTGGAGTTCATTCTAAGGTTGCTCATTCATGCTATCCTTGGTACTTGCTATAGTAGAGTGTGCTACAACCCTTTGAGCCCCTTTTTCTCTCACATTTACAAATCCGTTCGTGATTATGTGTGAGTTAGGCATGTTGTAAGAGAGAAACATCAATGTTATCTTGTAAAGATCTCCATCCTTCAATCTTCCCAATCCCCTTTCTCAAAGAGAAAAGGTTGAAGTGATCTTCTCCGAGTGAAGGAGGAGTTCTTGTTCTTCTTCAAGGTTGAATAAGGTGATAAGATCTTCTCTAGTGAAGGAGAAAGGAAAGGTGGAATATTCAAGAAGAGTGGATAATTCCTACATGGCCAAAGACTTGATTCAAGTGTGGGTAAGTCCTAGGTGAAGGCTGACGACATCTTGATCAAGTGCGTAAGTCCTTGTGTAGGTGACAGACTCTTGTCTTAAATAGGTAAGTCCTGGGATGTATAGTGGTCTTTTTGTATCTCTTATAATGGAATACAAGTATACATGGGTTGCAAAGTCCTAGAGGTTGACCTCTAGGTAGTGGATTGACAATTTCCTAGTTTGGAGATTGGAACCACTCTAAACATCGTGTCCAAGTATTTCTTTCAATCTCTCTCATCTGTGTTATGCTTGTGAGTGGGTCTTTCTCATTGAGTAGTAAGAGCTTGATTCAACCAGCGAGTGATTTCTTGTTCATAATGTTGTCTTTGTTTTGTCTTCTCAACATGTGAAAGATTCTATCAATATCAGGATCAAATCCTGATGACATAGTTCAACATTGGTTCAATATCACAAACACAGAAAGTGGTCCCTGATATACATGAGAAAACCACAATGACATGGGCTCAAGGAAATTATGTTCAGGTGGATATGCAATAAAATCAATTATAAAAAGTGTAAATTGATCTCAATTTAAATTGGACATGTCAAGATTCAATCATCCGAAACAATAGTGCCAAAATTTGAAGTTCGGTATAATAACACCAAAAATTCATCTAAGAAATATATCCCAAGGTTTTAACTATTACCCGTGCAATAACTACCAGCCACAAGCAAGGTGTAAAGACTGGGACCCGATAGTGGGCCCACTCAATGATACAAACATATGAGAAATGAATGATTAGTAGTGAAAATAATAACCATGTACAAAGGTATACAATATTACATGTACATAACTTTCTCACCCTAAGGGTGATACATAAAAAGAAAATACTATTATCAATTTCATAAGAGCCCCAGATGCAGAGGGAAACCCAAACATTCCAAGCTATCCTCAAGTCAACTCCAAGTGTACTACCTTCATATGCTCAAGTCCTCTAAAGCACCTATACCTGGGTAGTTATGGGAACACCCAAAAAATAGACACAAAAATGGTATGCGTTAGTAAAAATTGGTATATGTGCAATATACAATATTTTGGGCATTTATAAGGATTTCAAGTGCAAAAGAGATGTTCCTTCAAGAGAGGCCACATGAATTTAGGCAAGTTCAAGAGAAGTGTTCAACAAAAGAATGAGGCATAAATATAAGAGTGCCAAATAGTATGAATACAACTCTTGCCATTTATCATATCACAATCCATAAAGTAAAACATTTTGCAAGCAATTTAGTATAAACTAAGTCTACCTATGTAGGGCCAAAACATCATTGAGCCTTTGGCCTAAAAGTAGGTGGAATAGAAGCACCCAGGACAGAAATAGACACACCCAAATATACATAATACAAGCAGAAACAGACTAGCCCAAATATACATAGTAAGGGTGGAAAAAGGAACACCCCGGACAGAAACAAACATGTCCTAATGGTTATGCATAAATATCTACAATAAATACTAGTCTAATATAATGCATTCATAATAGTGTAGCAAGATAATCATTGTTCAGTCATAAACACATTTCAAGTGACATTTAGAACAATAAAAGATAACATGGCAGTGAGGTTTACAAACCCCATCAATAAGAATGAAAAAATATTCAATTGAGTAAAAAAGAAAGCTTATATAAAAGAATGCCTCATTATAGGAATAATGAGTTTTTAGTCATCTAAAATGCCCAATGTAATAAGGAGTTTCACATACTTGATTTTCATATATAAAGGTTAACTCAAATAGTATACTTTGGTCCACAAAGTCAACTTTTCATCCTAGAAACACATTAGGTATGTTAGTCAAACCCTAATGAGTGTGTGTATTCATTCTTACCATATTTATACATATTATTCTTACCCTAGTTCCAATCACATAATTGCATATTAGGGTTTATTATCTTATAAAGTGAACATATGATCCATTATATAATAAATGATCATGTTGTTGTTATTACATGACAATACCCACTTTAAGTCATGGTACAATATTTTCTCATACACATTTATTCATGGTCATATACATATCGTCATCTACTTAGAGACCATTATATTGATGGGTTAGATTTTACTTACATATTTCATTCACATATTATGTAAAATAATGAATCTTAGATGTAATCTCCATGTAAAACTTTTTCCCAAGTCTCCCTCTCATTTCTATCCTTTATGTCATTTATGTTTAATTAGTGGAATTTATAGTGGTTTAGTGAACATTTATTCACTAATTGTACCAATATAAGGGTTTATGCACAAATACATCTGTGAAAGCTTAATTACCATAATTATGTGCTATAAACCTTAATCTAATATTTTGATATGATTTGAAAACATAAAATGAGGCTAAGTTTCAAACTGGTTTGATTTGGATGTTGTTTGTGCAAGTTATGCAATTTTATGTACATTCTGGACTTTTATGCAATTTACCCAATTGGGAGGTTTTCTTTGAAAATTATCAACTAAATTTTAATCCTTAGATATTCCCTTACCAATATCGAGATTTTAAACCATTAGAGAACCTAGTTTCACCTTGGTTTGATGGTATTTCTTTCCAAGGGCATTATAGGGATTACCCTCTTTACAAAGATGCTTATCCTTAAAAGCTATCAACCAATGAGGTTAGTTCTTTCTTGAAAAATGGTGGGGATGGCCTAGAATAATCTATGGGCTCTTAGAACCGACTTTTGATATGCATGAAGCCTCTATGAGCTATCCTCTTGGATGGCCATCAATCCCTAGGCTAAAGACACATGGAAAGTCCCTTAAGACTCCTCATGCTTCACCTCTTTCTATATATAGCCATGTATACCCCTTCCCAACTCACAATTCGAAAACTCTTGCTCTCCTTTTCTTTCCTCTAGATTAGATAATAGTTCCTTCTGTATTTTTCCACGAATTTTCTATCCCAAGGTAATAGAGGGATCCTACCTTGGTGAAGAAGGCTCCTAGGGCTTCCAAATTGCTCTATTAGGGTTTCTAAAGCTCCTCCTTGGTAATTTCGACCAAAACTAGTAAGTTTCCTCCCTTACTTTCCTATTTTCATATTTTTAGTCTTCCTTACACCTTCTTATAGGTCGGAACCATGATCATACATGGTAAAACTCCACCTAAAACCCTAAAACATCTCATCTCCATGCTCTTTTGCTAGGTTTGCACCTCTTAAGTGGAGAAGGTGATCTTTGCTCAAGAAAGGAGGTTAGCTTGGAGAAACCATACCTTAAAATCTCGGGATCATTTCTGTTTGGATATTCTTACATTCCTAGAGGCAAGTTTTGTTAACCCCCTTCTCATATATTTCTTAAGTACATGCTTAAAACCCATGTTTCTATGTTGATAATCGATGATTTCCATCTCTTTTTACCATGTTCTTCTAAGGTTTTGGTTTCTTGCTATTTTATCTTCTCTAGAATATCTAGTTTGGTTATAGAAGAAACTTTAAACCTGATCTTGGGTCAAATGGTATTTTCTCCCTCTCCCTCTCTCTTTAATTATCTCATTCGGTTTGATGATGTGGCAATTTCCTATTGGTCAGTATTGAAAAATTCATATCTTCTAAACCACTTATCCAAATTTGACAAATAAATATGTTTTGGAATTGGAAAATTTATCTCTATCTAATAAAAATATTTTCAAGGTCTGATTTCATGGTTTGACGAAGTTTGATTTTTGTAAAAAGAATTTAATGCATAAAATCCATAAACATTACATCTTCATCATCTTAACTCCAAAATTAACATAAAAATATGTTTTCTTGATCAAGAGAACCTAATAAGTTCATTGGTGATATATTCAAAATATAAATCCGAATTTTTCTAAAAAGGTCAAAAATCTGGGTTTCTATACATTAATGTGCACTATGTACTCTAATAGATGTTAATACATTGAACATTGGCAAAGTGGAACTTGGACTCAATTAACGTGGTGAAAGTTAGTAATTGGTATCATTAAGAGAGGTATGTGCATTCCTTACACCTTATGTTGGGATAATTGCAGCCAAATCCTATATTTCCCTAATGAGGCTTAAACGAACCCTGAATATTCTATTCTTGAATCCTAGTGTTGTTCATGCCTCAAATTAGATTATAATTCCTTCTTGTTTGGGACTTATACCCCACTTCCATGCTTATTTAATATTATGACTAATCTTTCCATGACTACTTTTCTAGCATGTGGATTTATGTTCTATTTAATTTCAAGTAGCGGTACTTATGTACAACCACCCACAGAGGGTATGTAAATAATCGCCATGGGGAATGTCTTATTCTCCTCATAATATTGTAGGTGACTGGGAATGTCTTATTCTCCCCTCACCTAAGGTTAGAGGTCTGGTAGGTGCCTCAACCCTACTTAGTTAGGTAGGCATAATTATCTTACATGCAAATCTTTTTTCATATAATTGTTAATGGCAAGTTTCTTTTGAATATAACCGCATACTCTTGTTATCTTCATCATATGATGAACCCTAGCCTGTTTTTATTTGCTGTACTTATCTTGATATCCTAGATTAGTTTTGTGACACATACCTTGTTTTCTTTCTCCTTTTTCTGGGTGCTTTCCCAACCACCCAGGTGATGGTGCTGAGCAAGGAGAAGGACAAGTTTGAACGAATTCATCTCAGGAGAAGATCTCAAGCTATCTAAAAGGATGTCTAGATTGCTATAGCTAGATCCTTTTCTCTTATCTTTCTCTTTTGAGAACAATCATGTAATGAACAATGAAATCCATGTAATAGGCTTAGTTCTTTTATTTCTGCTGCAATTGATATTTTGTAATGTATCTGGTGCATGCTTATTTACTTGGAATATTATACATGCATCACTCAATATCTTTTGTCTTTCTAAAAAGATGGATATTTTGTACTTACTTTCAATTTTAGTAAGGAGGTGGTCTCGCCTCTTTACATATTCAGTCACATATCTATATCTCAATTTCTTTATCATGATTTATCATTGATATGGTAGTCTACACTCCCTCTCAACTTAACAATCCTCATAATTATGTATTTTCATTTGTTGTAGATATGAATGTATAAGTACATCATCATATATAGTTACTAATATATTGAACACTTTATGAGTTTAAGATGAAAAATACTAGTCATTATCTAATCTTCAGTCTAGAACATATGTAGTCTTTAATCTCTTATGCAATTGAGAAATAGGTAGAGGAACATTGCATAGGAATTGTTTATGTATGTATAAGTATTAGAATGTATATTTGCATGGTCGACATCTAGAGAATGTTACACCACTATAGTTTCTATTAGAACTTAAGGTCATCTACAAAACAACTTATACATGTGCATAAACACTCACCCATGCATACCATGCAATTTATTATATTACATATACACATTGAGTTTGTTGGATTACCATAACGTATCAACCTTATGCATACCTTATCTATTTACTTTACTGAAATCTAAGATGATCTAGATTGAGTATGAATACCTTGATTAGAATGCACATGTGGCTAGCCTCCCAATGAAAGTAGTTACTCATGATCTATTGATGGAAATATACATATAACATATAAAGGAAGGGGATAACAGACCTATCAATGATTAGTGAACATTAACCTGCAAATTATGAGGTCTACATGCCTTTCACACCTCTGCTGGGTCAAATCCATGAAGAGTTGGAGTTCTGTAGCTCGGTGGCAGTTGTAAGAGGAGGTGAGGGAGTTGCAGCATGATGTTGTAGGCATGTGCCGTGGGTGGTAGCGTCGACAGTGTCTCCTAGAGGTGTCTGACACAATATGGCAACATAGGAACTGCTTGGCATTTCCTGACGTTGTTGGGTACTGGTAGAGGAGAAACAAATAGAGGAGATTTAAAGGATTAGAGGAAAGGTAGTAGACAAATTTTGATTCAGTTATAGATGTTGCTAACAACTAGCATTCCATGAACCACTATTCCTGGGTGTACAAGACTGAAGGGTGGGAACCATGATGTGGTGGTGGTGATGATGCTTGAGGGTTGCTGGCTAGCGTCAGGTAATAGAAGAAGAGATGTCATGTCTAAACGTGTCGAGGAGAAGGTGTTGAGGCATTGTCAACCTCTCACTAAGGAACTTTGGATGCCACCATGACAACATGGTACATGGCTCTACAATAGGTGATAACAAGGAGGGAGGATCTTAGTGGTGGTGATGCTAGGGGAGTAGACGGAGTGTCGGGGCACCATTATGGTGATCATTGTTGTGGTGATGTCGATGCTCCTGGCACTGATGTTGGTGAGGAGAGGGCGTGGTGATTTTTGGTTAATCGTGGGATGTAGCACTGGCCTGATGGCATAGTAGGACCAAAGGAAGGTATCAGACAACAACAACTGCCTTGAGTGGTGGCGGCAGACCAATAACAGGTTAGGGTGACACCTACTAGGGTGACTATGGGTGGTGATGACTCATTGTAGGTTTGTTGCATGGCTCTAGGTGTTTGGAGAAGGCTATGATGCCACTGGGGTTGATGGAAGCAAAGCTCTCATGCTAGAAGGAGGAAGGTAGGTGTGACGATGGCCACCAAAACAATAGTGGTACCTTGTTGCGGTCATGGAAGCTGCCAGAATGGAGCATACAAACAAGAGCAGTAATAGTTTGTGGAAATAAGAAGGGAAGGGGGAAAATAGAGAAGGGAGAGGAATAGGAAGAGAAGGGCGAAGGAGGAAGGGCCTTCGGTTAAACCTTGATGGTCTCAAATGATGTTCGGGAGGCAGGGAAGATGGGAGGAGGTCGTTCATTTTTCCATTTATAGAGAGGTGACGACACATGAGGATTCATGGAGAAATGACCGCATGGTGGCTTGTGTTTCATAGAGTCAAACTCATGTGGAGTGGATCAGGGAGAAGGCAAAGGAGTGAGAATTATAGGTGAAAAAAGGATCAATTTCCTATGGTAGCTAATGCAGTTAATAGGAGGTTATATGTACAATAAAGTTAGAGTTTTCTCTCAATTAATTGAATGGTCAAACAAACTCTAATTGGTACAAAAATTAAAGGGTAGGCTATCTAAGGCGTGAGGAGCTATATTTTACCATCCTTTTCTTCTTTAAAAAACATTTAATATTTTATTTAACTATTTTGAGTTAAACGCTTAATGAACCCATTTAATGTATTTCTTAATAGAATTTGATACATTATTTTGTAGTTATTATTTTTTTCGTCAAACACACTTAGTATAATTTGGGGTGTCATATTGAAATAATTTTATCAGAGGAGTTTCTCATTAAACCCCTTTATCAAAAGTGTTTTCTTATTTCATCTTGTTATTGCATATATGAAAGATGCTTATATGTACATTATGTTATTTGACTCCAATAAATCCTAGTACCTTTTAAAAAATGGTTAGAAGGCTAGCATGATAGATTAAGGGTCCAATAAAAGGGTGGTTTAACCTTTGATCCTAATTTTGAGTATATTACAACACTCCACCCCTTAAAGAGGATTTCGTCCCCAAAATCTACCTAGTGTTAACTTAGAACCATTATGACTAACAAAAACGAATTGCACTATCTCAACCTAAAAAATTTCCTTGTGTTGATACATACAACTTTTCTTTTTATTTCTTTTAGGCTATCCAATTAATGTTCAATGTATCCATCTTGAATAGGTTACCTTAACCTAATTAGGGAGTAATAATATGTGTATGACTTTTAGTTGAGGAAATTACCCAAACATTACATGATATGTACAATATTATGTTCATACAGTCCTTATGTTTCATTCCTTATATATAAAGTGTACATGAATCGGCCCTGTAAAAGTGTCAGTCTACAATCTAACTAATTGTGGTGTATAATAAGGGTAGGTCAACTAGGTCATACATATATAAAATAATTCTTCATACTTACATATTCGCACTTAGGTATAGTTTTCATGTTATACCTAACCATTCATAGGGTCTATGCTAAGGATCTTCTAAACCAAAGAGCCTATCTATTACTACAACTTCCTTGTGGTGGTGACTTGTCTCCAAAACAATCAATGAAATCTGAAAATTTTTACATAAATATTAGGGTTGTAAATGGATATGGGTATACCCATATACCCTCAAACCCATTCCCACTAAACTCGTCATGGGTATAAATTTTTATAACCATGTAACCGCTTACCCTTATACCCACATACCCGCCTCTTATAGGGAAAGGTCATCGTTATGTATATATCCATACCCTGTATACCCATTTACTTATATTTTTAAGTAGATAATTTACATTAAAAATTACTGGTGCATATTGTAGGACTCACATATAGAAAGTATATGTACCTTAAAATGTAGTGCTCCATATTGTACCACTTACATCTTGTAAATATAAGTACTTTGCAGTTTTATAACTAACACATCCGTTGATGCACCTTTATAGACACACAAGTACATTTCATTAAATTAAGTAGGCTATTAAGTCATTCTTTCATTCCACTCCTCTCTCCTCTCTACCTTGAATGATATTTTTCCAAAACCTATCTATTTAAGTGAGATAGTTTGGTATATCTCGAGTTTGTGGTGTATTATTATGGCAAGTTAAACATAACTGTATACCCAATTATTCATCCATATAACTGGCAGTTATATGGATATGGGTATGTTGCAGGTATAACTTTTGACAAAGTAGGTATGTAACCATACCCATATCCACTTAACTAAATGGTTACGATTATGGATATGCCCATACCCACACCATACCCTACCCATTTACAATCTTAATAAATATAAGTTAATATATAACATAATTTTGACGATGAAAACCTTAAGATGGTAATCTAAAATGGCACCAAAATCAATCAGAGAACCAAGTCGACCACTTTCTACTACCTACGACATATACTATCACCATAACATCACTTCATCTTTGCAAAAGAAGCTTCTCTACACACATAATAAAGGAATACCACAAGCATATCATATTCTAGGTTAGGGGATACATGTTTCTTCTAGCATGAAGTAAACTTTTGGTAGGTCCTATCCATTATTTCACCATTATCTTGATCGTGACTTATGCCAACATATCCCAAAACATCATTTATTTATAAGATCGTGTAACCATAATTTGAAGATATTAGGGTCTCACCATCTGTAGCTAGTTTACATCCATGGTGTCATTACAAGACCATTTCAACTAGCTACTCAAACTATCCTTCATCTCATATATCAAATAAACTAATTACAAGGTGGTGATGAGAGAGTTGTCAACTCTTCAAGTATCAATACTAAATGTACCAACTTCATCCAACCATAGTGTCAGTGTACATCCAAAGTTTCAAGAAAAAGGGTATCCAGTATAGCTTCTAAACATGACTATGTGATCATTACTTTATATCACAAGGGAGATAATCATAATTCCTACCTTATGGGAATTTAAGGGATGAAATCCCAAGGATAGCTACTTGAACCCTAAAACCTTCCTTCAACAATCCTTGATTGATGAGATATCCAAAGGTTAACTATGATATTATCAAACCTTGGATGGCTAGTCTCAAGTAAAACTATGGTGACATAATACCATGTTGCAAGAATGATCCACCAATCCTTAAATGATGTAGTTCATATAATCGACATTATCATAGAACATCTAAAAATATAAAACTCATGGAAATATTCTAAGTTTTATCCATGCATGCTCAACCACATAATGTGTATAACATAGGCATGCAAGAAAACAACAAAAGCAAGAGGTTTATTGACTTGTTCTAGGATTACACACAATTATGTGAGTTCAAGTCAACCTACTCTCTATAGTAGATGAATTTTCCTCTCCTAAGGAAAGAGGTAGATGCTATCTCCTAGGACAATGAACCTTTACCAATAGAAATCAATACCTATAAAGAGATGGTAGGATTGATAAGAGCTCACCCAAAACTAGGTCATCCACAAACTTTGTTTCGGATACATATTTACCACCAAATTTGACAGGGTGAAACCCTAATTTAGTACAATTAAGGTTTAGGTATGACAACAACCTCTAAAGGGTAACCTACCTACTAAGGAACAATCTAGGATAACTTGAAATAGTCAAGTTATCGACTACTTTGGCTCTGATACCATTCCGTAAAGAGTGGGACCTGATAGTGGGACCACTCAATGATACAAACATAAGAGCCAAGAATGATTAAGAAGCAAAAACAAAAACCATTTACAAAGTTATACAATATTCCATGTATAAAATTTTCTCACCCTAAGGGTGATACATAAAAAATAAATACTATGATTCATTTCACAAGAGCCCCACCTACAGAGGGAAACTCAACAATTACAAGCTATCCTCAAGTCAACTCGAAGTGTACTACCATCATATGTTAAAGTCCTTCAAAGCACCTAAACCTGGGTAGTTTTCAGAACACCCAGAAAATAGAAATAAAAATGGTTAGGATCATTATAAACTGGTATATTAGCAATATAAAATATTTTGGGCATTTATAAGGACTTTACGTGCAAAAGAGGTGTTCCTTCAAGAGAGGCCACATGAATTTAGGAATGTTCAAGAGAAGTGTTCAACAAAAGAATTAGGCATAAATATATGAGTGTCATATTGTAAGAATAAAACTTTTACCATTTTTTTAAGTGATTCGGGAGGCTATTTTATTCATCCAACCCTCCCCATGCGAGAAAACACCAAATTTGAAGTACACACACTAATTAAACTAGGTAAAGGAAAAATGGTAGTAATACTACCATTACAAAGGTCCCTAATTAGCAGATCATGGACCTCTCTAAGAAGGTGGGCGTACATGATGTATGCCGTGGGATTTTTAAGGGTTTCTTTAGCTAAGTCATCTATAGCAGCATTGGCCTCTCTTTTTATGTGGTTCACACTCCATCCAGATTTCATGAGGGTCTAAATTTTTCATAGTAGTTGTGCATACCTAGGATTGTTTTTTTCAAGATGGTGTATCATGTTGACAACAATTTGGGAGTTAGATTTAAAGCTCACCATGCCCCAATTGTTCACCGCTCTTGTTTCTACAACAAGTGTGATGCCTTCAAGATCAGCTTCAATGATGTCAGTAGTGTGTAGGGCCATGGCGGCTCCTCATTCCCATCAGCCAGATTCATCTCTAATGACCATTGCATAGGAAGTGATGTGGCTTTTCACTCCTGCATCCATATTAATTTTTAGGCTTTGTGGCCCTGGTCTCATCCACCTACTATTTTCATTATTCCAAGGTCCTGTTGGAGTTTTTATGGTTACCCAAGCCTTTAGTTGGGCAGTGACCTCATTTCTTATGTATCCTACTTGTTGTAAAATGGGAACAATTCTATTCTCGAACTTCTCTCTATTCTGGAAAGTGGTCGTAGTGTTGTTATCTTCTCGAGTATGTAGATGCACCCATTGCTTGGTGTCATTAGTATTAAGCAACTCATGGTGTCTGCCTCCAGTAAACAAGGTATCCCAAATGCCTCTAGCATGTTTGCAATCCCGTAGAGCGTGTAATGTAGTCTCCTCCACATGACATATAGGGAACATGTAATTGTCGATCATCTTGCATTGAGATCTCATGTTGTGTGTGAGGATTGCCTCATGCATCACAAGCCAGATAATTTTTTTTAATCTGAGCTGATATCTTCTTGTCCCGCATGGTTCTCCACCTTCTTATGACCTTAGTTCCCTTGCCTTCCCTGATATGGAAGTAGGCAAATTTTTTAGTGTACTGTTTGCTCTGAGTATGGGTCTAGTCACTGATGTCTTCTCCATTCATCTACGAGGTGACTTGGAGACATTTAATTTCTTCAATGACCTAGCTTGGAAACCATTCTTCAAGGAACCATCAATCCCAATCTCCTTCCAGATTGATCATACTCGCCACCTTTATGTCCATGAGCTCGTGAGGGATATGATTAAGAGTTTGGTCTTTTATAATGGGCCCATTCCTCCACCACATATCGGTCCATGCATTCATACTGCACCCATTCATTGGGATTACATTGGAGTTCTCTTTGATGAAGGATTTGAAGCTTGGAACCACATTCCCAAGTCTTAAGATGTTGTACTTCTTCCCAACATGCTGCTAAGATAATGTTGCCTTATTCCTGTGTTACAGGTTGAGCGATAGTTACTACTAAGCTCCCATGTGTGTTTGTATAATAAGACTAAATTCCAGTCTCTCATTGTCTTCAAACCTAGTCAACCATCAGTCTTGTTGCAAGTGACCTTGTACCAGGAAACTAGTGCCATGGGGTGAGCTTTGTGGTTGCCTCCCCAGATAAACCTTCTTATGGCGTTGTCTATTCTGTCACATAGCTGGAGTGGTAGCACATTTGTTTGCATAGAATACGTAGGTGAGATTCACTTTGGCAAGACAAATCCTACTTGCAAAAGATAGTCTTCTAATTGAACACGCTAAGATCCTCCCATTAACCTTTTCTAGGATTTCATTGTAGGTGTGTTTGTTAGCTCGTTTGAGGATAATCGGGGCGCCAAGGTATTTGCCTAGGTCGCCCATGCTCTGGAAATCACTCAGACAACTAATCCTCCTTCTTAGATGTCAATCTACATTTCTAGAGAAGAAAATCCTTGTCTTTCTGATGGATACAAACTAGCCTAAAAACTTACCAAATATGTGGAAGCATTCTTGTATAGTTTTTATTTGGGAAACACCGGCTTGTGCAAAGAGGATTAAATCATTGGCAAAGATGACATGTGAGACCTTAGGTCCCTTGGATCCCATCTTCACTGGTTTCCAACTGCCTTCGTCTACCTTCTATTGTATCAATTGGCTGAGTCTCTCTAGACACAAGACAAAGATGTATGGAGAGAGAGGGTCACCGTACCTAAGACCCCTACTAGCTTTAAAGGGCTTTGTAAAATTACCACTCTAAATTATTCTCATTTCACCCTTGATAATGGAGGACATAATATAATTTGTAATGTTTTGAGGTATACCTGTGCGCTACATCGTATCCTCAATGAATTCCAAAGACATTTGGTCATATGCTTTAGTAAGGTCCACCTTTATGGCCATGGATTTCACACCTTTCTTCCTCTTCATCCCATGTATTAGTTCTTGGACTCGCGCAATATTTTCAGTGATGAACCATCCAGACACAAAGCTATTTTGGGATTGGGACACCCATTTAAAGATGTGTGGTTTCGATCATTCCACAACCAACTTTGAGATAATTTTCAGTGCCATATTGTTCAAAGATATGGGTCGTAAGTGCTCACATTTTCATGGAACTGGGACCATTGGTATAAGGACAATAATTGAGTTACAAAGATCATTTGGGACATCCCCACTGGTGATCACCTCCCGGGCTGTATTGGCAATGTTGCTGCCTACTATGTTCCAATTCTTCTGGATAAAGGTTCAATTCACCTCGTCTAGTCCGGAGGCCTTAACTAGATCAAGAGACATCACAATGGATTTTACTTCAGCATGTGTTGTCCGTACTCCCATGTTAGTGAGATGTTCTAGAGAGAGGGTTTTGAACCTGCCAGGGAACTCAACACAGTTTGGCCTACTGCTCTACGTGGGGGGCATGAGTACCTTTTTAAATTGTTTTGTTACAAGATCCATAATGTTAGGTTCATGTGTAATCCATTCACCTTGTTCATTCTTTAAAGTGGTTATGGTGCTCCTCCTTAGTCATTGGTTGATGTAGTTATGGTAGTATCTAATATTATTGTCACCCTCTTTCATCCAATTAATATGACTTCTATGTTTCAGGTCCTCTTCCTCAGCTCTCTGAATACCATCTAGATCTATTCGGAAATCTAAGAATAGTGCATCTGAGACTTCATTATATTGGTTTGCCAATTCTATTTGAAGCCAATTGATGTTTTTGATCTGTGGATCCTTTTGTTTCTCTTTTTTTCTCATTTAAGCTTTTTGTCCCACTCTGTGATAGTGCCTTGAGCCTCCTTGAATGCCTCTTCTAGCTGTGTGTGAGCATTTTTAGGAAGTTATCAACCTCTATCCAAGATTCTCTAGTGATGAAGAAAGGGATATGACATTGGTGTGCACCGAAATGCACCAACAACAAGCAACGGTCCGAGCCCAGACGTGGGAGGTGTATGACAAAGGCACTTGGATAGTCATTTATGAAAGTACTATTAGCTAAGGCTCTATGTAATATTTCCTGTGGTATCCCATGCCTATAGGTAAATCTCATACCTGAGAAGCCCATGTCAGTGACATCTACTTCCATCATGGTATGCTGAAAAATAGTTGTTTCTGTGCTATTGTAGCAATTGTTGCCACTCTTTTCATTTGGGTCAGTAATGGTGTTGAAGTCTCCGAGCATGAGCCAGGATGATCTGAATTGGTTCCCCATTTGGATTATATGTTTCTAAATTATTTTCCTCATTCTAATTTGAGGAAGTCCAAGTTAGTGACATCTGGTTCCATCATGGTATGCTGAAAACTAGTCGCTTCTATGCTATTGTAGCAATTGTTACCACTCTTTTCACTTGGTTCGGTAATGGTGTTGAAGTCTCCGAGTGTGAGCCAGGCCGATCTGAATTGGTTCCCCATTTGGAGTATATGTTTCCAAATGAGTTACCTCATTCTAATATGAGGGCTTGCATAGTTGAAGGTTATGTAGCAGTGATTATTTACTCTACAAGAGATGAATTGGCGGAGACAATTAATGATTTCCACCAAACAATTATTTGCATTCCAACATACCCAAATGCCTCTAGAAAAACCCCTTGTGTCAACACAATACAAGTGTGTGAAGCCCAAGCATCATACAATATTTGTAGCTGTGAGAACCCATTACACTAAATGATATTACTCAAAACATAAAGAACAATCAATCATTAATTAATAACATACCCCAAATATGGGTAAATTAAAACTAATTTCAACGTCAACACTCACTTTGAAACATTTGCATAAGATCTCAAAATCTTTCTTATATCCACACTATGCCAAGAATTTGATACAAATGTTCGAATTGCCATAGCCACAACATATATACACAGGAGAACAAAATTCGTATATGCCACACAAACAAGCATTAATATGCTAACAAAAGTCCAATTCATTTGAAACAACATATACAATCTTTTTCTCGCCCGAACCTGAGTGTACAAGGATGACTCTAGGACACACTAGACATCTAATCAACTTACTCAAAGATTAATTACTATAGATCCTCTTTTCTGCCACATGTTTTTTTTCCATCACTTCCAATTAGCTAAATAAAATGTGACGAACCACAAGAGTGAGACCCATGTCCCAGTAAGAGATATAACCTCCAATAACATTTATTGATTACAACATTTTTAAGTATTTAAATTGTTAAATAGTTTAATAAGACATAACAAATAATCTCAACAGAAGTAATGATAAAAAAATACATAAAGAAGCAGATAATAACTATCATCGTTATCCAGGCTATCACCCTTTATCTTGTTGACAATATAAGCAATTCAGTAGCATATGCCTATCTAGCATCATGAGCAAGTCTAGTAACATAGAATCTCTCTCATTATGAATAAGTCTAGCCATATAAGCATATCTAACAACATTAGCATGTCTGATAGGATGAACATATCAACATCATAAAAAGAGATAATAACATAAGCACAACTATCTAGATAAGCATGATTAGTAGTATATGCATCTCTAGTTACAAAGCATGGCCAACAATATTAAACACAACTAGAAACAACATCTTAACCATTAGTGTCAGCATATGTGACAACATAATCATGTTTATGACATGAGCATAACTACAACATAAGCATATCTATTAACTCTTATTGTACTATGCATGATCTCAGTGAAAAGAAAGATGCTTGTCATCCTGAATTCAAGTGTTTAGGGAGGATGACTCATGTCTAATAGGTTGAACATATCATCATCATAAAAAGAGCTAACAACATAAGCACAACTATCTGGATAAGCATGATTAGAAGCATATGCATCTCTAGTTACAAAGCATGGACAACAATATTTAACATAGCTAGAAACAACTAACCATCAGTATAACATATTGAATCTCAGGGTCTTTCCTGCAATTTACCCACTTCAAGATTTTATTTACATTCTAGTCCTTTTGGACCTTTTTCATAATTTTCCCATCCTTTTGAGCCTTCTTTGACCTCAATATTGAATTTGAGCCTTACATGAGGTTGTAATTCATTATTACCCACATTCTTGTCAAAGAATGAGCTTTTGCACAAATAACCCACCTAATGTGATATTTGAGGACTAATTATGTGATATGGACATTAATGAGAGAATATAAGTGGATAATGTTAATCTAGAGCTTTTATCTCTTTTTGGTTAAGATATGAGCATTAATGTGCATTTGAATTAATATATAAGAATAATTAACCCTTTTATTTTGCTTTCCTCAAAACTGATATTAATGTATGAAAAGATGTTATTATGTTGAAATATGACTCTTAAAGATGATATGTCTCAAATTTCACTCACTTATGTCATTAAGAGACTCTCTATATAATAGTCATTCATTTTATACATTAATAGACAATATAATTATTAAGGAACAAAGGTTGTGAAAAATGAGAAACTACCTGCATAGCATTATTTTAGACATTAATATGAACCTATGGTTAAATTTGGTGGCTTTTGGACTTTATTTGACCCTCTAAATGGATTTTACAAGTTTCAATAAAAGGGTAAATATAGTATATTAATCATTTTCATTTATTGTATGTGTCAAACTATAGTCCCTCAATTTCTCTATCACATGCCTCCTTGGACGTGATCTAATGGTCCGTTTTAAACACCAGATCGATCCGACGACTGAGAGGACACCTTCAACCTCCAACTGTGTGAAGAGAGATAGCCCTTTGACTCCTGGATCTCGTTCTCCCTGTCCTCTTCACCATTTTATGAGATATTTGTCCCATTGACTTCGTCTCCTCACAACAGCTCTAACGAGCCTTGGCTCGACTTCCCTCTCCCATGGTACACGACAAGACCAAGTGGGACTTGCTTCTCAACTTTGCCTAGATTTGTAGAGAGAGCTATGGCTCTTCTCGTGCCTATATAAGGCTTGATCAAGTACCCTCAGCCTCCATGCGAGCTTTCTCTAGTGCCAATTTGTCCAGTTTGCTCTCTCTTAGCCGTCGTCACCTCTGTCTCTACCCAGACCTTGCAGCACACCTATAAGGAGCTAGGAAGCACCATCAAACAAATTAACAACAAGGGTGAGTATAGATTTACTTCCTCTTCATTTTGAATATCTAAACTCTTGTTTTGGTCAAAGAATGCGGAAACGCCCAACTGGGCAAGCACCTCCATTGTGGCCATGGTTTGCTCGTGAGGAGGAAGATGACCCATGGGTTTTTTTACCATTTTTCCCCCACGCACACATCCTCTATTATTTTAATGTCGAGGTTATTTTCCTCATTCTCCGCCCTTTCCTTGTGCGAGTCACCAAGCCCACGTGGCTTTTTCTCGCCTTCTGATTGGTCTAGAGTAATTTATTCATAGAAAAAAGATGCTTTATCATAAAAATATGAATAAATAGTTATTGGAAAGGATTTTTCACATATACTCTGAATTTGTGGTTTTTGAGTCCTAATTCTATTTCTTTTTTCACAGTTTGCTTTGAATGCCATTTTAAGTGTGTTAAATTTTCTAAAATTAATACATAATTCATTTTAACTCCAAATTGAGAAATAAAAAATGTTTTCCTAATAAGTGAAACCTAAGTGAGCTTTTGGTCCTAGTTTTGAGTCCTAAATCGAAGGTTTTCATAAAAAGTCTAAAATGAGTATCCGTTTATACACCTTATGCCTTAATACATACTAATATATGTGAAATTTTTGTAACTAGGATAATATGGGATGAATATAATCTAATTGGTGATAATGATGGTTATGTGAATCTTCAAAAAGGTATGTGACCAATTTTCCCCATATCTATTCGTTCTATGCCTTGAAAGGTTAAGCCAAATCATCCAACTGAAGGTGACGAATAAAGAATGGATACCGGTGAAGGTTGGAAAGCAGGGACCAAAAATTTCACATGTTTGTTTTGTAGACAATATTATACTATTTGGTCAAGCTAGCATCTCCCAGATGAAGACCATTATGAATTGCCTCAAGGATTTTGAAGCCGCTTCCGGGCAGGTGGTCTCCCTATCGAAGTCTAAGGTGTTCTTCTCAGTGAACGTGGATCCAACGTTGAAGAATCATATCAGTTGGGGAAGCAATCTTCAAACTACCACTGATCTAGGCAAGTATCTTGGAGTTCTAATTGTTCATAAACGGGTTAATAAATCCACATACGGTAGTGTCCTGGATAAAGTTAATGGGAGGGTGAACGCTTGGGCTGCTAGGAGCTTGTCCTTTACTGGGCGCATCTGTTTAGCCAAAGAAACACTATCCATGATGCTTTCTTATGTCATGAAAATAGCCATCCTTCCGCACCAAATCTATAACAGAATTGATAGTTCCATCCGAAGCTTTATATGGGGCGGAGCACAGAAAGCTCACCTACTAGCACTTGTTGCTTGGGATAAAGTGGTGTGCTGCAAAGAGGATGGAGGTCTAGGTGTGAAGACAATGCAATATTGGAATCAAGCTTCCCTTTTTAAGCACTCATGGGACCTAAGAAGCAACCAGAATTCCCTCTAGTGCCAAGGTATGAGGCAAAAGTTTGATAAGGGTGGTTACAAGAAGCGAGGACACTTCTTCATACTTAGAAACACAGCCATGGTAGGAAAGAAATTCATCCATGAAAATTCCTACTACATCCCCATGAACATACATAACATCAAACTCTGGGAGGACAGGTGGTGGAGCGACAGACCGATGCTCAAAAACCTTATTCTACGGCCAATACCTAACGAGTTATTAGATCTAAAAGTGAGCTCCCTTGTAAACTTAGAAGGGGAATGGGATAGGTAATTCTTGAAGGAATGGCTACCAGGTGCAGTGATTACTAACATACTGAAGCAGAACATCCCATTAGACGAGGATGGCGAGTACATTAGAGTCTGGTCACTAACAAAGAATGGACAATACACGACTAAATCACCCTACAACAAGTTGAGGGAAGGTAAGGGTACCCATGTCAAAGGAAGATGGAATATGATCTGGCAGCTGTACACCTCCGAGCACACAAAGACTTTCTTCTGGTTGATGTTGCACAGTGCCCTCCTGACGAACTAGCGAGGGATGAAACACAATTTGGCCAACAACGGTATTTGCTCGAAGTGCAATCAGGATACAAAGACTATTTTGCACACTGTCAGAGATTGTAGTTATGCCAAAGAGGTCTGGGATAAGTTATTGGATGACTCTATTACCTCCTCATTCTATGATATTAGAGACATCAAAGATTGGAGCTATGAATATCTAAAGCAAGATAACAATTTTAGACCAATCTTTCTTCACGCGTGCAAGATCATCTGGAATGCTAGAAATAAGGTCATGTGGGAGAATAAAACAACCCACCCTCTCCAACTAGATAATGTGATTTGGAGAGCGGTGGAGGCATAGAAGGAAGATTACTCCAACACCACTCAACACAAATGCATGAGGAGATAGAAAACATGGCAGAGTCCTAACACATGTACTGTGAAGTTCAATACAGACGCTATTGTGAAAGATAAGAGGGCCGCCTGTGCCATAGTTGCACATGACCAAACTGGAAAATGGATGGGAGGTGCAGCAAATATGGTGAATTAAAATGATGTAGTTGATGTTGAGCTCTATGGAATTCACCTGGCCATGGAAATGGCTGATCGCAACAACCTACTGAATGTTAACATTGAGTCTAATTCCCTTAGTGAAGTGAAAATGGTTGTAGAACCGGTAAATGCAAAACCCTAGATATGCCAAAATTGCTAGAAAAAATCAGAACCTCAATAGGGTAGGATGGCAGGTGATTCGGTCCAGTAGGGAGACCAATAGAGTTGTGGATACTCTAGCCAAGCACCACCTAAAAAGTCAGGCTACCTTTAGTAAGTACCAACTACCCCCTTCGGGTGTTAAGGATTTCCTTTCAAAAGACCTTTGTAATGGTAATTGTACTACCATGTTTTCATTTCATAGCTTAATTAGCGATTGTACATTGAATTTTGATTTAGCTTGCACGAGGAGGAAAGATGAATAAGATAGCCTCCCGACTTACTAAAAAATAAGGTATGTGAACCCTATTTATGTATGTGAAGCCTATTTATGTATGTGAACCCTATTTATGGATGTAACCATATAATTTTGCAATTCACCCTATTCCTCAGTTGGGCTTTTACCCAAACCCTTATTTTTTAATGAGGCAATTTCTAGCCTTGGAATCTTCTATTCCCTATGTTGGCTCATTTATGTGATTATTTTATGATTTTTATTCCCCATTTTCTATGATGTAATGTTATTTACATTTTTACTACTGGAAAGTGAATTATTTAGCATGATGTATTTTTGGCCAAATGATAATGTTGTGTACACGAGTACAAACCACCCATACGACACTCGGGTTTTATTCCCCCTGCCACTCTATATAGGCACTGAGGTTTTAGTCCTCCGGCCAGGCACTGGGGTTTTAGTCCCCCTGCCACATTATATATATTTGAGGTTTGGGATGTGCATGTTCCCCTCTCCTCTTGGTGTAGGTCCGGTAGGTTCCTCACCCTGCATCGGTATGATTTTGTGTCATAATATCATTCATGCTATGTGATTTGTTATTAATTAAACTATGGCAGTTCTTCTACTTCTTATTTGCTTATTTGCCTCATACTCTTGAAATCTCCTAATATTACGAATCATTTTATTATGCAATATTGCACTGTGTTAATTGTCCTTATTCCTTTTCTTTTATCTCTCTCTTTTTGGGTGATCCCAACCACCCAAGTATAGGATCAGAGTGTGATAAACTAGATTTTTGAGTTTTAATAACTAATACAATAATTGAGAGACAAGCATACTATGTAAGATGTCAAATACCAAATTGAGGACTCGATTATTCAATTAAGAATGATTTCATTAAAAGCTCCACTAGAGATACCAACAATGATGATGAGAACTAAATTAGTTCAATTATGATGCATAAGTTGTATGGATTGATTGGGTACTTATGATGAGAAGATGCCCATTTAATAGTATTAATGGACTCAAGTGGAACATTAATGAATCCCAAGGTATGCTAGGACCATAATATGTATTTTTTTGGACTTGTTTGAACAATAGTTGAGGATTTGTTGTGAAGAAATTATAAACATGATCAATATCGAGCTTGTTCAAAAGCTATTAAGATGAGGAGATAATGTTAAGAATCCCACGTGCACAACACCTTGTGTGTTGATTCGTTGTTTCACGTATGTTTTAGGTTCAAAGCTAGCTTGGGATAAAAGATGGGAAGTGAGCAGTTTTCCAGGTTGTACCTATTGTCTAAGATCCTGTTAGCATACATGTTTAGACTTGTAGAATTTTCATTCAATATGTAACTGTAAATCATTTTGTAATAATTCATATTGTATAAATATACATGTTGAATGTTGATGTTCATGTATGTCTATTATGCTTCTGCATCACTATTTGATATGATTGGATGATGTTCTTGGATTCTGACCTCTCATTCCCAATAGGGTTTGGAGAAGCCAAAATCCGGGGACATCACAGTTGGTATCAGAGCATGAACAATAGCTACACCTGACAATTGCTCACCATGAAACATAAAAATAAATTTCACCTTTCACTTAAAACCCTAGAGACTTAGTAAGTTGTGCTATAGGAATAAGGTTTGACTTAGCCTCTAAGTTAGAACCTAGATGTTCGAGAACTAGGTTTAGACAAGTGTGAGAAACCCTTTCCATATAGATCTCATATGTATTGGGTAGCTACACTAATCTACACCCTGTTCTCACCATTTCACTAGGTGACATGGCACTGGACTATCTACTATGTGTGGGACACTCGAGTTTGCTGGTTTGGTTTTGTTTTCCAATCAGCTCGCACCTCGACAGTTTTCTCTACCGTCTGCCTTCTCGGAGAAAATCTATATAATATTTTATTACATATATGTAAATATAAAAATGTGTCCCTCACACTGTAGAGTAGTTAGTGTTCATGCCACCTAAGTGAAAGGGAGTGACATCAGTCTAGAAGAGAGAGTAGTCTAGATTAGATGTCTAGAGCCTTATCAAGATATGTGATACATAAAGTAGATGATAGAATGATAGTTGGGAATAAGCATATAGAATCTTACCTAACTTTGATCTATGATGGTATACGTTTACTTATTAAGATTTGAGTTGTATATGATTTGAATCCACTCTTAGAGGATCTATGCTAAGGCATGATGATGAAAATGCATTCCCTTTTCCTACTTAAGATAATCTAAGTTAAGATAGAGATGAGTGTGCATGAGCCTCAAGATCTTATACAAAGGGGATATCTAGTGGTAGGATAAGATATGTGGTGAACTCTAGAGAGAGTAAGACCCACAGGGAGAAGGTCATAGGACCTAGCCTCCAATATATGAGATATGTGTTAAAAAAATCCTATACTAGATAACTCTCGAGTGTTGAGTTGAGTCCTTATGCATGATTCAAATCTATATGTGAGAATTGGGTAAAATAAAAGGATGGGTAGAAGAACCATATGATAAAGTCAATCCTTTGGATGAGTTAGGTCCTAGCTAGAGTGACATATTTTGTGAATCTCATCATTAGTTGCAAGTGAGGTAATATATGAACTCTAGTTATGAGAGTATGATGCTTTGTGCAAAAGATACTCAATATACATGTTCTCCCTTCTTCTTCTCTTTCTTAATATATGATGATAGAAACCTCACTTGAGCTATGTAGATGATTTATAAATGAGGAGTCACTCATATAAGCTTGACCTATTCCATTCCCCGCCCCTATATCATACATGTAGTACCCAAGATTGAAATCATGATAATTTTGACTTTCAAATATTCTCTTCCCCTTCATATGAAACATGAATGATATGATGCTAAGATCATGAGATAAACTTAGTATATTCTCTGTTTCCCTTCACATAATACATTCAAGACATAAAAAGTTGAAATCATGAACTTGATATAAGGATATTTTTGGATCATAGGATATATGATCAGAAATATAATTTGTAACTTTGATCCTTCTCAATGTATGCTTCTAAGTTGAGTATGAATATCACACCATAGGGTGAAACCCTAATGGTCAAACATGTTATGTAAGCCCTTCTTAAGTAGAAAAATTCTAACGTTAAGGATGAAGATAAATCCCCTCTAATGAAAAAATCATTGTAAGATGTTAATGATGTTAGATTTGAATGATCTGAACATCATGGCTAATAAACGAATTTCCTCTTGAACATTAAAAGTATGAACAAACATGTACCCTTAGGGGTGATGTAATCCTAAGACATCATAATGCCATGTTATGTCTACGACATTAAGTGATGATTCCACATATATATAAGGTGGGGTGGACACACCCAAGAATCTCTAGACCCTATGCTGACAACTTAGAGTGCATGCAACTAAGGTGGTCTTAGAACGTAAGCAATGATGATGTATATGAAGTTGAACTCCTAAATAGCCTCTTAAGGATGAGGCTAGTTGAATTTCGAGGACGGAATTCCGAATAAGGTGGGGTGAACGTGATAACCTAGATTTTTGAGTTTTAATAACTAATACAATAATTGAGAGACAAGCATACTATGTAAGATGTCAAATACCAATTGAGGACTCAGTTATTCAATTAAGAATAATTTCACTAAAAGCTCAACTAGAGATACCAACAATGATGATGAGAACTAAATTAGTTCAATTATGATGCATAAGTTGTATGGATTGATTGGGTACTTATAATGAGAAGATGCCCATTTAATAGTATTAATGGACTCAAGTGGAACGTTAATGAATCCCAAGGTATGCTAGGACCATAATATGTATTTTTTTTGGACTTGTTTGAACAATAGTTGAGGATTTGTTGTGATGAAATTATAAACATGATCAATATTGAGCTTGTTCAAAAGCTATTAAGACGAGGAAACAGTGTTAGGAATCCCATGGGTGTTCTGTTCCCTTCAACCACCCTCTAATGTAGGGAGGAGAACATATAATACCACCTTTTATTTTTTCCTGACTTCTTTTGCCCAGTTATCTACAGAGCTCCACGTACATGTTTTAAGTTGGAGGCTTAGATCCTATTGTTGGGTTTTAGGGGAGACAGAGAAGGCAGCGGAAACAAAAATTTTCTCCCCCAACCCATACCGAGGAAACACGTCAACGTCTATATAATAGGAAAGGATGGTTTGCGGAATCATACCTTGTCCCGAGGCTTGCTCGGCGACAATACCTCGCGCAATGCGCGGTATTCAACTCCGGTCTTGGACGGTGTCTGTGCAGCTACTGGTCGCACCGGGACTGATGACTCCTCCTCCTACCGGACTGTCGGATGACAGTTGTCCTCCTGAGCGGCAGTGTCCTCCCGCCTCTGTAGTAGTCCACACGGACCACCTGGAACTCCACACTCCTTGTCCCACAAGGAAGTGGAAGGAGTCGCACCCTCCTGTTGACGCACTAGTCGCCAACACACTCTCCTGCTACCAGTTGCAACTGCAGTTGTCCTTCCCTTGTTGCACCTCCCTTTTGCGGGAAGCACTTGCTCGGGATCTCTCATGGTTACCAAAACCAGAGAGAACGACAACTTCGCAAAGCAACCGGCTTGCATTGAGTTGTGCTCTGAGAAGCCCCCAATACCCCCATATATATAGGCGGGTCATGGGACAGGGTTCTCTGTGCCCGACAATATGGGACTAAAGCAGGAGTAGAAGGGTTCGAGATTTTCCACAAAAAGCAACCAACTCGCAACCTGAACCGATCGGTTCACAAGTGAACCAGTCGGTTGGGGACCTAAACTGGTCGGTTGGAGCACCAACCGATCGGTTCACTTCTGAACCAGTCGGTTCGTGGTCCTGGTCGGTTCCTGATTGACTTTCCTTCTTTCGTTTCTAATTGGTATCGAATACCAATCCTTGTTCGAATCAAATTGGGCAAGTGAAACACAAGGAAAATTCTCACCGACCTGACTTTCCCAACTTGCTTGGTTGCACCAGTTGAACCGATCAGTTCAACATTTGAAATGCTTGTTTCACCCTGGGCTTTAGCTGACCGGTTCAGCAACCTCATCCGACCGGTTCAACACTTGAACCGATCGGTTGGGAATATAGGTTGTGCAGAATTAGTCAAATGCGATTTCAATCAATCCGATACTCCAATCAATGCGTCCAACACCTTGAACCATATGATATTGAGCTATCAACTGATTGAGTGTTTATTTGAACTACTAAACTCCTTTAGTAATCAATCTAAACATTGCTTTGTGGACAAAACTCCTCTTCCAGGTTAAATCCTAAGTGTGTGACCCTGCAGGTCCATTTCACGTTGGCAGTGAAAGTCCGTAACACTTATGACTTCACAAGCAAAGAGCGGTGCCTAGTCACACATCAGTGCTACCCAAGTGAAATTAGAAAGTTGGAGAACAACTTTCATCCTACAATCCGTGAATGGTGTTACAGTGAATGTATAATTCCTTTGTTACTGATATCCCAAATGAACTCGAGGCATGGAACAATCATCCTGTCAACGTTCATTCACTTTCTTGATCTCAGAGTAGATTGAAGGAGATATGTATGACATCAATATCACATACTGATTCACACATGCGTGCGCACGCCTATCTCAATCCTACTCATCAAGTGGCCTTGGATATCAAACTCCCTCAGGAGGGACAAATCCCATATCTATCACTCACCCCTCAAAAGCCCCATGTGTCAAAGCCACCCAATCATCACCTTTATAACAACCCATGTTTCAGGACTGCGTTTGATGATTTCAAAGTGTGCCCAATGAGATGTGTTGAGTGCAGTGATTTTAGGTCTAAGAATCACACTCACCACCATCACTGTGAGTACTGACTGTGATACCATCTCATGGTTCCATGTGTCAAACTCACGGTGGATCTGTCTGGTACCTTGTTCTCTAACAAGTACCTATGTGTTTGGTTTGATATCTCTATATCATGACTAATGAGATTCTGTCATCAACCAACACCGCAATCTAGTCTTGTGTGTCATTGCTGTCTATCTACCTTCCACAATGACATCCGACTAGGGACATAACAAGAATGTACAAACTCTTAGCATCCGTATGATCTCATCGTTCAGGTCATGAATCTGAAGGCATACATCATTGAGTACTGTCATTCTCTAGACATTCAATCTGTTCTATCACTATCTCATATGACTGAAACAGAAAGAATTGGAAGCTTGCCTTTGATGTTTATCAAATCAATCTTAGTGTATCCCACCAATCATCCCATGATTGGCTCTCAGGGCATACATACCAATAGACTCCCACTTGCACTGCGAGCCAATCACTCTTGAATCATATTCATAGTGATATTCAAACATGTCCCACATGTTACTGTGCTCTAGTGCCAACATAGTGAGTAATGGAAACACCTTGCCAAAGTCAGTATAAATTGCATGTCTCTCATCTCTTCGCTGTACGTCGCACATATGAGATGGAGTTGCCGTAATATGCGATCTAGTATTCCATTGCTAACCTTTAGCCACATTGCATGATCAAGGATTCCAGACTTGTCATTAATGAGTGGAATATGAGTTCATCTCATGAACTTCCAGATCCATATAGTATCCACTGTTGTTCTCTAACACACAGATACTCGACATTTCTCTTTTAAATGGTTTTATTGGAACACTTCCAATTATCAACAAACTTTCACTTTTATACATCCTATGTATATTTTGCAATTAATTTTCTGTCCTGTCGGAAGTTCACATCAATGTAACTCTTTACATCGAACTCTTCCTTATCTCCATAGAACTAGTACTTCACAAGTACTTATCAAGTTCTTATGGTATTCTAGTAACCCTTACTGGAAGTAGACAGACATCCACTCGTCATGTCTTACATACGAGTTATCAGGATGAGCACATCATATTGTCATGTCCTACATACAAGATGATGAATGCATTTTATTCTTTCCATGTCATACATGCAAGACAATGGGATGATTACATACATGATCGATCCATATCTATTCTTAGTATTCCCATTCTTCATAAGAATTGGACAGTTGGCCTTGGGATACTAATATCCATATAACATGGACAAGTTTTCTCCCACTAAATTTGTGCATACTGAATCCTTCAGTACAGATTGCCAATGTATGCTCTCTCTTTCCAGGTCAAGAGATTTTTCGAGAACTATCTCTATAGATCTCTATTCCCATCATATAGGAAACATCTCTATCTTCCTTAAAGATAATTTCCACTTTTGGACTTCCATTTTAGAACATTTCCATTTCACATCAACATGTGGAATGTGAACACGCTCCCACTAAATCACAGATCCCTTCTTTATCTTTGACATATCAGTCAAACCCTTTGACTATATCATCAAAGTAAAGATCCAATTTTGAGTTGCTTATACTCAATCAATCACATTGATTAGTCCATTGTAACTTATAGACTTCATTTGCATTACTGGATTCATAAACCTTATAGGTTGTGTTACGTACACATCCTTGTTTTATTCCTCATAGGAATGCAGTTTTAGTATCCATATGCCAAATGTCTCAGTCATTAAGTTGCAATCAACAAGCATCATCCTTCTCAAAATGTTATCCATGTGTCTTAACACTTAAGACTCATTGCACTTATGGATATGATCCAATGAGTGCTACCATCAAGGTCATACCTTATGGTTCACAAGGATGTCGTGGTGGATGTAATGGTCATAAACCATAACTCAAGATTCGGTTCCTCATATTCATCTTGATAGTTGACTCATCATATGAACAACTCATCACATAGATAATTGAGGTGTATCTGTTAAAGATATAAGAACTCACAACCCTTGTGATTCTTAATTTCTTTTATTAGTGTGGGGTATTCATTTATTAAGAAGAATTCAGTTATTTGATAATCATTCTCTAACTCCTTAGAGTATGATTCCTTCTTGATTCAGACATCACCATGCCTTAATCATGAGTTCACTATGATAAACTATCATAATCACTCATAAGGATCTCAAACATTTGGTCCAAGTATTTTATTCATTGATCTCATCAAGAATTAATACTTTACCAAATTTGCACTTCATTTATGATAATCTTGAACACTTCAAGACATTCATATTGGTATTTCTCTAAACACCATTTGAGGTATTAGCATTTATTCCAATAGGTATGTAAATACATCACATGTATTATACCTAATAGGATAATCATTCTCCCACTACATTAGTGAAGATTGATTAATCATGTCCAAGATATTCATGTCTCTTACTGGTTCTCTAACCAAAAGAGTCTAGATTTATCCATCATATGGAAACTAGAAATGAATTTCTTATGATATATGCTAATTTAATTGTTTGAGTTATCAACAACTTTAGGTATCATTTTATCTTATACATACCATGTATTACAAGATAAACAAGGCATTGCCACAAAGATCATATCTTTAAGATTGAAACATCAACTTTATTAACTGCCATCATTGTCATACAATATGCAATAATAAAGTGTTTCTATCCATTTGCAATATATGAAATAGCAGTTCTCAACTCTATTTCGTGCCCTTTTAGGCTGAAATAAACTGAAAGGTACTCCTATCTATGGCAACAACACTTGCTCCAATGATGGGTACTCCTTTCTTGGTCCTTTCATAAAGTCCATCACTTCTTTGTGGATATTGCATATCATATATGACATATCCATATCTTGGTATCATATACATCAGATAAAGAAGCGGTTCATTTCCTGATACCTTAGGTGGAGATATCCATCCCCTCCTTCATCTTCTTTTGTTCTTCCAGATATAGAGGGCAATCCCTCATACACCCTTACCCCATGTGCCTTGAGGCTGAAGACGGCTTGGATTTCTAGCTAGCATCAGAACACTTCTTAGCTTTGCCCCTGTCCTTGCCTTTAAGAATTACCTTTTCTTTGATCACATCAAAGACTATGGTTTGTCTTTCTTCATCTTTGCCTCTACTATCCTCAACATGTCCAACAACTATGTCAACGCTTGTCAAAGTTGTTCATGTTGTAGCTTATCATGAATTGTACGATTCTCACAATATTTGCAATATCATACCAATAGCCAACTCTTGGCTCAGAGGGAATCCTTCTTAATCATGTTTTCCACATACCCAATCATATTGAGTGTGTGAATACCTTACTGGATCTCCTTCTGTCATGACATACTAGGACAGTATCTTGGAGACATCATATGTCTCATGTTGTCTCTGCAACTCATAGTTCATAGAACACAACATCAAGCACTCCTCATCAATGTCATCCTCGGTATGCTTCCATAAGCATACTTTCAGCCATTGATGTGGTGGGATCGAGTTCATCTGGTTCTGGTATAACTAGGAATTAGAGCTTTCACTCTTTGACTGAGAACACTTCTCATCATCCTAACCAATCGTGGAATTATTCCCATTTAATTTGTTGGTCTCAAAGACCGATCACAAATAAAGTGATTATTGTTGATTAACCATTTATTTTAACAAAAGGAAATATATATGCAATTTTGGTGCTAAACTCTTTTGACTTGTTTGATTGATTTGAAAAGTTGATGATAAAATTAGGCCTTTAATTAATTATCACTCCCACTATTTTAGTTCAAATTGATAGCCCTCACCATAAATTTGGAAGATTGCAGTGTACAACCTTCTAGTGGGCAAGATCCTGAAATCCTCTAAGTCATGAGTCAGCTTTGGCTGATCGCCCACAACTTAGATCTCTCAGGTAGGCAACTCTTGCCAATTGCATCATATGCAACTCTTATTGAATGAACATGAACAACTCCTTGCCATGAACATTCCTTGCCTCTGGGCTTAGACGCTCTAAGAATCACCAGTTAAGTCTAACCCAAAAGCCGACACGGTAAACATGCACCCTACTTTGGAAGAACCTACATGTCTACCCTTCACACTTCCACAAGATAGACGGCACACCACGCTTTGGCGTAACCTACGCTTGGTCGATCGAGCTTTTCATGTGTGCCGCTAATGGAAGGCATGTAAGACTTAATATTTTAATGAGGGATTTGGTTTTTATATACATATACATATCCAATCACCACAATACATAGTATGTATCATATACATGCTATATCCCACAGAAAACATGCACAAACGATAAAAAGCGAATATTATGGCCATCCTAATGTGATTCCTTGAGACAAGAGGAATCATGGTCATCTAGGTCTACATCACATGCAACCTGTACAAGATGAACTTCTGTGCCTTGCCATCCGAGTTGATCAACTCATCTCATGAATGATCTGCTCTCTCTGGTCAGTCGTCTGGGTGCCACCAACCGATCGGTTCGCCTGGTCGTCGTGCATCTCGTCATGTCCGCCACTCACTCGTCTCGCTCCTTGAACCGGTCATCAACTGATCGGTTCACTCCTTGAACTGACCGTTAGGAACGTCAACCGATCGGTTCACGCCTTGAACCGATCATTTCAGTTGTCGTCTTGATGTCCACCGGTCTTCGACATAACAGGAAATAAAACTTATTCTAATTATTACATTGCTTTAAAAAGGGAAACCCCGAGTTACATTCGGGGGGAGCAAAGGTAGGAAAGAATCTCGAATTATTTCGAGTTACATCAGGAATAAGGGAGGGAAGATCGGTGCGCAGACCGAGATGCAAGCAACCACACACAACCAATCACAGATAGGGGTTTTTAGGCCATAATCACGCTACACACATCCACCACAAAACTCATTTAAGGGCGACGCGTATCGAGTGCATTAATAATACATATCATATATGTAATTAGGGATTTGTGGATTTAGGATTGGACATGCATAAAGTCGATATTATTCGCATCGCATGCAATAAATAAAGGTGACAAACCAAAATCGATCATATCGATATTCCTAAAATATAGAGTAGTTGACGTGGCTCTGATACCACTGTTGGGTTTTAGGGGAGACAGAGAAGGCAGCGGAAACAAAAATTTTCTCCCCCAACCCATACCGAGGAAATGCGTCAACGTCTATATAATAGGAAAGGATGGTTTGCGGAATCATACCTTGTCCCGAGGCTTGCTCGACGACAATACCTCGTGCAATGCGCGGTCTTCAACTCCGGTCTTGGACGGTGTCTGTGCAGCTCCTGGTCGCACTAGGACTGACGACTCCTCCTTCTACCAGACTGTCGGATGACAGTTGTCCTCCTGAGCGGCAGTGTCCTCCCGCCTCTATAGTAGTCCACACGGACAACCTGGAACTCCACACTCCTTGTCCCACAAGGAAGTGGAAGGAGTCGCACCCTCCTATTGACGTACTAGTTGCCAACACACTCTCCTGCTACTAGTTTCAACTGCAGTTGTCCTTCCCTTGCTGCACCTCCCTTTTGCGGGAAGCACTTGCTCGGGATCTCTCACAGTTACCAAAACCAGAGAGAACGACAACTTTGCAAAGCAACCGGCTTGCATTGAGTTGTGCTCTGAGAAGCCCCCAATACCACTATATATAGGTGGGTCATGGGACAGGGTTCTCTATGCCCGGCAATATGGGACTAAAGCAGGAGTAGAAGGGTTCGAGATTTTCCACAAAATGCAACCAACTCGCAACCTGAACCGATCGGTTCACAAGTGAACCGGTCGGTTGGGGACCTGAACCGGTCGGTTGGAGCACCAACCGATCGGTTGGGACCCATGAGCCGATCGGTTCATTTCTGAACCGGTCGGTTCGTGGTCCTGGTCGGTTCCCGATTGACATTCCTTCTTTCATTTCTAATTGGTATCGAATACCAATCCTTGTTCCAATCAAATTGGGCAAGTGAAATGCAAGGAAAATTCTCACCGACCTGACTTTCCCAACTTGCTCGGTTGCACCAGTTGAACCGATCGGTTCAACACTTTAACCGCTCGTTTCACCCTGGGCTTGAGCCGACCGGTTCAGCAACCTCAGCCGACCGGTTCAACACTTGAACCGATCGCATGGGAATACAGGTTGTGCAGAATCAGTCAAATGCGATTTCAATCAATCCGATACTCCAATCAATGCGTACAACACCTTGAACCATATGATATTGAGCTATCAACTGATTGAGTGTTTATTTGAACTACTAAACTCATTTAGTAATCAATCTAAACATTGCTTTGTGGACAAAACTCCTCTTCCAGGTTAAATCCTATGTGTGTGACCCTGCAGGTCCATTTCACGTTGGGGTGAAAGTCCATAACACTTATGACTTCACAAGCAAAGAGCGGTGCCTAGTCACACATCAGTGCTACCCAAGTGAAAGTAGAAAGTTGGAGAACAACTTTCATCCTACAATCCGTGAATGGTGTTACAGTGAATGTATAATTCCTTTGTCACTGATATCCCGAATGAACTCAAGGCATGGAACAGTCATCCTGTCAACGTTCATTCATTTTCTTGATCTCAGAGTAGATTGAAGGAGATATGTATGACATCAATATCACATACTGATTCACACATGTGTGCGCACGCCTATCTCAATCCTACTCATCAAGTGGCCTTGGATATCAAACTCCCTCAGGAGGGACAAATCCCATATCTATCACTCACCCCTCAAAAGCCCCATGTGTCAAAGCCACCCAATCATCACCTTTATAACAACCCATGTTTCAGGACTGTGTTTGATGATGTCAAAGTGTTCCCAACGACATGTGTTGAGTGCAGTAATTTCAGGTCTAAGAATCACACTCACCACCATCACTGTGAGTACTGAATGTGACTACCATGTCATGGTTCCATGTGTCAAACTCACGGTGGGTCTGTCCGGTACCTTGTTCTCTAAGAAGTACCTATGTGTTTGGTTTGATATCTCTATATCATGAATAATGAGATTCTGTCATCAACCAACACCACAATCTAGTCTTGTGTGTCATTCTTGTCTATCTACCTTCCACAATGACAACCGACTAGGGACATAACAAGAATGTACAAACTCTTAGCATCCGTATGATCTCATCGTTCAGGTCATGAACCTGAAGGCATACGTCATTGAGTACTGTCATTCTCTAGACATTCAATCTGTTCTATCACTATCTCATATGACTGAACCAGAAAGAATTGGAAGCTTGCCTTTGATGTTTATCAAATCAATCTTAGTGTATCCCACCAATCATCCCATGCTTGTCTCTCAGGGCATACATACCAATAGACTCCCACTTGCACTGCGAGCCAATCACTCTTGAATCATATTCATAGTGATATTCAAACATGTCCCACATGTTACTGTGCTCTAGTGCCAACATAGTGAGTAATGGCAACACCTTACCAAAGTCAGTATAAATTGCATGTCTCTCATCTCTTCGCTGTACGTCGCACGTATGAGATGGAGTTGCCGTAATATGCGATCTAGTATTCCATTGCTAACCTTTAGCCACATTGCATGATCAAGGATTCCAGACTTGTCATTAATGAGTGGAATATGAGTTCATCTCATGAACTTCCAGATCCATATAGTATCCACTGTTGTTCTCTAACACACGGATACTCGACATTTCCATTTTAAATGGTTTTATTGGAACACTTCCAATTATCAACAAACTTTCACTTTTATACATCCTATGTATATTTTGCAATTAATTTTCTGTCCTGTCAGAAGTTCGCATCAATGTAACTCTTTACATCGAACTCTTCCTTATCTCCAGAGAACTAGTACTTCACAAGTACTTATCAAGTTCTTATGGTATTCCAGTAACCCTTACTGGAAGTAGACAGACATCCACTCGTCATGTCTTACATACGAGTTATCAGGATGAGCACATCATATTGTCATGTCCTACACACAAGATGATGAATGCATTTTATTCTTGCCATGTCATACATGCAAGACAATGGGATGATTACATACATGATCGATCCATATCTATTCTTAGTATTCCCATTCTACATAAGAATTGGACACTTGGCCTTGGGATACTAATATCCATATAACATGGACAAGTTTTCTCCCACTGAATCTGTGCATACTGAACCCTTCAGTACAGATTGCCAATGTATGCTCCATCTTTCCAGGTCAAGAGATTTTTCGAGAACTATCTCTATAGATCTCTATTCCCATCATATAGGAAACATCTCTATCTTCCTTAAAGATAATTTCCACTTTTGGATTTCCATTTTAGAACATTTCCATTTCACATCAACATGTGGAATGTGAATACGCTCCCACTAAATCACAGATCCCTTCTTTATCTTTGACATATCAGTTAAACCCTTTGACTATATCATCAAAGTAAAGATCCCATTTTGAGTTGCTTATACTCAATCAATCACATTGATTAGTCCATTGTAACTATAGACTTCATTTGCATTAGTGGATTCATAAACCTTATAGGTTGTGTTACGTACACATCCTTGTTTTATTCCTCATAGGAATGCGGTTTTAGTATCCATATGCCAAATGTCTCAGTCATTAAGTTGCAATCAACAAGCATCATCCTTCTCAAAATGTTATCCATGTGTCTTAACACTTAAGACTCATTGCACTTATGGATATGATCCAATGAGTGCTACCATCAAGGTCATACCTTATGGTTCACAAGGATGTCATGGTGGATGTAATGGTCATAAACCATAACTCAAGATTCGGTTCCTCATATTCATCTTAATAGTTGACTCATCATATGAACAACTCATCACATAGATAATTGAGGTGTATCTGTTAAAGATATAAGAACTCACAACCCTTGTGATTCTTAATTTCTTTTATTAGTGTGGGGTATTCATTTATTAAGAAGAATTCAGTTATTTGATAATCAATATCTAACTCCTTAGAGTATGATTCCTTCTTGATTCAGACATCACCATGCCTTAATCATGAGTTCACTATGATACACTATCATAATCACTCATAAGGATCTCAAACATTTGGTCTAAGTATTTTATTCATTGATCTCATCAAGAATTAATACTTTACCAAATTTGCACTTCATTTATGATAATCTTGAACACTTCAAGACATTCATATTGGTATTTGTCTAAACCCCATTTGAAGTATTAGCATTTATTCCAATAGGTATGTAAATACATCACATGTATTATACCTAATAGGATAATCATTCTCCCACTACATTAGTGAAGAATGATTAATCATGTCCAAGATATTCATGTCTCTTACTGGTTCTCTTACCAAAAGAGTCTAGATTTATCCATCATATGGAAACTAGAAATGAATTTCTTATGATATATGCTAATTTAATTGTTTGAGTTATCAACAACTTTAGGTATCATTTTATCTTATACATACCATGTATTACAAGATAAACAAGGCATTGCCACAAAGATCATATCTTTAAGATTGAAACATCAACTTTATTAACTGCCATCATTGTCATACAATATGCAATAATAAAGTGTTTCTATCCATTTGCAATATATGAAATAGCAGTTCTCAACTCTATTCCGTGCCCTTTTAGGCTGAAATAAACTGAAAGGTACTCCTATCTATGGCAGAAACACTTGCTCCAATGATGGGTACTCCTTTCTTGGTCCTTTCATAAAGTCCATCACTTCTTTGTGGATATTGCATGTCATATATGACATATCCATATCTTGGTATCATATACCTCAGATAAAGAAGCGGTTCATTTCCTGATACCTTAGGTGGAGATCTCCATCCCCTCCTTCATCTTCTTTTGTTCTTCCAGATATAGAGGGCAATCCCTCATACACCCTTTCCCTATGTGCCTTGAGGCTGAAGACGGCTTGGATTTTTGGCTAGCATCAGAACACTTCTTAGCTTTTCCCCTGTCCTTGCCTTTAAGAATTACCTTTTCTTTGATCACATCAAAGACTATGGTTTGTCTTTCTTCATCTTTGCCTCTACTATCCTCAACATGTCCAACAACTATGTCAATGCTTGTCAAAGTTGTTCATGTTGTAGCTTATCATGAATTGTACAATTCTCACAACATTTGCAATATCATACCAATAGCCAACTCTTGGCTCAGAGGGAATCCTTCTTAATCATGTTTTCCACATACCCAATCATATTGAGTGTGTGAATACCTTATTGGATCTCCTTCTGTCATGACATACTAGGACAGTATCTTGGAGACATCATATGTCTCATGTTGTCTCTGCAACTCATAGTTCAGAGAACACAACATCAAGCACTCCTCATCAATGTCATCCTCGGTATGCTTCCATAAGCATACTTTCAGCCATTGATGTGGTGGGATCGAGTTCATCTGGTTCTGGTATAACTAGGAATTAGAGCTTTCACTCTTTGACTGAGAACACTTCTCATCATCCTAACCAATCGTGGAATTATTCCCATTTAATTTGTTGGTCTCAAAGACCGATCACAAATAAAGTGATTATTGTTGATTAACCATTTATTTTAACAAAAGGAAATATATATGCAATTTTAGTCCAAAACTCTTTTGACTTGTTTGATTGATTTGAAAAGTTGACGATAAAATTAGGCCTTTAATTAATTATCACTCCCACTATTTTAGTTCAAATTGATAGCCCTCACCATCAATTCGGAAGATTGCAGCGTACAACCTTCTAGTGGGCAAGATCCTGAAATCCTCTAAGTCATGAGTCAGCTTTGGCTGATCGCCCACAACTTAGATCTCTCAGGTAGGCAACTCTTTCCAATTGCATCATATGCAACTCTTATTGAATGAACATGCACAACTCCTTGCCATGAACATTCCTTGCCTCTGGGCTTAGACGCTCTAAGAATCACCAGTTAAGTCTAACCCAAAAGCCGACACGGTAAACATGCACCCTGCTTTGGCAGAACCTACATGTCTACCCTTCACACTTCCACAAGATAGACGGCGCACCACACTTTGGCGTAACCTACGCTTGGTCGATCGAGCTTTTCATGTGTGCCGCTAATGGAAGGCATGTAAGACTTAATATTTTAATGTTGTCTATCTACCTTCCACAATGACATCCGACTAGGGACATAACAAGAATGTACAAACTCTTAGCATCCGTATGATCTCATCATTCAGGTCATGAACCTGAAGGCATACGTCATTGAGTACTGTCATTCTCTAGACATTCAATTTGTTCTATCACTATCTCATATGACTGAACCAGAAAGAATTGGAAGCTTGCCTTTGATGTTTATCAAATCAATCTTAATGTATCCCACCAATCATCCCATGATTGGCTCTCAGGGCATACATACCAATACCTATAAGCTCGGAACTATGGAACGACCCCTAGGATAACCTGCGCTAATCATAGAGATTTGAGAATAGTGAGAAATATCTATGAACCACTATATCCGGAGCCACTAAATGACTCTCTGGTTGTGGGCAACGTCTCAAGGGAGAGAGGGAACAACCCACCGTTCTGTAATCTGCCTCCGTCATTTTGCACAACCTTACCCATGTTATTATTCTAGAGAGATGATAAAATAAGTCTGGTAATACAACCTGCGATGGGAGAGGATGTAGGAAGGACCAGGAGGGCTTGACTTCTCTGTCCTATGGCCTAAGTCTATCATGACCAAAGGAGGAAGACAAAGTTGCAGATCACCCAAAACATATCTTTTCTAATTCATATGATTCCATCAGGTCCGTGATTCCCCACCCTAATGGCACCGCAACCATCCAGACCAGCCGGTTCCTAGCAAACCAGATCAAAGAGGGTGGCTCAAAGCCGATTTGGGCGGCGTCCAGTCGGAGAACACGTCTGTGGTGGCGTCAAGCCTTTGCAGGGAGCGGGGTTCATGTTAGACGTCTCCTGTAGGAAGGACAATGGAGGGGCATGTTTAGTTTGTTGAACGGGTCCAGGCCATGACCTAGACTCGTTGATCGCCGGAGAGAAGGCCCACGAAGGCGGCATCTACTCGCCTAGATCGGAGAAGATGCAGCAGTCGACAGCAGTGTCCAGAGCTACATCTCACACTGGACTAGACGGGGGCACCAGGTAGGCTGGGATGGAGAAGTAGACACACTTGGAGGTGGATTGAGAGGAAGACAACCGAGTCACAAGGTGGCGTCGACATCTCCGGAAGAGCAGATAGCGCAGCGTCTCTGCGATCGGGAGAAAGGAGAGTGGGTAGGGCTCGCATCAAAGGAGGAACAGACAAACCGGGTCCAAGACCAAGGTAGCCGGTTTCAGAGTCTAGAACCGGCCGACCCACCCTTGCAAGCTAGGAAAGGATGCACCCAGCCTCAGAAGCCACGTGTTGGCAGGATATTGGCCAGGAAAAGGTAATTCCTAGTAAATGACCATATCTTCTTTAATTCACAGTAATTAGCACGTTTATCAGAAAAATACAAACAGGGTACCAAAACGTACATAAAAATGAGTAGAACAAAATGAAGCTATAATATCAGGCTTTTGACGCACTAATAATAGTGATATCATGTAATTATTGAAAATCTAGTAAAATGGATAATAAATAGAAAACGATGACATAAAATTATGGAAAAATGTCAGTAAGTCCATAACCATGTTTAGAATGCATAGAATGTTAGTTATGGTCATGTTGATGTACGAAATCATATAATTTGCTCAATATGGCTATTTAGGGTTGATATCCCTAAATAAAATGTAATAAATACATGCATGCCCTATAAATGATGAAATTTACAGAGTAAGCTCATATCTGTATTTGGAAACTCAGATTTAATTATGGGACCATTATGATGCATGGAATTCATGTTATATGAAGAGCACCCTTAATACATGTGATGTAACCCTAATATGGTTAATGAAAGTGACATAATGTTAAATATGTCCACATAATAATATGACACATGAGTATATCCTGTTGATGAATTGTAATCTGGAAAATGACATCAGTAAGATAAATATAAGGTAAGAATACAAGTAATCATGAGAATAACATAATGATCCAAGTAAACCCTAAAATGAACACGACTAGAGTTAAGATGATCAGAATCTGATGCTAGTATATGATTTTGTTATTTAATCAGGTGATGACTACATATGTAGATGATCCAGAATGTAAATAGGAATCTCTGAACTCAGGTACGTGGGATTTATTAAGTATAAGACTAGTTTTCTGGTTGCATATGATTTGTGATATCTTGAATGCTCGTATTTGGATATGATTGCTTGGTTGAACTATTATGAGTTATACTTCGTAAAATCTAATAGAACATAAATGAGTATGATGGGTTGTAGCTACTAGAGAACATAGCCTGGTGTGGATGTATGTTGCCTAACATGGATGTATGATTCCTTGGCCCATGTTAGATGTATGATGATACTATATTTCCCACACTAGATGTAAGTCAAGTGCAAGTATGAGTAGTACAACCACATCAAAGTGAAAGCAATAAAAGTAATGTTTACCTGATTATCGCTTTAAATAATTTTTCTTTTACTCTTTCTTTCTCAAGTTATTTCAATTATGCAAACATATTAGTATGTATCTTTCTACCCACGTGCACAACACCTTGTGTGTTGATTCGTTGTTTCACGTATGTTTTAGGTTCAGAGCTAGCTTGGGATAAAAGACGGGAAGTGAGCAGTTGTCCATGTTGTATCTATTGTCTAAGATCCTGTTAGCATACATGTTCAGACTTATAGAATTTTCATTCAATATGTAACTATAAATCATTTTGTAATAATTCATATTGTATAAATATACATGTTGAATGTTGAGTATGTTATGGTTGTATGTTCATGTATGTGTATTATGCTTCCGCATCACTATCTGATATGATTGGATGATGTTCTTGGATTCTGACCTCTCATTCCCAATAGGGTTTGGAGAAGCCAAAATCTGGGGACGTCACAGAGTGTGCAGTTGTAGCATGGTGAACCTGCCTAAGGATAGGGAATAAATAGTTCAACCTTGTATCTTCGACATAGCTGCCGATATATTAGGTTGTCTTTCCTTGGAGACAAGTTGATTTGGTTTTAGTCTTCCTCTTCCTAGATCTTGTTGTTTTGTATAAAGTTGTACACCCTTTTGGGAAATTTTGTAAAGTACTCTTTATACAATTGAATATAGTCAAAGTTTTAAACTTCCATTGCTACACAATTGGTGTTTTTGTTTACCATGATTATTTAGTAAAGATCATGTCTTTACAACATGGTATCAGAGAATCATGGTAGTCAGAGTCTTGACTAATTCAAATTGTCTCCTAGTTAGAAACCCTTACCTTATATTGTTTCCCTTTAGCAAGCTTTTCACCTTAGAGTTAACCAATGATGAATGGTTGATTTAGGATCATAATAATTTCATACTAGAAAATATAATTTGGTAAACTTTTTGGTGATTAGTCTATTAGGTTGATACTAGGGCATAAGTTGAAAGAAACAGTGTCTAGAAAGGGTCAGATTCTGGGGTTGGCAATATTTTCCTCCGCACCACTAGCTTGGCTTATGAGGACTCCCAGATCCATATGACTACTGCTTGGCCTAAGCTGATATTGATTGTCCGAAATGGCATACCTTTGGGCAAATTATGTTATTGTTGAGTAACCTTTTGAACCTAGTATATGATTCTTTGGTTAGCCAAATAAAACATCTTATATTCCATAAGTTCCTTATGTGAGCCTTAGATTTCCATGTTTAGGAATATCCTACCCTATGCTTGACTTTGAAGTTTGGTGTTTAGTAAACCAACCAAGTGTTGGATCTCATACATAGTTTTACCTCAACCCTTCTGAAAAGTGGCCTTAGTAGTAGTGCCTCTATACCTTAATACATTTTGCAGTTGCTGATTTTGAGGATGAAATCCTCTTTAAGGGGGTGGAGTCCCACAATGCATTGAAATCTAGTTACTCTATTTTCGAAATGCTAACTCCTTGGATAAGAGATTAGTAACTTCATATGGTTAGTGTTGGAAAAACAAATAATAATTATAATTCATCTTGTTTGTTTATATACAAATGAATATATAATAAGTCATCTAAGGGTATAGTTCATATGCTTGAACCTTAACATATTCTTGATACACTTAATGTCGACCATGTCACCCTGATAGGATGGTTAGTAAGATTATATAACTAATACATGCTAAGGATGCATAACATATAATGGTCATGTTGACCCAAACCCTAATGTGTAATCACCTAGTCTCGACAACATATATATATATATATATATATATATATATATATATATATATATATATACCTTAATGTCGTCATGATTCATTGGCGACTTAAGTGTTATCCTCACATAATATACCTTGGTATATATAGATGGTTTTTAATCACCAAATCATAATTGTGATCAAGTTATCAATACATGTAAGACATATTACCATGTTCCCTAATATACATCTCCTTAATCACCTTATCATAACTTGGTACATGAATAAATTCATTTATGTTAATGTGTTCCATCTTATTCACTAAAAAGCATATAATGACTCAAATATGATAATGAGTAATTGGATTCATATAGGCATGCTTAAATACCTAATGTGTTATGTGATAAGAGAAAATGGTTAATGATGTCTTTAATATGAGTATGAAAGTTTATGTGACCTTATTTGGAATTATTATTGGCTTAATAACTTGTTGTATAATATTATCCTTTTCTTACATAATAATCTATGATAATTCCATATGATGGTAATATAAGGATAATGGAGAATGAATTCATGTTATTTAGTTTTATGATCTAATACATTAATAACGCTGGGATTACTTAGTAAACCCTAATTGTGCTTCAAACCCTTATAAGGGAAATACATATGCTTTGGTATTTAATGTTGAGACATACTCCTTATTACAACAATGTTAGCATAATGCGACACAAGTGATAGAATATTAAGAAGATGTCTTTTCATGATAGAATTTATGCTAGAAGACAAAAATTTTGATTATGTTACATTTGATAAAAAGGTTATATGTATGGTGGGAACCTTAGCGAGACTTGGCTTATATGTAGAGCTTTTTTATAGTACCCATCTAGTTGCTTAATGTTGGGATGTTACACACTCACCCTCTCTCTCTTCCCTCTTGTTGTGATTTCAGGGAAGAAATCTTCTTTTAGTGGTGGAGGGTTGTAACAAACTGAATCTCAGGATCTTTCCTGCAATTTACCCACTTTCAAGCTTTTATTTTCTTTCTAGTTCTTTTAGACATTTTCCATAAATTTCCCATCCTTTCGAGCCTTCTTAGGCCTCAATGTTTAATTTGAGCCTTACTTGAGGTTGCAATTCATTATTACCCACATTCTTGTCAAAGAAGGGGCTTTTGCACAAATAACCCACCTAATGTGATATTTGAGGACTAATTATGTGATATGTCTATTAATGAGAGAATATAAGTGGATAATGCTAATCTAGAGCTTTTATCTCTTTTTGGTTAAGATATGAGCATTAATGTGCATTTGAATTAATATATAAGAGTAATTAACCCTTTTCTTTATCTTTCCTCAAAAATGATATTAATGTATGAAAAGATGTTATTATGTTGAAATATGACTCTTAATGATGATATGTCTCGAATTTAACTCACTTATGACGTTAAGAGACTCTCTATATAATAATCATTCATTCTATACATTAATATATGCATTAATAGACAATATAATTTTTAAGGGTTAAATTTTGTGAAAAACAAGAAACTACCTACATATTATTGTTCTAGACATTAATATGAACCTATGGTTAAAATTTTGTGACTTTTGTACTTTGTTTGACCTTCCAAATGGATTTTACAAGTTTATATAAAGGGTAACTATAGTAGATTAATCATTTTCATTTATTTGTTGTGTCACACTATAGTCCCTCGATTTCTCTATCACACACCTCATTGGACGCGATCCAATGGTCCATTTTGAACCCCTGATCAATCTGATGATTGAGAGGCCATCTTCAACCTCCAACCGTGTGAACAACGACAACCCCTTGATTCCCGGACCTCACTCTCCCTCTCCTCTTCACCGTTTCACAAGATATTTGTCCCATCAGCTTTGTCTCCTCACAACGGCTCTAACAAGCCTTGGCTCGACTCCCCTCTCCCATGGTACATGACAAGCCCTACTACGGCTTGTTTCTCAGCTCCTCTCAGATTTGTAGAGGGAGCTTCGACTCTTCTTGTGCCTATATAAGGCTGGATCGAGTACCCTCAACCTCTGTGCGAGCTTCCTCTAGTGCCAATTTGTCCAGTTTGCTCTCTCTTAGTTGTCGTCACCTTTGCCTCTCCCCAGACCTTGCAGTGCACCTCCAAGGAGCTAGGTAGCACCATCAAACAAATTAATGCCATGTGTGACTACAGATTCACTTCCTCTTCATTTCGAGTATTTGAACTTTCGTTTTGGTCAAGGAATGCGGAAACACCCAACTGGACAAGCACCTCCATCGCGGCCATGGTTGGCTCACGGGGAGGAAGATGACCCATGCGTTTTTTACCATTTCCCCCCCCCCCACACCTCTTCTCCTTTTTTGGCGCTTAGGTTATTTTCATCATTCGCCGCCCTTTCCTTGTGTCAGCCACCAAGCCCACATGGCTTTTTCTCGCCTTCTTATTGGTCCAAAGTAATTAATTTGTAGAAAATTGATGCTTTATCAGAAAAATACAAATAAATAGTCATTGGAAAGGATTTTCACATAGAATCTGAATTTTTGGTTTTTGAGTCCTAATTCTATTTGCTTTCTTTGAAGTTTTCTTTGAATGCCATTTTGAGTGTGTTAAATGTTCTAATATTAATAATTAATTCATTTTAACTCCAAATTGAGCAATAAAATATGTTTTCCTAATCAGTGAAACCTAAGTGAGCTTTTGGTCCTAGTTTTGAGTCCTAAATAAAAGTTTTCATAAAAGGTTTAAAATGAGTATCTTTTTATACACCTTATGCCTTAATACATACTAATATATGTGAAATGTTTGTAACTAGGATAATATGAGATGGATACAATCTAATTGGTGATAATGATGGTTATGTGAATCTTCAATAAGGTATGTGACCCCTATTTATGTATGTGAAGCCTATTTATGTATGTGAACCCTATTTATGGATGTGAACAGATAATTGTGCAATGCACCCTATTCCTCAGTTGGGCTTTTACCCAAACCCTAATTTCCTAATGAGGCAATTGCTAGCCTTGGAATCTCTCATTTTGCCTTATTTGGCTCTTTATATATTTCAATCTTCTATTGCCTATGTTAAATCATTTATGTGATTATTTTATGGGTTTTATTCCCCATTTTCTATGATGCAATGTTATTTACATTTTCACTACTTCCAAGTGAATTATTTAGCATGATGTATTTTTGGCCAAATGACAATATAGTGTACATGAGTACATACCACCCATAGGGCATTGGGGTTTTAGTCCCCCTACCACTCTATAAAGGCACTGAGGTTTTAGTCCTCCTACCAGGCATTGGGGTTTTAGTCCACCTGCCACATTATATATATTTGAGGTTTGGGATGTGCATGTTCTCCTCTCCTCTTAGTGTAGGTTTGGTAGGTGCCTCACCCTACATTGGTATGATTTTGTGTCATAATATCATTCATGCTATGTGATTTATTGTTAATTAAACTATAGAAGTTCTTCTATTTCTTATTTGATTATTTGATTCATACTCTTGAAATCTCCTAATATTGTGAATCATTTTATTATGCAATATTGCAATTTATTGATTGTCCTTATTCCTTTTTTATTAACACATACTTTTATCTCTCTCTTGCTGGGTGATCCCAACCACCCAGGTATAGGATCAAAGTGCACAATTGAAGCATGGTGAACATACCTAAGGATAGGGATTAAAGATTTCAACCTTGTATCTTGGACATAACTGCCTATATATTAAGTTGTTTTCCTTGGATACAAGCTGATTTGGTTTTAATCTTCCTCTACATATATTGTTGTTTTGTATAAAACTATACACCCTTTTCAGAAATTTTGTATAATACTCTTTATACAATTCAATATATCAAAGTTTTAAACTTCTACTGCTACACAATTGGTGTTTTTGTTTACCATGATTATTTAGTAAAGATCACGTCATTACAATCAGTGTCAGTATTTGTGAAAACATAAGAATGTTTACGACATGAGCATAAGTACATCATAAGCATATCTATTATATCTTATTGTACTATACATGATCTCAGTGAAACGAAAGCAAATAAGGGTTTTTATCCAATATGAAGCATTGTGTATAACCCTAAATAGACATGCTACACGGATTTCTTACATCTTTTATTATTCCCTGAGGAAATTGAGGATATCACTCAAAATCTAACTGACCACTGCTAAGTCAAAATCAATGCAATACAAGATCGACAAAGATCCAGACTCATAAGATCTTCTCCTCCCCCTATCAGTATGGGTTCACCACAGCGACACATAAGGTCAAGATGCTAACAGCCTAGTCCGTCCTTGGTACATGTCATGACACTAGTGAAAGGAGGTGGGTACGCATACCCTATCATCCGAGGTACAACCACAATTGTCCTCCAATATCATCACATATATAATCACCGAGACACGATCGCAACCCTTCTCAAACTAAGGGCTAGTTATGAATGTAGTCATCCTCCCTAAACACTTGAATTCAGGATGACAAACACCTCACATACTCATCAGTATGCACTCCGAGATTCCCTTAGGAATACTCATTTCACCATCTGGAATTTTTTTGACATTTAGATGGATCTATGACGTAGGGCACTACATGATTAGAGTTTGACTTGATTAGTTATGCCAAATGGGTGAATTAAGGTTGCATCAAACAAGTGGACATACAAACCCTAATTCACTTCTAGCAAGCACATAAATATCAAAACTTTTAAATGATATAAAATGTGTGAAATATAATTTCTCATCTCATCATCACATGGTACTATTCCCTTTCCATTCATGAGACCACACTAATCATCATACTATCACAAGATATAAATTTTTTTCGCAATATCACAAGGTATCAACCCTTATCAACAAAAGAGGATTACACCTCATTCAGGGCTTAACCATGTCCAAAGGTCATTAAGGCCATCATTCTATCACAGGATATAAATCCTTTTCACAATATCACAGGGTATCAACCCTTATCAACACAAGAGGATTACGCCTCATTTAGGGCTCAACCATGCCCAAAGGTCATTAAGACCATCATACTATTCCCTACAAGATCATCATTATATTTTCGTTCCTTATAACAAGGCTCAACAACATCACTTACATATAATACACCAGATTAACACAATATTGGATTAATGAGCAAGGAGATATTCATAAAAAATCATAGATGGGTTATATTAACATTAAGAACATTCCTTTATTACATCAACATGCAAGGAATCTAGGTATGATTAACACTCCTCATATTCATAATGCACATGTTTAGAATAAGAAAGTATCAACCATGTGGCTATGATAACCACCAATTAACAAATTTAGTTTATCATCATGTTAAGGAGGTTATTCCACCATCATTCCATCATATAAAAATGTTAAACATGAATACTCATCTTTATCTATTTGCATTAGAGTTAGGTTCAACATAATAAAATATATCAATGCTACTAATCAACACTTATACCCAGACCCTAACTAACGACATCCCCATTGGATCATGGATGCATAAGGTGAAGCATCACTATCACATTCCATATTATTCTCAAGTATGAACCCACACATAAATCAAGTTGTAACCATCAGGTTATAGCATACTAGGGTTTCAACGATAGTAATAGAGTATTCCATGATTATATTAGTCATTCAAGGACTATTCATACCCAATTACCATTATTTAGTTATATTAATGCTAGGTATAACAAGATATACCTCTTTATTTTTACATATAAACACAATATGATTATCATCCTTTCTATTCATATGAGTGAATAGGTAAGAATACCTTATTAAGGGTAACCCTCCATTTGTTCCATCATCATTACACCCATATCACCATACCACAATGTTACCCCGAACCATTGGATGTTTAAAAGGTAAGACCATTGGTTGTTTACATAAGTAAACACCTTGGATAAACCACCAAGGAAGTCCTTGATTGGTGCTCTAGAAAGTGTCACCATCTATCCCTAGACATCCCTTTATTAACAACAAAAACGTTTCCATTGAGAGTGGGGAAAAACCCACAATCTACCATTCAGTTAAAAATATCTATCCAAGTGTCCATGGTCTTAATAAAGAAAAAGAAAAGGCTGAAGTTCTAATATCTATCCAAGTGTCCATGGCCTTAATTTATTAAGAATATACAAGAAAACACACAAGAATCTCCCCCACGATGTTTATAGACCTTCGTATCTTTCCTTTTTCAAATTTCCCATCCAATCAAATAATTCATTAGTTGATAGCTACTAAAGGTAGCTCATCCGTGAAGGGGTAAGACCTAGAATACCCTTGGAGAAAACACCTCCAAACCCAGGTTTAAATAGTCTACCCATAGATAAAAGGATCAATAATGATGAGAGAATATCCAAGGAACATAATTCAAGTGATAAATTTCAAAGAAAACCTCTCAATTGGGTAAATTATAGAACAGTCCAAAATGTGCATAAAATTGCATAACTTGCTCAAATAGTGTTCAAATTGTACCAAATTTGAAACTTAATCTTGTATTATGATTTCAAAGAATATCTAAACGCTATATTAGGGTTATAAGAATTCTATTATGATAATTAAGCTCATTCAACTCATTAAGCAAGTTTAGGGGCCTTATAGTAGCATTATCAACACTGATTCTAGGCTCCAGCAACAATTTTTTGTTTGTGGGTCCCATCAAATCCTTTAATACTCGACATTGTTTGTCACTAACAATGACTTTTGTGTTCGAACATAGCAAATCAACCATCACAATAGGTGTTGAGGGGTACAGGAAGGTCATTACCTGACCTGAACCCTAGATGTGGCCTCCTCCACATTATACACCTCGAGTGTGCCTTCTTTAGAAGACTCAGAAATAGTTTGGCTATTCAAGCATGTGCCCTTTCTTCTGTTCTCATATGGTGTGGCTACTCTAGGCTTCTTCATCTTTTAGGTTCGCTACCTCTTATCTTCCTTCCTGGTGGTAAATGTGTAATGGTGTTGTCACGTGTTGAATCCCTTTTACCTTCAGTGTTCCCATCTTCATTTGTAGGTGGACCTTCCTCTCCCACCATGTCCTACTTATTCCAACCTATTTCAATCTTTATGCGACTCTTTTTTGCTTCTGTTCTATATTTTCTCAAGTGTGTATTGTTCGAGCCATCCTTTCCTACTGTCTCGGCTGTTGTAGTGACACTTTCTTCATTTTGATCGTCCTCGATCACATGTATGATCTCATCTACCTCTGGATTAACTAATATATGCTGCTATTCTGAGCCACCATTGTTCTTGGTTTCTTTCTCGATAGACTTCTGGCCAATATTAGTAATTTCCTTCAACACTTCCCTTTTCTTGTCTGTCGTTGCAAAGGATTTTTTTGGGTGCCATTATTCAGTTGTCTTCTTGCTGACTCAATCTTCACCTCCCTAATTTGGTTTCTTTCATCCACTATCAATCAAGATGTGCTTAGGATTCTCCAATTCCTTGTGGTTATCGAGGTTAGCAAACCTATTTCTAGTGAGGGTGCCATTATGGTTTTTTTTATTGGCTCGTTTGCCTCGTGGACCTTTTATTCCTATTATATTTTCCTCTTTGTTGCTTCCAACCTTCCTCATTATTGTCCTTCTCTCAGGATTGTTTCTTGCCTTCAGATTTGTTCTCGTCACTTGAATGTGCTTCCTGGCTCTACAATATTTCTCATTATGACCCAGCATGCCAAAGATTGAACAAGATTTTAGGGTTACTTCATACTCGACAAGATACTCGAATCCATTAATGTAGATCGATGGGGTCAGGTTTTTTGTTGTGTCAATTTTGATTTCCAGTCTGGCAAACTTACTTCTAGATCAGAACGCTGTATGGCTGTCCACCTTTATTAGCCTTCCCAGTGCTAGCCTTATATATTCAAATAGAGTGGAGATAAATAGGTGAAGAGGTAAGTCTAGGATTTGTACCCACATCACAACAAACCTTGGCATCTCCTCATTTGGTTTGTAAGTAGGAAACCAATCCCAAATAACTAAACATCAGCTGAATATTTTCCATGGCCCTCTGATTCTCAAAGTTTCATAGTCTTCTTTGCAGGAGATATGCATTATGTAGTGTCCCATATCAAGTTCATACATATTGAATTGACCTTTGATGTTCCAAAGGAGCTTGATGTAGTCCCTCATGGTCATAAACCTCCCATCATCTCCTAGGAGTTTGATAACCAAAACATATTGCCACGGTCGATCTAAGTCCTCCTTAGCGTTTAGGTCAATGAAGATGGCCAGTGCTCCTTCTGTTAGCTTCACAACGTCATCTGCCAAGTTTTCCTCACACAATCTCTCTTGAAAGAAGGTCTTTGATTGGTTTCCTTTCTTTGATATGTGTCCTCCTTTGAGACTATTATAGGACAATATGTTTCCCCCTTGTTGTGTCTTCATTGTGGATGGTTGTTCCGCTTCCTTATGTCATCTGGTTCTCTAGGATTTCAGCGGTCCCTCCTTATCATAATGGTCCCTCTGTAGATTTTTGATGTTCTGAGTTCCCCACATCCCTAAAAAATGAAATTCAATTCCAGCTTGTAGAACTATTACCCTAACTCCTACGACAACAAAACCTCCCTTCCTCACTGTCCTCTTATCGAATTCCTTCCTGTGACCCTTCTCGAGAACTAGGTCCCCTTTGAATCCCCCAAATGATCGATTTCCATCAATTTACCATTGGCTTTGGCCTCCCGCACCACTACTGTCAAGTTCTCCTCTCACCTCACTTCCCTCCACCGTGCTCATCATTTATTCTTAGGTGCTTTAAATAAAGTTATTAAACTCTTTCCCTTTATCATATCCCAATCCATAAAATAAACATTTTTCTTGGAATTTAGTATAGACTAAGTCTACCTATGTAAGGCCAAGACACCACTAAGCCTTTGGCCTAAAAGTGGGCAGAACAGACACACCCAACACAGTAACATAAGCATCCAAATATACATATTACAAGAGGAAACAGACGTGCCCAAATATACAACATAAGGGTGGAAAAGTCACAACCTAAATGGAAACAGACATGTCATAATGGTTATGCATAATTATCTATAATAGATAAGTAGACTAATGTAATGTACGTATAATGGAGTGGCAAGATAATCTTTGTTCAGTCATAAACACATTTCAATCGACATTTAGCACTATAAAAGATAACATGGCAGTGGGGTTTACAAACCCAATCAATAAGAATGATAAAATTTTCAATTGAGTAAAAAAGAAAGCTTATACAAAAGAATGCCTCATTATAGGAATAATGGGTTTTAGTAATTTAAAATGGCTAAAGTAATAGGGAGTTGCACATACCTGATTTTCACACATAAAGGTTAACTCAAATAATATACTTTGGTCCACAAAGTCAAATTTTCATCCTAGAAACACATTAGGTATGTTAGTCAACCCCAACGAGCATGTGTATTCATTCTTAACAAAAAGATACATATTATTATTACCCTAGTTCAAATCACATAGTTGCATATTAGGGTTTATGATCTTATCAAGTGAACATATGATCCCTTATATATTATTTTATTTTCATTTTGTTGTTATTGCATGCAAATACCCACTTTAAGTCATGGTACAATATTTTCTCATACACAATTAGTCATGGTCATATACATATCATCATCTACTTATAGACCATTATATTGATGGGTAAGATTTTACTTACATATTTCATTCTCATATTAAGTCACGTATTTATATCTCAATTTCTTTGTCATGATTCATCATTGATATGATGGTCTACACTCCCTATCAACGACCATCCTCATAGTTATGTATTTTCATTGGTTATGGATATGAATGTATAAGTACATCATCATATATAATTCGTAAATCACTTAACACTTATTGAGTTTAAGCTGAAACATACTAATCATTATCTAATCTTTAGTCTAGTACATATGTAGTCCTTAATCTCTTACACAACTGAGAAATAGGTCATCAAAGATTGCATAGTAATTATTCATGTATGTATATGTTTTGTATGCATATTTGCATGGTTGACATCTAGAGAATGTTCAACCACTCTAGTTTCTATTAGAACTTATGGTCATATGCAACACAACTTATACACATGCATAAGCACTTACCGATGCATGATGTGCAATCAATTATATTTCATATACACATTGAGTTTGTTGGATTACCATAGTATCTCGAACTTATGCATACCTTATCTATATACTCTACTAAAATCCAAGATGATCTAGATTGAGTATGAATCCCTTAATTAGATTTCACATGTATCTAGTCTCCCAATGAATATAGTTAATCATGATCCATTGATGAAAATCAACATATAACATGTAAAGGAAGGTGATAGATAACCTATGACTGATCAGTGAACATTGGACTGTAAATCTAGAAGACTGCATGCCATTGACGCCTTTATTGGGTCAAATTCATGAAGTGTTGGAGTTATGTAGCTGGGTGTCAATTGTATGAGGAGGCGAGGGAGTTGTGACATGGTGCTGTAGGTGGGGGCCAAGTGTGGTAGAGTCGACGACATTGCCTGGAGGTGTCTGACACAATATGGTGACACAGACACTGCTTGTCATTTCCTGGAATTATTGGGCATTGGTGGAGGAGCAAAAAATAGAGGAGGTTCAAAGGAGTAGAGGAAAGGCAATAGATGGATTTTGATTCATCCATAGATGTTGGTGATGAGCAACATTCCATGAACTAGCATTGCTAGGCGTACAAGACTGAAGGGTGGGTGACCATGTTGTAGTGGTGGTGTTGATGCCTGAGGGTTGATGGCTAGCATCATGTCACAGAAGAAGACACATCATGTCTAGGACGTGTCAAGGAGAAGGCGTTGAGGTGTCGGTAGCCTCTCCGTAAGGAACTGTGGGTGCCACCATGACAATGTGGTAGATGGCTCTACGGCAAGTGATGACAAGGAGTGAGACTCTTAGAGGTGGAAATACTAGGGGAGTAGATGGGGTGTCCGGGCACCGTTATGGTGATTGTAATTGTGGTGATGTGAAAATATCAATGATGTCAACACCATCCCTGGTCAAGGATATTACAATCTGAATCAGAATATGAACCATCCTGGTTTCAATATGGAAATCCTTTAGGAGTGGAAAACTCATGACAACTTGGTTCAAACAATCAACGACGTGGCCCACTAGGATTCCAATATAACCAACAATTTTTTTTGGGAATCAAGGGAACTTTAGGGGTAACCTTCATAATAGGAACTACAACCAGTATCAGAGCAATTCTCAATTTCAGAATCCCAACCAGGTCCCCTATCAACCACAAGGACAACAAGCCAATCCTATCTCTCCGGATGACAAACTAACAAACATTGAGAAGATGTTGCAGTCACAACAGACTATGATAGCTAACCAGCAAGCTCATCAGAAGGATATTGAATCTCAACTAGCTCAACTTGCAACTAGCATGAAGCCACCTGCTAGAGCCTTTGCTAGCCAACCAGAAAATAATCGTAAGCACCCTGAGCAATTGAAGGCTATCACCACTAGGTCTGGAAAAGACTATTATGATCCTCTTGTCAAGACACCTGTCGTTATTACAGAAAAGGATGAACCAATGATTGTTCAAGACTCTAAAACACCTGAGTCTCAACCAAATGGGCCAACAACAACTGATAAGACAAATGAGGAAAGTTCTGAAAAGCCTACTGGTGCCAAGAAATAAATACCAAAGTCGGATGTGCCAGTGTACAAACCTCGTTCACCTTTCCCTACTTGTTTAAGGCAAACCAAGCTTGATACTCGTTTCAATAAGTTCAAGGAAGCCATGAAATAGCTTCATGTTGATATACCTTTTCTAGATGTGGTTCCTGAGATACCAGCTTGGACAAAGTACTTGAAGTCACTTCTCACCAGGAAATATATAATTGAAGAATATGAGATAGTCAAGTTAGCAACAACTACTTCAGACATCATCCTGAGTAAGATGCCCAAGAAGTAGAAAGATCCAGGATCTTTTGGGATCTCCTGCCATATCAGTGATTCATAGTGTAAGAAAGGATTTTCCGATCTTGGTGCCAGTATCTCCATCATGCCACTTAGCCTTTGTAAAAGGCTAGGGCTTGCTGAACTACTCCCGAATGGTATGACAATACAACTTGCAGATAACATTGTAACTCTACCCTTAAAAATCATTGAGGATGTCCCTATCTAGGTTGGGAAATATTCTTATGTCCCTTGTGACTTTGTCATAATGGACATAAAGGAAGACACTAGATACCCTCTCATCTTTGGACGTCCATTCCTCACCACTGCAAGAGCTCTAATTGATGTAGAAGGAACCTTGCTGCTCAGATTAGGAAAAGAAACCCTCAAGTTTAAAGTTTTTGAAAGTATGATAAGATCGAGTATGCCAGAAGAAGTCTACTTCATTGAGTGCATAAAGCAGATGAAACTGATTACACAAGAGGATTATGAACAAAACAATCCATTAGAAGTGGCTCTAACAAACCCATCCTCTAATAACTCCATTGTTGAACAAATAAAGGATTGTGTGCTCCACCTTGATACAGATGAAGAAGATCCTGAATCCAGGATCGAGGAAATCAAATCTATCGATGTCACTAAAGAACCATGTGAAAAGCCACAAGCTCTTGAAATGAAACCCCTCCTTGAGGGATTGAAGTATGCATATCTAGAAGACCTCAAAGTCTACCCAGTCATCATAAATTCTAATCTAACGAAAGACGAAGAAGATAAACTCTTGATGGAATTAAAAGAAAGAAGAAAAGCCATAGGCTACAAGATGAGTGATCTCATGGGGGTCAGTCAAGTATTGTGCATGCACAAAATCCCCATTATGGAAGATCACAAGACAGATGTTGAACACCAAAGGAAGGTTAATCTAAATATTAAAGAAGTTGTCCACCTTGAAATTATAAAGTTGCTCAAGATAGGAATTATGTATCTGATCTCTGGTTCACCATGGGTAACTCCTGTGCACGTTGTCCCAAAGAAAGGTGGGACTATAGTGATATAGAATGAAGACAATGAACTCATCCCCACTCGAACAGTCACAAGGTGGAGGATGTGTATGGATTATAGGAAGTTGAATAAGGCAACTTGAAAGGATCATTTCCCAATGCCTTTTATTGACCAAGTCCTAGAAAGGTTGGCTCACAAGAGTATTTCTGTTATCTCAACGGTTACTCTGGATTCTATCAAATACCTATACATCCAAATGACCAAGAGAAAACAACCTTTACTTGCCCATTTGGAACATATGCTTTCAGAAGGATGCCATTTGGACTTTGTAATGCTCCTGCCACTTTCTAACGTTGTATGGCAGCCATATTTGCTAGACTCACCAAAACCATTATGGAAATTTTCATGGATAATTTCTCCGTATATGGGGATTCATATGACTCATGCGTGAAACACCTCTCTTTGGTCCTCAAACGTTGTCAAGAATCACATCTTGTGCTAAATTGGGAGAAATGCCACTTTATGGTAAAACAAGGCATTGCCCTTGGCCATAGGGTTAGTAAATGAGGAATCGAAGTTGACAGAGTGAAAATCAAAGTGATTTCCAAACTCACTATTCCAATGAATGTAAAAGAAGTTCACGCATTCCTTGGTCATGTAGACTTTTACAGAAGATTTATCAAAGATTTCTCTAAGATAACCAAGCCTATGACCAACTTGTTACTAAAGGATGTTGATTTCCATTTTGATGAAGAATGTGTTAAAAGATTCAACAACCTAACGCACGCTCTTACAACAACACCTATCATCAGAGCTCTGGATTGGGATCAACCATTTGAAATTATGTGTGATGCCAATGATTATGGTGTGGGTGCTATTTTAGGAAAATGTATAGAAAAGAAACATTATGTGATCTACTACACATCAAAAACCCTTGATGAAGCTCAGAGGAATTATGCAACTACTGAGAAAGAACTCATGGCAGTCGTGTATGCCTATCTCATTGGTTCAAAATTCATTGTCTACACGGATCATGCCGCTATTTGTTACCTCGTAGCAAAGAAAGATGCAAAACCTAGGTTGATAAGATGGATCTTCCTCTTGCAAGACTTTAATCTAGAGATAAGATATAAAAGGGGTACAGAGAATGTTGTAGAAGACCACCTAAGTCACATCCACACTCTAGAAACTAAGAAGATCTCGATTAATGATTCTTTTTCGTATGAACCACTAATGAAAGTTTCAAAAGCTACCCCTTGGTACTCAAACTATGTGAACTACCTCGCTGCTCGTGTTATCCACCCTAAATGCTCCAGAAATGCATTGAAGAAATTCATGCATGATGTGAAGCAGTACCACTGGGACGAGGCATACCTTTTCAAGCTATGTGTTGACGGTCTCTATAGACGTTGTATCATTGAAGAAGAAGCTCAACTTATTTCAGAGAAATGTCACTCAGGCCCAGTTGGAGGCCATATGAGTGCTAAGAAAACTACTATAAAAGTTTTGCAATGTGGTTTCTTTTATCCAACTATATCCAAAGACTCCTACAACTTTATTCTATCATGTGAAAAATGTCAAAGAATGGGTAACATTATGAAAAGAGATGAGATGCCACTTAAGTTGTGGAAAGAAGTCGAGATATTTGATGTTTGTGGTGTGGACTATATGAGCCCATTTTCATCTTCTCATGGATTTTCTTACATCATAGTCACGGTGGATTATGTCTCTAAATGGGTAGAGGCCATACTTACCATCACTAGTGATTCCAAACCCATCATCAAGATGTTCAAAGATATTATTTTACCCCATTTTGGAGTCCCACAGACTGTGATTTTTGACGGAGGTTCTCATTTTTTTTGAAAAAATATTTCAAGCATTGCTGAGGAAATATGGTGTAACACACAAGGTAGCCTCACCATATCCTCCACAAATAAGTGGGTAGGTAGGGGTTTCTAGCCATCAACTTAAGGCTATCTTAGAAAAGACAATGGGATGCTACCGAAAGGATTAGTCAGTGAAAATTAATTATGCATTGTGGGCCTATCGAACTACTTTTAAGACTCCTCTTGGAACTACACCATTTAGGTTAATCTATGGAAAGTCATGCCACCTGCCTATAGAACTAGAACACAAATCATGGTGGGCAATAAAACAGCTAAACTTTGACATGAAGAAAGTTGGCCAAGCCAAGATTCTGCAACTTCAAGAGTTGGATGAACTCTAGATGAAAGCTTATGAAAATCCATGAATCTACAAAGAACATATGAAACTTTGGCACGATGGTCATCTAAAAAGAAAGGACATACAAGTGGGAGACCAAGTTCTATTGTTTAATTCAAGATTGAAATTATTCCCTGGGAAACATCGTTCTCACTGGTCTGGGCCTTACATTGTCAAGAACATCTCCCCACATGGTGCTTTCTCTTTATGGAGTGAAAAGTCAGGCGATTTTGTGGCAAATGGACAACACGTGAAGAGATACTTTACCCCAGCAGATACTAGCACTAAAGAATCGATAAAACTTACCAATCCAACATATCTACCATAAAATTGAAGGGTTCAGTCGAGCCATCGACATAAAACAAAGGCACTTGTTGGGAGGCAACCCGATCAATAATTTTTTTTTACTCTTAATTAGAATTTTCATTAATTTGTTTTTAAATTTTAGATAAGTTTTCACTAAATAAAAAATTTCATCGTGAGATTCCATTTTGAGTTCCGATTCATCTTCATTTTGAGATTTTTAGATGGAGGATTAACGCTACTTGGAACGCAACCACATCTGGTCGTCCAAACAACATGAATTTTCCCCTCCATCTTGGATTTAGGGTTTTCTGAGGACGAGAAAATTTCTAAGTTCAGGGTCGAGGGTGGGTGGTATGTAATTTACTTTCCACCTTCACCCATCTATTTCAGACTTAAGTTTTCATCATTACATTATTGACCACAATTTTCAAAAAACAATTTCAAAATTTTTAAAGTTTTTCAAAGAGATTGAACAAATACTTGATGAAGTTTTGACAATTTCTATTTCATTAAAAGCCATTTTGTAGCCTTCTATGCGTTTTGAATCATTATACCCTTCTTATTCAAAGTAGATCCTCAAAAGGACCATTTTTTGAAACTAGCCTATTGATTGAAATCATCTTGTGAAGCTTATGATTCCTAACATCATGATCCTTCTACAAAATATGGCAAGAGTCTTCCGATCTAATAGGGATCAAACAGGTCGTGCTTCCTAACTGACTAGCAGAACAATAACATGGAATCCCCACTAGATCCTCATGAAGTCATTATTTGAGCAGAGTATGATAAAGAGAACGACTGACACACTAAATTGTAAATCAAGTTGCATTCTAATATGAACTCTCTCCTACACTTCTTCCATCATCGCCATACCCCTTCGTCCATCAAAAAGAAACAAAAATAGGCAAAATAGTGTTGAACCCTAAGTTCGGTGTGGCACGCCATTTCCCTCTATATCCATTTCTTCCATACCCCTCGCAAATTAATAGGGGCATACCACCAAGAAAATATGCCAAAGTGCACACAAATAAATACAATCTCGAATTGAATAGAGGAGAGATTCACACAAAAAATGCAATAAATGAAATTGCAAATTATATAATAAAAATCTCGATAAAATAGAGGAGAGATTTATTTCTTACTTCCATACCATCTTCACTTCCTTTTCCACCTAAAGGCACAATGAATGCCTCCACTATCCTAAAAAACACCAGTGTCAGATCAGGTGCACACTTGTTGTTCTGCGGATATTTCTGGACTCTTACAAAACTCTTTGACATGCTTGTTGTTGGAAAAAGTGAGGAGGAAGTGATATTGGAAAGCAAACTCAGGAATGAAGATATGGTAAGATGTGTTTAGTGGTATCAAGAAGTTGAGATGCTTTGTCATACTAGGTAGAAAGGAAACAATCATGATGTGAAGAAGAGGCAACCACACAAGTTGAAAGTATTCATTTGGTGAATATTTCAGATTTTGTGTTACTCGAGGACAAGAAACGTTCAAGTTTGGGGTGTTTTTATGAATGCATATTCATCATGATATTAAGTCGCTATCTGGGGTCAAATTCGACTCAATGCTTTCACTTTCATATCCTAAATCTCACAAAATACAAAATTGCTTAATTGGTTCAATTATCAAGGTTATTAGCTGATTTTATGTTGATTTTATGTAGGTCATGAGGAGGTTCAACCATGAGATAGCTCCCACCTCCATTTAACCCTAATCCACCTTCAACACTATCATCACCACCGCTTGCTTCACTCCACCTTTATCTCCATCAACTATCATCCAAATCAAACCCTAATAAGTGGGGCCCACCTTTCTTTGACCTAGATCTACCTTCACTTAAGATCCTCTCACAAAACGATCTTGACCTAATAGTTTCATCCATTCAATTTTGACCTATCAGACTTAGCCATTCATCTACATGGTCTCAAGATCGCGAGCCTTTCTACACCATCAGATCTTGGATATACAGTCCTCATTCATTTGGGCTAATGATTTTGATCTCAACCTGCCCTATTGGTTTCCTCCTAACGATCCCTCAAGACAATATGGGCAACCACTTCATCAAGATCGTTTGGATCTAACATGTCCTCAAGACCATTTGGGCATCTATCTACCCTAAACCGTGAGGACTTGCGACGTCCTCCATCTTCCACCATCCTCCCCTGTCTCCACGCGCCCTAGTGGACCTCAACCACGACTTCCTCACCTTCTTCTTCTTCCTTCACCCCGTTCTATAGCCCTAATGCTTGCGACACCACCTGCAAACACACCGACTGAGCCCCCCTTCTGCCTTCCTCTTCTTCTTCCTTCTACCTGAACCCTACAACCCTAACCTACCGTCGCTACCCCTCGGTCTTGCCCTGCAGCGACCTTCTTTCCCCTTAGTAGCACAACATCATAACAACACCACCATAAGAAGCTCCACCTCCGACGACCAGCAACACAACACCTGACCTCCATCCCACTATCAATACTCTCCACTTATGACTGCTCAACCTACTCCTCACGGTCTCAAGACCGTGAGGCAGTGATTAGTCTCCCGAGCGATCGAAGGCCATTGATTTCTCAAGACCAGCCACCCAAAGACCGATTGGAAGCCACATAGTCGAAGATCATTTGGACACAAGGACGTCGCAGACCGTTAGCTAAAGAGCAAAGACTGATTGATCAGTATCCAAAACCAACCATCCCAAGATTGTTTGGAGCGCAAGCCGCTAGGGTGTCAAAACCGATTGGAGACACACATGGCGATGACATGTGAACCAAGATTGGGAAGAACCGATCAATTTCCAAACCAAGGAAAACTTAACGGTCTACAAAACTGTTTGTTGAAGACTGTGTGATTGTTGGCTCAAGACCGTTTGGATGTGGAAGACGAAACCAATAGGAAAGACCATTTGGATGATTATCAGTCTCCAAGACTGTTTGAACTTATCAACTCCAAGACCGGTTGGAGGATACTAATCAAAACCTATTGAATGCCCAAACTGTTAAAGCAGGACTGCTTGGAGGCACTTAACTCCAAACCATTTAAACTCAAAACCGTGTGAAGAGTTTACAACAAAAATGTGAGGCCCTAGTCCAGTGCCAATAAATAGCACTAGTTGGGTCCTCAATTGGGGCATCATGTCGGGGATGCTGATAGGCTTCCTGAACACAACTCTAATCCAGATCATCACACATATTCACCTGCTGCTCTTGCTTTGATCCAGGATACTGAGAAGAGAAGGAAGGAGGAGTGAGAAAGACTGTCTGGTCTGTCTTGGTGTCCCTTGTTCCTCATCCAGATCTGCTCTGACATGACCTAGAAGACTGCATCATCTTCATCGAGCTTTGACTACCTTCTGCATCATGCTCATGGAGGAACCTTCCCTCTCTCTTGTTCTTCTTGTTTCTTGCATCATGAGTGAGTAGTTCCTTTTTGCTAGGGTGCGAGAACTAGCCCCGCTACCAATGCAAGCATGTTCTCTTGTTAAACATTCCATGGCAATGTATATAACTCTTCATTTCATTGTTAATCGTTAAATTTTGTAGATTGATTACCTGCCAATTTTCATCTTGTTCTTCCCAATATTGCGAGAAATTCTATATGTAGGGTAGAATGTCGATTAACGAGGTTGAATCCCAAACTATAAATAGAATAGGATTTCTTGAGGTCGTAAGTGTATGATCCGTGCGGGGATGAGCCATCTACTCCATAGTTATGCTTTTGTGTGCATAACGCCCGTAAGGGGGGCCCACAACTTCAGTTGGATATATGTATCGTCATTGTTAAACATCAATGTTTGCCTGTAGATTCATCGCCTTCTTGCTTGTCGATTAGCATGGTTGACTACCAAACTAGAAATAGAATGGTATTCCTTGGGGTTATAAGTGTATGATTCGTGAGGGGACGAGCCATCTAGCCCACGGTGACGCTTCTGTGTGCCTAACGCCTGTATAGGCGTCCCACAACTTCATTTGGATTTCTCTATCTTTGGAGCCGTATGTGAGTGATCCAGATGGTGATGAGACAACTGATACCTAAGGTGATGCCTATGCAAGCCTAATGCCCATATGGGGGGTTTTGTAGCAGCTCCATTTGGATAGTTATATCTTGCCTGGATGTTTGATGTTTGGATGTGTTTACATGTGTAGTGGTGGTGAAACCTCATACCACCCCAGTGATCCCATATAATTAATTTAGATTCAACCTTATTTATGCTTTTTACTTTCCTGCACTTAGTTTAATTAACCTCAGATCAATCTATCATTCTAAATATTAGTCTTACTTGAGCTAAATTCTACTAACAATGATTCTTTATAATGTTGTCTCTTGGGATTTGATCCTTAACTATACTGCGATAAGACCCATCCACTTGCAGGTGGTATTATTGCATAAGGTTTTGGTAAAAACTGAGGGATTTCAACCTTGAGTGAATTTGTTAGTGTGATAATAAACCACGTCAGGTCCCAGGATTGAGCCCAAGCCACAGGATGAATAGAATGGCCAATTTTTTTTTAAAGTTCAACATTTGTAGTGCCAGAGGATGCAATTAGGCATTGTAGACAAAATCCTCTGGACAAGCTAGTAGACAATGGTAGAAAACATGTGACAACTCGATTATATGATATGAGTCAGGTAGAGGGAGTGGTCAATCCATAGGTCGTGACATGTAAGATGAAATTTTTTATTTTGATATTTTTCATTTTGTTATATATATCTATTTTGGTTGACCCAGGTGTGACACACACTTTTATCACCAGAGAGGTGATAGGTAGTTGTTATTTTCCTATTTGTAGTAGATCTAATAGTCTTCGATTAGAAATCCCTCTTGTTGGTAGTGTCGAGTTGTGGTAGGTGTGTCCATCTTGTGTTTTTTCTTTCTCGGGTTACAATATTGATGTGGATCTTATGCCACTTGACATGTATAGATTCGATGTGATCCTTAGGGTGGATACTTTGGTTGATTACAAAGTTGTGTTGGATTGTAGTTCCAAAGTGGAGACATTTTGTGATGGCGATGTTTCGTGGATCTTCCATGGAGATAGGAAGATTCTTCTGATGTGCTTGGTGTTAGCTATGACAGAGGAGAGGTTGTTGAGACAAGGGTGTGAGGCTTTCTTGGCTCATGTTGTGGATACCAAGAGGAGGAGTCCTAGTATCCAAGAAGTGTCAATAGTTTGAGAGTTCAAGGATGTCTATCCCGAGGAGTTTCTTGGTGTTCCCCCCTCCAAGAGTGATTGATTTTGAGATCAATATTGTTCCTCAAACACAACCCATAGCACAAGTGTCGTACAAGACGACACCGACAAAGATGCACGAGTTGACGAAGCAATTGCAGGAGTTGTTGGAGGAAGGTTTTATCTGGTTGAGCACTTCCCCTTGGGGTTCTCCCATGTTTTTTGTGAAAATGAAGGATGGTTTGATGAGGTTGTGCATAGATTACTGATAGTTGAACAAGGTCACGATCAAGAACACATACCCATTTATGAGGATATATGATCTATTTGGCCAGTTTAGAGGTTCCACTATGTTATGAAAGATAGATATGAGGTCAGGATATTATTAGATGAGAATTAAGAGATGACATACCCAAGTCAACTTTTAGGACTAGGTATGGTCACTACGAGTTTGTGTTCATGTCATTTGGGGTAACAAACACATCAACAACTTTCATGGATCTGATGAATAGGGCGTTAGACTGTACCTAGATCAATTCATGGTGATGTTCACCGATGACATCTTGGTATACTCCAGAGACAGTCAACACCATGAACAACACCTTTGCCTGGCATTGACGTTGTTGAGGCAATACAAGTTGTATGCCAAGTTCAACAAGTGTGAGTTTCGGTTGACATATGTGTCTTATTTGAGTCATCATATTTTCTAAAGGTGTTTGTGTGGACCCTAAGAAGGTGCAGTCAGTGCGGGAATGGGAGAAGCCTTAGACACTGACAGAGGTTTGAAGTTTCCTTATCTTGCCAGGATACTACAGAATATTCATCAATAATTTCAACATTGTAGATTTACCCCTAACCAATTTGACAAGGAATGGTGTTCCTTTGGTCAGGGATGACAAGTATCAGTGTTCTTTCCATTTTCTGAAAGAGAAGTTGACTAGTGCATCAATGTTAGTGATTCCAGAGTAGGGAAACGGTTACATCGTCTTCTATGATATGCCAAAGAATGGTTTGGGATGCCACTAAGGTACAACAACATCTGTACTCAAACACATGACATGCAAGAATATTGGAGGTGCCACCACAAATGTTCTCACTTTGAGGCATGAGTGTATCCATCCTCCATACACTTGGGGTTAAGAAGACACAGACACACAATCTCTTGCTCCCTACATACTCAATAGTATGTGCTCTGAGTTTCCCTTAACAATACTCATTTCACCATCCAACAAGTCCTGACACCAAAATGCATCTATGTCATTGGGAACTACATGATTAGGGTTTCACTTGATTAGTTAAAGACAATTAGGTATATTTTAACTACATCAAACAAGTTACATACAAACCCTAAAAAGGTTCTACAGAGATCAGGGTAGATTGAAACTTCAGAAGATATAAAACATATAAAGTATACATTTGTCACATCATCACATAATATTGTTTCATTGTCATACATGAGACTGTCATCATCATCACACCACCATGGGATAACAATCCCTTACTACATCATATATAGGATATAACCTAAATTAGGGAAATCAACCATTTCCAAGATCATTAGACCATTCACACTGTTCCCTGCAAGAACAAAATAATCTCTTCATGCCTCATCAAGGCTCATCATCATCACCATACATGTGATACATAAATTTGGCATAACATTATATTTAAGAACCATAATGATCATATGATACCAAATTAGGGCTACAACATTAGGAGAGAGAAAGTATTCTATCATAATTCTAATTACTCAAGAAAGATAAGCACAACATCATGTACTTGAATTCGGTTTAGGTCAACAAGGAAAATCAAAATAAGGTTTATAAAATAGAAAATAGAAGTAAACCCTAATTATTATCATCTCCAACAATCTTGGTGGCAATGGCATGAAACATCATCAACATAGACTCAACAAAACACCATGACCAGAAAACATCATCAATCGCTTAAGGTAGGTGGTGTCATCGATCATTGAAGATAGGTCACACCACCTGAACGACCACATAGGTCAAAGCATATCATCAACTGTGGAAGAATGGGCATAGTTGGCAATCGAAGACATTAGGGTTCAATCCCTTCATTGAATGTTGAAGTGGGTCATCTCAGTGACCACATAGATCACATATTGGTGACCGAAGAGAACCATGAAATCATCATCTATCAAAGAGGAATCATCATAATTCATAGCAACCAAAACAAGGAGAGTAAACTTCATCGACCACATAGAAAGACCAACCTTGGAAACCATTCAAGGTGATAAAATATTAGCGATCCAAATGACACAAAAATCTCACCAGCCACAATATTAACAGATTGATCTTCACCATGAAATCAAAAATCATCAAGGTGTATCCCATAAGAAGGAGATCAACTCCATAACTCTAATTAACCACTATTATGACAGAAAGAAAGACCATGAGTTGAGAGAGAGAAGACCAACGTTTCCATAGACATTCATACATCAAAACCTATATCACAAAAGATGAACGTTATGCATCAAGATTAGGGTTCATACAAGAAGACATATCCTCTCAATAACATCAAGTAAACATAAACCTTCAATCATATTTATCATGTTTCTACTTGTAACCACATTTCTAAGGTAGATCATGTGCATATAAGATAAGTGTAAGAAATAATCAAGGAGAATGTTATATAACTCTCCTTAGAGTTTATGTAGAAGGCTCCGAAACCCTATCTAGAACACCAATCTCAGTCAACCTAGTTCTATCTACAACAAATAAACAATCCCTAGGTCAAAGAGAAAGAAAGAGGGAAAACCCTAGGTAGAAAAGGCAAAGGAAAAGAAGTTCCTCAAGCTCCAATAAAGCACTACCATGTAAAACCATGGGTTAGGACAAGAAGAGAAAGAAGAAGAGGGTAGAAAATGAAAATAAAGATTGAGAGGGGGGATCACTTACCAAGACAAAGGAGAATAGCAAAGGATCACCAAACAATCACCAACTCTTGGCACTGGTGTTGGTGAGGAGACAGCATGGTGATTTCTGGTTGATGGTGGGATTTAGTGTTGGCTTGATGGTGCAACAAGACTAGAGAGAGGTATCAGGCAGTAAAAGTGCCAAATTTTTCCTTAAATGGTGGCGGTAGACTGGTAACAGGGTAGGGTGATACCTCTTGGGGTGATTGTGGGTGGTGATGACCCATTATAGGTTTGTCGCATGGCTCTGGGTGTTTCGTGAAGGCTATGATGCCACTGGGTTAAATGAGGTGATTCTCTCATGTTGGAAGGAGGAATGTAGGTGTGATGATGGTCACCGAAGCAATAGAGGCACCTTGATGCGGTCATGGAATCTGTTGCAATTGAACATACGAACAAGAGTAGTTAGGGTTTGTGGAAAGAAGAAGGGAAGGGGGAAAAATAAAGAAGGGAGAGGAAGAGGAAGAGAAGAGAGGAGGAAGAGTCATTGGTTACTTCTTGATGATCTCAACTGTCGTTCGAGAGGTAGAGAAGAAGGGAGGAGGTAGTTCACTATTGCCATTTATAGAGAGGTGGTGAAGAATGAGGACTCAGGGAGAAACGGCTGCAGGGCTGCTTGTGTTTCACAGAGTCAAACTCACGTAGCATGGATCATGGGGGAAGGCAAAGGAGTGAACATTACAAAGAAAAAAAGGATCAATTTTCTATGGTAGATAATGCAATTCATTGGAGGTTATAAGTACAATAGAGTTAGAGTTTTCTTTCAATTATTTGAATGGTCAAACAGACTCTAATTGGTAAAAGAAATTAAAGGATAGGATATTTAAGGCATGAGGAGCTATACTTTACCATCAATTTCTTTTTAAAAAACATTTGATATTTTATTTAATTATTTTGACTTAAATTCTTGATGAACCCATTTATTGTCTTTCTTAGTAGATTTTGATACATTATTTTGTATTTACTGTTTTTTCCCTCAAACACACTTAGTATGATTTCGGGTGTCATATTGAAATTATTTGATCAGTGGATTTGCTCACTAAACACCTTTATTAATAGTATTTTCTTATTTCATCCTATTATAGCATATATGCAAGATGCTTATAGGTATATTATGTTATTTGACTCCAATAAATCCTAGTACCTTTAAAAATAAATTGGTTAGAAGGTTTCCATGATAGATAAAGGGTCCAGGAAAAGGGAGGTTTAACCTTTGATCCTAATTTTGAGTATGTTACACAAGGGGTTCTTATTGCAGTATAACTTAGAATATAATCCCATATATAACTTTTTTAAGAACCTTAATTAGGTCCAATATAGATTCAGACAAATATTTAGAATTTCAGATTTTATTTGATTATAAAAACTAATTATAAAAAGATAAATGAGGATAAAATTGTGTTGAAATAATCAATGGGAAGTAACAGGGATGCATTGGGTGTTCCACCATCACCAGCATATTCTTCCTTTCACAAGACATATCCCAATATTATGGATACTTAGATTGGGGCCCACAAAATTCATATCTTATATTGTTATTAATTTTGTAGGCATAGATTTCCCAATAAGCTTGAGGTCTGTTTACATATGAAATGTTAATCCATCGCCGTGAAGAATACCTTTTTGTGGTCTCATCTTGGGTTCGATGACATTTTTTGTTATTTTAGTATTATATTCTAATGTCTCTACACCTAGGGTTATACAAATTCATACAAATTAGGCAATCAAACTAGCAAGCATGCATCTGATCAAATTATAATCAACCAACATAACCATAAAATAGAGATGCATAATGTAAGATACAAGAGTCAAGCAAATAGAGTGCTCCCACACCCCAACAAAAAGAAGCACTTGCTCATGATGGGAATTAAGAACAATGAGTAGATGGGAGCAATAGAAGAATGCATGTCACAATAGTGTTATGGATGCATATGTGGTTACCCAACACAATCATTACTATACTAGAATAGTAGTTTGGAAAAGTCTATGATGGGCATCATATTTCCTTCTTCTCTGTCATGTTAAGACTCAAAACTCATGATATGTATGATGGGAGATGAATCTCGTCTCATTGGGGCCAAAAATTCAATTATATGGGTGTCATAGGGTTCATAAAATAAATCAATAGTTAGACTGATGGTGCCCTCTGTCTACGTGTTGGAGACCCGCAAATTAGGTGATTAACTTGGACTATTGGTCACTTAAGGCTTGCACTTCTAAGATTCTAAAGAACCAACTTGCTAGCAAGTTTGGCGATCAGGTGGAAATTAGTGTTCACTATAGTTTGAGGGGTATTTCTAGATTAGGGGACTCTCTTATTTGGATGGTCAATTCACTTACTAATATGAGAACTAAAGACTTACCCACTTGGTCGATTGGAGGGATGAGTCATGTGACTCGCATGAAGCTCGATTGCCGCCTGCAAGGGGAAATCCCTGATAATTGGTTGGAAATCACCCCTTTCCACTCCCATAGCCTGTGTGAGTCTGTCCTCCCTCTGATGGTAGTTCTTTGATAAGAAAATATGCATCTTTTTTGCATTAGTACACAGCCCCGTTTGCTTCCAAAACTCCTCCAATAGGTTTTTGAAATTTTCCAAATATTGTTGTTTGGCTTCAATGAATACCAAGACATCATTTAAAAAAATCAAGTTCATCATTACCTTTGTTCCGTGGACAATATATGGCTTGATATCCTTCGTATCTTCAACTTGTTGCATCCTCCTTGTGAATTACTCCATGACAATCACAAAAAGAAGAGGAGAAAGGGGGTCCCCTTGGCGCAGCCCATTACCCCCTCTAAAGAGATTTGTAGATGTTCCATTCACCAAATAAAGTAGCTAGTGGTCCCGGTGCATTGTTTCCTCCAGCCAATTCATTGTTCGTTAAGCCCCATTTGTTGCATGATCCACCACAATTTGTCCCACCATACACTGTCATAAGCTTTAGAGACATCAAGTTGTAGGCAAGCCTTCCTACAACCTCTCATGACAATGTAGTCAAGAAGAAATTTCCCCGCCAATAGAGAACAATCACTAATGCTCCTACATGTAACAAATGCTCCTTGATTTGTAGAAATAAGAAAAGGGAGGACCATCTTCAGCCGGCCAGCCATGATCTTTGCTATAATTTTATATTGTACCGAGCAACAAGTAATGGGCTAAAAATCAGCAAGAGAGGATGTTACTTTCTTCTTCAGAATAAGAACAAGAAAGGAGTGATTAACCTGCCTCACCATATTCCCACCTTGTAGAAACCAATCCACATAAGCCAGCAAGTCATCTTTGATAATGTCCCAAGTCTTTTTGTAAAAGAAAGCATTGAACCCATCAGACCTCGGTGACTTGTTGCTACCAATGCTCCACACAGCCTCCTTAACCTCCTCTTCGTTGGTCCTTCTAGTGAGAATATTATTGTGTGTGCTAGTGAGTTTGAACTTCCATTCCACCTCCTCCTACTCATCAATATTATCAGAAAAGTTCTTTTTGTATAAAGACGTGTAGAAATTGATGGGTTGTTATTCAAGATCCTCCTATTTGTTGACTTTTATACCTTCAACATTAATAAGTCTATAAATAATATTACATGCCTCCCTTCTTCTAACTGCAGAATGGTATAACTTTATATTTCTGTCTCCATCCTCCATCCACTTTTCCTTGCTTCTCTGCCAGTAGAATTTATCTTCTGCCTTCTTTAGATCTTCAATCATCCTTTTTAATTCCCTGTCTTTCTCAATCAAATCTGGATTTAAAGGATTAGCCAACAATCTTTCTCTATTGTCCTTGCACTCCTATTTGGTGACTTTTAGCAGCTTTGGGATGTTCACCTCTTCTTTAACCCATTTTTAATTGCCAACTTGGTGTTCTGCAACTCTTTAGAAAAAACAAACATAGGGTTTCCCATCACCTAAGTACTCCAACTTTACTTTATGAATTCATCAAATCCTTTCCAATCATCCCTGTAGTTAAGAAATCTAAACGGTCTCCTCTTCTGCTTTTTCTCTATGATCTGTACAACAATAGGAGCATGGCCACTTATATCAGAACCTTCCGCCTTCACCTATACATTTGGAAAAAATTTCAGCCATTCTTCATTCACTAATGCTCTATCCAGCTTTCTAGCTATCCTGTCATTGGGGCCACTTTCATTATTCCAAGTAAAGATATCCCCATTAACCATTGGTAGTTCAAACAAATAGGATTTTTCAATGACACGATTGAAAGCGTCCACCTCAGTATTAATAACAAGTCTTCTCCCTTTTTTCTCAGCCTGCAGGGGCACCATATTAAAATTGCCAATAACTATCTACGGAAGCTTCACCTAGTTAGAGATAGAGACCATATCATCCCATAGGTCCATTCTTGCTTTGCCATCATTGTGACCATAGAAAGCTGTCATTCACATATGCAAGCCTCCATGATTGATGCATTTCATAGTAACCTATTGATCTGGCATCGATATTGCTGACACCTGCAATGAATTGGGCTTCCACACCACACATACTCTAGCAACATCTCCATAATAAACATTGGATACATGCTCCCAACCCTGCAGAAATAGATATTTAATACTACTTTTATTTTGTACCTTTATCTTCGTCTCCACCTAATTTTATTATGCAACCAGAGAATGGCCACTAACAACAATCCATTCTCTAATTTCCTTCTTCTTGTTCCTGTCACAGCCTCCCTTGATATTCCAAAGAAGCATGGACATATCAAAGGTTTTTGTTGGATCTGGTACGCCTGGGGGGGCTCCTTTGCGGCATTCTTGCCTTTCCATTTATGTTGTTGTTGTTTAGTTGCATTTACCTCCTCATCATCTGATTCGGAAAGTGCCTACAAAACTATTTTTTGTGTCCAAAATAGAGCTAAATCCTTGGTTCTTAGGAATACCTTCCTTCCTAACTCCTTTCCTTCCTGAGCTTGACACAAACTCACCCTCCTCCGTATTGCATGTTCTCTCCAACGCAGACTCGACCTGTACATCCTTGTCGTCGACTGCATTGTTGTTGCTGGCTCCTTTCCCCTTGGGTGTTTTCTGCTCATCGTTTCTCTCTTCTCCCTTGGACTTCTCATTCTCTTCGCCTTGGACGGCTGTAGTTGGCTTGGTCAAAACATGCTTCTAACTCTAAACATGCCCTCTCTCCTTGTTCCTATATGTAGGTTTCCTGTCATAGTAGGCATCCTCGTGCCCAAATGCCTTGGAGGTTGAACACCTCACCGACACATGGTCATACTCGACCCTCGTCGGGATGGGTTCCCTTCCCTTCACATTCAGCATTACCTTATGCGGTGTCAGCTTCTCGACCTCAAGCTCCACGATGACCCGGGCTTCATCAGACTCGAGTGATTTGTCGACGATGTGCAAGACCCTTCCGACCCCATTCACGATCGTACCCACTTCCCTCCTGGTCCACGAGAATCCAATAGAATGCACCGTGATCCACATCGGGATAGTGGAGAAGATGTCTCTCTTGAGTTCATCACCAAACCAATACTTCTTCATGATCACCAACTGGCGGTCGAACCACCGGGGGCCGGTATTCAAAGCTTCAACCTTGTCGGCAACATTGACAAACCTCACAAGGAAGATGTAGATTTCTCTAGACAGGAGATCGAACGATCCCTTTGGCCTCCACTTGCATTGAATCCACACCTTGAGGTGAGGGTAAAATGGCTTCTGCCTGAGGACATAGTATAGCACGGTGAACTCCCATACATCACGCATCTGATCAAACTCCTCCAGTTCGAGATCGACATTGATCTCACCTTCCTTCATTGACGGCTTTGGGAAGTCCAGGGACTCTTTGTCCGTCGTCGCTAGTTTTGTGAGATCTAGGACCAAGCCTTGTAGCCACCCTCAACCTCCTTTGTCCCCGTCTGACTAGGGTTAGCCGTGTCTAGCGGCCGTCCAGTTCCCACAGGGTTGTTTCTATTGTGCGCTTGGTGGTTAGGGGTGGAACTAGGGTTTGTGGAAGTGGTGTTGGTGGCTGGTGTGGGGTGGACGTCACCAGTCGGAGTGACCAGAGATGTGGGTGCCCTGTCGTAGGTTGGCGGCGGTCTGTCACACATGAATCGCCAGAGCCAAAACCCAACAGGAGACGCTTGTGCATATATATATATTTGTATTTATGTATGTATGTATGTATGTATGTATGTATGTATATATATATATATATATATATATATATATATATATATATATATATATATTTGTGTGTGTATGTGTGGCACCTTACCGCCTATAGTACGACTTCCCACCCAACTTTGGATTGAGATTTTATGGGTCTTTTCCCTATTTATATAAAATAGTATAATTATTATACATGCACTGATTGTGAATTAATATTGTTTTGATATGATGATTCCTTTCTGATAATCACATCCCTTGTGATAAATGCCTCATCTATTGACTTCCTAATTCTTTTGGAATTTCCTCTTTTGAACATCTCTTTATTGAAGTATATAACATTGACCTTAAATTTCCCTAACTAATGGTTGGTTGTTAAAATATTGTACATAAATAAAAATGTTGACATCCTTTCTCTTGTTTGTTTGTTTTCTTTTTTGGGTGTTGTTTCCAACCCACATAGAGGTGGAACATCTTGACATATAGGAAGTTGGAATCATTGTTCAGGACTAGCTTCAAGAAGGCTTTTGATATGGTTAGTTTACTCAACACAAACCAATCCTACAATATTATATTTAATATCTCTTAAGTTTTCCTTTGTGAACCAAAGGTCAAACTTGGACAAAAAAATTGTAGTTTTAAGATTTACCTTTTTTCTGTTATAGAACTATGTTTCTTTTACCAATATGTTTGTGAAAATATTGTGCGCCCCTCTCATTTGATGGATATTATTATGTGATTGTGAATATATGGGGCTTTTTCAATTTTTTCTTAAATTAAGTACGGAGTGCATCCTCTCTCGAGTCCTACTCCTTATATCATCATTACATTACCAGTGATAGTTTGTGCATTATTTGACTAGGATGCAAAATATTGTACCATTATTATAGTCATGTATCATTTGAAGTGTACTAAATTCTCAGATCCATATTCAATTATATTAAGCATAACAAATGTCCATGACCTTAATGTAGGTGATTGAAGATGAGAAATTCAAATTCGGTTAACTTGGGATTCCACTAAAGTTTTGGACTAAATTCTTTTAATCAAATTTATTTTATAGGTTGAAATTTTAGGATTTTCACACATGGATTCATTCATTCCCCACTTTTTAGGATGCCAGGTAGTCACCGCAAAAACTTTAAAGCCGACCTGTATTCTCTTCTTTATCCATTATAAATCATGTATGATTGATATTCTCAACATAGGTGATCTCAAGAGTTTTAGATGCATGACTCCCTAGCTTTCAATAGTGCAGATGCAATTCTAAAAAAAGTGTAAGATGTCTTCATTTTGTTCATGGAAGATGGCACAAGTAACATTCTCACTTACATATTTGTGAGCCATAATTTTCTTTGTAGGCAAGTGTTTTCACTACACGGTCTCCATAGAAAATGGGTTGACCATAAATTCTTGAATTTTCATGGGAAGTCCCATTTAAGTCAGTTTCATTGAAGTCCTGAATTTTCATAGGAAGGCCCATTCATTCTTCGAAGTCTCCCATTAGGATAACTTCATAGTGGAGTGTCTACCCTAGGTGGGAAACTAATAGCACCCACATTCATTTGCTTAGCATACGGGTATATTAAGAATAATAGCCTTGCCTTCATTAGTAAATATGGCTTTTTAGGTATAGTTTGTTTCGTCAATCACCTTGCATACTCTTACACTCAAAGTATACTACATATTAAATTCTTAGTATATTGGCTTACATCATATACCCTTTGTATTTGGCAACAAGATATCCTCACATATGGATAAATTCTCTCCATTTTCCTCCTTCCATCTAATACCTTCCTTTAGGAGAGATTTTCCATCCAATATTTCTCCATGATTGATTAGGATCACAACTCCATTTGCATTTAGAATGTCATTAATTTTATAGTATGTTACATTCTTGACCTGATTGACCATGGAGTTTGGCTTGAAACCATCTTCAAGCTTGATTTTCTAGAAACACCTTGTTGAATATATTGATAACCCTAAAATTGACCCCCCTCCCTCTTTGGCTTAGATATATTGGCCCATGAAGACCAATGGATCTTTATTTTAGATGATCCACAAACAATTAACCATTAAATTGTTTATATCATGAATTATGTTGCTTTGCACATAAAATATACTCATCACGTTGGATGGTTTGCTAGATGTCATATTTTCAAAAAATCTCCTTGTCAATCTAACCAAGAGTTTTTCTCTTTCCACATTTTCAATCACACCACAACCTATCTTTTAGATCCTTGAAGACTTCCTTCTTTGAATTTCCTATAATATTTTGGAGAAACATGTGTTTGTCATGTTTTTCAACTTGATTCATCATGTTGATAGCAAGGATGGGGGTAATGGATGAAAAGGTGAATTCTTTCTAAAAAGCACTTCCAACTTGCACTAGTTAATTTTCCTGTCTAGAATCACTCTCAAAGAATCTTATTGATTCAATTATCATGGTAGCTTCCTATTGTATGGCAGAATCAAATTAGACACTATTTCATATCAAAATAAATGCAATAGATTACAACTGATTTTGCAGCATTTAATGCAATGGATGTTGTCAACTTATATTGTCATGTTGATCAAGATGGAAAAATATCTATACATAGTAAGAATAAATATGTTGATCACACTGTCAAATCCTCTCTATGTTAAAATGTGCCTTTTCCTTCTCCCATTGACATTGAAAGAGAAAGAGACTAATTTATATTACTCCCCAACTTTGTTGTATAAAATATCACAAAACTCCATTTGTGCATAGCAATATAAATAAAACTCCATTGTACTCTATGGTATTCTTTTCTCATATCAAACTTTATTCCCATATGAATGAAAGGGTCAATCTATTCCTATAATAAAACCTAGTAAAGTATCTGAAAGGATAATAAAATTATTAGAAAGTTTGAAAAACCTAGGGTAAGCCGAAAATGAATTAAATTAATTAGCCAAGTTCTAAACTCAACATGCAAGGTGATTAAACTAGAATAAATGCATTCATCATAGGAAATAAATCAGACCAGCTGATCACACTGATGACAAATGACCTTCATGTATCGATCCATAAGCATGAGGAATAGTGGTAACTCTCTCTTGCTAGATAGGCTAGAGAAATAAGGAGAATTATATGTGATGTATTGTTACTCTTAATGTATTTTATATTCACATAGACATTTTATTAATATGTATGATTATGTATTGTATTGTTTATTTTCAATGTTGTATTTGGAGTATGGAATGAAAGTATTTTACTATATTTTAGATATGTTAATCCTATTATTATTATTATTATTATTATTATTATTATATACATTGATTTTACACACTATGATTCAAAAACATGTATCCATGATCTGAATACAGAAATACTAGTATGCCACAAAAATATACATATAAATTATAGTTTAAAGGTATATGTGTGATGCATTATAGTTCAAAGTAATAGAGGTTTTTGCCTAATTGAATATCCATGGCCTAAAGCACCTATATTCCAAGTAGGAGTATCACATACAATATTGTTGTTGCTTAAGAAATCAAAAAAATATAAGGAGGAAGAGCTCTAAAAGAATGATGGCCATCAAGATAGACTTCTCCAAGTCTTACAAAAAAATGACATGAAATTTATCAAAATGTACTCTCAAGAAATTGGGTTTTTCAGATACCATTGTTAGATACATCTTAGGTCAATTTCTGGCTATTCTTCCTCTATTATATGGAATGAAAAACCTGGGTCAAATGACTCATTCTAGGTAGTCCTATGACCCTCTTCTTCTCTGACAACATCTTGAGGGACTGAAAGTTGGCAAGCCCCAACTTGGCATGCCATAGCCAAGAAGCATCTTGAGGCAGTAAAAGTTGACATGCCCCAACCTGGCATGCCATAGCCAGGCTGGATCTTCTAGACTAACTGCTATATATACTGGTTCTACCAATGCCATGTCTACCTTATAAATCATGTTGGTAGATTGCTCGACTTTCAACATCAACCTATCATTCCTTTCATAGATCCATAGAATAATCCCCTAGAGCATGATTGTATTACCTTGTTCAGTCAGTTGACCAAGGTTGATAATGCTACTGTTGAGGCTTGGAATACAATAGACTTCAGATAGGAGTCGTTGCTCACACCCTTCAAACTGAAACAATACATACCCTCTTTTGTCGATATGTACCTTTAAGTTATCCCCAAATTTCACTTGACCTTTGATGGATGCATCTAAATCTTTGAACTTGTTGTGATTTCCCGTCATATGGTTACTGGCACCATTGTCTAGGTACCACCGATCGCAGCGGCCTTGTCTGTCCATACCTGGATACTTATTTGGTACTCTTCGTCATCAACACGATTTAGATTTGTTTCTTCTACCTTCTTCCCTCGACACTCGAAAGCATAATGTACGATGTGGTTGTAGTGAAAGCATGTCACTTTGTTATTGTCCCGACCTGCATCCCAATTTACCTATACTATTTGACGAGGTGTGTTTGAGTCACCACGACCTCCTCTTCCACATCCTCATCCTCATCCTTGGCCGTGCGGGTTTCCTTGCCAACACTCATGTGAGCTTTGATAGCCGGAGTCCTCTGTGTGTTATGTCTTTAGTTTTGGTTTGGTGTCCCTCTTCATTAACAAAGCTTGTTTGTGCCTTCCATCATAATCTCGGTACCTCTCTTCGTGTGATGTGAGGGCGTCAACAACCTCATCAACTTGCATGGTCTTGAGGTATCCAAACTTCTCCATCGTAGCTACAATTTGCAGAAACTTTGGAGGCACACTTCTCAACATCTTTTCACGATGTGAGATTCCTCCATGTTCTCGATAAGAGAACGGATATAATTCACTATCCCGCTCAGTTTTCCAACAAATTCATCCACCTACTAGTCATCACTCATACGAAGGTTTTCAAATTCCCATCGTAGAGCCTACAACTTCACCTGCTTTACTCTTTCAACTCCAAAGTGCATTGTCTTGAGAGCCTCCCAGACCTCACATGCCATCTCTTTCTCGACAAGATGTAATATGGTTTCTTTAGGAACATCTTGATAAATAATGGCTAATTCCATTTGATCCTTCTTCTCTTTGACCTCGATGCTATTTTCGGAAGCTTCAATTGCTGCCCATACACGCTAGGCATGCATATTGGCTTTCATCTTCATTACCCAAATTGGGTAATTAGACTTTATCATCATGGGGTATCTCAGTGCGACTGCTCCTTCCTTTCCTGTTATGGTATCAGTGGACTCTCCTCCTCTTGATCCTCCTGAAGAGGATACTTGCTTAGATGCCATAACGGTGGCCCTAATACCACGTAAAGGATATTAAACCCCAAAGGATCCTGCCTAAGCCCAAAGATAAGAGGAAGAAGACTAGTGCAACTAGGAGAGCGAGACTGTTGAACTACTGAGGGGGAAGCGATGATTTTTTATTGCTGATATTCACATCCTTAAATACAGAAAGTCTAAGCAATTAACTTACAAGATTTTGTGGCCAACTGATTGCCATGATCTAGACTCAAATCCAAGAAACAAGGATCATCGCACATGAATCAGACTCTGGGCATAACAACCCTCATAGGCTCAAGACAATCGGACAACTGGTTGTACACATCTTATTAAACACCTGAAACCTCACACACACTACTAGACTTAAGTCTAGATTAATTTGCAACAGTATTTTGGGCAACCAAATGAATGAAGAGATTTTTTTGGAATTCAGGGGACAAATGGGCATCATGAGCAACACGAACAAGAGTAATTTTTATATTGCTAGTATGTGGACCAATTTACCACAAGTTAGGAAGAGACACCTTCCTTGAACATTGAAATCCATTAACAAAATAACGTCACAAATACATATTGATGGAGGGCTAGTACATGTTTTCATAACCACTCTTGTCACTCCCAACAAATTTGTAGTTAGTACTATATGTTGTTCCCTTGCTTGATATAGTGGGCATGCTATTACCATAGTCATGTTTTTGGTGGTGCAGTTTCATATACATTGGTGTGGCTTATCAATGTAGAAAATTTGATTGATTAGTCATGTTTGTTACTTTTTAAACACTGGCATGTTCTTCTGTGTTCATTATCTCTACCATCTCCTACTATAGGGAGCCTTGCACCCTATATACTAAATTATGATTTTTCTTTTGATCCTCCCAGAAATACTTGAATGAAGGTATAAACAGAAAAACATGAATCCTTGCACTATATAAGGAAAAGATGAATCCTGACTATGTGGTTGACTTGCTCTATTTGATTCAAACAAGAAGTCCTACACAAGGAGCAAGATTCTCAAGATAAACCCCTTACAATCCAGTTGTAAGGAACTCTATGATAAGGCATAAAAGGATTCTGAGGTATGGACTCTACTTTTTCTATGTACCATTATCATAGTACCCTTGTCACTACTAAGCGCTCATAACATTAAATAGTAAGTACCCCTTATTTGTGCCCCCAAATATTTTTAGTACATATGTACTATAATAATCATTGTGTGGTACTCAAACACAATCAGGCATTTATGTTAGTACTTGATTACAAAACTAACACTTTGCTTGTTTGTAATGAGCAGTCATTTATTTGAGTACCATAGACTACCCATTTCTTGATATTTAGGTACTAGGAAGTCATTTATATCATACATAAGTACCATATTGTTTATTCCCAGTAAATATGTTGTCCATAGACTACCTATTGCATTGATTTTCCTATCCATTCATTTTCAAACCATTAATGACTGGTCTAGTACAATCTTGTATATCTAAACATGAACTCTAAAATTAGCTCTTTAGCATCTGTTAGAAAATGCAAGAATTGTGATTGGGTTCATTTCTATAATCTTCCATGTGTATATTGTTCTTGATTGGTCGCTTACATGTGTGTTGATTGAGTTTGAGCATTATCATTAAGGAATTTTTTTTTAATGGATTCATAACTATAGAATGATACATACATAGATATTGTCTTAGAAAAAACTGCAAATTTGTTCCTCTACATATAGTTTTTTGGATAAATTTGATCATTTTCTCAAATCTCTTTTTTGAGAATCGTGACTTTCGAAATGATTATTTTTATTGTTTCATACAAAATCACATTTGTATTGTCTAATTTCTTAGGGAAGATCCGCAACAAAAATTTGGTGCAATCGTGTTGTAGTCAACCTATCAATTCAAGGTTAATATATCTTTTTCCTATTTCCAAAAATTATCCTAGATGGAGTGGATGTTGTACTAGTTATTAAGAAGGTCTTTTTGGGTGAAATAGTGATCTCATGTTATCTACAATACTACTCCTTGGTACACACTTGTTTATCAGAACCATGTTTCTTTATAACTTGCAATGTTAGATAATGGAGTAATTGAAGCCGTTGTCTAGTAATATGAAATATTTTGGCTTTTTCTTTTTATGTATATTAGGATAGCAAATGAGATTCACCATTTTTAGTCTCACATCAATTTTTATGTATAACAGGTGTGTTCTACTTCTTTAATGTGAATATTTCATGTTGGTTCTTGGTTATTAACAATTCTTGTGAGAGATGTGTCCTACAATACTTCATCATGTGAGAAGTTTGAATTGTGTACAATGGTTTACCACCAAAATTTTGGTAAGAACTTTGATTATGTATAATGGGTTACACAATCCAATCATATTTGCATCCTGGTGACACCCTATCACACTAGCCTTTACGAATATCTAAGATTGTTGTTAAAGAGGAGATTTTGAAGCTCCAAATGTCTTTAGTATGTTATGGTTGGCGAAAACTGAATATGAAGGAACTAATTATTTAGGTAGTATCTCTAAAGGTATGATGTTGATACTAAAACGGACATTAGTTTTGTTAGGAACATGGAATATTGATTGCACTCCCTATATTCTTTGATTAAGTAGCTAGGATATTGAGATTTTGACTACGTTCTATTGTTTGATCATCTAGTTTCCAAGTGCATCTTTTTCCCTAAAGCTAAGAAGAATCGTGTGCAATGATATTTAAGTACTTCCATAGAAGTATCCTACTATCTTAAATCTCAACAAACATAAAAAATTGGACCTAAATGGTGGTGTGTCACTTGTTCAAATTAGAACACATAAAATTGATTTGGAGGCAACTAGTATGGTGTGTTTTTAGGGAAGGTTTTGTTGATAATCATTATTACCTTTGATATTCATGCAACCTAATGGTGGTGTGCAGTTACTTCTACAACAACATTGATATTCTTCAGCTTTAGCATCTTAAAGGTGGAGGACCTGTAACTATGGTATCTAGGATTAGTACAACTAATCTAGAGCCTTGGAGGCATTGATTTCAACCTAATACATAATGTTTCTCAAGTTAAAATGGTTTATAGAAATGAATAATGCCACGTAGAAGGTTTCAGAATTTAAATGTAGATTTAAAAATTTATTTTGATTATGTTCCAATGTAGGATTAAGGAAGACCAGTGATCTACTCCTAGCACTCATCCTATGGCATGCCACAAAATCACAAAAGGGTAGCATAAACAACTACTTTGTGATCATAATTTTCACTAGATAATTTCAAGAATGCACTAAGGCCTCATTTTCTATCTAGTTCACTAGGTATTGTTTCACATAGATATAATGGTTAATTCAGAAGTAGGGGAACATTCTTGGTCCTCTATTTATTAAGTGATAGCAATGGATCAACCCCTCACAGTATTTTAGGTTTTTCCAATATTGTTTTGCTACATGCTGGAATTACAGGACAATATTTTATAAGCAAATGGTAGAAGAGTTGCCAACATTACTAGTTATGCAAGGAATTATATTCTCAAGCATCAACCTTTCTTCTTGGTTTGCTCTTAATTTAGTGATGGTTCATTTGTTGTTATAGGTTGATTCTAGTTTAAGCATAGAAATAATACCTCCTACATTTGAACTCTTAACTAGTGCTAGCTACTTAAAGAACGGTTTTCTTTTTTATTGTATGAGTTAGCATGCTTACCTCACACAAGTTTATAGTCAACATGGTTCCTTTTTGTCTGACTTGGAAAATGTATATTCATCCTTATTGCTCTAACCAATTCACATTTATCTGATCACAACATGGTTGCTTCAATATTACAAATAATGGATCATGTGATGTATATGGTGTCTTATAGTAAAACAATGTTCAGTTTACATATGATTGGGAATATCCAAAAATCCAAGCATGTTAACCATGTGATCTGTGTCTATAGTAGTACAAACTACAAAAATAAATAATTTTCAGTTTTCTTGGGTTATATATGGATTGCAACTTCTTGAATGTGACTGTAAACGTGCCCAAATGGAAACATTAACAAGATTTTAACTATTTGGTATTTTCACTTCTCACATAAAACCAACCATAGACTAAATGAATATACTTTGATGTTTATTATTAAGAATAATAAATATAATATAATTCAATACATTAATGACTTAATCAAAAGCCTGACCCATTTATATAGAGATTGAACTGTAGGCTAACTACTTTTCAACTATAACATACTTTTTATGTCTGAAAAATATCACAATGAATGGGCAAACCCTGATGCTTATAAAAAGTTACAAAGAGAACAATGTGTCCTAAATTTCTTCTATAAGTAGGCAACCTATAACACTATGTACTTTTGTTCCATTCTAGATAGATTTACATCTTCCACATTGTTTACATGTTCTAAATTCTAGATCGTCAACAACCAACCATGAAAATTATGATTTTGTAAGTCAGAGAACTTGTTGGTGCCTACCTTCTAAAAAGAAAATACATCAACAACTTCAACTATTATGGTTAAATGGCATATACAGTCAAGAAATTGACATGTGATCGTGTAAGTTAAGATAGTTAACTCTTATTTTGCAATTATCTCATATAGCTCTTTGATTGTTAGGTGTGTCATTGATGCCTAGGGTGCGTGAATGCAATGTGAACAAGATGAATGTTTTAACTATTGTGGTTAAATGGAGTCCTATTTTCAATCTTCTATTTCTCTACTATAGTTTAAAAAAATATTCAGTCACATCCATGATTCTACCTTGGTAAATTGTTTCTACCACTCCCACCAAATTAGATGAAGGGATGTTCTTGTTATATCTCTTGTGTAGTTCACAAATTAGGCTTTCCTTCACTGTATCTTTATTCCAGATGGCATTGATAGACAAATATCTAAAAATAAAAACAATTATTATTGCACAATAAAGACAATATATTCTTATGAATTATTGACAACAAAGCAGGGCATGTATACGGATTGACCACTAAGAATTTTTTTTTAAGAATTTGAATACAATTGAGGAATGTGATTCATTGTCTCAATAGGAACCTTGACATGCAAGTCTCTAACCATCTTTGTGAATTCACCTCTATCATAATATTGGTTGCATTTGTGTAATTTATATATGCATACATGTCGATATGTTCTGGGTCTTGTCTTTTTTGTAGTTTTTTTTTCCTTGATATTGGTTAGATGCTCTCAACTGACACGAAGTAGTTACATTGACCAATTTATATAAGTAGATGATTTTACTATTTGTTCTTGTAAAGCAATTATGGATCTTATTAGTAACTAGGTTTAGGTATAGAAATGGGTGTCGTCAACCTAAATCCAATAACCAAGAAAAACATAAAACTCGTGTTCCTCTTAGGGAACAAAAAAACTAACAAAATTTCCTTATAGGAAAAAGAACCACATAGACTGAGCACTTAGGCCAATGAAACTCAAACATATGTAGTCACAAGTAACACCTGCATAAGACCCATAAACTATATTTTTAGAATAACCTTGCATTTACTGAAGCATACAAAGTATGTTATTCACCAAATTTGGAATAAACCATTGTTTGTAGAATAACCTATCACGGATATACATGTATACAACATCATTGGCGAGGATCAAAACTTTAATGTTATACATTTTACCATCTTAAGTATATAGTTGCATGTGTGTCTATCACAATGACAACACCAACCATGATTCCAACATTAAGGGATGTAACTCTGATGCTTCTAGTAGTTCTACATTACTTGATCTAGAGTATTCCTTGTGATTGTCATAAGATGCAATCTAAAGTTTCAAAACAATATGATCAGATGATCTGTCTTGGTTTACAACTCCAACAAGATCACTATTTGTAACCAACATAATCTTATCCCCTTCATAATATTCATACAGTAATTGAAAATTATCTCAATCTATTCCAAATTGCTAATATTTCACTTACACCACTAATTAGTACCTCCAAGCTATCCTTACTCGATTGAATTATGTATGCAACTTTTTTATCTTCAAACTTAAAGTAAAATGTGTTTAAAATACACATTGTAGGATACATGGATTTTATAGTTTTTGAATCTGACTCCTGCAATGCAGATAGTTCACTGCGTGTTTCAAATTCCTCATCAGGTGGTCCAGATATCCCAACATTGTAACCAAATATTTACGCCAAGATCCTTATGTTGGTATGTTCTTGGAAAACGAATGCAAGGCTTTCTGTGGTTGTCATTATCTCTAATTAATTGAAAATAGTTGCATACATTTTCTAGAATACCAAATGTAACTGGAGTAGAGATCAATACTTAGAGTGTTACAATTTCTTGAGTATGTGTTTATATCTACATCACAATGTGATGTGATATCTTTTAGGATAGTAAAGACATGTAACTTACTTTTCGACAGTTCACTCTAGAGTCAATTTCGAGTCTGCAATGGCAACTTTCATGGGATACAAATCTAAGGTAATGCGTTACTCTATCACCTAATATGAACTAGTTAATGTTGGTCATATTTATCTTTATTTCTTTGTTGGCCTTAATTAAAAATTCTTCAGAGCCAAGGTTTCATAGTTGAAGTTCAAATAAATCCAATTTGAGGTTTTCCATCTGGATTTTCAATAACTATTTGATTTATATTTAATATAAAATGGACAATAATACTATGTTTCAATAAGATTGTGGTGAATTATTGTACAACTAGTTAGTGTGCATGGACCCAAACTACATTCCAAGGTAATCTACATATGTACACCAATACAAGACAAGTCATGACTTCCTGTTTATAAGATTTTATGGAACGTAGATGTACGCCATAATTAAAGAAGAGGATATCATACCAACATCATCATTTGTTCCAATCTTTCCAATAACTTCCACATAGATACATATTCACAACAACTGTCCATTGTTCCTTGTACCATAGATTTAGCAAGGCAATTTCTAATAGAAAAACACTCTCCATCTTTACCTCTAACATAATACTAAACTATAGTTTTCCCATACAATTAAGTGTTTCCTACTGTTATTTAATGGCCAGGGAAAAACCCAACATTGTCTTCTGGGTTAGCACAAAATCCCCACCAGCCATACCCTTGTTGACATAGTTGTTGGCAAGTATGCTATCTGAATAGATACACAACAACATAGGATATTACTGCACATGTAAAATCATGTAATTGTTATGCCTTGGGATTATGGAGATCCAACTTCCAAGTGATATATAAATACATCTCACTCATAGTAACCATAGATAGACATACTAGCACATATAGCAGAAGAGTTATCTGCTCTGCCTATTAAACTCCCTCTCCCTCTCTGTTCTCCATAACTCAAACTAATTTCTTTGAAACTAATATACAACCAGTAAGCATTTATCACATGATATTTATTCATATCCTTGAGTAGGATGAGGTTGTGGGTTGTAGAAAACCTCCTTAGTTAGTTGAGAGGTTGTTGCAGCTGGAGGTCCAACTCCATTTGAATTTGAAAAATGTGGAGCATCTATAGTTGGAGGTTGAGGAACTTGAAGAATCTGTGATGGTGATACATATGGAGGTATCAATGCATGATTCAAAAGATCAATTATTCATTCATCCATTCCCCCCTTTTTAGTAGAACATTAAGTATATGTCAAAACCAATTCATATCCGGAAATAGAGGGCAAGCCTTCTATTTTTGTTGTATAAGGATATCCCATGATAGACCTTGCCAAGTCTACTTCACTCTGACCAGCAACAACTTTGTTCTTAGAATTTCTTCGAGCAAACCAAGTGAAGCTGTCATCTTCTTCCTCTCCATCTTCAAATTAATTGGTTGTAGTTTCTATAGGAATTGGTTTGGATATATCTCTATAGAGAGAAAATTGTATTGTCATGATATCTTGATCTGCAATTGTACTTGGACAAGGGTCATATCTGTAGGATGCATTAAATGGAAGAGGAGACCCATAGGGAAAAGACAATGATATCATGCTCTATTATTATGTATTCAATTTCGTCATTCATTGCCAAGCCTTGAGAAAAGACCTCATCATCCTTTGTTGAATTGACCAAATGCATAACTTCTCTGTGTAGGAGTGAAACTGGCTAACAAGGTCTATATTAAACTCATCTTGTACAGCCTTCTTGTCATTTGTGTTTATTTCTTGCAACATCTAATTTAAGACTTAAATAACTTGATAGTTAAACTCTAGGTCTACTAAACTCACATTTACCATCTCAGCTTCCATAGTTCATAAAGTTGTACAAAGGTGTTGCTTGGCATCTTATAGCCAACTAGAGTTCTAGTTATTGGATCTATTACTTGATGAGTAACATAGGATTTAAATCACCAAAAGTGGGGGAGGGGGTTATGATGATAAATATATTTAATTCTGTATGTATATGCCCATAAGTATTGAGGATATTTTCCTTGAGGCCCCCAAAATACTTCTTCCCATGATTCCAACAATACTAATATCTTGTCTCTAACTTGCATATCTTTGTTACCTATTATTTAGAGAACCCACATGACATGTTTTTGTATTACTCCACATAGTATATTGTTTAGAAGGAAGAGAAGTCTATGATGTCATCTCTTTATGAACTTATCATTATATTTATTATCTACTTTTATCCAAGGATTGGGATACATGAATAGCTCCTTTTATGGTATAGATGATGCAAATCCTTTGTCTAGTCCATAGGTGTTGTATGATTGTAGATAGTTTGGTGAAGATCATCATGTTTCTATCACCTTAATGCCTTACTAAAGTTTCCTCTGACAGATGGAAGAAATCTTTGAAGACTCATAGAGTATTCATCATCGATTGGTGTTTATCTCAAGCTATAGACAGATTTAGCAGATGTTTGATCCTTTTTGAGATAGATACTTGAAGCTGATTGTAGTTGATACAACCGTTGTTTACACATGTGTTTATTTTGTAGGGACTTTATCTAGAGAAGGATTATAGGAGTGCATTTGATTGAGTGTTGACATTGTGTGTTTGTTCACCTACCCCATTCCACCATATGAATTTGTTTCTACTCAACTACCCCATTCCATAGGAAATCATGAATGCCCGGTTCTATCCATTTAGAGATAGGTACTTGGAGTTAATTGCAGTTGATATATCCCCTATTTACATATGTGTTTGTTTTGCATGGCCTTTATGTAGAGAAGGTCTATATGAGTGCATTTGACCTGAGTGTTAAAGTTTTGTTTTTATTCACCTACCCCATTCCACCATCTGAATGCATTTTTACTCATTTTCCCCATTCCATAGGAAATTCTAGATGGTCTAGCCTATCCTTTTGCATATTAAAATGGCATTTGAGTTTTTTACATGAGGTCGATAGGTGATGAGTCCAGTATTGATGGAAAATTCACAAGGGTAATGATGAATCAGGAAAGCCTCATATATTAGGAAAAGTTCTTACTATTATCTAGTTGATATCAACTGAGGGATCATTCGTCCCTGAATCTATTGGGACTTCCACAAAAAATAAAACTGCAAACCAATTAGCATTAGTATCAATGTCCATCTTTTAAGGAGTATTAATTTGATTTTCTTCTCCATCATCAAGTCATCATTAAAGAAACTTTCTACAAGAGGTTCTCTATGTGCGAGTTGGGAATCATGTATTGAGGATTGATACAGTAAAAATAGGAAGATGAGCAACTTTCTCTGCCAAAGAGCCTTTGAAGCACCCTCTTGGAATTTTGGTTGACTGGGTGCACTACGTTGGTAAACATGATTCAAACATGACCAATTTATCAATGTCTCATTGGATGACTAGCAGTTTAACTTCAACATTAATAGATGGAGCAGTATGTCTTCATCACTTTTCATTTGTTCTCCTTTTTAAACCCATTTGATATTTTACAATCATAATTTTCTTTGTTTAAAACCATGAACGACATTAAATTCAAAATTGTCCAAAACACATAAAATTTTTAAATTTTTTATTTCTTGGTTCTGTAATCTCAATAATTGTCTCTTCAACATGAAGGACGTGTAGAATTGTTAAAACTAAGCTACCTGAATGCACATAAGAATTATGGGTAATTGCATTGCTTGAAAGGCTCATCAATTAACATATTAGCTTAGGCTCCTACATGATACAATTTGACTCAAATTGCGGTCATCGCGTTTGGAAATGCAAGAGAAATCAATATTCAACTTAGGTCACACAAACAAGATTACAAGAATCTAATCTAGGATATGATAGATAGTAGACTCGATAAAATATAAGTATCCTTCTCTATAAAAAGATGTCTAAAGACTGAAAAACTTAGACGGACACACACTCAATGTGCTTCCAAATGGAAGCAAAACATGTGTGGGAACTACTATTAGTAAAACAGAGAAGAGAATGAACACACTGACATAGTTGATCAATGATGCACACTAGATGAACTAAAATCAAAGGCCTTGAAGAATCACTATCACACTCCTATCTAATTCTCTGTCACCTCTCAGTCTTCTGATTCCCTTTCTAAATTTCCCCTTAGGACAAGATTGTAAGTATTAATGAACATACTTGATACACGTTTTTAATTCTTTACAGTAACAATTAAGGTTCTAATTCACACATATTAGAACCATTTGCTTATGTATTGGCCATTCTATTTTGATCTTACATTTAGGTTGAGGTGTTATATCATAAATTGTGCATAAGAAAAAGAGAATTTACCATGGACAAGTAAGGCAACAAAGTTTCTAAAATCAATTGACATAATCAGTTATAAAAATAAAAACTTGAATGAAACATTACCATATTAGCGAGTTTACTATAGTCTGCTTCATGTTGGCTGGTTGATTCTATTTTTATCAGTCTTTTCCGAGACATGTTCTTGAACTAGGACTAGGTGTATATGTAACTACTGAAAATTTCCTACATGTTGCTTTACTTTTGTTCCTTTACTTACCTTTTTAAATTCTCCTCTGATGGCTATGGTTGTCTATCTTTAAGTCTACATATGCATGTTTAATTTATAATTTTTTTCATATAAATATATATATATAGTTTTTTATACATGTTTTTACTAGCTTTGTCACAGCAGGTGCAAATTCACTCATGAACCATACACTAAGGAACATCTTCTTTTTATTAGGGAGAATCATGGAAGGATCACCACACCTAAAAAAACATGTCTTAAAAGCTACAATTAGTAACATCCTCTTTGCATTGGACCGTATGGTAAGGAGGTCTTCAATGTAGTGGTATTTTTTAGCTATTTTATTGATCTTGTTGAGCACATAGTACTACTACTTAAAATCTAGAATTGGTGTTCCTTTTCATTGGCATATGTGTTTGAATATGTGTTTGAGAGTGGCTCATCTCATGTGTGTTCCCCTATTTTGATTTAATTTTCTCTTATTATTACATCCACTATCATTATTATTCTTCCTCTATTTATTCCAGAACATAATCCCCCGTCATTGGAATACAAATGAGAATGAAATCTCAGATGAGACTTCGTACTTGGATGTCCAGACATCATATCAAGACAGAGCTCCCTTCTAACTTTTTTTGATGGCTGGTATTTGGTCCTCAAGATATCCGAGATGAGGGGAATCCTCAAGAATGAAGCCCCGTTGTTATAAATAGGCAATATCTATTATTTTATTGCATGAATAACATATGGTTCGAAAGATTATAATGTTGGTTCTCTGTTTGTTTAAGTGAAATGTCATATATTATTGTCATGCATTTGGAAGTGTTGAATGTTCTTTTAGGTCAGCTACACCCTATTTTAGCGCATCAAGTACTCTATTTATTTTGTATTAATTATATCGATGTGTTTGTGTTAGTAATATCAACGTGTTTGTTTTAGTAACCTCATCTTCATAATATGCCTCAAAATGGTGTGCCTCTTTCATATTATATCAAAAAATAGAAAATAAATCAGACCACATGATGCTCCAAAATGTTAAACTCTTACTATTTGTAGCCACTCCATCAATCTATAGAAATAAAGTGATCATGAGGTGGAGTTGAAACAAGAAACAAAGGGGAAAAAATAGCTGGCTGAAGGTTTTTTCCCATGGGATAACAGATCAAAAAGGAACATCAAAGAAATATACTATGGAAGTAAAATGGAAAACAATTAATGGGCTTTCTATAAGATGTATTTCCTTTAGTTCCAACAAGTCTTGAGTAATCTTTTGGTAAAAATACACATGTCATCTTTAATCTCATGTCATTGTTGCAGGTTAAATATACTGAACACTTTCTCATCCCACACTCAACACCATGTACAGTCTCCAAATGAGGCATTTCCTCTTATTTGCATACCCAATATTAATGTTGCATGATGGATGAAATATAGGTATTTATGGCTCTCTTTCATGAGTGTACCGAATCAAGCTTGTGAAAATAGTTTGCGGATGATACATTTCCATCTTTTTATATCTTCATGTGTTTCCTCTGGCCTTGCATTTTAGGCTTTCCTTCTTGTGCCATAGACCATAGGGAGATGAAAATACTTGTTCCTTTTTATAGACAAATGTGGAGGATGATTTTCATATAAGCTGAAGTTAGTTGGTCACTTCCATATAAGAACTTACACTTTTTAGTGGTTTAACTGTTGGAGTTCTAAAATATCAATATTGCTTGACCAGATTGAGCCATGTTTTTGTTTACATTACAAGAAGAAGTATAATGATACATATACAAGTTTTAGTTAAACCTGCATGGATGTGCTTTGCATGATATCAATCTACGTATAAATGAAAATCCATGCACATAAGGAACGGTCATAATATAAAAGTGTCAAAATATGAGGAAGGCTAAGGGAGTCACACAATCACACACTGGAACGCTTATTTATAGATCATACTAAATTTGTGTACAATTGTTACACTAATGTGATGAATGTTAACTATTGATGGAAGTATAATACCATTCAAAATACTTCCATATGAATTTTCTAGTTCAGTCCATTCATTCATTATATTATATTAATTAGAAAAAATGGTGTGTCTAGTTTAGACTTGTTTGGTTTTCTCTCTAGACTATAATATTTGTTGAGAATAAGGGCATCCGATATAGGTTAAGAGACCAAATGTTAATGGTTGTGGATCATGGAGCGAAGTCCAAGGTAGTTGTCTACCTATCTGAATGTGAGTCACTGATTGTTTTTATTTTATTCTATGTAGAATATGTACTAATATTGCTAACAATGTATTTGTCAATTTTGACATCTCATGCACCTAAAAACAAGAGATATGGGTCTAGGTATAGAATAAATCACGTAGCTAAATGTTGAGGTAGGCACCTATAATGACCCTGCCTCCCAGTGACCCCCAATTAAGGGATATCAAGAGGTCAGCGCCATTATCCCAATTAACATGATCAAAGGTTTGACAAATAATCAATAACAATTATCAAATTTTACCAACTAAACTAAAAAATGGTATAAAATAAAACTTTGCATACCTTTTTCAAAAACTTGGATATCTACTTCAATCCACATCTGGAGTCTATTCTAACTAATCCTCCTTTGTACTTTAAATCTTATTTAATTCCACATATGCCACTTTACTATTTGTCCTTTACAATCTTGTACCTAAAACACTGACAAACAAAATGTTGGTCAGCATATAGAAATATTCTGGTATGTTGGGACAACCAAAATTTCACAAATATGGCTAATAATCTAAATATCACAATCAAGTTAATTAACATGCCAAATTACGCTTTTAGTGTGACTTTCTCCACCACTTTTTCCCTAACCCTGGCATACCACCTTTTGAGTTTCACTTTTGCCATTGACTTAAGGCCACCTTCTCAATCCCAAGCTTGGTGCATGGGGTCACCCTTCATGGTGCCCTCCAGTCATGCAATATCATAGGCCACCTTCTCAATCCCGAGCTTGGTGTCTGGGGTCACCTCTCATGGTGCCTATTGGTCTTCCCTCCTGGGCTTGACCTTTTTGCATCATCCATCAGGGTGGCATGTAGGTGTGAGATTACACACTTATTTTACAACTGTGATAATCATAGTGACTTTATAATTTGCAAGTATGAACATCCAACTGATATGTTACATTCAATGCGAGGAATCATCTGAGAAACTCTTTGGGAAACTAATGTGATTAACCATAATTAAACACATATCTGTCAAAGCAACTTGAGGTCCAAGCAATAATGATAAAGAACAATCAAACAAGAGATCATCAATATCCTGAAATTAATGTAATATATCCAAGTCTTATAGTTTATCCAAAACATTCTCAAGATAGACTTGGATTCCACCTTTGGCTTTCTAGGCCACTTTTAGGGTTGCGATTACAATTAAGGTTTTTATTTCACTCCTATTACTACAAACCCTAATTAAGCAAAATAACTCACAAACCCTTAGGATAATAACCTATTTCATCTAACGTGTTTAGGATCATCATTTAATAACACTTTTTCACGTATTTCAGATTAAATACAATCTTTTCCTCTTTTACCTTAAATTAGGGTTTCTAAATGCTTTATCATTCATAATTGGTATAAAACCCTAATCCATGTAATAATTCATCTATATTAGGTTCAAGTACATCATTAATGTTTCAATAGGTTACTATCACTATATTTCACCAATTAAGCATCATGAACTTAACCATTAATTTCAATTAGGGTTTCTAACCTAATTTCAAAGCACTTTTCATTAACTTAGTGTACTATTAAAAATAGGAACGAAATCAGGTTCTCAAACTACTTTTATTGTGTTCTTCACATTTTTCTGATCAACTTTCATGTATAACTTGGAATTATCGGATAATGTGACATTTAGTTATAATTTTTGCAAGATAAATACCTTTAGGTCAATCGATGGCTACCACGTCGGCCCCTTTAGTTCTTCTTTTCTTTTCTTCTAGCATGGCGCCTATTAAGGTCGGTTGTTCATTTTTATCCCTACGTCCATTTCTTAAAGTCATCCATGCCTAGGGGCAACGAGGTAATTGACCCACCTTTCATCTTCAACCTCATGCCCTGCTTGCGAGCTGGTAGCAGACCGCGGTCAACTAGGGAGTTGACTCCACGCGTTTCTCCACATGAGCACAAACCAACACCACATCTGCCTTTGTCTTGGCATCTCAGACTCAAGGCACCTATCTGATGCTTCGTTGCTCAACCATATCATCTGGATGGTGAAGCTCTTCTCCGATGAGAAGTTGTTGCTGGGTAGGGATTGAGATCACGATCAAGGACCCAATTGAATGCGTTGGCGAGTTTTTCGGCTCTGAGAAGATGTCTTAAGACGCTTTGGGCTCCCCCAGATGGCATGTTAAACCCCTATTTATATAGGACAGGCCAATGAATAGATCCCAACCAAAATTGGGCATATCTCTTGCATCCACGAAACCTACCAAAACTTAGGTCTTCTAGGTTCAGATTCTTCTCCTGAATCTACTGGACTAATTCCCATAATGATTCGTCCATTGTCTTGCAAGATATTGGTTTTGGAAAGTCCACCCTCTCAACTTCCTGTTTCCTTATCCGACTGAGGAAGGTGACAATACAGGTTCTGTTGGATCCAAATCCAATGGTTGTGGTGTCACACGTTGATATCAATTATAGATCTAATAGGAAATTAAAATAGTGACAAAAAATACCTTCCTCTACACTTTATGAAATTTGTAAAATCCATATCTCCCAAACCGAGTGTCCAATTAATCCCAAATTTCGAGGGGTACTTAGTAATGATTTAATCTACCTCTCTACTAAATTTGGGCTCATTATCTAAAAAAAACGTGCCTTTTCTTTAGGTGCAAGATATTACTCAAATATGTATATTCCTCACCTATTTTCTCCTTTTTATGTTCTTATTTCCCATTATTTCTATTCCTTGTAATTACAAGAAAGCAAGTAGGGTTCGAATTATTACTCATCATGACCAAACCCTCACTTCTCTCTTTATTTCTTACATTATCTCCTTTATTTCAAATTTCTTGATTAATTGTTTATCTCTGGTTTTTTTCTATTTTATTTTGATTCCTTTATCCATTAGAAATAATGTGGTCACGAAATCTTATCCAAGATGGATCCATTATCCAAATATCCACATATTTCTTGTAATATTATTATCTCATATTTCTTTTAATAAGGAAATACTTAATTGATCTTTTCTCTCTCTTGTCGCATTATCATTGCAACTTGGACTCCTTGGAACCCAAGGAATCCAAAAGGGCACAAAAACCACCTTTGAGGAATATTCTTTTGCCTTCTAGAGGTTTCTACATCTTTCTTTTCTCTAATTCTTAATTATTTATATACTAATTGAATTTCCTTTTTCTTTTCCTCATTATTAGGCCCAATAGCTAATAAAGCCCATTAAGCAACCATCAAGGCTATTATAAACAAAATTCATTGATTCAAATCAAATCACATCATTATTTTCTCATTTATATTTATTAAGAGAAATTGCATTCCTCATCAAAAGAACCCAAAATTTGGGGTTGTAACATCCTTCCCTTCTTATAGGAATTTTTCCCCCAAAATTCCATCACGCGAACAAAAAAATCAGGACAAGCCTTTCCTTATATCCATCATGGATCCCATGTGGCCCCACCCTTTCAATGGTGCTTCCCAAGAACCTTCATCATCTCATATTATTCCATTTGAGTTCTTTCTTACTTCGGCATATCGTACCCTCATAGGTGACTCAGGACATTTCAGCCTCTCATAAAGCTGAATAGGTTCAGGGCTCAGCACATGGCTTGGGTACCTCACATAGTGCTCTAGATCGGACTTATGGAATACATTACACATCATGTTATCCTGAGGGGTAAGGCTAAACACAACCATCTCCACCATCCATCTCAAATGGACCCATATATCAGGAACTCAGCTTCCTCAGTTGTAACTTAGAGGGGTTGGATTTCCACATCACAAACTTTCCCACAGTGCACTGCATGTTAGTCTTCTTTGCATTAGCTCATGACTCATGTTTCCCTTGGGATCTCTTTTAGCCATTGCACAATCAAAGCGACTTCATCTGCACACACTATGGTCCTTTATTGACCTTTGTGAGGTCCCTTCACCAACATCATCTTAATGAAGTGGTGACCGCCACAACCTCTCTTTTAGAGCTTCTCTACATCCTGACTCTGGCTATGGTGGTTATCATCACATATTACAGAGGATAAGAACTGTCTCTAGATATCACCTTGAATGAGCACACATGCTCTCATCAGATCCTTTATCCTGGATCATATTAACCATTAGTTAGGGGTGATAAATTGTACTAACATCGAGTTCATGTACTTCCAGCTCATGGAACCGAATCTTTAGGTTATAAAGAACTTTTGAACTCGCATCATGGTGTAGTTGAACTATCTTTCTCTCATATGTAGTTCAACTGGATCCGTCCCTTAACAACATTCTTTCTTTCTTGTCGTTTAGGTAAGGAGATCTACCATAACCCATATTGCATATTGACCTTCCTTGGTCTAGGGGAGACTTATCACAACATCCCTAGTGGTGAACTCCCATTCCCTATCAGGGACTCTTTATCCTCTATATCAACTCATTGGGTTACTAGTGTTCGTCCTTCACCTCCTGTCATGCATGGCAACATGCCACATGCAACATTATCTTAGGCATCCAAAGTACTACTGTCACTTACTATCTTCGTAGTACGGTGTATGGTGATCTTAAAATCATGATCTCTTGTATGTCATGATTCCTCAAGATTGATTCGTCAGAAACCCTAAACCATTCTAGTCAGGGTTTCATCACCTTCATTTCCAAAAAAGTGCATCTGAGGTTCTACCATCATTCTTTCATTGCCTCAAGGCCTAGGTTGGCTAACCAAACAACTACTAACTTGATCAACCGATATCATTGCATCTGAGTGTTAGTCAAACTTAGGGTTAACCTAACATCCTCTTCTAGCCTCTATCTCAACTAGGCAGCTACATCTCATCCAGAGCATCTATTACCACTTCACATCCTTAGTTGTTAGGTAACATTGAAGACATACACCTCCATGTATTTCACTTATTATCTCATCCCAACTCTAAGTCTATCTTCATCAAGAAAACTTTGAGCTTATTCTCTTGGTTTTCGAATTCAACCTTGTATGACTTGCAAATTCAACATAGCTCATGATAAAACATCTTCACAAGATTACTACCTTAGTTCTCTTGATGTTTGTAAGCCATCTACGTATCGTTTACTCCACAAGGATATGTTATCATCTCTATCCTCATGCCTTATACAACATTCCAACTCCAAATCCCTTCATCTTTTATCCTTGGTGTATGGCATGCATATTTTCCTATCTCTCACTCCCATAACAAGAGGAAATAAGCATTTGGGGGTTGTCCAAACACAGAGTTCTTCCTGTTCCAAGAGTAGAGATGGTACATCCCACATTTCCATTACACCTTCAAATCTAAGTTGAAACGTGAAACTTATGCCTCTACATCACAATCATCTTGATATCAAAGTTACTTTCATGAAAAACTGGTTTCGAACCTACTTGGGTCACCAAACAATCCTTGTCCATCTCCTCTAGGTCTACAGGGTGTCGACACTGTTGGGGTCATCCCTCTTCCCTTATGCACCTAGAGAGTTCCCTCTTCATTTGCACTTTGGGTCACATGAGTTCATGAAAGTGATCACTCTCCTAACCCATGGCCCTCAGACAATGATAGCTATTACCTCACGACCCTATGGTCATGTGCAACTAGGGAATTTGGCAAGTCCTACTTCCATCGGTCTTATCCGTACCTGACCCTAGGATAGACTTAGGATTCTAACATAGTACATGTCCAACTTACAACCTTACCCAAGTCTCCATCATCTCTCTTTGCATTCATGGGTTGCCTTTCATCATAGGGGTCATGGCGACCTGCCAACCTTGGTCAGGCCCCATACTGGTTACATCCATGGTAACACATCCACATGCACATAGAGATGGTTGTCTATTGGTCTACAGATTCATTCTCTTACCATGTACTCTTCACTTAGCCTCTCAAGATCCTATGAGGCCTCTTTAGGTTACCTTAAAACCAAAAAAACGGGTATACACCCTACTAAAGGGTCCCTCTCCCAGGATAGGAGGAAACTACACCTTGATGACAAGGGTCAAAATGTCCTTATGTCTAGGGTTTACATCCACATGAGCATGCTTAGTCTTATTAAGCTAATAAAGCACATAGCTAATGGGCATACCATTTATTAAACCATTCTAGGTCATACTTGTTCTCATTCCTTGACATTGGACCAAGATCATACCTTCCCATGTCACCAACTTAGCTTTGAGGGGTTCATAAAACAAACTTTTGACTTAAGGGGTTCCCTTTCCTCTAAACATGAGGAGTGTCACGCTCAACTCTATAGAAACTCAAATCTCATCATGAGCATTAGGTACATCTCTTCCCCTCTGAGGCCCAGGAACCCTAGGTTCACTTTTCTGATGTCCAACTGGCAGCTCGACCTCTTAACCACAAATCAAACATGTACAAGGTATGACATGCACTTCCTGTCATCCTTCTACTCAAGCAACACTTCAGAGTGGAGTCCTCCTAAAGGACAACCAATAAGGTATAAGGCCTCACAACCTGTTACTAAACCTCTTTAGGGTCTAACGAACTCTTCTTCCCATCTCAGAAGGTAACCACCTATATCATAGGCACATAGGTACCAACAACCTCATCTTTTCTCTAGGTTTTGGTTCCTCGAAAGACAACCAAGATATAACCATCCTCGAGGAATCATGCATGAGGCAATCTCAACCATCCACTTAGGTCACATCATGCTAAACTCCCTATTGTTCCTCATATCTTGGAGTCTAAGCTTCCAACCTTCTTTCTTGGGTTCTGCTCACATGCATGAGAATGTATTACCTGGGAATGAAATTAGGGTCTTGTTATCAATAGGTGTTGTTTTAAATGTCTTAGACCACCTTTTCTGAGTTTAGGCCACAAGTTGGTCTGCTTTGAAAAATGCCAAGCCAACCTTTGGGGTCAAAGTGACTTCTTTGATTAAAACATTCAAAAGTTTCCAACTTGCTAATGATTGGGGTCAATGGTTAAAATTACTTCTCAGTATTCACACCAAATTGTGTTGTAATTTCAAGATTTGTGATCTTCTTTGATTGGTCTGAACCCATCAACAATTATGAGAAGTCTCAACTATAATATATTAAAAGGTAAAAATGTGATAAAGCATAACTAGAAATTGTATGTATCCCAATTTGACATCTTTGGATCCTAGTACACCAATATCTCTATTATTAACTACCTAAACTCCTCTCCTTCAAATACACCCTAAAAGAAAGAATCATTATAGAATTTAAGAATCCTTAAGATTCTTGATTAAATACCTTCTAGAGATTTCTGGGGAAATGATTCACCAGTTAGCCCTTTAGTTATTATCCTCTCTCCCCCTTTCTTGTCTCTTCTACCCTACATGTCATTGGTCAAAATTTGAGAAAGAAATCATAATTATCTTCTCTAAGCTAATTTGGAGATATAGAGAGGGAATATACTACAAGGTTGGTTGTTTAGATAACTTTCTTTGAACCATAGGATGGGAGGATAAACTTACTTCCTACATCCTACCACAAGGTCACTAGACAATCACATATAGAATCAATTTAGCACAAATTCATCTTTTCATGACCTAATCCAATATAAAGACAAAAGGAAGGATATTGTATGTGTTCATACTCAAATTTATATAATCGAGAAAGGTTACACACATCTAGAAATGAATTTTATTTTTTCATTTTTTATTATTATGATTACATGAGTTTTGTTATAACAACCATAAATCAATGGAATTATTGAATATGTTAGAGATTGCAATATGAATAGGAAAGGACATGAGATATGCATATGAATGTGATTCTTGAAAATATTCTACATGACAGAGATATATGAAAATGTTTGATGGAGATTTATTTTCTTATAAATGCATATTGATGGACATATTTCATACTATGTTTCACATTATATTTAATGTATTTATATTTTTTATCATGTTTTTGTGTTTAATATCTTGTATGCATTTTATAAAATTTTGATTCATTATTCCTATTCGGTGTAGAGAAATTTAAATACTTCATATATATTTCATGGACTAAGAACAAACAAAGGTGGAGACAAAATTATAAACAAAACATGAGAAAAATGTCCAAATAAACTTGGACTTTATGTGTCAACATGTGCATACACCGTTACAATTTTCATATTCAATCTCGTGCCTTTGCAGAAGGTGGCATGTCATATCACCCTTTCAACACGGTGTCACTAAGTGACATGTGGTGTCAATCATTAGGACTTCATGATTTATAATTTGTAGTATAAGTTGAGGGAAATACAATGTGTCTTTCCCTTTACAAGATGTGTCAACCACTACAACTACATATTAAAAAAATCATTGCATCATTGACACATAATATCAAAAGAATATATACGAACACATGTTTTTAGGGTTAATGTACCTTTTCATGGTAAAACATATTGTATGACTTTGGATCTCAGGAAAATGACATTCCAACCCCTAGACTAAGAAGTAAAGGGATAACAAGGAGGCCAAGAAGTAAAAAAACAAAGGAATAAGAAAGCAAGTGCAACGGTGGTCTTTCTCCATGGATTCCTGGTCCAGAGGTGGAATCCCCCACTAGTCATTTTTATTCTTCTAAACTTCTCTGTTGTTCATTTATTCTACTTTTTTGGGATATTGTGGGAGAAATATCATCTCCTCTGCAATTTCTCCATGAATTGTCATGTAATAGGCTTTGTATCAGGTCACCCAAAAACATGTTTCTTATTTTAGATTTATCCAACATCATGGTTTAGTTATTATTGTCTTCATAGTTCGTGGTTAGATTTTCCCTAGGATTAATCACTCCTAGATCTATAGATACTAGTGTGTTTAGTTCAGAAACAAAGAACTTATTATTTAATAAACTAGAACTAGTTAGTTTATGACATAAAAGTGCTAGAATTAATTTTAGTTACATTACTAATTTTGAAATATGATTTTAAGTATGATAATTTTGGACTTAAATAGTGTCATTTTCCTCTACTCACCTAATCTTATGTTATGAAACACCATGACTAATTTATAAAATCTATTAGAACATAATTGTTTAAAATATTGAATTGCTTGGAAATGTGTTTAAAGAAAATTGCATACATAAAAAAATCCATTTTCTCTTGAAATACATTGCCACTTGGCTGTAACCATAGGACTTAATTTCTAAGCTAAAATAAATAAATAAATCAAACCAATCATATATCTTTCTTGTACACAATTTCTTATATAACAAAGTTGAGATAAATTTGAAAATGATGTCGATTCACTCTAGATTTAACCCAAATCTATACTACTAGTGATCCTTACTATTTTGTGTCATAAGATTTTCCTTTAAATTATTTAACTAGTAGCATAGATTTTTATTATCATTTAAGGTTCCACTGTTGTGGGGTCAATTCCTTCAGTGCTTTGTGTTTATTGTGCTAGACATGTAATTTTGTAAATATAATGTGTGTTTTATTATTTCCAAATTTAGGTGCCTCTTTTCCTATAAAAAAATCTTTGTATTGGAATGGAAATGCATGGTTACATGACTCTTGACATAATAAAAGTGTTGAATTTATATACAGAAATATGATGTATTAAAAAGGTTCATTCAATTGGTATATTGGCTATATGAAAGATATTTTACTCCTTGTTGTCATGTAGAAAATTTTGATGAATTATTATACAAACTACCACCACCACCTGTAAATTGGGCGAAGAAGTATAGGTGAGTCTTTCTTTACAAAAAGAGAAGTAAAGAAGCACACTTATAGTTTAAGTAGCTTGTTCAATTTCCCCGTCTTTTAGTTTTTTTGTGCAAATGTGTTTTTGCATTATTTAGCTACCATGTTTGTGGTTTTTAGTCATGTTCTTGGGAATTACCTTCCCAAATGTAAATGCAACTATAGCCCATATATTTCTTAGAAATTGTTCCTTTTAATGGATCTATCACCTCGACAACTTTTTTTCTTATTTGTTTAGAAATAAAGCTTGTCAAAAATTTCTAAAATTGAGGATCATGCATCCATAACTTTTTTTTATGAGAATCTATTATACTTCATATTGTGATCTTGATGTTTAATTCCCCATCGATCTTTCAAATTGTTTCTATGATATGTAAATAAAAACATGGAGCCAACACAAGAAGTAATCCTAAACTTTCAATTCATTGTTTGGTTTATGATTAGTTAACAATTAGAGAAACCTATTATGATTCTTTCATAAACAAGATAAAAATCTTACATAATGCATGACTGATAAATCTTGAGTATCCAAGTATGGTGATAATATCCTATAGAAAATGCAAATGAAATAATAAAAAAACCACTAAAAGAGGCTAAGAAATCCATGTGGACCCCTTGAGTGATTAAGTCTTAATGAGCATCTAGGTCCATGTCCTCAATGGAGTATTCAATGTCCTAAGGTGAATCCCATGTGTACATAAGACTCAATGAGAGAAGGATCCCCTCTCCCTACAACTTCAACATCATGGGTTCTATAAAGTTTTAATCAATGATTGTCTCCTTATTAAATATGTCTATAACGAAACAGTGATCTAGGTATATAATGTTTATTTCTAATGATTAATTTTATTCTTACAAAATAAAAAAGAGGCTATGTTTATTGATACATATATCAAAGCATCATATTAAACTCTTTCTAATATGTTTAGCAAAATGGATCATGATGATTTAGTGAGATTGGAAAATAGCATTCCATCTCATGAATTTTTATTTTCTCTCTACTCATTAGTGTTTTACTCGAGGAAAAAAAATTATACTATGTGTAGAGACATCACTCAGACCGATTTGTTTTTTTTTGTGCAAAGAACAAGTCAAATGTATCATATAAATATTTCAATAACGACACTACTATGTTGCTACTATTGCTGCTACTACTACTGTTAATGTTGTTGTGGTTACTGATGTTGTTGTTGTTGCTACTGCTACTACTACTACTGTTGTTGCTGCTACTGCTACTGTTGCTGCTGCTACTACTACTACTGTTGCTGCTACTACTAGTACTGCTACTACTATTGTTGTTGTCTCTACTACTACTATTGTTGTTGTTGTTATTGTTGCTGCTATTATTACTATTGTTGTTGTTGTTGTTGTTGTTGTTGTTGTTGCTACTACTAATACTATTGTTGGTGTTGCTGCTACTACTACTACTTCTACTACTACTACTACTACTACTACTACTACTACTACTACTACTACTACTGTTGTTGTTGTTGTTGTTGATGCTGCTTCTACTACTACTACTACTACTATTGGGTGTTGCTATTGTTGTTGCTACTACTACTGCTACTGCTTCTACTACTACTACTACTACTACTACTACTACTACTACTACTACTACTACTACTACTACTACTACTACTACTACTACTACTACTACTACAACTACTACTACTATCATCCTAGTGGCTATCGTTGATGCTGCTTCTACTACTACTACTACTACTACTACTATTGGGTGTTGCTATTGTTGTTGCTACTACTACTGCTACTGCTTCTACTACTACTTCTACTACTACTACTACTACTACTACTACTACTACTACTACTACTACTACTACTACTACTACTACTACTACTACTACTACTACTACTACTACTACTATCATCCTAGTGGCTATCGTTGATACTGCTTCTACTACTACTACTACTACTACTATCATCCTAGTGGCTATCGTTGATACTGCTTCTACTACTACTACTACTACTACTACTATTGGGTGTTGCTACTACTACTGCTACTGCTTCTACTACTACTACTACTACTTCTACTACTACTACTACTACTACTACTACTACTATCATCCTAGTGGCTATCGATTATGTGTTAAAATCTGTTAATGCTTTGTCCTCACTTACTTGGGGTTCAAAAAATGACATGCATATGTTTAACAAAGTCATCTTGCGAAGATATGGAGTCCCAAGAACTGTAATAAGAAATTGAGGGGGTCTCACTTCATAAAAAAATAATTTGAAGCTCGTATAAAATGACATGTCACAAAATATGTGCTTCATATCATCCACTAGCCATTGTCAAGGTAGAAGTTTCTATCCAATAGGAACTTGCACATCCCAAATTTTGGAACTCACAATATCAGAACAATTTGAACAATTAATTCATGGTTATCACATATCTCATAAGGTAGTGACATATTCGCAAGAAGTTATGCTGATCATTAATAAAAACATTGTGTTTTATTCCTCTCAGTCCCATAAGACTTTCCATCTTTTCCTAGGAATGATGCTAATTGAGAACATTTTAATGACAAATGGGTTCTCTAATTTGGTAGTTCGCAATTCATCAATGCAAAAATATTCACTTCATTTTTCTAGGTACATTGATGATTGTTGCATAAATAAAAACCACATAACAAGAAACTAAATCTAGGACAACTAGGTTTGGCCAATTATAAGTAACTTTGACAAGAAAAATTAGAAAAATACTTAAAGGAGAAAAATACATAGTTAATTATAAAACTAAACCAAAAATATGAAGATAGAGGGGGTGGGTAGAGACATACCACCCACTATTAACATGATCATAAAACCATCAGAAGAAATTCAGATGTTAGAAAATTAGGTTAAGTTGGTATTGAACGCTACTTATATCATATAGGCACCACAAATCGCAACAAGGGAGAGTATTCATTATTGGGATTCACCACCTAAAGGAATTCTAAAGTTGAATTTAGAAAGAGTAGTTATAAAAAGGACTAATTTACCAGCCACAAGTTATGTCCTTTGTGACCACATTGTCCAGTGGAGAGCAAAAGGAGTCGACCAAACTACTAGTCAAGATGTAGTTGAAGTTGAGATCGGGCAATTGAAGAGGTACAAAAGCAATAGTTCATGAACAGTCCATGATTCCAATTAAGACTGACTATAAAATGACCATACAAGCAAGTGTTTGTATGATATACGTAGCATTCAATACCAACTTAACCTAATTTTCAAACATATTCTCAAAAAGATTGTTGGAAAATCTAAGAAGGATTGGTCTTCCAAACACAATGATGCTCTTTGGGCTTATCAAACAGCATATAAGACCCTGATTGGAGCATTGTCGTACTAGTTGATCTACATTAAATCTTATCACCTCCCTTTGGAATTGGAACATAAAGCTGATTGGTCCATTAAAAACTTATATATGGTCCTAGGTCTAGACAAATATAAGAAACTTCTCTAGTTATAGGAAATAGAAGAACTTTATTTACACGCCTATGAGAAAACCCAAATCTACAAAGAAAGAACTAGAACCCGGTATGATTTTGACATTCTACACATACATATTCCGAAGGAGATAAAGTTCTATTATTTTATTATTCATGGTACCAAGTAACCACATCGCCCTATGAGATTGTTACACTTTATTGACCTATGAGCTTGATACACTTTATCGACCTTTTCTAGTCAAACCATTGACCTTCCACTATTTTTTATATTTAGACTTTAGCTTTAAACGTTGCTACCAACCTCAAGATTGAAACCATGATAGAAACATGTTAGTCATGCCATATCACTATATATGATTTTTTTGTCTAGGACACAGATGTTGATATAATACGAAATGTTTTCGTTATCTAGAAAAATTGGCATAGAGTTTGGATAACGTGAATACTACGAGCCAATGAAAATAAATATGTTACTCCCATACTATTAAATTTACATTTCTCTATATATTGATATGTAATTTTGTTTTACTACAAAAGAGATCCAAATCATGAGTAAACCTTTCTAGTTTTGATGGTATTAGAAATGATAATGCTATAGAATTTTTCTACAATATAAAATACTTCACCAATATACAACATGTTCATCATGAATTATATATATCAAATGAGTCTTCATAACATATACTACTTTGTTAGATATTTTTTGTTATATGGTCTAATAAATGAGAAAATCTACCCATCATGTGTCTCGTCAATGATGTCTATAGTTGGCCCTTTAGTATGTATACAACTCCTTTGGAGCCTTTAATTGTTGAATTTGTATTCAATAATCTTTTGGTGAAGAAATCTTGGCTTTAACATGGATTCAGGCACAAGTTCCTTTGTATCCGCTCGCCATTTTCTTAACAGACTATCAAGTAGTTTATCCCACATAGCTATCCCTATTGAAATGGCTTCATCAATCTACACTGGACTCAAGTCAAAATAGTTTTCTAGTATGTCATACCTCATCTTCATCATGACCTTTATATATTGAGTACACGTATTAATCATGTAGCACAAAAATGGAATAGTGATTGTTTGGTCGAATCTATAGGGCACTTCTGTTTCCTCTTTAATAAAATATTTCCAACTAGATCTTAAGATATCATCCTCCTTTGTTGGGTCGTTGACTTTGCAATATATGGAGCTGATACTCCTCCTCCTACTACTACTTATACTACTCCTACTAATATTGTTGCTACTACTACTATTACTATCGCTACTTCTACTATTACTGTTACTACTGCTGCTACTACTACTGCTACTACTACTACTCCTACCACTATTGTTGCTACTTCTGCTTCTATGACTACTACTACTTCTACGGCTACTACTACTACCACTGCTACTATTTATATTTATACTGCTACTACTACTACTACCACTATCATTACTAGTGCTACTACTACTACCACCACCACCACTACTACTACTGCTACTGCTACTGTTGTTTTTGCTATTACTGCTACTGCTATTGCTACTATTGTTTCTGCTTCTACTACTACTACTTACTCCTGCTACTACTACTCCTACTACTACTGCTCCTACTACTGCTCCTGCTACTACTACTACTACCGGTGCTACTAGTGCTTACTGCTGCTATTACTATTACTACTGCTACTACTACTAGTGCTGCTATGGCTACTACTACTAGTTCTACTACTACTGCTACTACTACTACTACTGCTGCTATTACTACTACTAGTACTACTACTACTACTACTACTACTACTACTACTACTACTACTACTACTACTACTACTACTATTGCTGCTGCTACTAGTGTTGTTGCTGCTGTTGTCGCATCTATTCCTACTGCTCATGCTCCTTCTCCTACTGCTACTGCTACCACTACTGCTACTACAACTACTGCTACTACTACTAATCCTACTTCTCCTACTACTACTACTCCTCCTCCTACTGCTGCCTCTACTAGTACTAATACTACTACTACTACTACTACTGCTCCTGCTCCCGCTCCAACTACTCAACTGCTACTGCTACTACTACTACTGCGACTACTGCTACTGGTACTACAACTGCTACTACTACTGCTGCTACTATTGCTACTACTTCAACTGCTACTGCTGCTACTACTGCTACTACTACTATTACTACTGCAACTCTTGTTGCTTCTACTACTGCAACAACAACAATTGTTGTTTCTACTGCTGTTGCTGCTACTTTTTCTACTATTACTGCTACTACTCCTCAACTTCTACTTCTACTGCTACTACTACTACTACTCATACTGCTCTTTCTCCTGCTCACTACTACTCCTTCTACTGCTACTACTGCTACTAATACTGCTACTGCTATTGCTACTACTACTACTACTGGTATTGTTACTACAATTGTTGTTGTTGCTACTGTTGCTACTACTGCTGCTTCTACTACTACTACTACTCTACTACGACTGCTCCTACTCCAGCTCCTTCTACTATGACAACCGTTACTACTAGTGCTTACTACTGCTACTACTACTCCTACAATGACTGCTATTACTATTAGTGCTACTACGGCTACTACTATTGCTACTCCTACTACTACAACTACTGTTGCTACATCTACTACTGCTACTACTACTAGTGCTACTACTACTAGTACTACTACTCCTACTATTGTTACTACAACTGCTCCTGCTCCTGCTCTTGCTACCATAGCTACTGCTACTACTACTACTTCTACTACTACTGGCACTACAAGTGCTACTACCACAACTGCTACTACTACAACTACTACTGCTACTACTACTACTACTACAGCTACTACTGCTACTGCCACTACTACTACTGTTGCTTCTACTACTATTATTGCAACAACTATTGTTGCTAATGATTCCACTGTTGTTGCTACAACAACTATTGTTGCTACTGCTTCCACTGCTACTACTACTACTTTTTCTACTATTGTTGCTACTACTCCTCAATTGCTACTGCTACTACTCCTCCTGCTCCTACTCCTGCTCCTGCAACTTCTACAAATATTGCTACTTCTACTACTACTACTACTTCTACTAATGTTGCTGCTTTGGTTGCTACTACAGCTACTGTTGTTGTTTCTACTGCTACTTCTCCTGCTACTACTACTGCTACTGCTATTTCTCCTACTGCTACTTCTGTTGCTACTGCTACTACTACTGCTAGTACTACTGCTACTACTACCACTACTCCTACTGCTACTACTACTACTGCTATTGCTACTACTATTTCTACTGTTACTACTATTGCTACTGCTGGTGCTACTACTGATGTTGATGTTGATGCTACTCCCTCTATTACTAATTCTACTACTTCTGGTACTACTACTACTACTACTCCTAATCCTGCTCCTGCTCCTGCTCCTACTATTGTTGCTACTACTGTTGTTGTTGCTACTACTGCGGCAGCTACCACAACTGCAACTGCTACTTCTACTACTATTGTTGTTGCTACTGCTACTACTACTGCTATTGCTATTTCTACTACTGGTGTTGTTGCTCCTGTTGTTGTTGTTGCTAGTGCTACTGCTACTACTGCTGCTATTGCTTCTACTACTACTGCAGCTACTAATACTACTGCAACTACTACAACTACTACTACTAGTACTACTACTACAACTACTACTACCACCACTACTACCACTGCCACTGCCACAGCCACTGCCATTGCCACGACTACCACTACGACTGCTACCACTACTACTACCACAACTACTACTACCACTACTACTACTACTCCTATTGTTGCTGCCACTGCCATTGCCACCGCCACCGTCACTGCCACTGCCACTGCCAGTACTATTGCTACCACCACCACTACTACTACTACCACTACCACTACTACCACTACCATGACTACCACGACTACCACTACCACTACCCACTACCACTACCACTATGACTACCACTAATACTACTACTAGTACCACTACCACTACTACTATTACCACTACCACTACTACTATTACCACTACCACTACTACCACTACTACTACTACCACTACTACTACTACTGCTACTACTACCACCACCACTACTACTACTACCACTACTACTACTACCACTACTACCTGTTGGTATGTATGACCTGAGAGCCAATCATGGGATGATTGGTGGGATACATTAAGATTGATTTGATAAACATCAAAGGCAAACTTCCAATTCTTTCTGGTTCAGTCATATGAGATAGTGATAGAACAGATTGAATGTCTAGAGAATGACAATACTCAATGACGTATGCTTTCAGGTTGAGGACCTGAACGATAAGATCATACAGATGCTAAGAAATTGTACATTCTTGTTATGTCCCTAGTCGAATGTCATTATGGAAGGTAGATAGACAGCAATGACACACAAGACTAGATTGTTGTTACAACCCCAAATTTTGGGTTCATTTGGTGAGAAATGTAATTTCTCATATTAAAGATATTTGAACAAATAATGATATAATTTGTTTCAAATAAATAGATTTCGTTTACAATATCCTTGATTATTGTGTTGTGGGCTTTATTGGCTATTTGGGACAAATAACAAGGAAATTGAATTAGTAAATAGATAATTGAATTTTTAAGAAAAGAAATATGTAGAAACCTCTAGAAGGCAAATCCAAATAGGATTTCGTGCCTATTGAGTTCCTTGGGTTCCAAGGAGTCCAAATTTACAAATAAAAGGGGCAATAAGAAAAGAAAAGATTAATTAAGTATTTCTTTATTCAGAAAGAAATTGAAAAGAATGATAAAATGTGGAAAATTAGTGGGAAAAGGTGGAATTCAGTTATCTTTGGTGGAATTTCATATCCCAAGGATTACTAATGTTAAAAAGAATACTAAGGGGAAAATAAAGAGGAATCCTAAAAAAAGAGATTTTTTAATAAGAAATGAAGAAAGATACAAGATAATGGATATTAAGCAAAATATTCATGGAAAATATTTGGAAATCTCTACAACTGGAAATGATGACCACATTTGTTTAGATTTCGTTTACATGTGGTTACTAATGGAGAGAGAAGTCAAAATAAAGGGAAATAGAAAGAAAGGAATAGAGAAATAAGCATGTTGCCATATTAATACCTACCACCCTTATACGGTTTGGTGTACATAAAAATGATAAATTGATTAGGTATATCAAGTGATATGTGCCTATAACAAAGGAGTATGAGGGGAATATCTCTTTCCTTAGTGATAAAGAATCGTCTTTTGCTATCTAAGGAAAGAGAGGAGACGTGGAGATGGGTTGGAAAAGTAATGATACTTAACATTATTACTAATTTTCCTTATGGGATCATGATGCATCACAATAAAAGAAGAAAGATAGAACGTAGGGGAGAGAGAGAGGTTGCTGGGAGAAATCCGTATATATATGGTGGCCACTTGCGTGAGATGCACACCCCTCACCTTCATGCATCTTCTTCCTCTACCGTTTCCTCCTTAACCCTAAGATTACCCAAGAATGGCTGGTTCTACCACGAACAATGCACACTAAGGTTCTATTCTTGGCATGCCTCACCTGCGGACTGATTCGTGGCGACCCTTCTTTGCTCAGATGCGGTGCTCGGCACCAGCCTGTCATCGGCGAGGGTAGACCGGGAGAAGAAGGGGGTCGAGCGACGGTCCTATAGGGAGGACGTAACACTCCTCTTTGACCCCGACGTCTGCTCTGGGTCCTTTCCCGTCTCGGAGGGCCGATGGATGGACATGGTCGTTCTCCCTGCTCGCATCATTTCCATGGACGTTGGGCGCTCTACGGCACCAGAAGGCGGCTAAGGTAGGTCAAGGATCGACCGTGGGTAGGGTCGCTGGGCGGCTGGAGGGACTTCACCATGGCGTTTGGTGGATGGGGGTACGAGCAACGAAGCTGGAGGCAGTAGGCATGGTGAGCGGTTGTCGAGCGGCGTTGCAGCAGGGAGCGCAGGTCGCACAGGACGCGGTCGTGAGGAAGGGGATGAGATAGAGTCGAAAGACTCTATTACCCTTGCTCGCACGTACATGACCCAAGGGCAGCCAAGTCTTTTCTTCCTTTTTCTGCACCGATTTTTGGTAAGTTAATAATGCTGACGTGTCAGTTCTCAATTAGTCTATTAAGTGATTAACTTGCAAAAATCCTAGAAATTGCTAGGAAGCGCTGATGGATAAATTTAATATATGAAAATTAACCAGAAAAATATGAGGAACCTGATAAAAATAGTTTTTGAACCTGATTTCGTTCCTAATGGCAAAAGTATATTAATTTGATAGAAAAAGTATTAAAAGTTAATTAGTAACCCTAATTGCGTATATAGGATGAATCTTTAAGATTTAGTAGGTTAATTTGAGAAGTATTAACATGTTGAACATTAAAATAGAGTTTCAATTTGTTTTACATGAAAAGTAGACTAATTTAGGGTTTTAGTCTATGTATGAAGGATAATACATGTAGGAACCCTAATTTAGGGTAAATAAAGAGAAAATCATGTTTAATTTGAATAATGTGAAAATATGTTGTTAAATGATGGTTCTAAGCTCTTTCAAGTGTAAAAGCTCCTAACAATGGATGAAAACCCTTAATTTGATCATTAGGGTTTTCTAGTGGATTGATGTGAAATTAATGACAAATAGAGTTCATATGCGACTTAGAACATAATGAACTATGAATTGATGAGCATAATGACTTTGTCATAGATTAAAAGGATAAAAAAAGTATCTTTAATGTAAAAGAGACTTAATAAACTTAATTAATGGTTAACGGTGCCTTTAATCTAAAAATAGGGCTATATGTTGTTAAGATAACCTTAATATTGAAGAATAGATGAGATAATTAGGGTTTAGAATAATAAAAGATGAAGTAAAACCCTAATTGCAAAATGAAACCATAAAATGGATAGGAAGCAATTTCAAGTTGAATAGAAAGAATCTTGATGAAGTGTGTGATGAATAGAGTACATATTCTTTTCAAGAATTATATGATGATTGAATTACTTGCTTGGATCAGTTGATTGGCTTGATTGTATATACATGCAGTATTTGTTGAATAATATGCATGACTCATCAAATCAGGTATGTGGTTATGCTTATGAATAATCGCTCTAGTTTCAGGGCGATTCCCGAAGTTTTAATCAGTTGCTTGAAATAACTGTTTGATGTTTATTTATTTCATGCAACTATAAAGTGACTATGATTATCACTATAAATGTGCGTATATAACTAGATAGATCTGGGTCCATCTCTATTGCTTTGAAAAGGCTAAGAAAAAGGGGTAATCCTAGAGCAAGGTCTAGGTTATCGAGAGTTAGAAATTGGGCTACCTACGTGTAGTGCCATGAGACTCATTAGCCTGCCATGAGTTAAGGAGTGGGCTACTTACGAGTAGTGCCATATGACTCAACCCTCGAAATTGGTTCACTTATAGGTGGATCATGAGGGGTTTAATGGGTACAACATAGAGGATAGGGTACTCTTGGATCGCGAAGTTATATCTAAAATGTGATCTTGGTTGTTAAATGATTAATTGAATGATTACATTGTTAACGTAATTACATGATTATCGTTTCTCCCACATACCAGCTTCGGCTGACAGACGTTTTGTTTGTCGGCGTTTTAGGTACAAGCCAAAAGGACAAACAGTAAATCATCACATTGTGAAATACATGAAGTTAAATACAAGGAGGATTAGTTAGAGTAGAATCCTTAAGTGGATAGAAGTTTAGAGATCCAAGTTTTCTAAAAGGTATGCAAAAATTTATTTTCTTACAGCTTTTCAATATATCCTGTTAAAATTCGATAATTATTCTTGGTTAATTGTCGAACCTTTGATCTGGAATTTATGGGTGCGGCTTCGTCCTCTCGGTCTCCCTTAATTGGGGGTTATCAGGAGGTGCGGTCGTAATAATTGGTATCAGAGCATAGGTTCCCCACTTAAACATTAATAATGATTAAATATTACAAACTCCATAGCACCCAAGGGAGTTATTAGAGGATTATCCAAAATACGGAGGTGTCTAGAAAAGGATCACGACCGGGGGCTGGCAATATTTTCCTCCGCACCGCTAGTCTGAATACGAGGACTCTCAGATCTGTGTGACTGCCTGGCCAAAGTCTTAGGGTATGAATCGAAATAAGATACCTTTAGAAATTTCTCATGTTATTCATCCCTTCGCATCACAAATTCTGTTAAGGACCTTAAGGATTAGGGTTTTCCCTCTTCTCCTCACCCTCTTAAGGTATGGGTAGGATTAATAAGGTATAAGGAATCCTCCATCAAATTAATGAAAGGCATGTAAATAAGATGTCATGGACATAAGCTTAATAGATTAAGTGCAAACTAAAGAATAGATACATGCTTAGGTCGTATGACATAAGTTGGCATGCCCTCAGAAGAGACCTGAGGCTAGACCTTCTTGTCAGGAGGATAAGTTAGTCTTGGAGATAGAGATCTCCATTGCAAGTAGAGACCTGACACATCCTCTGAAAATGACGCTAACCCTAACCCTAAGTGAATGTTAGAGAGAGATGAGTTGGACCAGGTGTTTGAAAGGACATGCCTTTGGGATGCCATATGATCCATGGGTGACCTAGCACCTTTGGCAACCCAAGCCTAGGAAGGGGTCGTAAATGTTAGAGTAAAGGATAGATCCTTAGATGACGATGTTAGTGAAGGACCTTAGAAACCCTATGGGCTTGTGCAAGTAGGGTATAGTTGGCACCTAGGGCACATCATAGTGATGACAGTAGGATGAAACCTTGGATAAGGAATCATGATGGAGCATAAAGGGTTATGGATGATCTTGAGCAAACATAAGTTTGAACCTAGGCTTCCCCCATGTAGAGGATTCTTTTGAGGTTTATCCTTCATGACGAGAGAACCTCTAATGGTGAGGTTGGTTGTAGGGTTATCTCTAAAGAGAGAGCAGGAAAACCCTCCATGAAGGTAGGGAAGCCTAGACTCTGAGATTTGAGGTATATTGGGGAGTTGAGGATGATGCGACCGAAAAAGATGATAGTGGTTGCCTCATGATCGATCCCCGGAAGTTGATGATATCTTGGTTGTCTTTAGAGGGACCAAACCCTAGAGAGAGAAGATGAAGCTTCTGGTACTTATGTCCCTACAGTATAGGTGTTTACCTTCTGAGGTAGGAAGAAGATTTCCTTAGACCTAGAAAGGTTTAGTAACGAGTTATGAGGCCATGTACCTTGTTGAAGGACCCAACTATAAGTGTTGCTCGAGTTGAAGGATGACAAGGAGTGCATGTCATGCCTTTTGCATGCTTGGTTCATAGTTAAGAGACAGAGCATGCAGTTGGACACCTAAAAGTGAACCTAGGGTTACTGACCTAAGAGAGGAAGTGGTATACCTAATGCTCATGATGAGAATTAAGTTGCCATAGTTTCGAGCATGGTACGCCTCATGTATAAAGGAAAAGGGAAGCCCCTTAAGTTTAAGGTATGTTTGATGAACCCCTCACAACTAGGTTGATGATAAACGAAGGTATGATCTTGATCCAACATCGAGGAAAGAGGACAAGTATGACCTAGCATGGTACAATAGGTGATCTTCTTGTGCCTTAATAGCTTGCTAGGGTTAAGTAGGCTCATGTGGATGTAAACCCTAAACCTAAGAGCTTTTTCTTGACCTTGTTGTCAAGAGATAGTTTTCCTCCCATCCTGGGAGAGGAACCCCTTCAGTAGGGTGTATATCAGTTTTGTTGGTTTAAAGTAACCTAAATAGGTCTTATAGGATCTTGAGAAGATAAGTGAAAATTACATGGTATGAGAATGAACCTATAGACCCATAGATATCCATCTCTATTGCATATGAATGTGTTACCATGGAGGTCACTGATATGGGGCTTGACCAAGGTAAGTAGGTTGCCAGGATCCCTATGAAAGGATGAGAGCCAGCCCATGAATGCAGAAAGAGAGATGATGAAGACTTGGGTAAGGTTCTAAGTGAACATGTACTATAACGGAGAATCCTAAGTCTATCCTAGGGACAGGTAGGGATAAGACCAATGAAAGTAGGATTTGCCTAATTCCCCAGTTGCACATGACCATAGGGTCGAGAGGTAACAACTATCATTTTCTGAGGGCCATGGGTTAGGAGATTGATCACCTTCATGAACTCATGGGACCCAAAGGGCAGATGAGTAGGGCACTCTCTTGATGCATGAGGGAAGAGGGATGACCCCAAAAGAGTCGGTACCTTACAGACCTAGAGGATTTGATCAAGGATATAAACCTCAGTAGGTTCAAGACTAGTTCGATATCATGATGTTGGTGATGTAGAGACATATGTGGTATGTTGCAACTTAGATGTAAAGGTGTATTGGTAAGGTGGGATGTACCATCTCTACTCTTGGAACAGGAAGAACTCTGTATTTGGACTATAGCCAAATGCTTATTTCCTCTTGTTATGGGGGTGAGAGATAGGACATTACACATGCCATACACTAAGGATAAGAGATGATGTAGGTTGGAACGTTGCCACAAGAAATAGGGATAGAGAAGATAACCTACCCTGGTAAAGTGAATGATACATGGGTGGTTTGCAAACACTAAGAGGAATGAGGTAGTCATCTTATGAGGATGTTTTTTCATTATGAGCTAAGCAAAATTTACAAGTTATACCAGGTTGAGTTTGATCACCAGGATGATGAAATCAGAGAATGTTCTTAATGAAGATAGACATAGAGTTTGGGGTGTGATGATAAGTGAAATACATGGAAGTGTATGTCTTCAATGTTACTTAATACCTAAGGATGTGAAGTGGTAATGGGGGATCTGGTTGAGATACATCTGACTTGTTTGACTAGAAGCTAGAAGAGGTTGTTTGGCTAACCCTAAGTTTGGAAAAGAGAACGCTCAGATGTAACAAGATACGTTGAAAAGTTAAGGGTTGTTTGGTTAGCCAGTCTAGTCCTTCATACGATGAAAGGATGGTGGTAGAACCTCATATGCACTTCTTTGGAAAAGAAGGTGATGAAAACCCGACTAGAGTGGTTTAGGGATCCTGAGGAATTGAACTTGAGGAAACATGACATATAGGAAATCATGATTGAAGATCACCATACACCGTGGTACTACCAAGATAATGAGTGATAGTAGTACTTTAGATGACTAAGATGAGGTTGCACGTGGTATGTTGCCATGCATGATAGGAGGTGAAGGATGAGCATTGGTAACCCAGTGCATTGATATAAAGGATAAAGAGTCCCTGAAAGGGAAGGCGAGTTCATCTCTATGGATGTTGTAAGTATCCTCAGGACCAAGGAAGATCGAGATGCAATATGGGTTATGGTAGATTGCCTTTACTAGATGAAATCAGAAAGAAAGAGTTTTGTCAAGGGACAAATCTGGTTGAACTACCCATGAGAGAGATGGTTCAACTACACCAGGAAGCAAGTTCAGAGGTTCTTGAGTTGACCTAAGGGTTCCCTTCCAAAGGGTGGGAGTAGGTACACGAAGGACTCAATGATGGTATAGTGCATCACCCATAACTAGTGGTTAGTATGATCCAAACTAAAGGGTCTGATGAGAGCATATGTGCTCGTTCAAGGTGATAGCTAGAGACAGTTCTTGTCCTATGAAAGATGTAAGGATAACCACCATAGCTAGTATCGGGATTCAAAGAAGCTCTATAAGAGAGGTTGTGTCGGTCACCACTTCAGTAAGGTGATGTTGGTGAAAGGACCACGTGATGGTTAGAAAAGGGCCACAATGTGTGTAGATAAAGTCGCTTTGGTCGTGCAATGGCTGAAAGGAGCCTAGAGATGATAAGAGCCGTGATCAGATGCAAAGTAGATTAACATGCAGTTTATTGTGGGAGAATATGTGACATGAAAAACCGACCCCTCTAAGTTATAGCTATGAGAGTTGAGTCCCCGATGCATGAGTTCTTTTGATATGGTTTGGTGGAGAAGGTTAAGATTGACCTTACCCCTCAGGATAAAGTAATGTGTGATGAGTTCCATGTGTCCAATTTAGAGCACTATGTGAGGTGCCCAGACCATGTGCAGAACAATGAACCTAGTGAGCTCCATGGGAGGCTGAAATGACCTGAGTCACTTGTGCAGTTTATAGACGCCAGGATGAAAGAACTCAGAGAAAAGAATAAGTGATGATAAAGGTTCTTTGGAAGTGCCATGGGTAGGGTAAAGACACATAGGGGCCAATGATGGACATCGAAAAGTCTTATCCTGAATTGTTTGTTTTCTTGATAGAATTTTGAGGACAAAATTCCTATAAGAGGGGATTACAACCCCAAATTTTGGGTTCATTTGGTGAGAAATGATATCATTATCATTTGTTTCAAATAAATAGATTTCGTTTACAATAGCCTTGATGATTGTGTTGTGGGCTTTATTGGCTATAGGGCCCAAATAACAAGGCAATTCAATTAGTAAATAGATAATTGAATTTTTAAGAACAGAAATATGTAGAAACCTCTAGAAGGCAAATCCAAAGAGGATTTCGTGCCTATTGGGTTCCTTGGGTTCTAAGGAGTCCAAATTTACAAAGAAAAGGGGCAATAAGCAAAGAAAATATTAATTAAGTATTTCTTTATTAAGAAAGAAATTGAAAACAATGATAAAATGTGGAAAATAAGTGGAAAAAGGTGGAATTGAGTTGTCTTTGGTGGAATTTCATATCCCAAGGATTACTAATGCTAAAAGGAATACTAATGGGAAAATAAAGAGGAATCCTAAAAAATAGATATTTTTAATAAGAAATGAAGAAAGATATAAGATAATGGATATTAAGCAAAATATTTATGGAAAATATTTGGAAATCTCTAGAAGTGGCAATCATTTATTTAGATTTCGTTTACATGTGGTTGCTAATAGAGAGAGAAGTCAAAATAAAGGGAAATAGAAAGAAAGGAATAGAGAAATAAGCATGTTTCCATATAAATACCTACCACCCTTATACGGTTTGGTGTACATAAAAATGATAAATTGATTAGGTATATCAACTGATATGTGCCTATAACAAAGGATTATGAGGGGAATATCTCTTTCCTTAGTGATAAAGTATCGTCTTTTGCTATTTAAGGAAAGAGAGGAGACGTGGAGATGGGTTGGAAAAGTAACGATACTTAACATGATTACTAATTTTCCTTGTGGGATCATGATAAACCACAATAAAAGAAGAAAGCTAGAACGTAGGGGAGAGAGAGGTTGTAGGGAGAAATCCGTATATATATATATATATATATATATATATATATATATATATATATATATATATATATATATATATATATATATATATATATATATATATATATATATATATATATATATATATATATATATATATATATATATATATATATATATATATATATATATATATATATATATATATATATATATATATATGGTGTCCCATTGTGCTAGATGCACACCCCTCACCTTTATGCGTCTTCTTCCTCTACTGTTTCCTCCTTAACCCTAAGATTACCCAAGAATGACTGGTTCTAGCACGAACAACGCACACTGAGGTTCTATTCTTGGCATGCCTCACCTGCGGACTGATTCGTGACGACCCTTCTTTGCTCAGATGCGGTGCTCGACACCAACCTGTCATCGGCGAGGGTAGACCGGGAGGAGAAGGGGGTTGAAGAGACGGTCCTATCGGGAGGATGTAACACTCCTCTTCGACCCCAACGTCTGCTCTGGGTCCTTTCCCGCCTCGGAGGGCCGATGGATGGACATGGTCATTCTCCCCGCTCGCATTGTTTCCATGGACGTTGGGTTCTCTACGGCACCAGAAGGCGGCTAAGGTAGGTCAAGGATCGACCTTGGGTAGGGCCACTGGGCGGATGGAGGGACTTCTCCATGGTGTCTAGTGGCTGGGGGTACGAGCAGCAAAGCTGGCGGCGGTAGGCATCGTGAGCGGTTGTCGAGCGGCATTGTAGCAGGGAGCGTAGGTCGCACAGGACGCGATCGTGAGGAAGGGGATGAGATAGAGTCGAAAGACTCCATTACCCTTGCTCGCACGTACATGACCCAAGGGCGGCCAAGTCTTTTCTTCCTTTTTCTGCACCGATTTTTGGTAAGTTAATAATGTTGACGTGTCAGTTCTCAATTGGTCTATTAAGTGATTAACTTGCAAAAATCCTAGAAATTGCTAGGAAGCTCTGATGGATAAATTTAATATATGAAAATTGACCAGAAAAATATGAGGAACTTGATAAAAATAGTTTTTGAACCTGATTTCGTTCCTAATGGAAAAAGTATATTAATTTGATAGAAAAAGTATTAAAAGTTAATTAGTAACCCTAATTGCATATAAAGGACAAATCTTTAAGGTTTAGTAGGTTAATTTGAGAAGTATTAACCTGTTGAACATTAAAATAGAGTTTCAATTTGTTTTACATGAAAAGTAGACTAATTTAGGGTTTTAGTCTATGTATGAAGGATAATACATGTAGGAACCATAATTTAGGGTAAATAAAGAGAAAATCATGTTTAATTTGAATAATGTGAAAATATGTTGTTAAATGATGGTTCTAAGCTCTTTCAAGTGTAAAATCTCCTAACAATGGATGAAAACCCTTAATTTGATAATTAGGGTTTTCTAGTGGATTAATGTGAAATTAATGACAAATAGAGTTCATATGCAACTTAGAACATAATGAACTATGAATTGATGAGCATAATGACTTTGTCATAGATTAAAAGGATAAAAATAGTATCTTTAATGTAAAAGAGGCTTAATAAACTTAATTAATGGTTAATGGTGCCTTTAATCTAAAAATAGGGTTATATGTTGTTAAGATAACCTTAATATTGAAGAATAGATGAGATAATTAGGGTTTAGAATAATAAAAGATGAAGTAAATCCCTAATTGCAAAATGAAACCTTAAAATGGATAGGAAGCAAATTCAATTTGAATTGAAAGAATATTGATGAAGTGTGTGATGAATAAAGTACATATTCTTTTCAGGAATTATATGATGATTGAATTACTTGCTTGGATCGGTTGATTGGCTCGATTGTATATGCATGAAGTATTTGTTGAATAATATGCATGGCTCATCAAATCAGGTATGTGGTTACGCTTATGAATAATCGCTCTAGTTTCACGGTGATTCCCGAAGTTTTAATTGGTTGCTTGAAATAACTGTTGGATGTTTATTTATTTCATGCAACTATAAAGTGACTATGATTATCACTATAAATGTGCGTATATAACTAGATAGATCCGGGCCCACCTCTATTGCTTTGAAAAGGCTAAGAAAAAGGGGTAATCCTAGAGAAAGGTCAAGGTTACCGAGAGTTAGAAATTGGGTTACCTATGTGTAGTACCATGAGACTCATTAGCCTGCCATGAGTTAAGGAGTGGGCTACTTACGAGTAGTGCCATGTGACTCAACCCCAGAAATTGGTTCACTTATAGGTGGATCATGAGGGGTTTAATGTAGACAACATAGAGGATAGGGTACTCTTGGATCGTAGAGTTATATCTAAAATATGATCTTGGTTGTTAAATGATTAATTGAATGATTACATTGTTAACGTAATTACATGATTATCGTTTCCCCCACATACGAGCTTCGGCTGACCGACGTTTTGTTTGTCGGCGTTTTAGGTACAAGCCAAAAGGACAAATAGTAAATCATCACATTGTGAAATACATGAAGTCAAATACAAGGAGGATTAGTTAGAGTAGAATCCTTAAGTGGATAGAAGTTTAGAGAACCAAGTTTTTAAAATGGTATGCAAAATTTTATTTTCTTACAGCTTTTCAGTATAGCCTGTTAAAATTTGATAATTATTCTTGGTTAATTGCCAAACCTTTGATCCGGAAGTTATGGTTGCGGCTTTGTCCTCTCGGTCTCCTTTAATTGGGGGTTATCGGGAGGTGGGGTCGTAACAATTGTGGTGTTGGTTGATGACAGAATCTCATTAGTCATGATATAGAGATATCAAACCAAACACATAGGTACTTGTTAGAGAACAAGTGTACCGGACAGACCCACCGTGAGATTGACACATGGACCAATGACATGGTAGTCACAGTCAGTACTCATAGTGATGGTGGTGAGTGTGATTCTTTGACCTGAAATCACTGCACTCAACACATGTTGTTGGGTACACTTTGACATCATCAAACGCAGTCCTGAAACATGGTTTGTTATAAAGGTGATGATTGGGTGGCTTTGACACATGGGGCTTTTGAGGGGTGAGTGATAGATATGGGATTTGTCCCTCCTGAGGGAGCTTGCTATCCATGGCCACTTGATGAGTAGGATTGAGAAAGGTGTGCACGCATATGTGAATCAGTATGTGATATTGATGGCATACATATCTCTTCCAATCTACTCATAGATCAAGAAAGTGAATGAAAGTTGACAGGATGATTGTTTCATGCCTCAAGTTCATTCGGGATATCAGTGACAAAGGAATTATACATTCACTGTAACACCATTCATGGATTGTAGGATTGGAAGTTGTTCTCCAACTTTCAATTTCACTTGGGTAGCACTGATGTGTGACTAGGCACCGCTCTTTTCTTGTGAAGTCATAAGTGTTATGGAATTTCACTTCCAATGTGAAATGGACCTGCAGGGTCACACACATAGGATTTAACCTGGAAGAGGAGTTTTAACCACAAACGATGTTTAGATTGATTACTAAAGGAGTTTAGTAGTTCAATTAAACACTCAATTAATTGATAGCTCAATGTCATAATGTTCAAGGTGTTGGACACATTCATTAGAGTATCGGATTGATTGAAGCTGCAATTGACTGATTCTGAACAATCTGCACTCCCAACTGATCGGCTCATGTGATGAACCAATCGACTCAGCTTGGTGAACTGATCGGATCAGGTGGTGAGTTGATTGTCTCATGGACAGGGTGAAACGATTGCTTCAAGTGTTGAAACGATCAGTTCAACTGGTGCAACCGAGCAAGTTGAGAAAGTATGATTGGTGAGAAATTTATTTTCATTTCTCTTGCCCAATTCGATTGGAACAAGGATTGGTATTTGGTACCAATTAGAAACAAAAGAAGAAAAGTCAATCAGGAACTGATCAGGACCACCAACTGACCGGTTCAGAAGTGAACCGACCCTTTCATGGGTCCCAACCGATCGGTTGAGGTGTCAACCAACCGGTTCATGTCCCCAACTGATCATTTAAGAAATGAAATGATCGGTTCATGTTGCGTAGTTGGTTGTTTTTGTGGAAAATCCCGAACCCTTCTACTCCTGCTTTAGTCCCACATTGCCCGGGATAGAGAACCATGTTCCATGACCCGCCTATATATAGGGGTATTGGGGGCTTCTCAAAGAACAACCCAGTGCAACCAGTTGCTCTGTGAAGTTTTCGTTCTCTCTAGTTATGGTAACCAAGAGAGCCTGAGCAAGTGCTACCCGATAAGGGAGGCACAACAAGGGAAAGACAACTGCAGAAAGAGACTGGTGGGAGGAGAGTGTGTTAGTGACTAGTACGCTGACAGGAGGGTGTGACTCCTTCCAATTCCTTGTGGGACAAGGAGACTGGAGTTTCAGGTGGTCTGTGTGGCCTACTTCAGAGGCGGGAGATTTCTGCCACTCACAGGACAGCTGGCAATCCTGACAGTCCCGGTGAGACTAAGAGTCGTCATTCTCAATGCGACCAGGAGCTGCACAGACACCGTCTAAGACCAGAGGTGAAGACCACGCAAGCCGTGAGGTATTGTCGTCGAGAAAGCCTCGGGACAAGGTATGATTCCACAAATCATCCCTTCTTATTATATAGACGTTGACGTGTTTCCTTGTTCTAGGTTTGGGGAGGAAAATTTTTGTTTCCGCTGCCTTCTCTGCCTCCCTTAAAACCCAATAGTGGTATCAGAGCAAGGTTAATTGCTCTATACTTTAGGGTTATCGATATGATCGATTTTGGTTTGTCGCCTTTATTTATTGCATACGATGTGAATAAAATTGTCTTTATGTATGTCCAATCCTAACTCCACAAATCCCAAATTACATATATGATATGTATTATGAATGCACTCGATAAGCGTCGCCCTTAAACGAGTTTTGTGGTGGATTTATAGCGTGGTTATGGCCAATAAACCCTATCTGTGTATGGTTGTATGTGGTTGCTTGCATCTCAATCTGCTCACCGATCTTCCTTCTCCTATTCCTGATGTAACTAGAAATAATTCAACATTTCTTTCCTACCTTTGCTCCCCTCGAAGGTAACTCAAGGTTTCTCTTTTTACAATGTAAAATAGGATAGAATTTTATTTCATGTTATGTCAAAGAACGGAGGACATCTTGACGACAGCTGAGACAATCGGTTCAAGGCGTGAACCGATCGATTGACGTTTGAGATGATCGGTTCAAGGAGTGAGCTGATCGATTGATGATCGGTTCGAGAAGTGAGATGAGTGGGTGGCGTCCATGATGAGATGCACGATGACCAGGCAAACCGATTAGTTGGAGGAGCTAACTGATCGGGTGGCACCCAGCCGACCGGCCTGATGGCGACCCGATCAGTCATGTGATGAGTTGATCAAACCCAAAAAGGCAAAGCACAGAGTTCATCTTGTACAAGTTGCATGTGATGTAGACCTAGATGACTGTGATTCCTCTTGGTTCGAGGAATCACATTAGGATGGCCATAATCATCACTTTTATCGTTTCGCATGTTTTATGTGGGATATAGCATGTATATGATACGTACTATGTATTGTGGTGATTGGATATGTATATGTATATAAAAACCAAATCCCTCATTAAATATTAAGTTTTAGATGCCTTCCAAATGTGAAACACGTAAAAAGCTTGATCGACCAAGAGTGGGCACGCTCTAGCGTGGTACACCATATATCTCATGGAAGCGTGAAGGATGGATATGTGGGTCTGCCCTAGCAGGGTCCATATTCATCATGTTTGCTTTGGGTCAGACATAACAAGGTGATCTAGATGGGATCTAGTACCTTGAGGCATGGAGATGATCATGGCAAGGAGTTTCATATGACATCTTATCAAGAGTTGCATATGATGCAATTGGAAATAGTTTCCTACCTGTAAGTTGTGGGTGATAACCCTAGCTAGTCCATGACTTAGAGGATTTCATGATCTTTCCCACTAGAAGGTTGTACGCTGCAATCTTCCGAATTGATAGTGAGGGCTGTCAATTTGAAGTAAAATAGTGGGAGCGATAATTAATTAAAGGCCTAATTATATTGTCAACTTTTCAAATCAATCAAATAAGTCAAAAATGAGTTTTTGGACTAAAATTGCATATTTCCTTTTGTAGTACAAATGGCAACAAACAACAATCACTTTTCTTTGTGATTTGTCCTGGAAAAGGACAAGTTAAATGGGAATAATTTCCACAATTGGTTAGGACGTTGAGAAGCGTTCTCAATCAAAGAGTGAAATATCAAAGTCCTAGATATACCAGAACCAGATGAACTCAATCCCACCACATCAATGGCTGAAAGTATGCTTATGGAATCATACCGAGGATGACATTGATGAGGAGTGCTTGACGTTGTGTTCTATGAACTTTGAGTTGCAGAGACAACATGAGACATATAATGTCTCCAAGACATTGTCCTAGTAAGTCATGACAGAAGGAGATCTAGTAAGGTATTCACACACTCAATATGATTGGGTACGTGGAAAGACCTGACTAAGAAGGATTCCCTCTAGCCAAGAGTTGGCTATTGGTATGATACTGAAAATGTTGCGAGAATCATACAGTTCATGATAAACTACAACATGAACAACTTTGAAAAGCGTTGACAAAGTTGTTGGACATGTTCAGGACAGTAGAGGCAAATATGAAGAAAGACTAACCCTAATCTTTGATGAGATCAATGAAAGGTAAGACTTATGGGCAAGGGCAAGTGCAAAGCAAAGAAGTGTTCTGATGCTAGCCAGCAGCCCAAGCCATTTCAACCTCAAGGCACATGGGGAAAGGGTGTATGAGGGAATTGCCCTCTATATCTGGAAGAACAAAAGAGGATGAAGGAGGGGATGGAGATCTCCACGTAAGATATCATGAAATGAACCGCTTCTTTATCTGGGGTATATGATACCAAGAAATGGATATGTCATATATGATATGCAATATCCACAAAGAAGTGATGGCCTTTCTGAAAGGACCAAAAAAGGAGTACCCATCATTGGAGCAAGTGTTTCTGCCATAGATAGGAGTACCTTTCAGTTTATTTCAGCCTAAAGGGCACAAAATAGAGTTGAGAACTTCTATTTCATATTTCCCAATAGATAAAAACACTTTATTTTTGCATATCGTTTGCCAATGATGGCAATCAATAAAGAGATGTTTCAATTTCTAAAGATATGATATTTGTGGAAATGCCTTGTTTATCTTGTGGTATTTGATATGCATAAGATAAAATGATACCGAAAAGTTATAGATAACTCAAACAATCAAATTAGCATCAATCATGAGAAATTCATTTCTAGTTTCCATGTGATGGATAAATCTAGACTCTTTTGGTTAGAGAACCAGTAACAGACATGAATATCTTGGACATGATTAATCAATCTTCACTAGTGGTAGTGGGATAATGATTGTCCTATTAGGTATAATACATGTGATGTATTTACATACCTATTGGAGAAAATGCTAATACTTCAAATGGTGTTTATAGAAATACCAATATGAATATCTTGAAGTGGTCAAGATTATCATAGATGAAGTGCAACTTTGGTAAAGTGTTAATTCTTAATGAGATAAATGAATGAAATACTTGGACCAAATGTTTGAGATCCTTATGAGTGATTATGATAGTGTATGATAGTGAACTCATGATTAAGTCATGGTGATGTCTAAATCCTGAAGGAATCATACTCTAAGGAGTTAGAGAATGATTATCAAATAATTGAATTCTTCTTAATAAAAGAATACCCCACACTAATAAAGGACATTAAGAATCACAAGGAGTTGTAAGTTCTTATATCCTTTATGGATACACCTGGTTTATCTATGTGACGAGTTGTTCATGTGATGAGTCAACTATCTAGATGAATATTAGGAACTGAATTTTGAGTTATGGTTTATGACCATTACATCCTAAATGACATCCATGTGAACCATAAGGTATGACCTTCATGGTAGCATCCATTGGATGAAATCCATAAGTACATATAAATCTGAATTATTAAGATACATGGATAACATTTTGAGAAGGATGATGCTTGTTGATTTCAACTTAATGACTAAGACATTTGTCATATGGATACTAAAACCGCATTCCTATGAGGAATAAAACAAGGATGTGTAAGTGACACAACCTATAAGGTTTTTGAATCCACTAATGCAAATGAAGTCTATAAGTTACAATGGACTAATCAATGTGATTGATTGTGTACAAGAAACTCAGAATTGGATCTTTACTTTGATGATATAGTCAAAGGGTTTGACTGATATGTCAAAGATAATGAAGGGACCTGTGATTTAGTGGGAGCATGTTCACATTCCACATGTTGATGTGAAATGGAAATGTTCTAGAATGTAAATCCAAAAGTGGAAATTATCTTTAAGGAAGATAGAGATGTTTCCTATGTGATAGTAATAGAGATCTATGGAGATAGTTCTTGAAAACCTCTTGACCTGAAAAGAGAAAGCATACATTGGAAATCTGTACTGAAGGGTTCAGTATGCACAGATTCAGTTGGAGAAAACTTGTCCATATTACATGGAGTCATTATCCCAAGGCCAAGTGTCCAATTCTTATGAAGAATAGGAACACTAAGACTAGATATGGATCTATCATGTATGTAATCATCCCATTATCTTGCATGTATTGACATGGAAAAAACAAAATGCATTCATCATCTTGTATGTAGGACATGGCAATATGATGTGCTCATCCTGAAAACTCGTATGTGGGACATGACGAGTGGATGTTTGTCTACTTCCAGTTTGGGTTACTGGAATACCATGAGAACTTGATCAGTACTTGAGAAGTACTAGTTTTATGGAGATAAGGAAGAGTTCAATGCAAAGAGTTACATTGATGCGAACTTTCGAAAGGATAGAAAATTAATCGCAAAATATATATAGGATATATAAAAGTGAAAGTTTGTTGATAATTGGAAATGTTCCAATAAAACCATTTAAAAGGAAATGTCGAGTATCTATGTGATAGATAATAGTAGTGGATACTATATGGATCTGGAAGTTCATGAGATGAACTTATAGATATTCCTCTCATTGATGACAAATATGGAATCCTTGATCATGCAATGTGGCTAAAGGTTAGCAAAGGAATACTAGATCACATATTATGGAAACTTTATCTCATACGTGTGACGTACAGTGAAGAGATGTGAGACATGCAATTTATACAGACTTTGGCAAGGTGTTGCCATAACTCACTATGTTCGCACTAGAGCACAGTAACATGTGGGACATGTTTGAAGATCACTATGAATATGATTCAAGGGTGATTGGCTCGCAGTACAAGTGGGAGTCTGTTGGTATGTATTCCTTGAGAGCCAATCATGGGATGATTGGTGGGATATATTAAGATTGATTTGATAAACATCAAAGGCAAGCTTCCAATTCTTTCTGGTTCATCCATATGAGATAGTGATAGAACAGATTGAATGTCTAGAGAATGACAGTACTCAATGACGTATGCTTTCAGGTTGAGGACCTGAACGATGAGATCATACAAAGGCTAAGAGTTTGTACATTCTTGTTATGTCCCAAGTCGGATGTCATTGTAGAAGGTAGATAGACAACAATGACACAAAAGACTATATTGTGGTGTTGGTTGATGACAGAATCTCATTAGTCATGATATAGAGATATCAAACCAAACACATAGATACTTGTTAGAGAACAAGTGTACCAGACAGACCCACCGTGAGTTTGATACATGGAACCATGACATGGTAGTCACAGTTAGTACTCACAGTGCTGGTGGTGAGTGTGATTCTTTGACCTGAAATCACTGCACTCAACACATGTCATTGGGTACACTTTGACATCATCAAACGCAGTCCTGAAACATGGGTTGTTATAAAGGTGATGATTGGGTGGCTTTGACACATGGGGATTTTGAGGGGTGAGTGATATATATGGCATTTGTCCCTCCTGAGCGAGCTTGATATCCATGGCCACTTGATGAGTAGGATTGAGAAAGGCGTGCACGCATGTGTGAATTAGTATGTGATATTGATGTCATTCATATCTCTTCCAATTTACTCTGAGATCAAGAAAGTGAATGAACGTTGACATGATGATTGTTCCATGCCTCGAGTTCATTCGGGATATCAGTAACAAAGGAATTATACATTCACTGTAACACCATTCATGGATTGTAGGATTGAAAGTTGTTCTCCAACTTTCTATTTCACTTGGACGGCACTGATGTGTGACTAGGCACCGCTCTTTGCTTGTGAAGTCATAAGTGTTGTGGACTTTCACTGCCAATGTGAAATGGACCTGCAGGGTCACACACATAGGATTTAACCTAGAAGAGGAGTTTTGTCCACAAATGATCTTTAGATTCATTTCACTTGCCCAATTTGATTGGAACAAGGATTGGTATTTGGTACCAATTAGAAACAAAAGAAGAAAAGTCAATCGGGAACTGATCAGGACCACAAAACGACCGGTTCAGAAGTGAACCGATCGTTTCATGGGTCCCAACCGATCGTTTGAGGTGTCAATCGACCGACTCAGGTCCCCAAAGGACCGTTTCAAAAATGAAACGATCGGTTCAGGTTGTGCAGTTTGTTGTTTTTGTGGAAAATCTCGAACCCTTCTACTCCTACTTTAGTCCCGCATTGTCCGGGATAGAGAACCATGTCCCATGATCCTCCTATATATAGGGGTATTGGGGGCTTCTCAAAGAACAACCCAGTGCAACCAGTTGCTCTGTGAATTTGTTGTTCTCTCTAGTTTTGGTAACCGAGAGAGCCCGAGAAAGTGCTACCCGGTAAGGGAGGCACAGTAAGGGAAAGACAACTGCAAAAAGTGACTGGTGGTAGGAGAGTGTGTCATTTACTAGTACGCTGATAGGAGGGTGCGACTCCTTCCAATTCCTTGTGGGACAAGGAGATTGGAGTTCCAGGTGGTCCATGTGGACTACTTCAGAGGTGGGAGATTTTAGCTGCTCAGAGGACAACTGTCAATCCTGAGAGTCCTGGTGAGACCAGCAGTCATCAATCCAGGTGCGACCAGGAGCTACACAGACACCATCCAAGACCGGAGGTTAAGACCGTGCAAGCCGTGAGGTATTTTCTCTGAGAAAGCCTCGGTACAAGGTATGATTCCATAAACCATCCCTTCCTATTGTATAGACGTTGACGTGTTTCCTTGATCTGGGTTTGGGGAGGAAAATTTTTGTTTCCGCTGCCTTCTCTACCTCCCCTAAAACCCAACACTACCACTATTACTACCACTACCACTATGACTACCACTACCACTACTACTACCACCACTACCACTGCTACTACTACCACTACTACCATTACCTCTACTACTACCACCACCACCACTACGACTATCTCTACTACCAACACTACCACCACCACTACGACCACGGCTATGACCACCACGAACACCACTATGACCACCACTACTACCACCACTACTATGACCACCACGACCATGACTACTACGACTACCACGACTACTACGACCACCACCACTACCAAGACTACCAGTACTACCACCACTACTACTACGACGATGACGACAACTACTACTATTGTTGTTGTTGCTACTGCTGCTAAATCTACCACCACTACCACAACAACAACAACTACTACTACTACTTGTACTACTACTACTGCAGCAGCAGCTGCTGCTGTTGCTACTTCTACTGCTACTGCTGCTACTACTACTACTACTATTGTTGCTGCTATTGTTGTTGCTACTGTTGTTGTTGCTGCTACTGCTACTACTGTTGCTACTGCCACCACCACTGCTACTACTACCACTACTACTACCACTACTACCACTACCACTACTACTACCACCACTATTACCACCACCACTACCACTACCACCCACTACCACTACCACTAATGCTACCACTACCACAACATTACCACTACCACACTACTACTTCCACTACTACCACTACCACCACTACTACCACTACAATCACTACCACCACTACCGCCTCTACCACTACTACTACCACCACCACCACCACCACCACCACCACTACTACTACTAGTACTACTGCTACTACTATAACAGAATGGTTAGGTTATGGAAATTTTTCATCATTAAAAAAATAGAGGGGGTGCCAAGAAATCCTACCTAGAAGAGTATTGTGAATGATTTCTATTAGATGAGACTACAAACATATTGCCTCTCTAGAAAACTTTACTTTCTATGTTTTTAAAATACTGATTTCTCATAATAAAATATAATGAATGAGGACACCCTATTTCTTCAAAACATAGAAAAACACTTCCCTTTGTACTCGACCATAACCCTATTTAAACCAATGAAAATCATTTAGAGTTATTTCTTTTTTTTCTCTACTTCTATGAAAACCTACTCATAGAAAATACGATCATTGTGGAATATATTTTATCTACTAATCTAATAATATTTTGATATATGTGCTATAGATCCTAGTCTTTACTCAGTAATCCTCTTCGAAATTCTCATAGATTACTAATTTGTTTGATACCATCATTTGCATACCTCTATATTATAGTTTGTATTATTAGATATTTTTTATCTTAGTTTTCACTTTCCATAACTACGATAAAACCTATTGGTCATGTCATATCACTATGTATGATTTTCTATTCTATGACATAGACCTTGCTATAATACGAAAGGTTTTGGTTATCTAGAAAAATTGGTATAGAGTTTGGATAACATGAATATTATGTTCTAATGAAGATAACTCTCCTTAATCCCTTACTATTAACTTACATTTCTCTATATATTGAAATCTAAGTTTGTTTTTCTACAAAAGATTTCCAGATAATGAGTAAACATTTCTAATCTTGATGGTAATAAAAATGATAATGCCATAGAATTTTTTTGAGATATAAATACTTCATGAATATAAAACATGTTCATCATGAAGTATGTCTATCAAATGAGTATTCAAAACATATGCTACTGCATTGGAGCTTCTTTCTGATATGTATAATAAATGAGAAAATCTACTTATCAGGTGTCTCATCAATGATGTCTATCAGATGGCCCTTTAGCATGTATACAACTCCCTTGGAGCCTTTAATTGTTGAAATTGTAGTCAATAATATTTTGGTCAAAGCTTGGCTTTAACATGGATTCATGCACAAGCTCCTTTGTATCTTCTCGCCATTTTTCTAGAAGACTAGCAAGTAGTTTATCCCACATAGATATCCCTATTGAAATGACTTCATCAATCTTCCCTGAACTCAAGTGAGAATAGTTTTCTAGTATGTCATCCCACATTTTCATCATGAACTTATATCACGAGTACACTTATTAATCATGTAGCACAAAAATGGAACAGTGACGGTTTGGCCAAATCTACAAGACACTGTTGTTTCCTCTTTAATAAAATATATTTGACTTGATCTTAAGATATCATCCTCCTTTGTTGGGTCATTGACTTTGCAATATATGGAGTTGATAGTAGGACGATTTGCATAAATAATTATTGTCTTCCTGCATAGAGCACATCATAGTATACCATCTTCCTTATTCCATACGCATGCCCAATAAAACAAATGGCCAGATTTAGTTACTATGGGTTCATAGGCAATATTTTTAAATTTTCTACATGAAAAGGTTGAAACACCCAAAAATTCGGCCTCAATTGGTCTATGATAATACTGCAACTCATCATCCCTTATTTTTACTTCCTTCCGCTTAATGTCAATTTCTGTATCACTTTGTTGGTTTTCATAATCTTATCATGTCAACCATAACATATCGTGTCTCAAATATTTGATCATTTGTCCCATCTGCTCCTTTTCATTGAAGACGTAGCCCACAATAAGTGGATGTTTGCTGAGAAAATTTATTGTGGTACTCCCAACATATCCAAAGCTTTCTCAAATACCCTTATGTGCTTCAAATGATAATTTATGGGATTAGGATTAGTATTTGGGATATGATGATGATGATCATGATTATGATGATGAGTGTCAACTAAAAATCATGATGAAATAGATCTATAAAGAGCTAAGTATGACATAACTTATATTTATAGTCATTTGATGAAACTTATTTAACAATCTTCCACCAAAACTTACATCCTTTTAAGACATGAAAGAGAAAGATATACAATAATGGTCAAACCTTTATCAAGTTTGATATCAATATTATATATTCAAAGGTGATCAATGACACAAATGGTATAAGTAATTCAACTTTTACTTCGGTTTCCTCTTTAATAAAATATTTCCGACTCGATCTTGATATCATCCTCCTTTGTTGGGTCGTTGACTTTGCAATATATGGAGTTGATAGTAGGACGGCTGACATAAATAATGATAGTCAGCCTGAGCACAATATATCATACCATCTTCCTTATTCCATAGGCATGCCCAACAAAACAAATGGCCGCATTTAGTTACTATGGGTTCATAGGCAATATTATTACATTTTCTGCACGAAAAGGTTGAAACACCAAGAAATTCGGCCTCAGTTGGGCTAAGACAATACCGCAACTCATCGTCCCCTGTTTTTACTTCCTTCCACTTAATGTCAATTTCCGTATCACTTCGTTGGTTTTCATAATCTTCTCCCGTCAACCATAACAAACCGTGTTTCAAATCTTTGATCAGTTTTTCAATCCGTTCCTTTTCATTGGAGATGTAGCTCACAGTAGGTGGATATTTGCTGAGAAATTTCCATTGCCTCCTCCAACTCCTCGTGATCATCTGCAGGGCGATCGATCATGGATAAGTCAACACCAGGTTGAGGACCACAGCATACTGGGTCTCACATGTGGATGACGCTTGTAGATAAATACAACTCCAGCAGAATAAGTGGCCGCATATGACATTGAGGAAAGGTTCTTTGGCCAACCTAAAACAGATTTTGCAGGAGAAGTGGCATATGTAATTCTTGGTTGGTGGTAAGCGGGCATCGTTGGAAACCATAGTGAATCCCGCTGGTAGTTTTTTATATTCCATCTCTGATGGCAACAGTGCTCGACGGTATTTAATCTGAAGCGACGAGGAACGGCGATTTAAGCAACAAACCGAAGACAAACGGAGGCGATAAGGGGAGAGGACAAGCCTAACAACTATAGACGGCGGCTTCCAACCCTAGCGGCGGACACCTACTTCTCTCTCGAGTATCAACCGCGCGGTCAGAATCCCTTGCGCAGACGTGGATTTTTCTCAAGAGATCCGCTGGCATGGTTTGTTATATATACTGAACAAACAAATCTTGTTTCAATCAGGTTTCTGAACATACCCTATAATAAAGGTTAACTCACATAATATTTCTCGACATATAGAGAAAGTGAGAAACGATAAAATCCTTTTCCTAGTTGGACTCGTATGCATGTATGGTCAATGGGAAATGATACACGTACATATTTTTAATATGATATTTGAACTCGTAGTCAACTATCTCCAATCAATAGGAATAAAGCTTGGTAAAAAATAGTGGGCTCTCCACTCACTTTAGATATTTCGTGACCTTTGCAAGAACAAGAACGTCCACACTTATACAAATCCAACCATCTCATTTTTGGTTGAAGGGCACTTCCATTAATATACTTATTTTTGCATTAATTTGAATTAGGATTTCAATTATGCCTAAATCTTGATACTTTTAATATCAAGATTCTCTCTCCTCCAAAGAGATTCAAATGAGACGTCCCTATGATTTTCTTACCTCTAATTGATACCAATAAATATTAGAGACTCTCTAGAAGTGATATTTTGCATATTGAACCCTAGATTTTGGGTAAATTATATATTACACCAGAACTAGGTTTTAATGTACAACATTACTTAACAAGCTCTTTCTTGGTGCTCAGGCTACCAAAGCCATACATCTACATCATTCTCATTCTTATGATTCTTCAACACTTGAGGAACATTTTATCATGTAACATTTGCAAGTTAACCCCTCAACTTGGGTAATTTTCACTTTAGTCCCAAACAAGCAAAACATTATTTCAACATTATTCAAAAAGGACTAAAATTGAAACATAAGTTCCTTTTGAGCCTTAATTACTTTTCAAAAGATAAGAGAAAGCATATAATTAACTTTTTTAAGCAAAACCTCTAGGGTTAAAGCATAACCCAGGTCTGAGATGTTACACATAAGATATCTTAATCTTTCAGGATCAAGGCATATCCCACTAGATATATGAGGTTCATCTACTACACGAAGAGCTTGAGATTCCACAAATATGTGTGAGTCTCCTTGTTCCTATTGTACCTCTATAGGTTCAATGTTTTCTTGTTGGTCTTGAACTTTTTGAGTTCTACTTTTCTTCCACTTATTCCTTTGGAATAAATTCCCATTTAGGAATACAGTCATACACTACTACAGAAGATGCTTTTTACAACGGGAAAAATACAACAATTCTGTTAGTTGTGTTGTGGTTAGCATATCTTTTACAACAAGTCTATTTGTGTGTTGTGAATTATATATTTTACACAACACAAGTTATATACAACGGGCCAAACTCGTTGTAGTATAAGTGATACTACAACAGGTGCTAAATTGTTGTAATAGATTGTAATATCACAACATACTCAAACCCGTTTTAAAAGACCATAGTTACACAACATGCTCTAACCCATTGTAATAGTTACGTAACTTGTTGTAATAGATCATCATTACACAACATACTCTAAACCGTTGTAAAATATCCTAATTACACAACATGCTCTAACATGTTGTAATAGTCATGTATGTTAACCCATTGTAATAGACCATCATTACACAACATACTCTAACCCATTATAGAAGATCATACTTACACAATATGTTGTACTCGTTGTAACAGTCACATATGTTAACCCGTTGTAATAGACCATCATTACACAATATACTATAACCCATTGTAGTATACTATAATTACACAACATGCTTTCACCTATGGTAATAGTTACCCGTTGTAATAGACTACAATCACACAACATGTTTCCACGTCATTTGTTATATATGTACAACAAAGAATATATGTGTTGCATAAAATGAAACGGGTTCAACGGTTTGAGATGTGCCTTACTTTCAAGTGGTCTCAAGTTTGAAACCTTATGTCTAGATGTATTTTCCTTTTGTCTCAACATGTTATATACAACACCCCTATTACAACAGGTGTGTTCAATGAACTACAACATGTATTAATTGTTGTATAAAATACATATATTTCAACATGTGCAACACCTGTTTTATAAAGAACCCCCCATAAGACCACGCGATCTAATACAACAATTGACACCCGTTGTAAAATGGAAAAATGAATTGTTGTAAAAACTATTTTTTGTAGTAGTGATACTGGAAAAACACATTGTTGTCTGATGGAATATAAAATTAGTATCTTCTGGTTTCCCTAGGATTTTCAACAAAATAACATTTATGGGATTTTGAAACAAATATTTTCAAGAAACAATTTTTCTCATATAAACTTTCCATTCCAAATATTCTTAAAACACATGTCGAGACACTTTTCAAACCATATCTCATGTGGTGTCTTTTGAACCACTTTAGGTGGTACACGGATTAGTGTCATGCATGTGCCTATAAAAAAGGTGGAAGATCATGTAGATTTATTGATGATCCCACCATGACTATTAGGGAATTATTCCTTCTTTGTCATACATAATTATGTTACAGGTGGAGTCCATTGTGAAAATTATCATGGTCTCCCAGAAGGTTCTCAAACTCTTGGTTCAAGTATTCTCTACATAGATCATATCAAAGTATTTTAATACTTTTACTAAGTAGGTTATTACTTCATACATGAACTCATTGAACATTTCAAAGGATTTAGACTTGTATTTCATTAAATACAAATTACCATATCTATTGAAATCATCAGTAAATGTGATTAAGTAGTAGGGACCACCTCTAGCATTTGTTGCAAAAGGTCTACATACATCAGTATGTATGAGTGCTAATAGATCACTTGCTCTTTCACTATTTCCAGTTAAAAGACCTTTTGTCATCTTGCCCAACAAACAAGATTCACATGTATCTATTGATTTGAAACCAAAAGAGTCTATATTAATCCTCATGTATTCTAGAAATGTGTTCTTTATTTATGTGACCTAAATGAAAATGCAATCGTTTGAGTCATCAAGATATGCATTATATATGTTATACACAGGGGCGGAACCAGAAATGTACAATAGGGGGGGCTGAGTTTACAAAGGGGGGCTGAAAAAAGACACCAAGATTCGAACATGCACCACTTGCACAACTAAAGGTGCAAAGTACCACATCAACTAGACACTCTTTGTGTCCACAATGCTTTGAAACATGTAGATATATACATAATATTAGTATTTTTACATTTTTATAAGCTCATTTCAATTATTTTTTTAGAGGGGAGGGGGGGCTAGAGCCCCCCCAAGCTTGTACGTAGTTCCGCCCCTGGTTATACATATTTGTCTCTAGAACTATTGAGTATAGACTATTAAGCATTGGAGCACTACCATAAAAGATCTTATCTTTAAAATAAAATATCTATCATTCATGATACTCTTTTTCGAACAAGATACATATATGATGGTTTCATTAATTGCATGTGCATTATAGCAGTTCACTAATTCTATTACATGCCTACTAGGCTTAGATGAATGGCGAGTTCCAACTATTGTGGAAGTAACTCTTGCTCTATGTAGTTCTAGCTTACTCCTTCTCAGGCCCTAAAGTGGAGATCTCTATCTTCTCCATCTTCTTCCTGAGTTCTTTTAACTAAAAATGAAATATTCCTTTTACACTTGCCCTTCTCCTTATCTTGAGTACAGATTATTTGGACTTCATCATAGCCTTAGAACATTTATTTGCCTCGACTTTGCCCTTGGACTCCCCATTTCTAATCACCATCATGAGTTTTTCCTTCTTCATTCGTTATCCGACATTAATAAACATGCCAAGCAATTTTGATAGAATTCTAGCCAAGCTACTCAAGTGATATTACTCGATAAACTGGTTATATGATTCAGGAAAAGATTGTAGAATCATATCCATGGCCAACTCTTGTCCTAAAGGAAATCCCACTCTCTCTAGATGTTCTTAATTCCCTATTAGATCACTTTGTAAATGCCTTGGCCCATTTCTTATGGATCTAGTAGAGTTTTAGGAATGCAACTGGCCCCACAGACCACCACTAGCCTTAACTACACACTTTTTCCTCACTCACTCGCAAGCTGGGATGAACTTCTTGACTGGTCATGAATCCTAGTATTACTCTGGGTTGAGCATGCTTAACCACAAAGTTGTTTAGTGATGGTCTCCCTAAAAAGGAGGTCACCTAGATGATATGGGTAATCCACCCATTTGTTTTAAGATCATTTTTATATATGGCCTCAAATCCTGGGATGTTACAGTATGATTGTGTTGGAGCAGTGGAGCTTGAGGTTGTGCATCGACGGGGAATTTAGTTCAAGCACCAGTACAGTATGTAAGGCATGCATGCATCCTCTTCTTCTTATTCATCATCAAATAGGGATTAATGTCCTTCCTCTCTACTATCCTCTATTGGCCACTGAAGTTGGTGCACTCGAGATGGACAAAATGCGAGGTCGGGGAAATCCTTTCCTTCAGCTAACTATCTATGGTGCTGTAGGTATACACCCTACCTTGGTACTTGGATATGAGGTGGTCCCACTTCAAGTGCTTGGAAACAAGCATTGATGACACCTTGACGGCATTAGCATTGGACAATTAGAAGCAAAGATGCATGGATAATGGTGTGAGAAGGCCCTCAAATTGAATGGGGGTTCCTCTGAATCTACATTTTCATGGACATCATGTGGAGAAGGAAGAATGAGCCGAGATTGACTGCTCCCTTCTAAAAGTGACCAGTGCATGTACATGTAAGCCTACTAGACCTTCCCTTGACATTGTGTTGACCTGGAAAAATAGTGTTCATCAGGTAGCAGTGAAGAATGCAGGTGAAGGATACAATAGTAATGATGGAAGACTATTGACAGTAGATGGTGAATCCTTGAGGTATTTATATCATCTATATCCATGCCAAAAAAATTTCTTGGTCTGAAGCGCACCTTACCCATGGACCAGCCATAGATGGAGTTGAACTCCTCCAAGGTGAGGTGGTGCTTGATGTTTTATAGTGTCAACTTCACCCAATCGGATTCCCATCCTTCCCCATGCTCAAGGATGCAACAAGCCTCCAACATGTCAAAATACTCAGAGACGATCTTGGGGTAGGTCATCTAGTCATAGAAGAATGGGTAATCACCAATGATTACTTGTCGGGTGTAGAAGCGTTGGAGGTTTTTTGTGAAGCCCACTTGAGTTGAAGGTGTTTCTTCTTATGCAATGTTGGTACTACTGACACAAAGTGATCGTTGATATCTATGGTCATATCATTGCCAATTGTTGATACCAACAACCTCTTAATGTTGTACACCGACCCACATATTTCTCTACATTGGTGGTATTGAATCCTAAATTTTCACACACAGATCGGTGCCATTGACTGTTGGATGTGAAAGATTGTGATCCTTGTGTCGGTTCCACAAACTGTTCTTGTGTATCGTGCCACCTATGTATGTAGGTGGTATCTATCTGAAATATTCTCACCTATGATCTCATTGTCGGTGCCACTGAGTGCTTCTTTCAATGTTGCCAAGTGTGATGTCAGTCTTGCCAAGCCTATTCTTGGTGATTCTCACCCTTGATTTCCTTTAGCATCAGGGGCTTCCACTGGAAATATTGGTACTACTAACACATCCATCGGTGACACTGAGCTATGTTGTCCTTTATATTATGTGAGCTTCATGGATCAGTACCACTGAGCAGCCTCTTGGTGGTATCGACGACCTTTTCATGTAGCTCTATGATTTCTTCTAAAAAAATGTTGATGCAACCAAGATGAATGATTGCCGCACAATTTCCAATTGATAATTATTTAGTTCCACCAAACTTCTATTAGTGGAACCAAAATTTCTAAAATTCCCTATAATTCCCATATGACTACCAATGTTGCGAAATTCTACACACCACACAAAACACATCAAGGCACCTTTTTTTCATTGCATCAACTAAATACTTATTAAAAGTACAAATTGTAACAAAATAAATGACTAACAAAAAATAAAAGATACAAATGAAAATAGGTTTCGTCCCATAAGCTCTCTTGTTTAATTTATAGGCTCAAAAATCATCAAAATCCTCAATAAAGCTCAATGAGATTCAACTCTTCCTCCTCATGGACCAATTATCCACCGAAATAATGTTTGAGACATCACTAATCTTTACTACGTCATGATGAAATGATTTAACCACCACATAAGTCCATTGGATCGGGACCTCAACTTGCATAGGTGTATCTTCAACCTAAAATAAAATAAGAACACCCACTACCCTGGTAGGATTGTCCTATGCAAGATATGGAGGTTATCGATCTTCTTGCTCCTATCTTTATAAATCCTATAATTCTCATAGGCATATAGCTTGATCTCATCCAATTCATTAAATTTGAACCTACATTTCCTCCCTGTACTAGATAAAATAAAATTCAATTTCCTCAAGGACCACTTGGTTTTATCTTCTAAATCTATGATAAAGTGACATGCCCTCCTGTAAACTAGGCTATATGGGGTCATGTTGATGAATGTTTTAAATCCCATCCTATAAGACAAAATAGCATCATTCAATTTCCTGATCAGTTCATGCTACTACTCAAAATGAGATTCTCCAATATCATCTTAAACTCACTATTAGACACCTCAACATGGCCTTGAGTATGGGGGTGGTATGGAATTCCTACCCTATGCTTCACTCCATATTTTCTCAATATATATCCAAAAATTTTATTCATGAAGTGTGACCCTTCATCACTTATGATCGTCCTAGCTACCCCAAACCTACAAAAAAACGAGTTCTTTCATAAAACAACATACAACATGTGCATTATTAGTCCATGTTGGAATTGCTTCCACCCATTTTGAGACATAGTCAACTACAAGCAAAATATAGAGGTTGGAGTTAGACAAAATAAAGGGTTCCATGAAATATATGCCCCAAAGATCAAAAACAGCAGCTTCCTATAATGTATTCGTGGGAATTTTGAGTCTTCTAAAGATATTGCCCACCTGTTGACATGTGTGACACCTCTTTATAAGGTTATATGCATCCTTAAACAAGGGTGGCCAATAGAGTCCATATACAACACCTTGGCTATTGTCCTTGAGTTAGCATTGTGTCCCCCAGTTGATAGAGAGTGGCAATGGAAAAGTATGCTCTTAACCCGCACCCGGGAACACACTTCCTCAATATTCCATCTCTAACTTGATGGGATCATCCCAAACATAAAATCTTAAGGAATGGAAAATTCTCTTCTTCTCTGATACCCTCAATTTCCTGGTAGTTCTCCAAAGACAAAGTAATTTGCTATATGTGAATACCAAAGGTCCTTGTCTCTCATAGCTAAAAATTCCTCATCAAGAAAATCCTCAAGAATTGGTATCTATAGTCCTGAATCATCCACCCCCTCTGACTGATACAAATTATCTACTACTACATTTTCGATTCCATATTTACATGTGACTTCTATGTCAAACTCCTATAGTAGAAAAATCCATCGGATAAATCTCAACTTTGCATCCTTCTTCCGTGATAGGTACTTAATATTTGCATAATCAGTCAAAACAATAACCTTTGCCTCTATAAAATATTGCCTAAAATTATCAAAATCAAAGACAACGAATAAAAGTTCCTTTTTAGTGGTGGAATAAATTAGTTGAGCATAATTAAGAGTCTCGACTTGTAATGAATGATATAAAGAGCATGATCTTTTTGTTAGCTCAAAATAGATGCAACCACATAATATGACGTGTTGGCATCAGTTCTAAAGGATGGTTCCAATCTAGGGTCACCACCAAATGTGTAGAGATTAATATCTAATTCAAAATCTCAAATTATTTCAAATAGATAGCATAAATTTTAAACTCTACTACTTTTCCAACAATTCAGAAATTAGTTTGGTTATCTTCAAAAAATCTTTTATAAAATTTTAATAAAACCTAGCACGTACTAAGAAACTCCAAACTCCTTTCACCAAAGATGGTGGAGGTATTTCAAAAATCACCTCAATATTTACTCGATCAACTTCCATACCATTGTTGGACACCTCATATCCAAGAACAATCCCTTCACTCACCATCATATGACATTTCTCCAAGTTCAACACTAGGTAAGTGGCTCACATCTCTGTAAAAATTTGTAAAGACTGACAAGGTAGTCCTCAATGACTCTCAATACACCTAAAAGTCGTCCATACAAATTTCAAGACATTACTAAACCATATCTTGGAAAATAGCGAGCATACATCACTACAACACCATCGATGCATTACAAAGACCAAAAGGAATACAACAGTAGGTAATGTTACCATAGGGACAAGTGAAGGTTGACTTTACTTGATCCTTTGTTTCGATTGAAATCTAATTGTAGCCAAAATAACCTCCTATAAAGCAAAACTTTGAGTGGTTGTAAAGCTTCTCTAGGATTTCAACAACGAATAGTAGCGAAAAATGGTCTTTCAAGTTGGTGTAATTTCATCACTGATAATCAATACAAACTCACCACCAGATCACTAATGTAATAGAAACTAGTTCATTCATTAAATTTGTGGTGATTATTATTCCTCCCTATTTAGGAACTTTTTTTAAAAAAACAAATTGGCCATTCCATTCATCCCGTGGCCTGGGCTCGAACCTGGGACCTCTCGCTAACAAACCGAGTGTCTAACCATCTTGGTGTCTTCCGTTAGACCCCTATTTAGGAACTACTGGAGTTGGATTTACCCATTTGGAATCTAAAATAGCATAAATTATACCTACTAATAGAAGCTTCACTGCCTCCTTCTTCACCACCTCAATTGTTATGTGATTTAGACATCGATGAGGTTGTGCCACCGACTTCTATCCCTCTTCAATATGGATCTTGTCTTGACATAAACTTAGGAATATCCCCTTGATGTTGACAATGTACCACCCAAATACAATCATATGGTTCTTTAGAACAGTGAGTAGCTTCTCCTTCTCTCTAAGACTCAGTGATGCAAAAATAATCAATAGAAGATTTTTGGTGACTACCAAGAATGTATATTCAGGTGCAGTGGAATTGTCTTCAATTCCATTTCAGGAGGACATTGAAAAGATTTCACTAATGGGTTCGGTGGTGGTTCCATCTTCTCATAATGTCTTGAATAGAAACATGACAATGCCTTTAGAAATAAGGAACACTCTTCTAATAAATGGTAGAGTGTGTAGTCATCCATCAGATCCATGAGACAAGCTTATAAAGGTATATGAGGGTACTCCTTCTTGATGGAAGAAGGGATCGAATCTATGACTATCATAGGTTACACTTCCTCCTCTAATTCATCATGTTACTTAATGACCTTTGTCAAAGATATCTTCTTTTAAGTTCAACAATGTATACTGCACGAGTGCCTCTTTACACCTTTCTCATGACATATGCCATGTCTAGAAATGGTTCCCCAAGAGAAGGGACACCTCACTATCAGAATGCTACATCAAGTGATAGTGTCCTTGATCTATGATCGGTTGTTGATAATCAAGTAACTTTATCTCTAACCAATCATCCTAAATCCTTAGTATCAGTCTCAATATCCCCATATCCAAAATCACATCAACTGTGTCTTCGAATGGCCTACTTAGGAGTAGTTCATTTCCATAGTCATCTTGCATTTCCACTACTACAAAACCTATTTTAAATATAAATTTCTGAAAGTTATCTTGAACATCTTCACATATGCCTATAGGCCTCATCACTGAATGTTTAAAACTTCAATTGTGATATTCCTCTTCCGTGACTCTTTGATTCCTATTTACTTAAGTGTGGTTAGTGGCATGTGATTAATGTTTTCCCTCTGTAATCACATAATGCTTCTCCAACTTGATCTTGCCAATGTAACATGGTATGTTGAAATAGCCATAATCTTGTCTCTTTTGTGGCAATTTCCTTTGTATCAAGGAACTGAATTCTTCCCATAATACAACAAAAATTGAATTTTCTATCCTACTCTTCTTATTTATGATGTATTCAAAGAACCTACCATAAGATAGAATATGCTCAATGGCATCAACTAGCAGTAGGTTGATGTGGAACCTATCTGTTTGTCACTAGCCCAATATCATGTGTTGTCGTAATCTTATCTAGAATTACTCTTTGTTCATTAATCAACACTTTACCACTATGAAGAAGATTTTCTTTTACTTGTTGGACATTAGGTGAAACATCAATGTTTCCTAGAAACCCTTGTCGGTTGGGTTTCCTCTTGGCTGCTATCTCCCCTGCAAGTTGTGAAACTTGATTTTCTATGTTCTGAATTTGAGCCCCTTGATTCTAGGGTACCCATTCAGATTTGTCCAAGTAAGCCTCATTCTAACTCATGAGTTTTCCAAGCATTTCTTCAATCATGTCCATCTTTTTAGAGTCTCTATACTTTTGATATTGTTTACAGGCGTTGCCTTGAAGTTGTTTGTGCTATTGTGCTTGTGACGGGTCATGTTGGTAATTGTTAGGATCATTTCAAGAAAATTTAGGATGGATATTCGTTTCTACCCCTTTTTTTATGATTCAACATATACATACACTCTTACTCCACCTCTAGATGAGGTGAAAAATGATTGATCAAGCTTCCTTGTGAGTTGTGTTGTATGAGACTTCAGCTACACAACTTCATGTGATTCCATTACACTTATAGTTGGTGATTCACACTCCTCTCCCCATGATTGATTCTTGGTCATGTTCTTTAGGAGCTCATGACATCTTGTTTCCTTGTTATTTAGGAGTAATCATGCCCCTATACTGTTGAGAGTAGTTCTTCCCCTTTATGCAATCCATAATAAAATGTCTTCAAATGACCAAACAAATCAATCACATGATGTGGGACTATTTTAGGAATATTCTAAAATATTTCTCACGCCTCAGAGTAGGATTCATCAACCTGATGCTTGAAGTTATAGATATTTCCCACCAATTTAATTTTCCTTTTTGGTGTAAAGTATCTCTCAAAGAATACATCAATCATCTCATCACATGTCTTTATTGACTTTGAAGGTAAGCTGAGGAACCACGCCTTGTCCTTGTTTGATAGAGAGTATGAAAACAAATTCAAATAAATCATTGTGGGTGGTACTCTATCAAGTTTAAGCATGTCACAACTCTCTGAATGGATTTTGATTTGCACCATCAGGTTATCCATGGTGTTCCCATGAAATGATTGTACTTGATTAATGCCACTAGTCCTGGATCTATTTGTTACTATCAACATGCACCACTTTGCATTTGATTGGTCGAAGTTGAGATGTAGATGATGACAGGCTAAACATTAGCAAATAAATGTAAAAACCCATGGATAATTCATCTCAGGGTCCCTCTAATGAACACTTTGATCGACAGCTTTCCAACTACAAATCGGACGTCAATAAGTGCCCAGAGTGTCTATTTGGTGGCCATCTCCTTGTCTCCTTCTCTCTTGGCTCTACACTTTAAAATATCATGATATTTTCTTTATGGTCCTATTCCTTTGGTCATAAAGGATGATTTTTCCCTTATCAAGTCATGGTCGTTGCATCTGACTTAATTTTACACCACCTCTGATCGTGCAGCATCAGCACCACTGATGGATTACTGTGGCACTAAGTGGTTGGCAACTTGCGTCTTCTCAAATTGTGTTGTTACTACCAACATGTGTCTTAGTAGAACCGATTTATTCTCATAAAGGTATGGATCTTGAGGTTAGAACCACCGACATGAGATTAGATGGCACCGAGATAATTAATCTTGATTTCTAATGCTCCTTGGATCATGAGCCAGTAGCTCTGACCAATGGGTTGGGTAGCATTGATGCCTTTCCCGATAGAACTAAGTATCATCTTAGTAGCACCAAGTCTATCATCCTTTACTTTTGTATATTATGTGGTGTTTGTACCACCAACACATATGCTGGTAGCATTGACATGTCTATTTAGTGCTCAAATCATTGAAAAGAAGGGAAACATAACATAAGTTCGAGATATGGATACTAGATTAACATGATTTAGTAAAATTATTGAATACTTGATAAAAAAATGATTCATAGGATCATACAGGATAACAATGAATAAACATATTTTAAAGTGAATATGTATACAAAATAAGAACAGAACATAGTGTGTGAAAAGTGACTAAAAATCATTATTGCTCTTATCAACAACAAATATAATTTTATTACCTATTCCAAACTAGGTGTTTATAACCTTGATCTTGATGACATTTTGTAATCACTCTTTCACAATACTCACTTATGTGAGCAATATTTGTATTAACACTAACCTTCCTCTTTATTTTAGGGTTAATGAGGTTACCTCATTGGCATTTCTGATCATCTTCACAATTACTGGTCACTAAAGCAAAAACCAAACCAAAACATAATTTGCATTCCCTTCATGGGTTATGTATCATGATATATTCTTACCCAACACTTTATCTATTATACAACCACTAGATTCGTTCAATGAACCACCAATCTAAGCATGAGACTTCAAAATAAAATAGTTAAACCATTTACATCCTCAAATGTCTTGAAACTCTCTATCCCTCACCAAGATTGTATGTACTCATATTTATGTTCACATATATGTATAAAACTATCCTCCTTTTGACTCTAGGATATGGTCCTCTATGGGATATCTAGGGTTCAAGACATATGCAGGAACTATGCATAAATCCATTGATCTGATTCACATAGGAGTAGTTTAGTTTCATACCACATACTTCTTATATATTGGAGTTTAGGTTCTTCAACCTTCTCCATGTAGGTTTCACTATCTCTAGAGATAACCCTATAGCCATTACTAACACTGAGGTCCTCTTTTGTCTAAGATCATGAGGCTAATGATGATTCACATCTTTGTTTTAACTTATCTTATCTAATTCAAATAACTTCTCATACTTGTACCATCAAAATTTAGAAGAAATCTTACATCTAATTAAAAATCCCAACTCTAAAAATCATAGCACCCTCAAGTCCATACATAAAACTTATATTATACCACCAAAACTTATGTCATATATCTCACCATCTTCTATATCATGTTTTGATGAGGATCTATACATCTTATTTGAAACTATTCTCGCTTCTATACTTGTCCCACCACATCCCGATATCACACAGACAACAAGATGCCACATGAAAACGTGCGGAAAATGCCATAATTCACATATTACCAAAAACACAGGTTAATTAAAACTGATTTCAGAAAGAAGATAAACCAGGAAATTATTACATCCAAATCCTCATCCTGAAAACATGTTATAAAAGCATTATTCAAGCCTTGATACATGTCCACAGCTTATAAGATCAGTTGTCCTATCAACATATGAGTTCATCACCTGTTTATACATACATAGCAGGACACAACAGGCCAGCAACATGATATACAAAGCTTTATCAGCTACTTCATAAAACAACATCAAAACACCTCCGAGGACCTAAGAGTAAAAGCATGACTCTAAGACTCTACAAAACAACCAAAACAGTAGTGTATCCATCTCTTTCCTTCTACTGCTCTTCTTGTTGTTCGGCTGCAACCTCACGACCACCACCACGTCTAGCATGATCACCTAAAAAGGGTGTAAACCAGCGGGGTGAGAGACACAGTCCCAGCGAGAAACATAACTCCTCGATGAAGCTATAAAACCTGAGAAGATTAAAGTATCTAGAACAGATAACTATCATAAGCAAATGATATGAACAACATACTGAGCAGGTCTTACGCTATAATCCAACTTACCAAGATTTCCTAGAGGCATACAACATGTTTCCTTTATGGAACAGGATTGACAAGATGAGATTTATAAGATCTAACTGGATAACATAAAGAACATATAAGTACTATAAGGTACGCAAGATCAACTTCACAGACAAGGACCCAACCAATGTTCAGTGTTTTGCCTTAAGCAATAAATACTACTCGGTTGGGTTACGTATTATTATGCCCTGAGAAAGTGAGTCATACCGCTCGAATCCAACCATTAGCTATGAAGCCTAAAGCCGGTTCCATACAAGGTCAATGAGAGAGTCAGACTCCATGACCTCACCTCCTCGTGGTCAATGCACGAGAGCCAAAGTAGGATCGTAGCCTCATGCTAGAGTGGCCTCAGCCACAGGGTCAGCTACACAAGCTACCCATATCTCTAGCCCACCTTGGTACAGGTCTCAGCGCTAGTAAACCTTGAGCCACGGGCCTATTCACCGTGCTCCCGAGCCATGAACGCATTCATGCTCTCCTGTCACACATCCTAAGCCATGGGCTTGTTCACCATGCTCCAACATATTGAGTCTACAACCAAATTTGCACTCTAATCCTCCTATTTTCGGCTAGGAGAAACCCCACATATTCAAAAATATGTGCTCCTGGTAATCCCACAGGATAAACCTGTTTCACCATCACCAGCTACTGACAATGATGGATCTATGTCTAGGGAAAACTACATGATATGTTCCACTATAATTAATTAGTATATTTTAAGTGGATTGTTGAGGCAACCAAGTTGTAACACATACATATCCTTAAATTACATTATTATTGTCACCATCACATTATCCTGGGATCTCAATCCCTCATCATAGGAAACCATGCCTCTCAAAGCATTCTCATCATCTTACATCATCACTTGGGATAACAATCCCTGATCTCGTCATCAGAGGATAACACCTCAACTAGGCACTTAGCCTTTATCCAATCCTCAGACCTATCACATCATACGGGTGATGCATGTAATCTCATGATGCAGTGTTAATCAACACATATACCTCATAGCTCTTACCTAGATACAAATTCATCTGATACAAGAAAATAGGTCTAGAAAGAAACATGGATGATTAAGATAAAGCATAAACATGCAACAAGAAAAGAGAGTAGTATAGCTAAGGTTAGGAGTTATGTAACTTGCCTTAAGCAAGATCCAAGCTCCTAGAATCAAGCAACACCTACGACCACCTCAAGGACAAGAAGAAGAAGACTCCAAGGAGAAGGATTGGCCACCAAGCACCCAGGGTAGGTGTATCGTACACCAAGGAAGAGAGGACGAAACAAGGAACTAAAGGGATCTTAAGAAAGAGAAGGAAGAGGCATATATAGAAGAGGATGGAGGAGAAAACAAGGAGAAATAAGGCAATGTGTCGCCCACATAGGGACACTTGTCTAAGGGCAATGCCACCTCCTTACCTCTCCTTATACACATATCCAAGGCTATTGCCACATGCAAGCACTAAGCACCAAGTGTCCACTAGTGGTGACACAAACGAGGCCAAGAGGTCAAAGAGGGTCCGTATCTGACACACCTCATACCTTGCCCGACACAACTCCCTGGGCGACACACCTAAGGTCAACAAAAAGGTCTCCTGCCCGACATAGGGTTCAACTAGGCAAGTAAAGGATCAAACAAGGCATAACAAGGCCCAACAAAGCTCAATACAATCCAAGCAACGAGCCCAACCATTCCTCTCAATACTAAAGGAAGCAAGGAGGGAGAGGAACATCTCTCAAGGTGATAAACTTGCTTTTCAACCCTAAACTTAGGTTATTTGCAAGTAGCACCTCCAACCCTCAATAAAGCACAAACAAACCCTAATCCCCACTGGTGGTGATTAGCAAGCAACTAAACACCAGGGTTAGGCAAAGGAAACAAGATAAGCCCAAAACAGAGGTTAGGGTCCTTACAAGCCATAACCCTCTACAAAGGGATTTCTCCCCCAAAATCCAAAGAGAAAAGTGAGGCACTCAAGCTCCCACATGGCTTCCTCAATGACACGATGATGCCAAAGAACCTTCACAAGAACCATGTTTTCCTCTTCAGCTTCTTCATTCTTTTATCAAGGATCATCATCGAACCTTATTCGTAGGTCACATCATCATCAAGATCAACCTCAACTGGATGTATCATTGTCCCTATGTCTGGATGACTTTTCTTCACCATGATGACATGGAACACCGGGTGTAACCTGTGAAACTCTGGCGGTAGCTCTAACTTGTAAGCTACCTTGCCAACACACACTATTATCGGGTATGGCCCCATATACCTGGGTGCCAACTTGCCTTTCCGTCCAAACCTCAGCACGACCTTCCAATGTGAGACATTGAGATACACTTTATCTCCTACTTGGAAATCCAAAGGTCGTCGGTGATTATTTGCATATGACTTCTAGCTTTCCTGTGCCGCCTTCAACTGTTACTGTATCACCTTGATCTTTTCAGTTGTATTCTATACTAACCCAGGACCCAAAAGCTGATACTCGCCAGACTCATACCAACATAAAGGAGATCTACACTTCCTTCCATACAAAGCCTCATAAGGAACCATGTCAATGCTCCACTGATAACTATTGTTGTAGGCAAACTCTATCAAACTAAGATGCACATCCCAACTACCTAGGAACTATAAAACACAAGCTCAGAGAAGATCCTCCAAAGTCTGAATAGTCCTTTCAAACTGTCCATCCGTCTGTGGGTGGAAGGTGATGTTAAACCTCAACTGTGTTCCCAATGCTTTGTGCAATTGTTCCCAGAAATCACTCATGAACTGAGGGCCTCTGTCAGAAACTATCGTTGCTGGTACACCGTGTAATCTGTCCACTATCACCCAAATGGAATCATGATTCCTAGTTGTCCTTGGCAGACTGACTACAAAATCCATAGTTATATGATCCCATTTCCACTGCGGTATGGCATGGGTGTCAATGTACCTACTGGCTTCTTGTGTTCAGCCTTGACTTGCTGGCATACCGCACACCTAGCCACAAACTCAGCTACATCTCTTTTCAATCCAGGCCACCAATACAAATCCTTCAGGTTATGATACATCTTGGTGACTCCTAGATGCATAGAATACATCGATGTATATTCTTCCTAAAGCACTATATTTCTCAGATCATCAACATCGGGGACCACCATCCTATTATTATAACAAACTATTCCATCCTCAGACTCATGGAACCTATCATGCTTTTCGTTACCAAACTATGATTTGATCGACCATACTGAAGCATATGTATGTTGTGTGTCCTTGATATTTTGTCTCAATGTAGGCTTTACTTGCATCTATGCCAACAATCCTGCCAACAAGGAAACTCTCATCTGCACATTCATCTACTGCAAGGAGACAAACATATCCCATCTATGGCATACCAAAGAACTCAATTGTGCCTTCTTCATAGGAAGATACGAAGACTTTCGGCTAAGCGCATCAGCTACCACATTCGCCTTACCAGTATGATACTCAATGGTGCAGTCATATCCATTGATCAGCTCCATCCAGCGATGCTATCGCATGTTCAGCTCATTCTGTGAGAAGATGTACTTCAAGTTCTTATGATCTGTAAAGATCTGGCACACTTCCCCATTAAGAAAGTGTCTCCAAATCTTTAACGCGTGAACCACCATAGCTAGCTCCAAATCATGTGTTGGATAGTTCTCTTCGTGTTTCTTAAGCTTTCGCAAAGCAAAAGAAACCACATGATCTTCCTGCATCAGCACATACCCTAGGCCCTTCTTGGATGCATCGTAGAAAACAACATAGCCTTTCCCAAGCTTTGGCAACACTAACACTGGAGCACTAGTCAGCTTCTCCTTCAAGCTTTGGAAAGCTTGCTGACAACAATCATCCTAGACAAAAGGTACATCCTTCCTGGTCAACTTTGTCATTGGCAACGTGATCACACTGAAGTCCTTTATAAACCTATGGTAGTATCCTGCCAAACCCAAAAAACTGAGGACTTATGTTGGCATATTTAGTTGTTTCCAATATTCCACTGATTCTACCTTCTTAGGATCTACTCTGACTCCTTCAGCAGATATCACGTGTCCCAAGAATGTCACTTCTTCAACCAAAACTCACATTTACTGAACTTGGCATACAACTGATGTTGGCAAAGAAGAGTTAATGCTTGTCGAAGATGTTGTTCATGCTCTTGACTATCTCGACAATAGATCAATATGTCGTCTATAAAGACTACAACAAACTAATCTAGGAATAGATGGAACACTCAATTCATCAGATCCATGAAAGCAGCAGGAGCATTGGTTAGACAAAACGGCATAACCACAAACTCAAAGTGACCATACATCATCCTAAACACTGACTTAGGTATGTCATCATCGTTGATTCTTAATTGATAGTATCCATACCGTAGGTCTATCTTCGTGAACACTATAGCACCACACAACTGATCAAACAGATCATCTATCCTCAACAACGGGTACTTATTCTTGATCGTGACCTTGTTCAGCTATCAATAATTTAGACATAACTGCATCGATCTATCATTCTTCTGAACAAACAGAATTGGAGCACCCCAAGGTGACGTGCTCGATCGGATGAAACCTTTCACCAACAACTCCTATAACTACTTCTTCAACTCTGTCATCTCTGTTGGAGCCATCCTATACAGCGTCTGTGCAACTGGCTATTGTTCCTGGTACCAGATTGATCTCAAAATCAATCTCTCAGGTGGGGGAACACCGGGGAACTCATCAGGAAACACATATGGAAACTCTCGGACAACTGTCACCTCCTCAAGGCTAGGACCTTTCACCTTGGTATCCACAACGTGAGCTAAGAATGCCTTACAACCTTGTCGTAGCATCTTTTCTGCCACCATAGTTGACACCAAACACATCGGAAGAATCTTCCTATTTCCTTGGAAGATCCACTTTTCTGCATCGTCATCAAACACTGCCTTCTTGGGACTACAGTCCAACACAACCTTATACTTCTCTAAGGTATCCATCCCAAGGATCACATCGAATCCATGCATCTCAAGTGGTATAAGATCCACTTGTATACTGTGTCCCAAAAAAGATAAGACACAAGATGGACATTCTTCTTGAAACATCGAGGAACCGTCAAGAGGGATTTCTAACAACAGGCTATCTTTATTATAACTAATAGGTAAAAGACAGTTTTCAAGCATGGTTTGAATGATAAAAGAGTGCATAGCACCCGGGTCAACCATACCAGATATTAAGCAAGAAGAAGACAAATCAGAATGAAATAACTCCATCTGACCTATCACCACTCGTGGGTTAACTATCGCCTCTGGCTGGCTCATAGCATAGAATCGTGTCATTTCTTGTTTTTGTCCTCATCCTCTGCTTCCTTGAGCAGATGATCCCTCTTGCGACGCTTGACAACATCCTTGCCCTCTGCTACTACTGGGCTGCTATCTATCTAACCCTTGTTGATTCTGCCTCGGCTGTTATGTCACCTCAACATCTCTCCTTGGGCAATTTAATTTGAATGCCTCGTCTTCCCACAGATATAGCATGCCCTATCCTCAAACTGTAGCCTAGATGGCCCTGTCACTTCCACTGAAGTTGTACTATGTGCCTTCGATGGTGAAGAACCATATCCTCTTCCCTTACTTGGGGACCACTTTGACGATGAACTGGAACCTCTTAACCCAGAAGGTGCTGAAAACCTTGGCTTCTTGAAGCCATCAAACCTCTATTTCTGGAATTAGGTAGGCATCTTCTTAGACATGGTCTCTCTCTTCTCCTTGACTGACTGTTCGATCCTTCATACATACTCCACAAATGTGGAAAACCGCTCCCAGTTCTCCAACATTTTAGCAGGTGTTGTCAGCTCAGCACTCAGACCTTTCTCAAAACATCTGATCCGCTCATCATCTATCGCCACCATGTGAGGACAAAACCTCAACAGGTCCATCAACTTGGCTTCATACTTGGTGATGCCCATCGTTCCTTGGCACAGACACTCGAACTGGTTGATCTTCTCTTCTAAATACATCTTTGGAAAGTATCTACTAACGAACTCTCACCGAAAAACCTCCCAACAGATCACCTCACCGGGTCGCTTCTCCTCCTCGATAGCCCACCAGTGGCCAACACATACCTTTCCTAAAGTAGACAGCGTGCTTGACTTTGTCCACTTTGGGGATTTCGAGGATCCAGAAGGCCTTCTCAAGACATGTCAACCATAGATATGCATTCGTTGGATCAGTCGTTCTAGCATAATCCAAAGCTATGACTCGGTGAAGCCACTCAAAGGTGTTCCCAATATCTGATGTTTCACCATGGGGAGCCTGTGCTCTCGGCGGAGGCACTGGAAATCTCTCTACCATGATATCCATCATAGCCATCAACTGACCCATAAGATGTTGGTAGGTAGGATTCTCAAGAATGGATGGGTCAAGTTGGGGGACCTTAGGCACCAGATCTTCATGTGCCTGCACTCTAGCTCCATCAATTGATGCAGCCTTGCTACTCTCAGCAGCATGTTCTTCATGGTTTCCAAACATCTTTAAGCTTTATCTTCTACTAAGGGTAGAAGGTGATTGTAAGAAAATCTAGAAAACTCACAAGAACGGACGCAACCTAGTCCTAGATCCCTATAGACTCAACGAACCTAGGTCTCTGATACCAAGCTTGTCGCACCACATCCCTCCATCACACTGACAATGAGATGCCACGTGAAAACGTGCGGAAAACACCATAATTCACATATTACCAAAAACATGGGTTAATTAAAACTGATTTCGTAAGCAGATAAACTAGGAAATTATTACATCTAGATCCTCATCCTGCATGAAAACATGTTATAAAAGCATTATTCAAGCCTTGATACATGTCCACAGCTTATAAGATCAGTTGTCATGTCAACATATGAGTTCATCACCTATTTATACATACATAGTGGGTGACCACAGGCCAGCAGCAGGATATACAAAGCTTTATCAGCTACATCATAAAACAACGTCAAAACACCTCTGAGGACCTGAGAGTACAGGGATGACTCTAAGACTCCATAAAACAACCAAAACAGTAGTGTATTCGTCTCCTTCCTTCTACTGCTCTTCTGGGCTTTCGGCCGCAACCTCACGACCACCACCACATCTAGCATGATCACCTAAAAAGGGTGTAAACCAATGGGGTGAGAGACACAATCCCAGCGAGAAACATAACTCCCCACTGAAGCTATAAAACCTTGGAAGATTAAAGCAGCTAGAACAGACAACTGTCATAAGCAAATAATATGAATAGCACAGTGAGCAGGTCTTACGGTATAATCCAACTTACCAAGATGTCCCAAAGGCATACAACTTGATTTCCTTTATGAAACATGATTAACATGATGAGATTTATAAGATCTTACCGGATAACATAAAGAACATATAAGTAACTGTAAGGTACGCAAGATCAATTTCTTAGATAAGGCCTCAACCAATGTTCCATGTTTTGCCTTAAGCAAATACTACTTGGTTGGGTTACGTATTATTATGCTCATAGGAAGTGATTTGTACCACAAAAAATACATATACTTAAATAACATTATTATTGTCACCATCACATTATCCTGTGATCTCAATCCCTCATCATAGGAAACCATGCCTCTCAAAGCATTCTCATCATCTTACATCATCACTTGGGATAACAATCCCTGATCTCGTCATCAGAGGATAACACCTCAACTAGGCACTTAGCCTTTATCCGATCCCCAGACATATCATATCATACGGGTGATGCACGTTGTCTCATGATTCAGTGTTATTAAACACATATACCTCATAGCTCTTACATGGCTATGAATTCATCTGAAACACATGCATGGTTAGTATGCACATAAAAAGAGATAACTTAAAATTCACCAATCATAGTTCTTACTGATCATCATGTTAATAGGGTTTGCAGATGCACATGTCATGATCACAATCATACGAGGCATCCACCATATTAGTTACATCACAGCTATCAAGTTATGGCCATCCATTTACAAGTAGCATTTTATCATATAAAACATAGCATTGGTTTACATCAACCATCCATAATTCATTATCAAAAAGGATGTAATTACATGATAAGGAATTGCTGGCTAGGGTTTCTGGGTAGAAACTAACCCTCACTAATGGTGTCCTCTACCCTCACTAGAAGTGTGACGGGTAGGGCATCCCTCACTAGAGGTGGTATTGATCAAGGAACTATCCTCATATCATCCAAGCACTCTTGCCACATACTGGACAACCCTAAAGAAAAGCATATCAGGCTACCATCTCAAGGTGTACCGTGCGACTAAGAAACAAGGGTACTATCGTGTAGCCCTGTCATGCATCCAAGAAAGCACCAGGTGTGATGGGCAACTAGATCCATGGGGCATATCATGCACCCAACTCAAGGAGTTTCGCACAGCCATGTCTATCAGGCAAAGCTCCATGTCTAGCTAAGGTTAGGGTTTAGGTTGTATCAGGCATCCATCACCACTTTATTGACCAAGATGGTGACTCTCACAGCCAGCATCCTATCGCCCACTAGGACACACCTCTTCATCTGATACAAGGGCACCAAAGGGGTAACCTATCGTTCAACTAAGCTAACTCATCCTATCGGCCAACACAAGGCAAGAACAGGGTTTCCCTACTACACTATATCGGGCAACACCTAATCCATGCATCGCCAAAAATAGAGATATCTTGTAACATTGTATCGTCCAAAGGGTTAGCACCACCTAGGGAAAAAGACCAACAAGTCCAAGGTGTATCATCCAAGCCCATCCTCAAGGCCAAGGGAGTCCTATCCATATCGGCCAACTCTCCATCCAGGCTCACCTCTCAAGTCCATGGTGAGAGAAGAGTATTGTTCAAGCAACTAGAGTATAGACTCACCTCTCAGTAATCAAGAGAGGGGTGTTGTCTATATCACTAGGGTTGAACTCACTTCCCAAGACCAAGGGAGAGAGAAGGGGTATTGCCCAAGAAACTCTTCACATGTAGGTTCGGCCACCAAACTCAAGTACACCTCAAAAACATAAACATATATCCAACAAGATGAAAGATATCAGCTAGAGAAAGAAAATAGGTCTAGAAAGAAACATGGCCGATCAAGATAAAGCATAAACATGCAACAAGAAAAGAGAGTAGTATACCTAAGGTTAGGAGTTATGTAACCTGCCTTAAGCAAGCTCCAAGCTCCTAGCAACAAGCAACACCTACGACCACCTCAAGGAGAAGAAGAAGAAGACTCCAAGGAGAAGGATCGGCCACCAAGCACCAAGGGTAGGTGTATCGTGAACCAAGGAAGAGAGGAGGAAACAAGGAACAAAAGGGATCCTAAGCAAGAGAAGGAACAGGCGTATATAGAAGAGGATGGAGGAGAAAACAAGGCAATGTGTCACCCACCTAGGGACACTTGTCTAAGGGCAATGCCACCTCCTTACCTCTCCTTATACACATGTCCAATGATATTGCCACATGCAAGCACTAAGCACCAAGTGTCCACTAGTGGTGATACAAATGTGGTCAAGAGGTGGAAGAGGGTCCTTGGCCGACACACCTCATACCTTCCCTGACACAACTCCCTGGGCGACACACCTAAGGCCGACACAAAGGTCTCCTACCCGACACAGGGTTCAACTAGGCAAGGAAAGGCTCAAACAAGGCATAATAAGGCCTAACAAAGCTCAAGACAACCCAAGCAACAAGCCCAACCCTTCCTCTCAACACTAGAGGAATCAAGGAGGGAGAGGAACATCTCTCAAGATGACAAACTTGCTCTTCAACCCTAAACTTAGGTTATTTTCAAGTAGCACCTCCAACCCTCAACAAAGCACAAACAATCCCTAATCACCACTGGTGGTGATTAGCCAGCAACTAAACACTAGGGTTAGGCAAAGCAAATAGGATAAGCCCAAAATGGAGGTATGGGTCCTTACAATACTAATGTCACTCTCTTTCACTTAGGTTGCATTACATCACACTTTCCTATGTGTACGGACAACACTATGGCATGTCACCTAGTAAAATAGGTCAGAACAAGGTGTATACTATTGTAGTTCCATCAAAACATGTCTGACTCATATGTCTAAGTTTTCTCTTCCCATTGTGTCTATCATCTCAAAGTAATGCAACATACAGATACAGTTACATTGTAATGGATGATTGCACTTTAGGATCTATATGATAAGCACCAATCAAATGTAGTTATCAAATATCTAGGTTCTATATCAAATAGATAACTCACATCTAATCTTCCTGAGGTCACTAGTCTAACCCTAATGATTTCAAGTTCAAGATTTTCTTTTAGTTTTGAGTTACATAATGAGAAAATGCAAATCTTTGTTATTGTTCATGATTTGATCTCACTTGTAGAATCCATGTGTTTTCTAAACCTAAATTGATCATGTGGTATCCAACTTGGAACCATCACCTTAGTGAAAATATCAATTTCAAACCCCACTCACTAGGCCAAGAAGAAGAAAATGAGAGGAATTCAAAAGGAACATAAATAGCACATGCACATGAACATTTTTTGTACACATAATTAATACCACAAAAATTCAAGCAAGAAATAAATCATACCTTGAATTTAGACAACCTAACAATCTCATTCCTCATTGAAACCATAAGCTTGGTTAGGTTCTAATAACGTCAAGATCACATTACATGCAATAGATCCTTCATTATCATTAATCTTAGACCATTTTAGGGTTTAGTTTCATTAGGACATTCTCAAATACTGACATATTCCATTTTATTGATATTTAGATCTATATTATGATGATTATATAACCATTGAATTTCATTTCATGTACTCACTATATGAATAAGTAATCCTAGTTGTTATATGCATTTAAACTTAATGTTTATTCCATATTTTATGGATTGTTAACATGTTAATATGAACTAAGTGTTCATTATGATCTCAAAGTTACATGTGATGTTCCAAGTACTTATATGATATTATACTAAAATTATCATCACTTAATGATCATAGATTCTTTACATTTTATGTGCTTATATTAGCTCTCAGTAGTTCTTTTCATCAAACAATATCACTTCATGCATTAACATCATTATATCATGCATCATATGAGTTTTGTACGTTATCATAGAGTTTTGTGTATTTTTAGAATAATTTATCAATATTTGTTATTTACTTCTCATGAATATATAATATCCATATTACATATTATCCTCAAGATGTAAGCATAAGAAGACAGATTTAAGGGTTCAATATTGCTCTACTACTTTTTCTAAGAAATATCATAGTTTATTTGTATTTTTCTTGTGTCATGTGTATATTCTATGAATTAAATAAGACCCACACATAATTTTAGGTAACTAACATTGATTTACCATATAGACCTACTAGGTGCCACCACAATTCTTATTAAGGTAAGATGATCTCTCATTTTCTTTATTGAACCTATTATGGTTAGGGGTGAGTCGTCTAGATTACCTGATTATGTGGTCGGTCAGCCTTCTCCTCTATCTATATCTTTGGTCCCATGTGCCCCCTCACTGGTACATATATACCTCTAACATTGGTTAAAATGGACTTTTTACGTCGGTTTCCAAGAAACACCCAAGTGGGAAACACTAAAGGTAGAAGCCTACGGTGTCAGTTCCAAAAATGATGACAAAGACTCAGCCCTGATTGCAATAAAAAAAGAACCGACACTGGTAGGATCCATATTCATCAATTATATACAGAAAACTGATGACTATCTTCATAATCGGACAAAAAACTAGACCAGGTTATGGTCGTAGTCATAGGTTATTTAAGTAAACAATGATGACTAACTCCCTTTCCAAATAAAAATTTATCTCATGTTTGGTTCATAGTCATTGGTTCAAAGTAAAATCAACAATATAGCTACAAATTGTCATCAGTAATGATTTCAAAACCAATGTCTATATCCATACATGTACTAAAAAAATTGGCCCGAGTTAGGACATAGTCATATGTTTGCTATAAATAACTGAAGATGTAGACCTATATTCACAATTATTTTAAATAACCGATGACTAAGTGTCATTTTTTAAATATCAGCTTGCATGCCTATTGTTCAGCTAGTCAGTATCATGTAGAACCTACAATTCAGTTCTAAACTGTAGGTTTACAACATCTTGTGATTTCAGCCTAACAACAGGCCACAAACCTAGAATAACAAGATGATCAAGACTATATATACATCATGTGATTCACATACATGTAGAAACACAATTAATTCATTCACATGATTCAGACACATGTAGAAACATGTAGTTTGATTCATTCATCCATTTTCACATTCACACACATGTAGAAACATGTAGTTCCATTCATTCATCCATTTTCACATTCACACACATGTACAAGCACAATTCATTCATTCATCTTCACATTCACACACATGTATATAGATCAAATTTCAATCAAACAATTCAATAAAAGTCATTCACACATGTATATACAAGAACCACATATATACAAAAATAATGACATCAAAGTTTAGAAATGTCATTCTTTCTCATCAGTACCCTAATCATAATAAAATATTGCCTCCCTTTTAAAGGATTTTTCCCATTGTTCTCTTATGTCATCTAATTGTTCTATTGTATGGGGCATATGTACATCTAATAGCTTTTCCCCTATATTGAAGTCACTAGTTTTAAAAACATGCAACAAAAATGACATATATATATATATATAATTAATAAGTTTGATATTTTCATATTATCTAATGAGACTATACTTATGATGATCAAGACTATATATTACATGTTATATGTTTTTAATGTCTTGTCCAGCATATTAGATAATTATGTCCATATGTCGCATCACATAGTATCCACATGACCAGTCGTTATTTTGTACATCATACTAAAAATTTCATCATACAAAATATTAATAAATAAAAATAAGCATAGTTGACATAAATAAAATATGTGTTGGAGTGAGGAAACTACATCCACATTCTTCCAAACCATCGCATTCTTTTTCTTGTCAATGTTTCTTCCAACAATTTTGAAATATTTTGAAGCCCTATATAATAATGTAAGACAATATTGAATTGCATTGGTAAATAGTCATGTAATAATAGATGTTAATTGATATAAATATAAAAAAATTCTCACGTGTATAATGGCCTTTGCAAACTATGCCCCAAATGGTCTAATTTTTTTCCCTTAGGATATAGATAATAAAAAATCAACATCTTGAGGATAATAACTAGTAACTCCTGATTCTTGACTCTAGTGATAAGAAAGTAAAAAATATATAACTCAAAATCCACAATGAAATATAATTTTCTTAAGTCAAAATGATAAGCAAAGTAAACTTACCCAACATTATATGGAGCTATTATCATGCTCGTTTTTGCTTCACCAAAATATTTATAAAGTGATAGAATAGTATAAGGTAACTGATGTAGGGTCTTCATTTACAAGACTGATCAAGGATGGAACTAGAAATCCCACATGAGTCATTGAAAAATATTTACAGGACCTATGTAAGTGGATGGAAAACTTATATTTTATATGCATTAATATATAAGATAATAGATCACCATATATAAAACAAGGTATATAGATATATAAATAATATATCACCATATACATAGTTCTATCATAGATGAATTCAGCCAAGCAAAATGAAACAACTCCAAAATATCTTGTAGAAATATATTATTATCATATGATTGGCCTATAGCATCCTCCTCCAAAGAAACAATAACAGGTGAAGTTTCAGAATGTTCACCTATCTATATTGTTATACCCCTACATTGAGGATGTATTGAGTCGAATAGGTCCTTTGCAAGCCAACTAGGTACTTGAGGAAGAGGTGAAGGTGGATGAGGACTCTCCTGTATATCCCCTCATTTATACCTCCATCATCCTTAGAATTTTAGAATTCCTCTTCTTCAATGTAACAACCTTCATATGATTCTCCTCAAGGACCAAAAGAATGATCTTTACTCCTCTTCATCGACTAAAAATAGTGCTAAAATATTTAAAATCCTCATTCATATGAGGATGAATATTTTCTCCTCCATGTGTGATTGTAAATCTCCTTCTTTGCATTTTTGTCTATTCTAGATGGAGTGGGACAAAGAGGCAAACTGCATCTGCTCACTCTCGCACTAGCCTCAGGCTTCAAAAAGCTTCACACAACCTCTAGGAACAATGTATAACCTTATAGTTGTGGTAGAGAAACTCTACAAAAGCCTCAAAACCCCCATCATATTCTCATCTTCAAAGGGGTTTTCTTACCAAAAAACTACCACAAAACCCCAAAAAAATCAAGAATAAAATTCTCTACTCTTACTTATCCATCTTACTTATTATATTTCTTTGATCTCCCATTTATCTCCTTTCCATTCCTCAATGTTGGAGCTACAAATCCAGTGGACTAGCATGGAGATAGGTAGTGCATTCTCCCTCAAAATTCCACTCTATTTCCTTTATAGTGGGGTCAATTTGATTGTTATGGTTGCATAATTCCAACTTCTCAGTTTCACTTATAGCCCCATGGGCTTGTGGATTGGTTATGAGGATGACCACAAAGTTAAATGATCCACTACATTTCACTACCTAGAAGGTAAGAGACATCATGATAGCCCTCAGTCTTGCAACTAATGGAGTGTGACTCTCATCCTTAATCCATGACCTATCTCTTTCTAAGAACATGATCACTAGATTGATGCTATGAATCCATCTTTTATATACACCATCCAACCAATGTTCAATGGGGATGTGACAAAGAAGATATCAACAATTAAAATAAATAAATCATGTAGTTTGGTGCGCACACATAAATATAAACATAGTTTGTCTCTTTACAAATATCAATAATGTCTTTTAGGAATATCCAAACTTCAAAAAAATGATCATTTCTTACTAATCACTTAATCAACCTTCTACTCAAATCTAGTGCCAAAACTCCACCACATTGTAAGTCAGTTTATTCCTTCCAAAAAGCTCATGCACTTAGGAACATAAACATGATACCAATATCATTTTCTTTCCAAAATTTTCTATACAAATGATCAAACCTCTATCATGTGGTCCACTAAGTCACAAAACTATGTAATATTCCAATTCAATAAGGATTTTCATTACTTCTCATACCTAAAAAACAGGCAGTTACATTCTAGTCTTGAATTACATGAATGGACTTATCCACTCACACATATAAGAACACTTAAATATAATCCATCAAACCACATAGGCCTTAAAATAAGTTTTGTCCTCAAAATTTAGCGATTCTTAAGTATGTCACATCTTGAGAGAAAGGAAGGGCGTCCAAATATATAGTAAAATGGATAATTCATAATAATGTTCATGTTCTGAAAACATACAAATATGAAAAGAAAAAAAATTATCAAAGGTTATAATATTTTAAACAAGTGATTATTCTAAGAAGACAGAAAGATATGCATCAGCAATCCATAATATCAATATAAGACACCTTTCTCAAGATAAGTTTTGTAGAGTAGATTAAATATATGAGAATATCACACACCTAAGACCATGATTACATGAATGTAAATATATACTTGGGATAATAGAGGGATCATAATCAAGAGAATACGGTCTAGTGGGTGACTAATGACTAGTCAACCCTAGGTGATATCCTTGAGTGACATCACATAGTCACAACTACTTTTCACCATATATTAATATCAATACACAACAAGGTCCATATAAGCTTCTCATAAAGGGGCCATTAGTAGACTTAGGTTGATCTTTGCCTATTTTACAACAATACTCAATATTCTATACGGTAACTGATATATGTTTATTATCAAACTAGGTGAATCATTTCGAACATGGATATTAAAAATAAATATAGAGATTTATCCACAATTAGGATTTGAAAATTGAATAATTTGTCCTTGTATTTTCTATGAAAATTATTTATATGTATATACAGTATGGATAAAAGTATTTTTTAAGATAAGACAATTTTTCAAGATTTTTGGTTAGAGAATAAATTATTATCGGTGAATCAGAAAAAAATAGATACATATGATTAAGGACCAACATCACCTTATGTTTTCATGATATTGAACTCATGTGCATGGTGGAACTAGGGTCCAAATATATGGACTACACACCTTCAAATGCAATGGCCTAGGTGTAACATCTCCATAGTGACATATTAACAAAAGAACTATTGGCATAATGATGGTAGTTGTGAGTGTATAAGCAGAAAATGAGGCTTCAAGATAGAAAAAGGATACATTATCTGGATGCAGTGGCTCACCACAAATCTTGCAATAGCCTTGGATATCATCAAGGCAAACTAGAGAGGACACACTCTAATCATAAGTGCAGTGAAGTAGGGAGGATATTTAGGGTATTTTGGGGGCATTGAATTTGTCTAATAGAGTGTGATGGAGGAATGGACACTTCTATGGAGTGAGAGGAATCCCTCATATGGTTAGGGAAGTAAGGGATTAGGGTTCACTATTCTCTCTATTAGAGGAGTGAGAACTAGGAAGGAGACGGGATTTAAAACTTTGCAACATTGTCCTTGTCTCCATTCAAACAAGCTAAGTGGAGGCTAACGGAAATAATATCGAGTAACTCCACTAAACTATGATCCAATGAGGGACAAATAAAAAAAATATGGCCAACCTCCTTTCTGCATCTCCACAACACTAACCAAAGATTGATGATGTCTTGGAGACATTTTATATGTGCTTTGGTTCATGGAAGCCCCAAAAGGGTGGATCTTCGATTCCACAACCCTTTTTCACAAACTTTGATTCCCACATGGACCTACATGATGCAACTATTTGGATCTCATATATGAAGTCTAGGATTGAAACCGGAAAACAAGATAAGAAAATAGAGGGAAATAATAAGTGGTTAAATGTGATTTTTTAAAATAAACATTATTAATGCATACTTGTCTCATGTTGTCTCCAAATTCATGAAACTTGTACTACAAGTGTAGATAATATAATGCTTCTAATATAAAAAGTTTGAGACCCTTTGGAGTAAGTTTTGATATCAAATGATTGTTGTTTACAAAGATGGAAAATAGTTTTAGGGTTTCATGCAGTTGAGTGCACATATGTCATTATAGATCCTACGTTCTTGATTAATGAGTCATATGTAGTCATATATCACTGAAAATTTGAACTGAGATGTGGACAATAAATATCAAAATGAAAGGGTAGAAAAGTAATTTTGGCATAGAGCTAGTAAAACTCACTTCATCATATCCTCCATTTTAACACCCCATTTGTTATCACCTAATCAACAGTATTGATGAAAAATGCTTTGGCTAATGACTAAACCCCTCCCATTTAGTCCACATTTTTCATATTGTTTTACCCATTTAATCTAGATATTGCATCCGTTTACACTTTTTGAGGGTTTAACGAACAAAAACTCCATTCCCTAGATTTCACTAAAAATTTCCCTTTGAGCAAGCTTCTTATAAGCCTTTCTTAATTAATCCTAAATATAATATTTAATTTAAATTGCAAAGGAAATTCATTGCCCCTCATTTTGATTTTTTTTGTAAGAATAATCCCTTTCCAATTCATATCATTTTGACCTAGAAAGATCAAATAAGGGAAGACTCTTCCCCCAAGTTGTATTGATCATTTTCCATTATTTAACATGTTTTATTCATCATATATTTCAATATCGCAATTAAAGAAATTTCAATCAGAGATATTTATTGATTAATCTAGAAAATCCATAATCTAAGACTCCAAAATGATTTTTTTACTACCCTTGGTAAGATGAAAAAATTCAACCTTTGTTCTGGGTTCCATGTAGAAAAGCATGGGTTACTCCATTGGAAATCCTAGAAGAATAAAGCATTATACCATACTTATTATCCAAGGCACAAATTCATTATTTGTTTCATGTTTTTTTCCTTGACCTATGGTATTTAATCTTAAAACTTCTTTCGGATATTATGAACCTCCTAACCTAATCCAAAAATATAATTATCCCCATATCCATCTTATCAATCCCTCCTTTTGTAATCTCCAGAAGCTTGAGAGAAAAATACTCCCCCTTGTGTAGAACTTTACCACCTATTGCCTATAATTTCCTACTTCTTGCAGAATGACTCTTGTACATGGTAAGGTTGTAAGAATGGTATAATATGGCAAGTTATACTTTATTTACTTTATCAAAACTTCTTTAAGTATTAGATTAACTATCCACCTTTTCAAAAGTACTTATCTTTAAATAGCTTTCATGGTTGATATAATTAGTAATTGTGTTGCTAACATAGTCGTCATATGTTCCAATATGATGAACTATATTCTTTATAATATATATATACTTTTTTGTCTTTCAGATGATCAGATACCCAAAAAATAGATTTTTGTCATGTCAAATCCTTCCTTAATCATCCCTCTCACCAATTTCCTACTTCTCAATCCAATTTTCTAGGTTGTATTTCTACTGTGGGAGAACTTGAGGTGGTTGAGGTCCCATAATCAAAATTAGAATTATGGGGATGATGAAGACAGTGACAATAATCTTGAGCCCCCAAATACTCACACACATTAGAAAAAATTCTCTGTGTTTTCCTATTTTTTATATAACCTGACTGAAACTAATGTTCCACACACTCTTGTTTTTTTTTAAACAAAATAATGATCTTTTGGGTGACAAGGAGGTGCCTAACATATTCTCTGATCATAATAGGATCAACCATAGCAGTGTCTTGGGCATTGTTTTCATACTTTATCTGGCCTTAGGTGGAGTCAATATATGATATTTTATGTGTGTCTCTATTGATTTGAACATACATCTTTGATTTTCCATTTTTTGCATTAAACATTGTGGGAACTCACTTATATATATATTTTTGTTTTTGTTGGATTGATACAAAAAAATCAAGAGTACATTTTTGTAAAACAATTTCATGAGTAAAACAATATAAATATTTAATCAGGGATCATAGACAGTCTAAGTTATTTCTTTCAACATGTTAAGTTCACTTTTCAGTTTGGGTTTTTTAGGCTTTTCGTTTATATTACCTTTTCAGTTTCCTTATTTCTTCCTTTTAGGTTTCTATTACACCTCCATTTTAGGATTTCTTTCACAGTTCCCTTCTACAGTTTCTCTTACTCTTCCCCTTTAATGTTTCTACTTTTCTCTTTCATTTCCCTTTTTTGCTTTGCTTTTTAATTTGTTTTTTCAAAAAAGAAAAATTAAAAAAAGTGTGATGATTTCTTTCTCTATACATTCATGATTAGTTTCTTAGTCATTATTTGGTTTTGTTAAGGTGTGAATACACTAGAATGTTTAGTTGGGGTTTCCATTTTGTCTTTACTTCACACATATATCGACCATGGGATTGGAATTTAACATCTAAAAGTTTGCACAGTTGCAATTTAGACTCCTAGAAACCATGCATCTAAGCAATAAATGTTGGTATTTATTCCCTAAAAGCCAATCATATATTGATTGTAATTGGGCTTCATATACTTGTTTTGTTAATAATAATAAAGGTAAATCCGTCTATGATGTTTGTTTCAAGTCATGAGACGATAACACGGAGATAGTAGATGTCTAAAGAATGAAGTTACTAGATGACATATGTTTTTAGGTTGCGGACCTAAATAATGAGATCATATACATTATAAAAGTATATACATTGTTTTTATGCCCCTATTCAGATATTATTGTGAAAGAAAAATAGATGACAGTAATACATAATAAAAGAATGTGTGTTGACTGATGGAAGTCTCATTAGTCATGATATGGGATATCAAGTCAAACACATAGGTACTTGTTATAGAACAGTGTACCAGACGACTACACCTTGAGAGTAATACATGGAACCATTGAGTGGTATTCAAAATCATCTCTCAAAGTTATAGTGGTGATTGTGGTTCTTAGACATGAAGTTACTACACTCATCACATGTCGTTTGATGAACTTTGACACCATACAATGTGAACTTGAATAAGGATTTTTATAAAGGTGGTGATTGGGTACATTGTGACACATGGATATTGAGTGTGAGTGATGTAGATGGGATATGTACCTCCTACCAGAGATGATATCCAAGCCACTTGATAAGTGAGACTGAGAAATGCATGGTCATGCTCATTTGAGTCAATGTGTGATATTGAGATCATGTGTACATCAGCATTCTATTCTGGTTCAAGAGACATGGATTGAATATTAAGAGTATGACTATTCCATGTGTCACCTTCAATCTAGATTATTAGAGACAAAGGAACTATAAGTTCATTGTAGCACTGATCATAAATTATAGGTTGAAGTTGTTCTCCAGCTTTCCAGTTATGTGGGTAGCAACGTTGTGTTGTTAGATATTGTTCATTTTTTGTTATGTCACAATCTAGTTATGGACATTCACTATCAATGTAATTTGGGACCTATAAGATCACACACATAGGATGCACCTAGAATACGAGTTTATTTTGAATATGGTTTGACTTGATTACTAAAGTATTTCAATAATCAACTTAAACAACATTAGCTAATGGTTGGCTAAATGGAGCATCCAGTCGACCAACTAGACGATAAGTTAGAGTGGGCCAATGATTTACGATGATGTCAAGTTATGCCTTGATCATTGTATTGAAAGCCAATATGTTTACAAATAGGAAAACATGCCAATCAATCAGCTGAAAAGTCCAGTTGACTGACTGGACAATCAATATGAATAGATCAAGGATTGATGATGATGTCAGGTTGTGTATTGATCATCACATTGAATTCCAATATGTTCACAAATAGGAAAAGATTCCAATCGACTGAATGGATGTTCTATTCAATGACTGGGGTGCTAATCAACCGACTTGGGACCCAGTCGATCGAATTGTTATTAGTAGCAGCTAAAAATTCATGAAATCCATCTCCTCTTGTCCCTAGGTTTGTTTAAACCCTGACCCATCCACTCCCATATAAAGTGAGGGGGGCCATTCTCCCCAGACAAGTCTCATGATCTCAACATTGTGGTAACCTGAGGGACATAAGAATATTTTTTTTGGATCGGGTAAAATATTATTATAAACAAAGTATAGCGAACCTATACCGTGCTATACAAGGTAACTACAAAACCCACGGGGTACTAGCTACAAAAGCCCCAGCGTCTTTTCACATTGAGGTCTAAACCTTTATCAAGCATAGGTTTAGCCTTTCAAATAAAACGTAGCCTCTCCGTCAGCACATCAAAACCTTGGAATTTATCCATCACCCTCCCGCCATGTAACCTGGCATTTCTTTGCTGCCAAACTAGGTACACCAGCGCCGAGAAGCCTATACTCACAAAGTGCCCCAAAAGATGTTCCCTATCCATCTTGGTGCGCAGCCAATCCAGGATATCCTCGAGAGAAGAGGGGGGAGACCCACCCCACCCACATTTGAGAATCAAGTGTACCCACAAATATTTAGAATAATCACAGTCAAAAAAGAGATGCCCATGGGTATCATTTAGCTGCTTCCACAAGATGCAAATTGGCTCAACCTGCAGCCCCCACCCAATCATCCTATCTGCAGTAGGAAGCCGACCCAAAATACATCTATAGAGGGTGCAACTCCACTTGGGAGTCTGCATTTTATTCCAAACAACCATGAACCACGGAACTGGAGGCCCAACCATCCTTAGAATCTGAGTCGGAGCACCACGACACCAAAGATTTTGATTCAAATGGTTATACTCATGCTTAACTAACGACCACATACTGATCATTCTACGCCAGACCAGGGAAACCCCCATCACCGGCTGCACGTTGAGATTTACACCATATCTCACTCTCAACCAAGTCACCCAAGGGGAATCCAGCCTCGTAAGGAATTTTTCAATCTGGTAACCAGTAGCTCTGTCCGCCAAGTGCTGAGGATCCAACAGCCTGAGGCCCCCTAGTTCCTTCAGCCTCGCAACCGTGTCCCAAGCAACACCATGCCCTCTTCCGCTCCAGAGAAAACCACTCATAATGCTCCTAGCCTTGTTGATGGTGAATCTGGGCAGCTCTGCCAGCCTGGACCAGAAATTAATCTTAGCCTCAAGCACAGACTTGATTAACACCAAACGGCCTGCCATAGAGATGTTATTACCGGCCCATCTGTCCACCGTGCACCTCAAGTCATCAATTACCGAGATATAATGAGTACCATTCCTTCTTCCACCCGAAAGTGGTATGCCTAGGTATTTCGTGGGGAAAACCCCCCGAGCGACATAAGAATATTACCCATAAAAGATATATATATATATAAAGGGGAGAAAGTTGATGCTAGAACATTGAGAACACGAGGGAGAACTCCTTCCCGTTAGTTCTAGTAGAATGAAAAGAGTCTATGGTGGTTCATGTGGACTACATAGATTTATGTAGGTGTTTCCATCATGCTAGGAGAATGTTGTTGATTGTCGTCTATGGTTCTACACCAGGATGCCTCTTTTGATGGCCATTCATGCACTGCTTGTAGAAGAAGCATAACTCTATGAGGATTTTTGTTAGACTTGATCGAAGACTAGGTATGTAACATACCGGATCTTAAACCCTACCTTAGAACTTTGATCTCTTTGACTTATCCAAGCATGGTTGAGGTTAGAGTGATCCTAATAATCTAATGTATGAAAAATGTAATCCAATATGTCATATAACTCATTTGGTGAAAATAAGATGATAAAGAACTTAATTGAAAGAGTAATATAGTAAATGGTCCATTAGTGGGATAAGTAATATAACCCATGTAATAAAGCCTCAAAATAAATAATAGACTTCAAATTCTAAATCTACACATTAAAATAAGTCTACATGTCAATTTCATTTAATTTGGATAACCTTGAAATAATATGGTAAGTTAAGAGAGAGAAATTGCCTAAAAAGTGTAATTAATAAACAAATATAATTCATGACTCTAAAAGAGGAAAATAATCTTATATTAGGAATCTACATGCTTAATTTAATGTATGTGCAAATTTTGGTTTAATTTAGATAATTCTAATGCCATTAATGAAGGAGGAAAGAGAAAATAGTACTTTCACACATTAAAAGTTTCCAAAAGGTAAAACTAATTTCATAATTGGAATCTACATGCTTTAATTAGTCTCTGTGTAAAATTTTATCCAATTTGGGGTCTATTTGTGCCCTCAAACGAAGAATGAGAAAAATGAAACTAAATATCAATTTCACTTTATTAAATATCCCGAATTGTGTGTCACGCATCGAAGTTTCCTTATTTCTTAGTTTTCCTGATTTAGTGAGGATTTCTAGCCCTTGGATTTCGATCGGACGGTGTGTGGGTCGTCTCCTAACTTGTGTAGGAGACACGGTCGGAATACAGATTCACGGTCTGGTATTTTGCAAAAATCTCATCCGATTCTCAGTCTTTACTAACAGTTTTTCTTCCTATGATTTTGTCAGAAAGTTTCACACCCAAAGGTCCCTCACACATGTTCTTTTTCTTTGGATCCAAGAAACGCCCAAACCTTAAGCCCCAAGTTCTCACTGCCAAAGTTGTTTTGCCCATGGACTCAACCATATATATAGGGGAGTAGATTCCTGGTTCCGCCGCTTCATACCCAACTTGCATGTGCCCTCAATTTTTCTTCTTGCTCTTGCCTCTGGGTGGCTGATCAAGTTTTAGCCTATGGGTTTGAGGCTCTCCTCTCCTTCTTTCGGTGGCACCCACATCCGAATTGATGGTCCAGTAAGTTCGAGGCATCTTGATCTTTGTTTCTATTGCTTCAAATCATTGAATCGTTGTGACCTGTGATTTCACCCAATTCCTCACAAACTACAGTTCGCATAGGTGACAACCATGGCATGGCCTGGAGAGGAAGAATCATCAGCATGTTTTGACTGTTCTACCCCTCGTTCTTCTTTCTTTATTTGTTTTATCGACCAGGGGCATTTTGGTCATTTCACATTCTTGTCTCTTGCTTTGACGCGAGTCAAGCGAGCCATTGACCCGCTGACTTGGCCAACGTTGATTGGGTCAACTCATGCGGTCCCGACCTGCTTTTCGTGGATTTTCCTCACCTTTATGGCATTATCTAATTATCTGATTGGTTGAGATTTGAAAATTCATAACTATTTATCTGTTGGGCCAAAAATTTCTAATAAGTTTTCGTTGGATTCAGAAACATGCAAGCTTTCTTATGGTATTGGTTTTGTCGCCTGAATTTTATGTTTTAAAGAGGTGATTTTAATGGATCTAATTAATAAGATATTAACTTGTATAATTCATAACTAAATATATAAAAGTCAGAAAAATATAATAAAATATGTTTTAAACTCAAAAAAATATAATATAAAATATATGACATGGTTTTGGAAACCTAATTCAGACATTTATAAAAAGTCTATTTTTAGGGTTTGTATAATTAATGGAAACCTAACCCTAATTTCACATATATTCTAATAGGTTCTTTGGAAGCCTAGGCTTGGACCTAGAAGTTCCTTTTGATCATTTGAATATGATGTTGAGGTATGTTTGCATCCCTGATTATTCTTCTTGAGCAATTATCCTATTTTTATCTTACTTTTGGTCCTATGGACATTAGCCTACACATTGTCTTGTTCTTTTGAAATCGTGCTTCATGTGAAGTATCTTATTTTGTTATTGATCTTGTGATCATATATATTCTCTTGACTCTATTTCTTATGCCTTGGTGCAAGTTGGACTTTTGATGATATATACCCACTGTGATGTGGATTTTACTTGGTGATATATGCCCACTTTGAGTGGATGTTTATATGTAGGTGTTGTCCATTGTGTGATGGCAACATTGTACAATTCTGACTATACTTTTCTACTTACCTCTACATTCAACATGCTATATGATTCAGTAGCACTAGAGTAGTGTAATTACATTGGTTTTGGGGAAGTAATCCCCTATTGTTTATTAAGGAGGGTGGTAGTATACCACTTCTCTATACATGAGTGTGACAGTAATCCATACTCAATTTTATATAATTGGGAGATTGGCAGTATTCCTTTCTCTATTAGGTTCAAGTTTGTGCTTGGCCGCCAATTGTGTTTATATTGTTCTAGGGCTACGTTTATCTCACATGCATGTAGGATATTGATTGTGGGGTGTGTGCCCTACTTGTGCTTTGTTTCCCACCATGGTAGTGGATTTATTTATGACACAATCCTTTTATATGTTATTTTATGGCAAGTATCCCTTTTGTCATGTTACTTTTCTCTTGATACTTGTTTGGGTGGTAGTTATCTCTTGCATGGGAAGCCTTTTATTTTGATGTCCCTATTTCCCTATATTGCTCAATTTTCTTTTTAGTATGCACATACCAACCTTTGTTGATGTCTCCTATTGTCTCTCTTCTTTTGGGGTATGCTTCCAACCCTAGGTGGCGAACATGGATGGCTTGACATGTGGATCCAGACTTAAAATGTAAAGTTAAGCTTGGAGGCAATCTTGAGGTGGTTTAGATTTCCTCTACATGGACCCTTATGATGTAAGTTTGTAATCCTTTGTTTTATAATTTAATATAGTCATGTTTTTATTCCACTGCTATACTTTAGTCGTTTGGTTACCATTATATAAAGATTTGAAAACTTTTCACCCAGTCTGTCATACCTTCTGAGTTTTTTTGGACTGGATGTTTTGTTATTCAAATTTTTAGTAGAGAAGTGGTTTCACTTCCTTACAGCATGGTATTAGAGCCCATGGTAGTCGGAATCGACTATTTCAATTTTGTCTCCCTATAGAAACCTTGATTTTTCTAGATAGCTCTAACTGAGATGTTGACCCTAGATTTGATATATGATGATCTTCTTATTCGAAAAAGTTTTGTTTGAGGATGAGATTAGGTTATGAGGAAGTATTCATATGGAAATTTTGTGACTTGGTTCTCGTATTGATTTTTAGCGCGCATGGTGGTTTTACATCACAAAAGTTTTTCATCGACAAAAAATTATTTTCATTATATCACTATATGTATAAAATTTTATGGATTTTATCAAAGTTTTCTTGAAATATGTCACAATGAAGATAAACTATAGTTTTCTTAGAATTTAACCCTAGTTTTGTGACTAGGATTGTTATAATGGTGTAGTTGACCTACCCTGTGACTTTTGGATGTTCATATAGGGTTGATAGGTTAGAGACACAAGGACCTAAAACTCAACCCTAGATGGTGACTAAATAGTTGGATACATGAGGAAAATAAAAACTTTCACAATTAAGAGATGTGGTTAGCTCTAAAAAGTTGTTTAGATTGACTAGTTAGGTTGAACCCTTTAAGGGGTGGAATGTAGTTGGTTGTTGATGATTGGATGTTTTGATTTCGAGGATAAAATCCTTTTTAAGGGGTGGAGTGTTGTAACATATCGGATCTCAAACCCTACCCTAGAACTTTGATCTCTTGGACTTAGCCACGCATGGTTGAGGTTAGAGTGATCCTAATAATCTAATGCATGAAAAATGCAATCTAATATATCATATAACTCATTTGGTGAAAATAACATGATAAAGAACTTAATTGAAAGAGTAATATAGTTAATGGGCCATTAGTGGGCCAAGTAATATAACCCATGTAATAAAGCCTAAAAAAGAATAGACTTCAAAATCTAATTCTACACATTAAAATAAGTCTGCATGCCAATTTTCATTTAATTTGGACAACCTTGAAATAATATGGTAAGTTAAGAGAGAGAAATTACCTAAAAAGTGTAATTAATAAATAAATATAATTCATGACTCCAAAAGAGGAAAATAATCTTATATTCGGAATCTACATGCTTAATTTAACTTATTTGCAAATTTTGGTTTGATTTGGATAATCCTAATGCCATTAATGAAGGAGGGAAGAGAAAATAGTAATTGAATTATTTGACACATTAAATGTTTTTAAAAGGTAAAACTAATTTCATAATTGGATCTACATGCTTTAATTAGCCTCTGTGTAAAATTTTATCCAATTTGGGGTCTATTTGTGCCCTCAAAAGATGAAAGAGAAAATGAAATTAAATATCAATTTCACTTTATTAAATATCCCGAATTGTGTGTCACGCATCGAAGTTTCCTTATTTCTCAGTTTTTTTGATTTAGCGAGGATTTCTAGCCCTTTGATTTCAATTGGACGGTGTGTGGTTTGTCTCCTACCTTGTGTAGGAGATACGGTTGGAATACAGATTCACGGCCTGGTATTTCACAAACATTTCAGCCGATTCTCAGTCTTTACTCAGGGTTTTCTTGCTATGATTTTGTTAGAACGTTTCACACCCAACGATCCCTCACACATGTTATTTTTCTTTGGATCCAAGAAAAGCCCAAACCTTGGGCCCCAAGATCTCACAGCCAAAGTTTTTTTGGCCATGGACTCAACCATATATATAGGGGAGTAGATTCCTGGTTCCTCCGCTTCATACCCAACTTGCCTCTGCCCTCAATTCATCTGCTTGCTCTTGCCACTTGGTGGCTGATTGAGTTTTTACCTATGGGTTTGTCGCTCTCCTCCCCTTCTCCCGACAGCGCCCACATCCGAAATGATGGTTCCAATAAGTTTGAGGCATCTTGATCTTCGTTTCTATTGCTTCAAATCATCGAATCGTTGTGACCTGTGATTCACCCAATTCCTCACAAACTACAGTTCACAGAGGTGATGACCATGGCATGGCCTGGAGAGGAAGAATCATCCACATGTTTTGACTGTTCTACCCTCGTTCTTCTTTCTTTGTTTGTTTTATCGCCTAGGGGCATTTTGGTCATTTCATGTTCTTGTCTCTTGCTTTGGCGCGAGTCAAGTGAGCCATTGACCCACTGACTTGGCCAACATTCATTGGTCAAGTCATGCGGGCACGAAATATTTTTCGTGGATTTTTCTCGCCTTTGTGGCATTATCTAATTATCTGATTGGTTGATATTTGAACATTCATAACTATTTATCTCTTGGGCCATAAATTTCAAATAAATATTCATTGGATTCAGAAACATGCAAGTTTTCTTATGGTATTGGTTTTGTCGCATGAATTTTGTGTTTAAAATAGGTGATTTTAATGGATCTAATTAATAAGATATTAACTTGTATAATTCATAACTAAATATATAAAAGTCAGAAAAATATAATAAAATATGTTTTGAACTAAGAAAATTATAATATAAAATATATGGCATGCTTTTGGAAACCTAATTCAGACATTAATAAAAAAGGCTATTTTAGGGTTTGTATAATTAATGGAAACCTAACCCTAATTTCACATATATTCTAATAGGTGCTTTGGAAGCCTAGGCTTGGACCTAGAAGTGACTTTGGATCGTTTGAATCTGATGTTGAGGTATGTTTACATCCCTAGTTATTCTTCTAGAGCAATTATCCCATTTTTGTCTTACTTTTGGTCCTATGGACATTAGCCTACACATTGTCTTGTTCTTTTGAAATCATACTTCATGTGAAGTATCTTATTTTGTTATTGATCTTGTGATCATATATATTCTCTTCACTCTATTTCTTATGCCTTGGTGCAAGTTGGACTTTTGATGATATATACCCACTGTGATGTGGATTTTACTTGGTGATATATGCCCATTTTGAGTGGATTTTTATATGTAGGTGTTGTCCATTGTGTGATGGCAACATTGTACAATTCTGACTATACTTTTCTACTTGCCTCTACATTAACCATGCTATGTGATTCAGTAGCACTAGAGTAGTGTAATTACATTGGTTTTGGGGCAATAATCCCCTATTGTTTATTAAGGAGGGAGGCAGTATACCACTTCTCTATACCTGAGTGTAGTAGTAATCCATACTCAATTTTATATAATTGGGAGATTGGCAGTATTCCTTTCTTTATCAGGTTCAAGTTTGTACTTGGCTGCCAATTGTGTTTATACTGTTCTAGGGATATGTTTATCTCACATGCATGCAGGATATTGATTGTGGGGTGTGTGCCCTACTTGTGCTTTGTTTCCCACCATGGTAGTGGATTTATTTATGGCACAATCCTTTTATATGTTATTTTATGGCAAGTATCCCTTTTGTCATGTTACTTTTCTCTTGATACCTGTTTGGGTGGTACGTATCTGTAACATCCCTAATTTTTAGGAATAAAATAAAATATTTTATGTAGTTTTCTTTAAATAATACTTTGTTAAGAGACTTAATGCAATTTGTCCAAATTAGTTTTATTTCTAGGATTTTAATGCAAAGACAAATAAGAAAGGGCTCCAAATAAGTTTCTTTTATATTAAGATGTTGCAAATAGGTGTAATAATGATAATATATTTTCCCCTTTTCTTTTATTAAATAAATCTAAAAGTAATGGGAGGGAAAGAAAAAGAGAAAGAGAAAGATAAAGAAGCAAGAAATTCGAAATTCAAATCACTTGGGAAATAAGTATGCTTTTCCTTTTTATAGATTTCAAGATAAATCCTTTAATGTTCATTTTTCTCTCTCCTCCAAATAAAGTACACAAGAATGAAATAAAGAGGTGTGGAATGATTTTAAAAGAGACAAATATTGTTTATTTCATAAATAGGAGCAAGAACTCACAAAGGAAACCTTTATATTAGTTATTTAATTATTTTGTAAACTTAAATTAATATAAGAAATGAAAATAGAAAATGTGGAACAAACATTGAGGAAACTTAAATCTAATTGTCTAGGAATATTATAGACCCTTTAATTAGTCAATGGTCCGAATTTGGACTCATTTGGAGTTTGTTTGACCCTCCAATTAAAACAAGAAAGATGTATATATAAGATTTAATAGGTTTTACATTTAATGTCTCTTTTTTCCTAAAGTCCCGGGATTTAAATCCCTGTCACGCGTTACCCTTAATTTTGCATGACTTTCAGGCCTCTCGATCTTGATCTGATGGTAGCTGGTTCGTCCCCTACCTCTCGCCATTTGGGCAAGTCAGACGCCTACAACCGTTTTATTCAATGATCGGTTTCTCCCTCTTCAGTTATCAGATTTGCAAAATTATTGTGGCTCTAGCTTCGTCTCTCTCCTACGCATCCACCGATCCCTTGAAATCTCCCTCTCGTGGAGTATATAGGAAATGCCCATTAGGGCTTGTGCTGTCCTCTCCGCCGAAAAACGCAGCCGCCACCCTAGCCTCCTCCACTGCTCAATCAGGCGCTCTAAAGCACCTTCGGCCTCCTCCTTTCCCTCCTCCACCTTCAATTTCATCTCCAAAGCCCCGATTTTCCCCGACCTACTCGAGGTGCCTCCTATGATGACCTCAGTTTCTCCTAGCCATCCTCGGCGCCCCAGGTGCAATTGAGACACAGGTAACACTCCATGGCATCCCAGGTTCCTTTTTACTTTGTCTGTTTTCCCTATGTTTTCCCCAGTTGTTGTACCCTATAGACCCCCGCAAGGTCCTCGTCGGTGCTTTGACGCCATGGAGCCTCAGGGACTCTCTGGCCAAGATGACACCGCCTGGGATATCGCATGAATCCGACCGACCTTTCTCGATCATTGGTTGGTATTTTTCCGCCCTATGCATCCACGATTAGCTTTTCACCATCTTCCCCTATTTCTCACTGGTTTCTGGTATCCCTTGCTACGCCAGGACACATCCGCCTTTTGTCTGCCTCCCTGTCTTCAATGGACTCCCGTAAGGTCTCTTTTGACTCTGTGATACCATTTCTTCGCCGACCTGTGTGGTTTTGTCAGTCATGTGCGGGTGATGTTGTCCCGACAGTGTCTAAGCCACCCCGGCACCTCTGAGCATGGCAGAGCTGTCTCAATGGCTCGTTGGCCTCAACGTCGTGCAAGCAGATTGTGGGGGGCCTCAGGTTCCCATGATTGGCCTCCAGTGGCCGATCTGGATGGAAGTAGGAGCTTCGAGGTATGCCCATCGGGGCCATGGCGGGGTGGAAGATGCTTGGTCATTGAATGACCAAAGTACCCTCCAGTGCAAGGTTAATTCGTTGTGATTCTCACAGGGGTAATTTTGGTTTTTCACATCATTTCTATCCTTCGACCGCTAATCCACCTGGGCGAGACCGCGCCTATGTGGCGGGCTCTCATTGGCCCATGTGGCATATTTCTAATTTCTGATTGGTCTATTTTCATTAATTCATAGTAAATCGCTCGATGCTCAGAAAAATGAGCAAAAATATGTTTTGGAAATGGTTTTTCACGAGGAATCTGAATATGTGGTTTTTAGAGTCTGATTCTAAATAGACATCACTTGATTTTGTAGAAATGAATCTAGGGTTTAATATTTTGAATAAAATATATTTTGATGTGACATATGTATGGAACAAGACAATTACGGTTCTTTAGACCCACAGAGTGGTTAGGACTCACTCAACCTAGGAAGAGAGAGAATTCACTCTCCAAGTGGAAAAGTAAGTGGTCCATGCAATTGAACATAGTTAATTTGTTTGATTTAAAGTATGCATGTATGAATTTGCAATGAATGCCATGTTTATGTTATTTAGTATTTCTAATTATTAAAGTCAGTAAGATTAATATAGTTTGAGTTGCTTATGAGGTATGCTATCACCTTCATGAACTTTAGTGATAATCGTTACCAATAAAGTTTAAAGTAAAGATAAGAGCATTAAGAGAAAGAGAATGATAAAATGAAGCTTATATAAGTACCTCATAAGAGAAGAGGCACTTCGGTGCAACCTAAGAGGCACTTCGGTGCATAAGAGAAGAGGCACATTTGTGCAACCCGAGGTTACTTATATAGGTTTAGATAAAAGAAATTGATCTAAAAGAAAATGCATGTCTTTTCAATGTTCAACGTTAATGTTAATGCTTATTTTCAGTTTTCAAGTTTTCTTATATTATAACATGTTCAATCCACTTACCATTTGTTTGATGCATGGTTGGGGTGTGATGCCCACGGGTTGGAATCTAGCTAAGAAGAGAAGTCCATCTAAGGAGGAAACCCTAGCTCAGAGACCTACATGGAGAAGAGCTTTGGTGGGGTGCCAACCATACCCAGTTTATAGATCTTTTTCCTTGTACCATATGTATGCATATGTAAACTTTGTTAAGGTTTGAGAATGAGAAATTGTTATCTTGATCCTGTGATGGTTTATTCAAACTCTACTTTTTGCAATGAATATCATGGTTGTTATAATCCCTCCCCGAAATGCCAAGTACCCCACATTATGGATAATGTTGGGGATTAGGTCGTGCTTCCGCTGGTTATGTATGTAACCCTAGGGAGGGGTGTTACAATAATGGTATCAGAGCCAAAATATGGTTGGCCACCAGGCTTTTCTCGTGACCTCATGTAGTTTGTGTCTTTTTCAAAGTGATGGCTCCTAAGAAGAAAGGTGACAGCGGAAATGTAGCCATGGATGGAGTGAAGGTGTAAAATTAGGATTTAGTAATAGATTCCCAAGAAAATATGTCACGCCCTAGAATGACTAGAAGAGGAATAGAAGTGATAAGGATAGATGTTTATCTAGTGTCTACCTAAACCTAGCTAATGATATAACCTCTCCACTCTCATTGGTTATGGCCACCCAACTGAGACTTAAAGAGGAATGTCATGAGCATAAGACCTATCATGCTTTTCTCCTTTCTTACTGGTGCATGTGGTATGGGACATGTGCATCAGTAGGCGAGTGAGAGGTAGCATAGTAAGATCCCACATCTCTGGGTATGTGCCTGATCACCACATATCTAGGAATGTAGGAGTTACCTAAATGACCTAAGATTAGATAGGCATCTGCACCTAGTGATGGGTAGTCATGACAAGGTTGAGTCAAATGCCTCAAATATGATTATGGGTTGGTTTAATAAAGCCTAAGTATCGGTTGAGAGGAAGACCAAAGTAAAAGTTAATCCATGTCACATGAATGTCATACATATATATATATACTTTTACAATGCAAAATATTGAGCATAATTGAACCTTGAAATGTAAATTGTCAATGAATGAAAAGGTTAGGTAAACCTTAAGGTGGGTAGTACCCTAGAAAATTTCGAGGGCGAATTTTTATTAATGTGGGTAGTAATGTAACATCCCTAATTTTTAGGAATAAAATAAAATATTTTATGTAGTTTTCTTTAAATAATATTTTGTTAAGATCCTTAATGCAATTTGTCCAAATTAGTTTTATTTCTAGGATTTTAATGCAAAGAGAAATAAGAAAGGGCTCCAAATAAGTTTCTTTTATATTAAGGTGTTGCAAATAGGTGTAATAATGATAATATGTCTTCCCCTTTTCTTTTATTAAATAAATCTAAAAGTAATGGGAGAGAAAGAGAAAGAGAAAGAGAACGAGAAAGAGAAAGATAAAGAAGCAAGAAATTCGAAATTCAAATCACTTGGGAAATAAGTATGCTTTTCCTTTTTATAGATTTCAAGATAAATCCTTTAATGTTCATTTTTCTCTCTCCTCCAAATAAAGTACACAAGAATGAAATAAAGAGGTGTGGAATGATTTTGAAAGAGACAAATATTGTTTATCTCATAAATTGGAGCAAGAACTCACAAAGGAAACCTTTATATTAGTTATTTAATTAGTTTGTAAACTTAAATTAATATAAGAAATGAAAATAGAAAATGTGGAACAAACGTTGAGAAAACTTAAATCTAATTGTCTAGGAATATTCTAGACCCTTTAGTTAGTCAATGGTCCAAATTTGGACTCATTTGTAGTTTGTTTGACCCTCCAATTAAAACAAGAATATTTATATATAAGATTTAATAGGTTTTACATTTAATGTCTCGTTTTTAAATCTCGGGATTTAAATCCCTGTCACGCATTACCCTTAATTGCGCATGACTTTCTGGCCTCTCGATCTTGATCCGACGGTAGCTGGTTCGTCCCCTACCTCTCGCCATTTGGGAAAGTCAGACGCCTACAGCCGTTTTATTCAACGATCGGTTTCTCCCTCTTCAGTTATCAGATTTGCGAAATTACTATGGCTCTAGCTTTGTCTCTCTCCTGTGCATCCACCGATCCCTTGAAATCTACCTCTCGTGGAGTATATAGGAAACGCCCATTTGGGATTGTGTTGTCCTCTCCACCGAAAAATGTAGATGCCACCCTAGCCTCATCCACTGCTCAATCAGGTGCTCTAAAGCACCTTCGGCCTCCTCCTTTCCCTCCTCCACCTTCAATTTCATCTCCAAAGCCCCGAGTTTCCCCAACCTACTCGAGGTGCCTCCTCCGACGACCTCGATTTCTCCTAGCCATCCTCGGTGCCCCGGGTGCAATTGAGACACAGGTAACAATCCATGGTGTCCCAGGTTCCTTTTTACTTTGTCCGTTTTCCCTATGTTTTCCCCAGTTGCTGTACCCTATAGACCCCCGCAAGGTCCTCGCCGGCGCTTTGACGCCATGGTGCCTCAGGGGCTCTCTGGCCAAGATGACACTGCCTGGGATCTCGCATGAATCTGACCGACCTTTCTCGATCATTGGTTGGTATTTTTCCGCCCTATGCATCCACGATTAGCTTTTCACCATCTTCCCCTGTTTCTCACTGGTTTCGGGTGTCCATCGCTACGCCAGGACACATCCGCCTTCTGTCTGCCTCCCTGTCTTCAATGGACTCCCGCAAGGTCTCTTTTGACTCTGTGATTCCATTTTGTCACTGACCTGTGTGGTTTCGTTAGTCATGTGCGGGTGATGTTGTCCCGACAGTGTCTAAGCCACCCTGGCACCTCTGAGCATGGAAGAGTTGTCTCAATGGCTCGTTGGCCTCAACGTCATGCAAGCAGATCATGGGGGGCCTCAGGTTCCCATGCTTGGCCTCCAGTGGCTGATCTGGCCGGAAGCAGGAGCTTCGAGATATGCCCATCGGGGCCATGGCGGGGTGGAAGATGCTTGGTCATTGAATGACCAAAGTACCCTCCCGCGCAAGGTTAATTCGTTGTGATTCTCACAGAGGTAATTTTGGTTTTTCACATCATTTCTATCCTTCGACCACTAATCCACCTGGGCGAGACCGCGCCTATGTGGCGGGCTTTCATTGGCCCATGTGGCATATTTCTAATTTTTGTTTGGTCTGTTTTTATTAATTCACTGTTTCTAATTGTTAAAGTCAGTAAGATTAATATAGTTTGAGTTTCTAATGAGGTATTCTATCACCTTCATGAACTTTAGTGATAATCATTACCAATAAAGTTTAAAGTAAAGATAAGAGCATTAAGAGAAAGAGAATGATAAAATGAAGATTATATAAGTACCTCATAAGAGAAGAGGCACTTCGGTGCAAAAGAGAAGAGGCACTTCGGTGAAACCTAAGAGGCACTTCGGTGCATAAGAGAAGAGGCATATTTGTGCAACCCGAGGTTACTTTTATAGGTTAAGATAAAAGAAATTGATCTAAAAGAAAATGTATGTCTTTTCAATGTTCAACGTTGATGTTAATGATTATTTTCAGTTTTCAAGTTTTCTTATATTATAACATGTTCAATCCACTTACCATTTTTTTGATGCATGGCTGGGGGCGTGATGCCCACAGGTTGGAAGCTAGCTAAGAAGAGAAGTCCATCTGAGGAGGAAACCCTAGCTCAAAGACCTACAAGGAGAAGAGCTTTGGTGGGGTGCCAACCATACCCAGTTTATAGATCTTTTTCCTTGTACCATATGTATGCATATGTAAACTTTGTTAAGGTTTGAGAATGAGAAATTGTTATCTTGATCCTGTGATGGTTTATTCAAACTCTACTTTGTGCAATGAATAGCATGGTTGTGATAATCCCTCCCCGAAATGCCAAGTACCCCACATTATGGATAATGTTGGAGATTAGGCCGTGCTTCTGCTGGTTATGTATGTAACCCTAGGGAGGGGTGTTACAGTATCTCTTGCATGTGAAGCCTTTTATTCTGATGTCCCTATTTCCTTATATTTCTCAATTTTCTTTTTAGTATGCACATACCAGCCTTTGCTGATGTCTCCTATTGTATCTCTTTTGCTGGGGTATGCTTCCAACCCTAGGTGGAGGACATGTGGACCCAGACATAAAATGTAAAGTTAAGCTTGGAGACAATCTTGAGGTGGTTTAGATTTTTTTTACATGGATCCTTATGATGTAAGTTTGTAACCCTTTGTTTTATAATTGAATATAGTCATATTTTTATTCCACTACTATACTTTGGTCTTTTGGTTACCATTATATAAAGATTTGAAAAATTTACACCCCCATCATACCTTCTGAGTGTGTTTGGACTGGATGTTTTGTTATTCAAATTTTTAGTAGAGAAGTGGTTTCACTTCCTTACAAGGTATATGCCTTGCAACCTTATTTACTATATACATTGTTGTTGATGCAATCTGTTTGTTAGGAATAAGGATAATTTTTTTTCTACTAACTTATCTGTCATCCTTATTCCTCAATAGTGGTATCAGAGTCACGTCAATTTATGGTGTATTTGGATTTAAATTGATGTGATCAAATTTGTTTTATCCTTTGTAATTTTTCATATGATATGAATATTTAAAATGATTAATGTTCATACTCGATTAAATACCACATATGATCCCAAGATATATATATATATATATATATATATATATATATATATATATATATATATATATATATATATATATATATAAAGAGAGAGAGAGAGAGAGAGATGGGCTAGAATACACTTGGGTGTATTCGGAGCAGAATACACTCAAGTAGTTTATCATGATGCAATATCTTTTTTTCAAAAAACTAATCCGTTGATCTTCTTAAACATGTTGTAAATAGCTCATATGTAAAATTGAGCCCATTTGGCCATTTATAGGTCATGTTATAAAGACCACAAAAATTATACATTTCAAATTAGTTTCATGCATCGATTTTGTTTCCCTTGGATGAATGACTTACACTCATCCAAATGGGCTCAAAATCTGTATGTAGCCTAGTTATAGTATGACGGTGATCATCAATGGTTTACATTTTGCAAAAAAAATCTTGATATGCAAACACACTTGAGTGTATTCATGCAATCTGTACACTCAAGTGTATTATAGCCTGACTCTCTCTCTCTCTCTCTCTCTCTCTCTATATATATATATATATATATATATATACATACATATATATGCAATCTATATGCTTCGGCTAAAATTGTTTTGATGGTGGATGAATGTGTGGTTATGGCCAAACCCCTTATGGATATGTGTGCTTGGTTTAATAGTTTTATTCCTATCTTTTGAGTTCGATTTCCATACGGAGCCTATCTCTTTTCTCGACATGTAAATCAATGCTTTCCTTCCTATACTCTTGTCAAATGTAACTCTAGGTCTCACTTGTACAATATAGTAAGTCAATAGGAATAGGTTAGTTGTCATTTTTATTTCAGAAAAGAGAAGACTCTATGCACCAGGAGAGTCGGCCGACTGGGAATTCACTGAAGGCACAAGGAGGCTAATCCATAGGAGGAGCCAATCAATCAAATGGAGGAGTCCAGCCAACTTCATGAGCCATGAGCCAGTTGACTGACCAATGGAACTCAATCGACCGAGTGGCATTCCAACTGGCCAACTAGAGGGTCCAATCGATTGACCCACATTTTCCTAGAAACATGTTTTCCCAGCAACATGTTTTCCAATACAGGTTGCTACATGTTATGTATGGCCTTAGGTGGTAGCAATTATTTGTGGCTCCAAAGGATTGCATTAGTATGTCCAGAACCATATCTCGTATTTTTGTGATTGCATATTTTCTTTTGTGAATATGCTATGTATATGACACATACTATAAGTATGTGGTTATTGGATATATTTATATATATATATATATATATATATATATATATATATATATGGGATTAAGAGAGAAAGATTTCTCCCCCTTCTCCCACACCCGTGGAAGAGGCCAAACTCCCGAGCGGGTGTTAAATCAAGGTGGCAACTGGGATTCAAACTCGGGTCCCTTCATGAGGAAACATCGTGCTTGTCCACTTGAGCCACTCCTTGTCGGAATATATATATATATATATATATATATATATATATATATATATATATATATACATATATATATGTGTGTGTGTGTGTGTGTGAAAATCGCTCAATAAATATTAATTCAAAGATGCATACCATAATAAATACACATGAAAAGCTTAATTGACTAAGTGTGGGAAGGCCCTAGTGTGGTGCACCATCTATATCATAGAAGTGTGATGGTAGATATGTGTTCCTTCCTCAGCATGGTGAATATTTGTTTGTGTTGGATTTTGGTCAAGATTAATTAGGTGACCTTAATAAGATAAGTTCCTAGAAGCATGTAGATGTATCATGGCAAGGAGTTTTGCATACCATCTATCCACGAATTATATGAGATGCAATTGGCAAATATTACCTACCTTAAGGATTGGTTATGAGCACCAACGTTGGATGGGTAATAACTAAATTATTTTAGATCTTGCCTCTCTAGAAGATTGTTCACTGCAATCTTCGGAATGATAGTGGGGGATATCTTTTTGAACAAAATAGTTGAAGCGATAAATAATTAAAGGAAAAATAAATATTATCAATTACATCGAATCAAATCAAAAAGGTTATTGAGAAAAATGCAAATTTTCTTGTAGAAACAAATGGAGAACACAGTCTCATTGCAATTAGTGCTTGATAAGGACACATTATATGGGACCGACTTCCATGACTAGTTCAGGCTTTGAGAAACATTCTCATTCATAAGTGCAACCAATATGCCCTTGAAATGCTAATGCAAAAGGAACCGGATCCAAATGCGCATATGGCTGCAACGGGTCCTTACTTGAAGCATGCCAATGATGTCACAGACATAAAGATCTTATGCTAGGATTTATGAAATATGAGTTGCATAAACAACATGAAAATAGGGACCATTTATGATATGGTAACACATCTTAAGAATCATGTAAGTGGTATATGTTGACTCGAGGTCTAAATTGACTAAACCCTTGTTTTGATAATGACTAAACCATTCCAATTAATTGAGTTTAATGTCTCTACTTGAGTGATTTCAGATTATGCATAGACACACTCCAAATGACCTATCTTGCACATCTCAACTTGGAGAAAAGACAAGTCAAATTCAATACAAGTGCACATTTTTGGAATATGATGTAAATCTATTAGAATCATGTTGTAAATAACTTGTAATGATTGTATGACTTGTAATTAAGCTTAGAAAAAATTAGGAGCACTTCGATCGAATGTTTAAGCACTCAAAATCCATTTTTCAAAATTCACATTAGGTTGTTCATCGATTGAGTTGCAAACTTGACTGATCCTGATTGGATCTTGAAAATGACTTTTAATCGGTCGAGTTTACACTTCACAGAACACGACCGATCCCCCTGCTGACCAAAACTGATTTAAGTGAATCGGTCGAGTTACCCTAGGACAAACTAGACCGATGGCCTAAATTGGTCTTGTCTCTTAGTGGGATCGGTTGAGTTACCTTTATAGAAACTTGATCGATTGCACTATACAAAAAAAGTGTAGAAAAGTGCTTCTAGCCATTTTTGTGTTACAACAAGTGAAAATATATCTGTTGCAAGTCACAAAATGTCTAGTTTTTGTTCTTAAGTGTTCCCAAAGGCTAAGAGGCATCCCCAGCTATAAATAGGACACCTTGGGCTTCATTCCAAGGTTGAGTATTCAATGGAAAACTCTATGTGAGGTTCCGATTCTATAGTTGAGTGCTTCCTACAGCCTCCTCTCTCTCTCTAAGCTTAATCACTTGCTACATTCGTTAGAGTGAGTAGGAAATTTGTAAGAGAGCTAGTCTTACATGTATATCTTGTGAGGCTCTCACTTCCACCACCTCCCTATCTCACTTTTCAACCATGAAGATGAAGGTTCTCTCTCTTGGATAAGAGAGGTGAAGAAGAACAAGGGAAGGTGTCCCTTGGTGAAGATCAAGGCTCTTGAAGCAAGAGTGGGTAAGCCCTTGGTGAAGGAAAAAGACTCCTTGATCAAGTGCGTAAGTCCTTGTTGGAAGCTTCTCCGAGTGAAGGTGAAGTCAAAGGCTGAAGATCCAAGAAGAGTGGGTAATTCCTTGAAGGCTGAAGTCTTTTGCAAGAGTAGGTAAGTCCTTGGAAGAAGGCAGAAGACTCCTTGCAAAGTGGATAAGTCCTTGGTAATGTTGAAGACTCTTTGTATTGGATAGATAAGTCCTTTGTTTGGTCATGTATTGCATCTCTTATAATGAATATAATTAAGTTGCAAGGTTAAGAAATCCTAGAGGTTGACCTCTCTAGGTAAGTGGACTGAATCACTTCTAGTTTGAAGTGTGGAACCACTCTAAATAGCTTGTCTACTTATGTTTGCTCAATCTCTCTCATCCTTGCTAAGCATGTTTTAATTGCACTCAAATTACCTATTTAGCACCCTTATCTTGTCATATATCTTAAAGGTCTAATGAATTTTGTTTAAGTGCATTTAGCACTATTCACCCCCCTCTAGATCATCCAATCACCCATCTAGGATCCAAGAATTGCTATCAGAGCGGGTCTTCTCCAAGCATACTTCAACAAGTAGGAGAAGATGGTTGACTATCAAGAAGGGAGATACTTGATCAACCTTCCAATCTTTGATGGGATCAATTTCCTCTATTAGAGAAGAAAGCTTCAATTCTACATCCAAGGATCAAGTCTTGATATGTGGAAAATGGTGAATAGCCCATACAAGCTACTAAAGATGAAGATTTAAGAATGGGATGAAGCTATCTTGAAGAAAGCTACCTTGAATGCTAGAGCCATGCACATCCTCTATGTCTCCATGACCCCCATCGAGTTCAACCGGATTTCTTCATCTGAAACAACCTATGAGGTATGGAGAATGCTATGTGTCACTTATGAGGGGACAACTCAAGTGAAGGAAAGCAAAGTCTACATACTCAAAGGGCTGCTTGAGAAATTCAAGATGGGAAAGGAGGAGAAAATAGCCAGCATGTACTCAAGGCTCAACACCATTGTGAATGGCCTTGTAGTTCTAGGTCATCCTATGTCTAGAGGAAAGATCAAATTAAAGATCCTTAGAACTCTTCCCAAGAGGTGGGAACCCAAGATGACTTCCATTGAATAAGCAAGGTCTCTTAAGGATATCCCCATTGAAGATCTCATTGGAAATCTACAAGCACATGAAGCCACACTTGACAAGAGGGAGGAACTAGAAAGACAAGAAGAGAAAGAACTCAAGAGAATGAAGAAGGATAAAATCAAAGCTCAAATCAAGGCTATTGTTGGTCAAACTTCTCCATCCTCTCAAGTTGAAGAAGATGACATGTACTCCAAGGGTAGATTCTGCAAAGGCAAGAATTCCTCCTCCATTTGGTGCCTCAAGTGTGGAAAGAAGGGTCACTTTAAGATAGATTGTCTACAAGGCAAGAAGACCCATCATCACAAGGAAAGAGAAGAGAAGTACATGAAGATAGAGAAATGACACTCAAGCTCAAGTGACTCCTTCAACTCAATCTCAAGTGAAGAATCAAGTGAAGAGTCAAGGATACGCACGCAAACTGGTGAGATCGCTATGGTGGAGATCAAGTACGAACGGATCTCGATGTTGTGTCACAGCTGTGGCATCCTTGGGCATATTGACAAAGATTGCCCATCCACCAACAAGGAGGAGGGTGAGCCAGGGAAATGGGGATCGTGGCTCAAGGCATCACCGAGAAAGCCACGACGGTCTGTGCATGAGGAACTCTTTGGTGTTGGGACGGCAAGGAAGGTGATGATCTTCAATCATCAACCACCTCCTCCACGAGGGGAAGGGGGTCAGGGTGGTGGCAGGGAGGGATCATCGGGGAGTTGGGACTCTTGTTTGAAGGAGGACATCCCTAGAAAGGGACGGCGATGGGAAGACGAAGAGAAGGGGGTATCCAAACCAGGGGGCAAAGCCGGGAAGTACGAAAAAGCAAGGGATCGGGGATGAGGGGTCTATGCATGGAGGGGAATGAAGCAACAACACGGGAGGGGGCCGGAGTGGGAAGAAGAGTGTTACCAAGGGGAGGGGGGCCGGGAAGGGGAAGTCACGGGACAGGGGGATACAGAGAATATGGTGGGGGAGCGACGGAGCTACTCTTTGGATGAGTTTTTTAAGATGTGGGAGTCCATAACGTTGTCGGAGAAACCACCAAGCATAGACGTAGAGGAAAAGGAAGAGGCAGAGAGGGAAGATGAGCCAGGGTCAAAGGTGATACATACGACGGTTGCGGCGGGACAAAGAGAAGAACTGACCATCACTCGTGCAAAGGGACAGGAAGAAAATATGGGGTGCAACAAGCAGAAATGCAGGAAGGAGACAACAAAACAAAAAAAGAAACGTGTCCCATGGGTCTACAAGATGAGAAAAGGCACAAGACTAGGAATACCGGACAACGAGGTAAACTAGGAAACAGTGGTAGGAAAATGGGGAAGAGACTTGGACAGTTGTGACATGGAGCTTGACGAATAGAATTATCAAGCTTAGTGGTACAAAAAGCAAGACAGGTTGAGGGAGAAGGGGGAGCATCACAGAGGGCCGTGAACGTTCAAGTAGAGGAGGTTGGCGGTGGCCAATCCCGTGAAGGACAATAAAAATCATAAGTTGGAACTATCAAGGAATGGGTGATCCTGACAAGGTGAGTGCTCTCCGGGCTTGGTGCTGGACGGAAAGCCCAAACATAGTTTTCATTATGGAAACTATGATGGCGGACATAAATTTGGAGGATGTTAAAAGGAGGTGTGGTTTCGTTAATGGTATTTGTCTTTCTAGCAATGGACGAGCAGGGGGATTGGGTTCTGGTAGAAGGACGTTGAGGTGGAAATTCTAAGCTATTCACTAAGGCACATCAAATGTATGGTGGATGGGGGAAGAGATGGCAGATGGAAGGCTATTGGTATTTATGGTTGGGCTGATCAACCAAGTAAACACAAGATGTGGGACCTCATGTGAAGATTTAAAAGCAAGTCAGAGGTATCGATGTTGTTCTTCGGGGACTTTAATGAGATTGTCTCAAATTCTGAAAAACTTGGGGGGCACCAAAAGAAGAGAAAGTCATGCAAGGTTTTATATATGTTATTCATGACTGCGAGCTAGTTGATTTGGTCTATTCAGGCAGCATATATACGTGGCACAGAGGTTTTCATGTGGAAACACTGATACAGGAAAGGCTATATAGAGCTCTGGATGATCTGGATTGGAGGGCTAATTTCACTTTCTGCAAAGTCCTACATCTACCTATTTATGAGTTGGATCACGCTCCCCTTATTATCACAGTGGACAGACGGAAGGTAAAAAAGAAAAAGAATGATTATTTTTTTTTTGAACCAACCTAGGTAGTAGAGGAGAAATTCCAGGAGACTATTAAGAGAGCATGGAGTTATTGCCTTACGGATGACCTTATTGGTAAATAGAACAGATGTGGGACAAATATGAAGGAGTGGGCTAATAAAAAATTTAAAAATAGGAGGAGGAATCAATGATATGGAAAAGGAACTCATGGAGGTCCAAATTCAGCCCCCCGATCATAGGATGCTAGAAAAGGCAAAACAACTTGCAAATGAGCTCCAATACTGGCTGAGGCAGAATGAATCCTACTGGTACGCAAGAGCAAGAGCAAATGAGATGAGACATGGAGACAGGAATACAACTTACTCTCACTAAAAAGATTCAAAAAGGAAAAAAAATTGAAGGGTTAAAGGATGGGAACGGAATTCGGAGAATGGAGGAAGAGGAAATTCAGAAGGTGGTGATTGATGTTTTCTTTGATCTTTTCAAATCTGGTAATCTGGGAAATTTTGAGATGGAAATAAAGGGCCTTGTTCAGAAGATTAACAGCGATGCGGCAAGATAGATTGAGACAAATATCACTAACGAGGAAATTTACACAGCTATTAAAAATATGCACCCAAATAAAGCACCAAGGTCGGATGGGTTGAAAGCACTTTTCTTCCAAAAGTACTGCATATCGTTGGGATGGAGGTGGTCAACTATATCAAGGGCGGGTGGAGGGGACAAAGGATTTTGGGTGAGGTAAATAACACTTTAGTCGTCTTTATTCCAAAGACTGAGAAGCCGATGTCAATGGGGGATTTTAGACCCATTAGCCTATGCATTGTCATATACAAAATAGCTTCAAAAGTGGTGTCTAACAGGCTGAAACTGCATATGGATTGTATCTCAGAAAATCAAAGTGCTTTTATACCCGGAAGGTTAATCACTGATAATGCCATCATTGCTTATGAAGTGTTCCACAAGATGAAGCAAAAAACAAAAGAGGGAAAGGACTACATTGCTCTGAAGCTGGGTCTGTCAAAGGCCTACGATAGAGTGGAATGGGATTTCTTAATGCATGTGATGTGGTGCTTGGATTTTGGAGAGAAGTGGAGAGGTCAGGTCTATGATTGCATCTTGACAGTTAGCCATGCCTTTTCCATCAACAGAGAATGGAGTGGAAGGATCAAGCCTACCCACAGCCTTAGACAGGGAGATCCCCTTTCACCCTACCTTTTTCTCCTTTTCTCTGATGCTTTTCCTACACTTCTTAGGACCGCTGTTAATGATAATCTCATACATGGGATTAAAGTTAGCAGAATGGCACCAAGCATTTCTCACCTTTTTTCGCAGATGACAACATACTCTTTGCAAGGGCAACCACTGTAGAATGTCTGAAAGTTGCTGAGATTATCAGCCAATATGAACAGGCATCCGGACAGAAGCTAAATTATTCTAAGATGGAGGTTGTTTTCAGCAAAGGTACGAGTCATCAGAAGAGGGAGGAGATATCACAGATGTTGCAAGTAAAGGAGGTAGACATGCATGCCTGGTATCTTGGGTTGCTGACAGTACTAGGGAGGTCAAAGAAATAAGATTTCAGCTATATCAAAGAAAGAATCTAGAGGAAGCTTCAAGGTTGGGCAGAAAAGCTATTATCTAAGCCAAGAAAGGAATTTCTCATAAAGGCAGTGGCACAGGCTATCCCGACATATGTCATGAGTATTTTTCAGCTACCCGCGGGACTGATTGATGAGATACAAAGCGTGACGCGAGGTGGTGGTGGGGGGCAAAAGGTGATGAAAGGAAGCTTGTGTGGACTAGATAGGAAAATATGTGTCTTCCAAAAAAGCAAGGAGGGATGGGCTTTAGGAGCCTACATGTTTTCAACCAAGCACTCCTGGAAAAGTAAATATGGAGGATATACCAAAAACCAAATGTCATGGTCACGAAGGTTCTCAAAGCTAGATAGTTTCCAAAGAGTAGCATATGGACAGCCAGGCGAGGATACAATCCTAGCTAAACATGGAGGAGTATGTGGGGTGCAAAAGCTTTACTTATGGAGTGGTTGGAGTGGAGGGTCGGAAATGGGACAGATATCAACATATGGGAGGATATATGGATACAGGACAGAGGGAGACGTTGGGGAACCACATGGGTGGGGGAAATGACTACGTCAGGAAGGTGCATGAGCTCATGCAGGAGGGGAAAAGGGAGTGGAACGTTGAGCTGGTCGGTGGACTATTCTCAGAAAGTATTGCTGCAAAAATTTTAGCCATTCCTCTTAGCCTGAGAGCACCAAATGATTCATTATGTTGGTGGCCTGCAATGGGTGGGGAGTTTATGGTGCGGTCTGCATATTGGTTAGTTTTTTTTTAAGAAAAATAATGTGTGAGCCTTCTTTGCGTACGGGGGTGACCGGCTATGGAAACAAATATGGAGGGAGGGATGGGCACCCAAAGCATCCCATTTCTTGTGGAGTGTTGCTACAGGAGGGTTGGTGACTATGGGATGATTGTTTGATAGACATTGTGTTAGGGACGTTAGATGCCAACTTTTCTACTCAGAAATGGAGACTATACCTCACATGTTGTTTCGATGTCTAAGTGCTCACGAATTATGGGAGAATTCATCAGAGATGGTGAGAAACATAATGGGGTGCTAAAGGACCACCGATCGGGGAATCTCTAAGCATCATTTTGGAGGTGGAAAACAAAGAGGAAAGGGAGGACATGGTAGTGACGATGTGGATGGATTGGTCCATACGAAACAATAGGTTGTACGGGAAGCTTAATATTGGGGGAAGAATGAAGAAAGACATGCTCCTTGCTTTCATAAGTGACCACCAAGGAGGGGGACGAGTGGCATGGGGAGTATGGAGGTGGGAGAAAGGCAAAGAAGGGAAACTAGATGGACAGTGTCGGAGGAAGGAAACATTAAGCTGAACGTAGACGCATCGGTTGGGGAGAATGGCATATCTACAGTCGGCATGGTGATAAGCGATAGCTCAGGTTCGATCCTAGCCATGGTAGGGAAAAAGTGGGCACATGTTCAGAGTGTGGAGCTGGTAGAGGCGCAAAGCATTATAGAAGTGATACAGTGGGTGAGGAGATGTGGGTATGAGAAGATGCAGGTTGAAACGGACTCACAAATCATTGCCAACGCCATAGCTAGCAAAAGGCAGAGAAGGGATTACCTCGGCAGCATTATAGAGGACATCAGTGATCTCAGAAAGCACTGTATTTTCTTTTCTCTTTAGTATTCTAGTCGTAGGAGTAATATGGTTGCAGATTCTATAGCATCGAATACCCATAGAGGCCCTTTGGATTCTTTTTCATATTTTGCAAACTTTCCTAACAAAATTGTAAGACTAGCTCAGGTTGATTTGGCTTCTTAAATAAAGATGGGCATGACACCTTCAAAAAAAATTGAAGAGTCAATTGGAAGATCAAGCTCTATGAAGAAGGAGAATGTCATTTTTCTATCATGACATCAACAAGTAAAGACTCAAGTGAGGTAAATATAAACTCTTTAGATAAAGAATCTTTGATTGTTGTTATTCATGATAATCGTGCCTCTCTTAAGTCTTCTAAAAAGAAAAGAAAAAAGCTTGCTAGAATTGTTGATAATATGCATGTAGAACTAGATGATCTTGAACTTGCTAATTCTTGCTTTCTTGATGGCAAAAATGCTTGTCTTAGCCAAGTAGACTCTCTTAAACTTGAAAATCCTAGGTTACTTGACAAGATTAGATTTCTAGAAGCTCAACCTCTTATGCCTAGTTTAAATGAAGATCATAATTTAATTTTTTATTATCTCATGCATGATATTGATGTTATTAAATCTGAAAACAATGACAAAGATTTTGTTTTACAAGGATTAGAATCTAATAATGGTGTTTATCTTTCTAATATTTTTTTGCTTGAAACAGATAATTCCTCCTTGCTTGCTAAAATCAATGTTCTTGAATCTTATTCTAGTAGAGAGAATAATGTTGTTGCTCTTCGTATTGATAGAGATTCTTATTTAAATAAAGCTCTTTTCTTAGAAAATGATCTTTTGCATGCTATAGATAATATAAATCATTTGTCTTATACTATTACTTCTCTTATGCATGATAATCATAGTTTGAGATCTTCTTTGCATAGATTCTTAGTTGGTAAGAAGAGCCTTAATGATATCCTACACCATACTGCTAAACAAATTGGTATACATGGTATGGGGTATGATGGTAGTCAAAGGAACAACAAAGGTAAAGGACCTCCAATATTCCATGGAGAATCCTCTAGTTCCAAGACTATGGGAACATGCAACTATTACAATGATATTGGCCATTATTCTACATGCTGTCCTTTTAGGAAAGCACCCAAGAGAAATAGGACTTGGGTTGCTAAGCTAACCCCTCCAGACCCAAAAAAATGAGTGGGGACCATTTCATCTTTCTTCTTGTAGGTACTTGTAAATGGATTGACTTGAGCTATTGAATTGCAAATTGACTTGTCAATCCACATGAAAGAAGAAAGGTGAGATGTGTAGAGGGTGACAACAAATGGCAAAAGGAATGGTAAGAACAAAGGTAAATGGTTTCTTGCTTATAACCATTTCTAACATGTTTTTGTCAAGTTAGTGTACACTATGCATGTGATTTTTGAGTCAAAAGTGGTATTTTGGGATTCTCTTCACACACTTTCTCAAAAACTATTTCTAATGTTTTCATAAGTGCATTACTAACTTACTTACACATGTTTGGATATGGCTTATATCTTTAGCATGCCTCTAAATATATTTTCATGAAATATATGTGACTTTTGACAGCAACTCTGTCAATCAAGTTTGTCCTATTTGAAACTCGACCGATAGGCACCAATGGGTGTTCCCAACAATTTTCATCAGTCGAGTTATCAATACATAGAACTCAATCGAAAATACTATGCACAGAATACACAGTTGGCTTATAGAATGAGAATTCCCCTCTCAACTAGATTTTCTCAACCGATAGCCTTATTCTTTGGCACTCTCATTTCGTACCTTTATATATGCATATTTCCATGCTCAAAATCTCCTATCTTGCTTTCAACTCTATCTTTCTAATTTCTCTAAATTGACATATCTATATCTTGCAATTACTTGCTTTGATTTGTTTTACAGGTTTTGATGATGATCTCTTTGGATCTCTTGGTTGTGTCTTAAATTGCTTCCTTTTTTCTCTAACTTGATACATATATCTAGATGTATATCTTGTTTGGACACAACCTTGAGGTTCTTAGTGGTGATCATCTTTTGGTAATGATGCATACTTATTAACGAGTTACATCCTTTCATGCTTCTAATATTGCATATCTCTTTGTTTGGATATATCTCTACATCTACACATAGCTTTCTTTATCTTGTGTATCTTTTAGTATCTCTTGCTATGATCTAGATCCGACTAGTAGTCCTAACTTGTGATAACATCTACTAGTAGTTCACATATATGTAGTTCTAACCTTGTTTATAATTGGTATATTTGCTCATCAAGTGGTATTTCACTGTATTCTATGCTTTTATGGTGTCTCATACATGCTCGAGCTTGTTCCTTGAATTGCCTACCTACTATCTTGAGTTGCTTGCATAACATTGTGATGCAGGGTACATAAACCTACATTGAATGTAGAAATTGGAGTGTTTTCTGTTTTCATGAAGATTTGGCTCCAGTTTTAGTTTTTGGTGCAAGACTAGTGTTTTTATGCAAAATCAACCTTCTATTCACGACTCATTGCTTTTCCATGAGCCCTGACACTTTTTGGGCAAATTCATCCATCTTGAGGGTCAAAACTGTGATTTATTTTTTTTATACAACACTCTTTCTTGTATTTTTTGGTTGTTCAAGTGTATACTTTAATGTGCTTTTATTCTATGCTTGGACAAGCCCCTATCTATGCTCTTCTACTCTCCTTATATAACTTTTTGTTATCTCCTTTCTCTTAGCAAGTGGTGTTTCTTATTTCTTCATACCTCCACTTTTTTAAATGACAAAGGGGGAGAAAGGTATGTCTTCTTTTGACAAAACAGGGAGAAGGCATGTCGCCCCACATCCCGCTATCACACAGACAATGAGATGCCGAAAACGTGCAGAAAACACCATAAATCACATATTACCAAAAACACATGTTAATTAAAACCGATTTTGAAAAGCAGATAAACCAGGAAATTATTACATCTAGATCCTCATCTTGCATGAAAACATGTTATAAAAGAATTATTCAATCCTTGATATGTGTCCACAACTTATAAGATCAGTTGTCATGTCAACATATGAGTTCATCACCTATTTATACATACATTGTGGGCCACAACAGGCCAACAGCAAGATATACAAAGATTTATCAGCTACATCGTAAAACAATGTCAAAACACCTCTGAGGACCTGAGAGTACATGTATGACTCTAGGACTCTACAAAACAACAAAAATAGCAGTGTATCCATCTCTTGCCTTCTACTGCTCTTCTTGCTGCTCCGCCGCAACCTCGCGGCCACCACCACGTCTAGCGCGATCACCTCAAAAGGGTGTAAACCAACGGGGTAAGACACACAGTCCCAGTGAGAAATTAACTCCCTGCGGAAGCTATAAAACCTCGGAATATTAAAGTAGCTAGAACAGATAAGTGTCATAAGAAAATAATATGAACAACATACTGAGCAGGTCTTACGGTATAATCCAACTTTACCAAGATGTTTGCGAGGCATACAACCTGATTTCCTTTATGGAACATGATTGACAATATGGGATTTATAAGATCTTACTGGATAACATAAAGAACATATAAGTAATTGTAAGGTATGCAAGATCAACTACACAGACAAGGCCTCAACCAATGTTCTGTGTTTTGCCTTAAGCAATAAATACTACTCGGTTGGGTTACGTATTATTATGCCCTGAGGAAATGAGTCGTACCCCTCGAATCCAACCATCGGCTGTGAAGCCCAAAGCCGATGCAGAACAAGGTCAATGAGAGAGACAGACTCCATGACCTCACCTCCTTGTAGTCAGTGCACCAGAGCCAAAGCAGGACCACAGTCTCATGCTTGAGTAGCCTCAACCACAGGGTCATCTCCGCAAGCTACCCATATCTCTAGCCCACCTTAGTACAGGTCTCAGTGTTAGTAAACCTTGAGCCACAGGCATGTTCACTGTGCTCTTGAGCCATGAATGCATTCATGATCTCTTATCACACATCCTGAGCCATGGGCCTCTTCACCATGCTCCAACATATTGGGTCTACAACCGCAGTTGCACTCTAATCCTCCTATTTTCAGCTAGGAGAAACCCCGCATATTCAACAATATGCACTCTAGGTAATCCCGTAGGATAAACCTATTTCACCATCACCAGCTACTGACGATGATGGATCTATGGCTAGGTAAAACTACATGATATGTTCCACTATAATTAATTAGTATATTTTAATTGGATTGTTGAGGCAATCAACTTGTAACACATACATATCCTTAAATTACATTATTACTATCACCATCACATTATCCTGGGATCTCAATCCCTCATCACAGGAAACCATGTCTCTCAAAGTATTCTCATCATCTTACATCATCACTTGGGATTACAATCCCTGGTCTCATCATTAGAGGATAACACCTCAACTAGGCACTTAGCCTTTATCAGATCCTCAAACTTATCACATCATACTGGTGATGCATGTTTTCTCATGATGTAGTGTTATTCAACACATATACCTCATATCTCTTACTTGGCTATGATTTCACCTAATCCACCTGCATGGTTAGTATGCATGTAAAAAGACATAACTTAAAATCACCAATCATAGTACTTACTGATCATCATGTTATTAGGGTTTGCAGATGCACATCATGATCACAATCGTATGAGGTATTCACTGTATTAGTTACATCACAGCTATCAAGTTATGGGCATCCATTTACAAGTATCATATTAACGTATAAAACATATCATTGGTTTACATCCACCATCCATGATTCATTATCAACAAAGATGTAATTACATGATAAGGAACTACTGGCTAGGGTTTTTGGGTGGAAAGTAACCCTCAGTAAAGGTTCCCACTACTCGCACTAGAAGTGTGACGGGTAGGGCATCCCTCACTAGAGGTGGTATCGATCATGGAACTATCCTCATATCGGCCAAGCACTCTTGCCACATACTGGACAACCCTAAAGAAAAGCATATCAGGCTACCATCTCAAGGTGTACCGTGCGACTAGGAAACAAGGGTACTATCATGCAGCCCTGTCGTGTATCCCAGAAAGCACCATGTATGATGGGAAACTAGATCCATGGGGCATATAGTGCACCCAAATCAAGGAGTGTCGGAAGCCATGTCTATCAGGAAAAGCTCCATGGCTAGCTAAGGTTAGGATTTAGGTTGTATCAGGCATCCGTCACCACTTATTGACCAAGATGCTGACTCTCAGGGCCAGCATCCTATCGCCCACCAGGGCACACCTCTTCATCTGAAACAAGGGCACCAAAGGGGAACATATCGTTCATCTAAGATGACTCATCCTATCGGCCAACACAAGGAAACACTAGGGTTTCCCTACTACACTGTATCGGGCAACACCTAATCTAAGCATCACCCAAAATAGAGATACCTTGTAACATTGTATCGTCCAAAGGGTCAGTACCACCTAGGGAAAAACACCAACAAGTCCAAGGTATATCGTCCAATCCCATCCTCAAGGCCAAGGGAGTCATATCCATATCGTCCAACTCTACATCCAGAATCACATCTCAAGTCCATGGTGAGAGAAGAGTGCTGCTCAAGAAACTAGAGTATAGAATCACCTCTCAATAATCAGAGAGAGGGGTGTTGTCTATATTACTAGGGTCGAACTCACTTCCCAAGACCAAGGGAGAGAGAAGGCATATTTCCCAAGAAATCTTCACATATAGGTTCGGCCACCACACTCAAGAATACCTCAACAACATAAACATATATCCAACAAGATGAAAGATATCAACTAGATCAAGAAAATAGGTCTACAAACAAACATGGCCGATCAAGATAAAGCATAAATATGCAACAAGAAAATAGAGTAGTATAGCTAAGGTTAGGAGTTATGTAACCCGCCTTAAGCAAGCTCCAAGCTCCTAGCACCAAGCAACACCTACGACCACCTCAAAGAGAAGAAGAAGAAGACTCCAAGGAGAAGGATCGGCCACCAAGCTTAGCTCCTCCAAGGGATCGGCCACCAAGCACCAAGGGTAGGTGTATCATGCACCAAGGAAGAGAGGAGGCAACAAGGAACTAAAGGTATCCTAAGAAAGTGAAGGAAGAGGCATATATAGAAGAGGATGGAGGAGAAAACAAGGCAAAATAAGGCAATGTGTCTCCCACCTAGGGACACTTATCTAAGGGCAATGCCACCTCCTTACCTCTCCTTATACACATGTCCAAGGCTATTTCCACATTCAAGCACTAAGCATCAAGTGTCCACTAGTCATGAAACAAATGAGGTTAAGAGGTCAAAGAGGGTCCTTGGCTGACACACCTCATACTTTGCCTGACACAACACCCTAGGCGATACACCTAAGGCCAACACAAAGGTCTCCTTCATGACACAGGGTTCGACTAGGCAAGGAAAGGCTCACACAAGGCATAACAAGGCCCAACAAGGCTCAACCAAGCCCAAGGCAACTCAAGAAACAAGCCCAACGCTTCATCCGAACATTAGAGGAAGCAAGGAGGGAGAGGAACATCTCTCAAGGTGACAAACTTGCTCTTCAACCCTAAACTTATGTTATTTGCAAGTAGTACCTCCAACCCTCAACAAAGATCAAACAAACCCTAATCATCACTGGTGGCGGTTAGCAAGCAACTAAACACCAGGGTTAGGCAAAGCAAATAGGATAAGCCCAAAATGAAGGTCAGGGTCCTTACAAGCCATAACCCTCTACAAAGGGATTTCACCCCCGAAATCCGAAGAGAAAAGTGAGGGATACTTCCTCCTCATCTCTTCCTCAAACTCCCACGTGGCTTCCTCAATGCCAATATGCTGCCAAAGAACCTTCACAAGAACTAGGTCTTTCCTCTTCAGCTTCTTCATTCTTTTGTCAAGGATCATCACTGGACCTTATTCGTAGGTCACATCATCATCAAGATCAACCTCAACTAGATGTATCACTATCCCTGTGTCTGGATGACTTTTCTTCACCATGCTGACATGGAACACCGAGTGTAACCTGTGCAACTCTGGCTGCATCTCTAACTTGTAAGCTACCTTGCCAACACGCAGTGTAACATCCCAGGATTTGAGGCCTCAAATAACATGATCTTAAAAGGAATGATTGGACTACACATATCACCAAGGTGAACCTCCTTTTCCAGGAGCCCATCTCTAAAGAGCTCCATAGTTAAGCATGCTCAGCTTGGAGTAGTACTAGGATGGGTGATCAGTCGGGAAGTTGATCTTGGCTTGCGCGTGAGTGGACAAAAGCGTGCAGTTAAGGCTAGTGGTGGTCTGTGGGTCCAGTCGTCATTCATGAAACTCCGCTAGAGCCTTGGGCAGTGGGCCCGGTCATTACAAATGGTATCAGAGCCAAGGTTCTCCACTTAATTGTTAATAATTATTAAATTTTACAAACTATGTAGAATACAAGGGAGTTATTAGAGGATTTTCTGAAATACTGAGGTGTCTAGAAAAGGATCACTTTCAGGGGCTGGCAAAAAATTTTCCGCACTGCTAGTCGGAATATGAGGACTCTCAGAATGTGTGACTGTCTGGCCGATGTCCTAGGATTTGAATCAAAATAAGATACCTTTACGATTTTCTCATCTTTTTCATCCCTTCTCATCACAAATTCTATTAAGGACTTTAAGAGTTAGGGATCTCTCTCTCTTCCCCACCCTAATGTGGTATGGGCAAATAAGTTAAGGATTAAGGAATTCTCCATTAAATTAATAAAAGATACATAACGAGACATCACTAACATAAGTATAATTAATTTAATGATAAACTAAAGGTTTGTTTTTTATGCTTATGTAGATGGCTCGTACAAAGATAGTTGCTACCCCTGAGAGTACTGGGAACCCAACTAGGAGTGCATGGCCTCCCCGAAAAGGAAAGGGGTATTCAGAGAAAAGGAAGAAGAACCAGGATGGTGAATCCTCTAAGAAGAGAAAGAGGCCTAAGAGACCACTCATGAGGTCCCTAACCGTGATCTGATACCCTTCGACAACCTTGATCAAGAGCAGGACCAAGAGTATGAAGAGCAACATTTGTCTGAGGAAATAGACCAGATGGAGGAGGACCAAGATGGAGGTCCAGATCCAACTATGATGATCCACACCTCTGAGACCTTGTGGATAGAGCAGCAGAAGAAGATGACAGAGGCCACTAATGCCTTGGCCCTCTGGGACCTTGCCAGAGCCGAGAATGGTGATCCACTTCCAGTTCGTCCTCAACTGGGAGCCACCATCCTGGACTTCGTCAAGTTGAATATCGAGAAGTTCTGGGAAGAAGACAAGACAGAGGTAGTCGACAAAGTGGAAGATTGGTTGCTTGCAGTTGAGAATGGTTTTTGCATGCTAGAAGTTCAGCCGAGCAAGAAGGTCCTCTTTGCTGCTCATCTCCTGGAAGGAGTAGACAAGATATGGTGGGAGACCCACATCACTGGTCGGAATTTGATAGAGGAACCCATGGCCTGGGCTGACTTCAAAACAATCTTCACCGCCAGATTCCTCCCTGCCGCAGCAAAGAAAGAGAAAGAAAGAGAGTTCACTAGCATGACTCAAGGAAGCTCTTCAGTTGCGGACTTTGGTCGTAGTTTCCACCTCCTGGAACGTTTTGTACATATGATGAATGAAAAGAGGAGGGTGGACCACTTCGTGGAATGCCTTCACCCAGCCATCAAGCCCCATGTGATGGCAAGTAAACCCAAAACTTTTGCCGAAGCCCACAACACTACTTTAGACATGGAAAGGACGGTCATGCCTGCCCTATTTCCACCCAAGGGGTACTTGGGTTTCACTGAAGGAGCCCAAGGCCCGAGAAACAACCAAAAGAAGGGTCAAGGACGTCATCAAGCTAAAGGTAAACATGGAGTTAAAGGGAAACCTCGTCAAGAGAACAACCGACCCTCTTGTCGCACCTACGGAAAGGGCCATGCCAGTGAATGTCTCTACAAGAAGAAGACTTGCTTCCGCTGCCACCAAGAAGGACATTTGCAATCCGTCTGTCCTATGCCAGAGCCCAGAGGACAAGGACCAGTGGCAGCCCCACCAGCAGCAGCTCCACCTATAGCTATAGCCCCACCTGCTGTAGAATGAAGACAAGCTCGTGTGTTTTCCATTGACAATGAGGAGGCTTAAGTTAATGCTAATCAGTTGATCGAGGGTAATAACCCTTAGAGTTTTCTTTTAGTCTAATGCATGATGAACATGTAGGCATGCTTTAAGTTATGGGACATAATGTGAAAGATTTGTTTGACTCTGGATCTACTAATACTTTCATTTCGAGAAATCTTGCAAGTGTGATATGTTTGGATATCAAGGATTTAGGGTATGTCTTAAATGTTTGCAGTATTTTCATTGATGCATCAAAGATGGGACTTGGTTGTGTGTTGGAACAGAATCGGCATGTGGTTTCATATGCCTCCCGACAACTCAACCCAACGAGGTGAATTACCCAACCCATGACTTGGAGTTAGCTGCTATCATCCATGCCTTAAAGATTTGGAGGCATTACTTGAATGGTGCCACTTTTGAAATCTTCACTGACCATAAGAGCCTGAAGTATCTTCTAACGCAGGAAGAATTGAACCTACGACAATGACGATGGATGGAGTACATGAAGGATTACGACTTCACCATTACCTATCATCTAGGGAAGGTGTATGTGGTAGCAGATTCTTTGAGTCAGAAACAGCTGAGGTGTGCAGCTGTGTTGTCCAGACAGTGGAAGAGCTTCGAATATCTGGTGGAATGGTAACCTCAACCATTAGATGATCGAGTTTTATTGGCCAATATCCAGATACATTCTGAGTTATTGAGTGAGATTGTCACAGCAAAGTTTGCCAGTGGAGGACTTGACAAGATGAAAGGCTTGATGCATAAGCCTCAGACCCGCCTTTCATTGAGAATAGATGGAGGAATCCGATTTGAGAATTGCATATGGGTTCCAGAAGATTCACCATTGAAGGAACATATCCTACAAGAGGCTCATGGTTCTAAGTACAGGGTACACCCTAGAACTACTAAGATGTTTAAGGACATGTAGAGGTTTTTCTGGTGGCCAGGAATGAAGAGAGACATTGTAGCTTATGTAGCCAGTTGTCTTACTTGCCAAATGGTGAAGGCTGAACACCAACGACCCGGTGGACTTTTACAGTCTATAGAGATTCCAGAATGGAAATGGGAATATATTACCATGGATTTCTTGGTGTGTCTACCGCGGACCAAGAGAGGTCATGATGTGATATGGGTTGTGGTAGATTGCCTTACCAAGTCAGCACACTTCCTTGCCCTGAAAACCACTGCCAAAGTGTCAGACTTAGCTGAGCTGTATATCAGAGAGATAGTGTGTTTGCATGGTGTAACTGGTTCCATCATCTCAGATAGAGACCCAAAGTTTACTTCCAAATTGTGGAAGCACGTTCAAGAGGAATTAGGTACAAGGTTGAAGTTCAGTACCACTTATCACCCCCAGACAGATGGTCAGTCAGAAAGGACGATTCAGACCTTAGAAGATCTGTTGAGAGCTTGTGTGCTCGACTGGGGTAAATCATGGGAGCAATACCTACCTTTAGCTGAGTTTGCCTACAACAATAGTTACCAAGCCAGTATCGAGATGCCTCCATATGAATCTCTATATGGGAGACCGCGTGGGTCACCACTTCACTGGGATGACGTTGGTGAAAGGACCTTATTGAGGTCAGATGAACTCCAAGTGTATGCTGATAAAGTTGCTTTAATCAGGAAAATGCTAATGAAAGCCCAGGACCGACAAAAGTCATATGCTGATGCGAAGCGGACTGATATGCATTTTGCTGTGGGAGAACATGTTTTTTCTAAAAATCCGACCGCTCCGAGCTATAGCTAAGAATAGAGGAAAGTTGAGTCCTCGATACGTGGGTCTGTTTGAAGTGTTAGAATGGATTGGTGAGGTCGCCTATCATTTGGTGTTACGTCCTCAATAAAGTATGATGCATAATGTATTTCATGTGTCTAATCTAAAGTGATATGTGCAAAATCCAAGCCATGTGATGAGCATTGAACCTATTGAGATTCAAGGAAAGTTGTCTTATCCTGAGTTGCCTTTGTGGATTTTAGATACCAAGGTAAAAGAGCTCAAAAATAAGAATATGGAGATGGTAAAGGTTATTTGGAAGCACCATGGAGAGGATGAGGCCACATGGGAGCTGAAGACGGACATGGAAAAAGCATATCCTAATTTGTTTGTTTGATTGTTGAATTTTGAGGACAAAATTCCTATAAGGAGGGGAGGATGTTATAACCTCATTTTCTAAAGCATGTAATGAGATGTGTAAATCTCTTTTAACTATATAAATAAGATCATGGTTAATTTCATGGTTTGATTTGAATGTATTTTGAGAATAATAGTCTTGCATGCTTTCTTGATGGGCCTTATTGGCCACTAAGCCCAATTGGAAGAAAAACAAACAAAAAAAGAAATGAAAAAGGAATTCCATTTAATAAAGGAATACATGAGGAAAATAAATAGAAATTATTTAAAGGCTAAAAGATATTTTCCCAAAATAAGATTTTGGGTTATAAGGGTTCCTTGGGGTTCAAGGAACTCAGGATATTTAGATAATGGCAAAGGAAATAAAGAATATGTGGAAAATATGAATAAATAGATGATAACTTGCAAACAAAGAAAATGGATCGTTTCCTTTAGATATTAATTCCAAGTTTTGTAGTATGGAAGGCAAAAGTATTAACTAGCTTTCCTCAAAATTTGAAAAAAAAACGGAGTTAAGAATTGGGAGTTATCGAATTTTCAAGTTATCATCAAAAAAATAGGATTTTCCTTGTTTTTTTGGAAACCTTTCCTTTTTCTGTTTGAGCGTGAAGGATGGTGACCTGATGGAGCTTCCACTTATGTGGAATTGTGTGCACCAACTAAAAATCTTAAAGATAGTAAGTCTTTAGGTTTAGCCTTGCATATACTAGATAGAGAACTCCACCCACATATGCTAGGATACGTGGAAGTCTTATCGTAGTATAGTTAAGGGTCGAATCCACAGGACAACGGTCTTGTTGCAAGCAACAAGATGGAAAACGTTAGAATTTCACTTAGTCACTTAATAGTAGGCATTTAGATCAATAGGTTGGTTTTTGATGTTTTAAACTTAGAACATATAAAGTAAAGAAAGCAAGTAAATCTAAGGAGTTAAGCAATAATAAAAGTCACTAGGGTGTGATCGGTTTTTCACCACCACTACTCATGGATCAACACATGCAAAGAAAAACATAACCTGCAAAAGAGTTTAGTCAGTTAGTATCTTTGTAGACTTAGTTTCCTTTCAGATAACTAACTACGAGAAGTGCGGGAATGTTGCAACCCCAGCCATTCCTGAACAAATGGTCACCTACTTTACATCATTCCCTTCGCAAAGTGTGTTCCTCGACTTATCATGGTTGCACTTTCACACGTCAACTGATTCCATTTCATAGTATGAAAGTGCAACGAATGATAGTGAGCTTACTCCACTTATTGAGAGACACTTCTAGATACCAAAACAGATGCATGGTGGATACATGCACCAAGAACCAACATAAAAATGAGTTTCGAATCTAATAGTACAAACGTAGAAAATTCATACTAAAAGATAAAGGATAACACAAGTTGGATATCAAGCAACATGCATTCATTAAATGTTTGATGTTGAACTGAAAAGATAAACTCTATATTACAAACTATGGATTACATTTACATGATATGAAAACATGGGTAGTGGGGCTACTCCCCGCACCCTAGTGAAAGAGACTACTCGCTCATGACTAGGACAAAGAAGGAGGCAAGAAGAAAGAGAGAGCATCATCCCCACAAAGGAGAGAGGAAAGTCAACTGACGCAATTTTACTATGCGCTAAAACGCAAGAGAACGCGTCGATGTAATACAGGCCTTGTGAGGCCCGAGTCGAACACAGGGATACTGAGAACTGCTGGAGACTCCTACTAACTATTTGTGATCAACTAAGACAAATGAAAATGAAGGGTTGTTGTGAAACTTAAAAAGAGCAAAAGAAAATAAAACAAAACAAATGATCGATTAAATGTTAATTTAACCAATTCAAGAAGGGTATCTTTAGGATTGCGGTTTCACTACGGGTTTTCATTGTATTAGGTTTTATATGATGCCTCAATTTTATCTCTCTATCCGGGTAGTGGCCTGAAAACATAATTGCCCACTGTCGTGGTGAAATTCACTACCTTAGTCTAGGGCGGTTCCACCGTCGTAGTAACCTATATCCTAGCTAGGTGCATTATGAATGATCTCTCAGTATCCATCATTAATTGTACACCACCTTGTTCAAGGGATTTGTCGATTAATATGAATTTCGTCTCTTTTCAGTCGTTAATCCTTCTTTCAAAGTGATTTAGGGCATTAGGTTATTGTTATGGTGATCAAGCATAACAATATATTGAGAAAATGAAATCATACCACGGATTTAAGAGATAAATATGAATTATCACAATAAAATTGTCATACAATAAATTCTCAGGCTACTCCCAGTCCTAAAGACGAAGGGGATTAGCCCCGCATGTTCATCTCAAGTAAGTACAAGGTAGAGATAGGGGAAATCATATGAAAAACGTGAAATGGGAGGTGAAACCCCTAAACGAAGAAGAATCAGTGGATCCTTGCATAGAACGCGTTCTCTCCCGCCTGTCGGTGGTGGAATCTGTCTTCTTCGGCGTCTGTATCAACTGGTATGAGCTTCTAGCCTCCGTTCTCCTCTCTGACGCTCCTTGGTACTCGTGTAATGACTAATGAGATCCTCCCTCTCACATCTTGGCGGCCGTCATTAGGTATATCTCGATCAGTAGGTCGCTAATTAACCTTAGTCGTACGATTGAGATCATTAGGAAGCCAACTCATATCCTACGACGTCGATACCATCGACACGAGTCGATGGTATCGACTCCCCTTTAGACGTCGGTTTTTGATAGATACCGACACTACAGCCTTCGTGTGTCGATGGTATTGACTTGGTGTTGATACTATCGACTGCTTCCTCGCCAGCAACCTGATGGTAACTCGATACCATCGACATCCAAGTCGATAGTATCGACTTTTTCCTGCTTCTTTCAGCTGGCAACATGTGACCATGTCGATGGTATCGACTTCCGTCGATGGTATCGACAGAAGAAGATACTCATTTTTCCTGAAATTCAAACATGAAACAAAATAAATTCACACAAATAATAATATTTTGACAATTAATGCTCAAAATGATGAATTAAAGGGGATTTGACATAAAATAGCAGCAAAGACCAAAGTGGATGAATTATGCGATATTAACTATAAAAATGACTAATAAAAGCATAAAACACATATCAAATCGGTCTATAAATGCAACTCAAAATCATCGCATCAAACTCCCCTAAGCTTGAACTTTTCTCTCCCTCGAGCAACTAATCCTTAGAATAGAATAGCTAATGTCAACTGAAGAACAACACACCACAACCAACACCCCATATGACTCCCACCGGACATTCACATACCGGCCCTCTCTAACCCCGGAATGGTAATTACCCTGAAGGCGACATTAATCATCCACAAGAGAAATAGACCACAAAACTGATGTGCACTATCACATAAGGCAGTTAACATAATAAAACTCGCCGGTTCAGACGTGGTGCATTTTGTGATCTCCTACACTACGTTGCTCGCCCTAACTACCATCTACATGGAAGCAGCTCTGCTGATATACCTTGGTGAGGAGAAATTCACGGTGGCCTACCAATCCGAGCAACGGGTGGATGAAAATAGGTGGTTCATGGAAGAAAGTGGAAGTACTATATAGTTTCAACATGCATAAAACAAAAATGTCCTAAGTGATACAAATGCACATAAAAAAATGCCCTAATGCCTAAAATTGGGTGGAATGATGCATGTACTAATCATCCATCTCAAAACAAGATAGACATCTAATTAAGCTACATCATGTACTCAATTATCTTGAAATCAGGTGATATTACGTTCCTTTCTCCTTCTTATTCTAATTGCTTCTAAAGTAACTCTTTTTTTCATTGTTATGCAGATTTTTCGGATTTTCCTCTTTTTCTCTTTTTTCTTTCTTTTCCAAACCCTTATATCCATAATTTGACAATGAATATTTATTGGGCTTGTTTTCTTTTCCTGCATACTCATTATTTTCACTATTTAGAAGGTATGGAACAATTTGATTCACCTTTGAAGAAAACTGAGATACATGATGTACTTTATGCATGGCCATTATGAATGCAACTACATCGCATGCACCTAAGGGTAATGTGCATGTATCACGATTCTAATTTTTTTTTGTTCTTCATTTCTTTTTATGCAAAACATATGGAAAAACATATGCAAACCCTATCTATATGAAATGATGTCAAAGAAGCTAAAACTGTAAAGTATTTCCAATTCTTATGGTGGATTATGAAAATGAAAAGGTGGAAAGATCACAAGATTAGATGACTGAACCTTAGAAAGATATTATGTGTCCCTCCTTACTGACATGTGTCGTAGTTAAGAGGTTTCTCTCTCTTACATCCGATTAGAGTCTCATTACCATTTGGTCAGGTTAGGCTCAAACACCCTATTCCGTCCACATTCATGAATCATTAGAAGTACAGTTGTGAAATTTTGTTTTACAGTTGACAAAACCAATCATTTTCGTAGGATATGTGCCCAAGTTTAAACAATACAATCTTTCCAAACACACAAAAAAATTTAAATTTTCTCTTGATTTTCCCATGCACAATAAATGAGATGACACAACTCTATGACATCCACAATTACACTAGATAGCATGTGGATCCTACAAAACTAAGATTGCAAGAAACAAATAATCAAGAACAAAAGCAATAAAAAAACTAAAAATACTAAAAGATAAAGTTGTTCCAACTACCCCCCTAAGCTTGAACTCGACTATGGCCTCATAGTCAAAAACAAACTTAAGGATTGGAACAGTGATACCAGATCACTCCTGTGGGGGAGGCGGGTACTGCGGCGTCGTGGGGTCCCAAGACAGGTACTGCCCCTGGAATGTCAGATCATACTGGGGCATCGGTGGAGGTTGTGGATACCCCCCCCAAAAATAATTCTGGCTCCAGTAATGACCAAAGAATGGCTGTTGTTGCACCTCCACCCTGTGCAACCTATCATGGATGTTTTGCTGATTCTCTAAAAGAAGGCGCTCATTCTCAAAAATTGCTTGCTGATTGACAAAGAGTCAGTTGGTAGTATCTTGAATATCGGCATAGGTGGTTGTGTGGCTGTGTTAGGTCTGCTGGATGTCCTGCAACATCGCGTACATGCCCTACATGGAATAGGCATCCTCGCTGGGCTGGGCGGGCGGTGGTGGTGGCGGCATAGGCTGTGATGAAGAAGATGCACCTGGATGCATCCGAGGACGCTTCCGCGGTGCCACTCGTGCTCGAAGAGGTTTAAATGCCTCCTCTTCCTCCTCAGCCTCGCCGTCATGTCCGTCGTCTCCGCCGTCGTTGCCGCCTTCTTCGTCAGAGTCGGCGATGGCTATGATTGGCCACCGGAAATGTTGCGCTCCATTAATATTGAAGACTAGATCAGGCAACGGGCACTCCTGATAGGCGTGGTTGACGTGGCAATGTGCATACGCCACGCCATCTCGGAGTAGTAGGAGGTTGGACCGGTGAAGATTTTGCAGGTTCACCTTGCTTCGTGTAGAGAGAGGAATCAGTGGCTCGAGATTCAGCCCCAAGTAGATAGCCAGCTTTGTGATTAGCCCGCCAAAGTGAATCGCGGCTTTCCTCGTGCTCCTCCTCACCGCCAAAACTCGATGTAAGAAGAAGGCACCCCAATTGCATTCTTGTTGCTTCAGGAGTTTGTATAGAAAGAAGAGGTCCGACTCCTGAAATTTGCTGAGGGCCAGATCACCTCGAGCAAACATTGTGGAACTGAGCATCCGGTGCAAGACTCGGACAAAAGGATGCTCTAAGTCGGCCACCGCAGCGTTGTGGTAGCTCACTGACTTCCCTTGTGGAAGTGTAAACAGCTCGGAGAAGATTGTGTCATAGTCGGTGCGGTTATCCGGTCGCCGGTGGTCGAACGGGGAATGGCTCCAGTTGAAAATTTCATTGAACTGTCACAGCGTGAGGGTGTAGTCATGGTTTTACAGCCGAAAAGACACCCGACCCTTGATCCATTCACGATCTGTCGCTATTATGTTGTTAGGCACGACACAGACGTCCAGCGAAGCCATGAACTCTGCAACTAGTTCTTTGTATGTCGGCCAGTCGTTGAAGAACGGCTGACCATCAGCATGGTACTCGAGCTCGTCAGGTCATCGCTCCATGTGACGAGCTTGCCCCTGCAGAACATAGGCCAAGTTGGCCTCAAATCCGAGATCTCGGATCGTCTCCCGGTCCACATACCGGGTGGGCTCGATCTTCTGCTGCATGATCTCCTCGTAGATCTTCCGAACCTCCGAGGACGGATGAACAAGTCGAGTACGTGCAACCGACACTGGAGGTGGTGGCATGAATTCTGGGATGTCCATCGGATTCATGCGTGAGGAAGAAGCTCCCTCCACATGCACCATATTTGCGAGAAAGAAGAGATCAGAAAGAGAGCTCGGTGAAGATTGGAGAAAGGGAAATCTGACGTCAATCCTCCCCTTAAATAGATGTTGTCGGCGCCACTGTTGACCCGTCGATACCATCGATGTGAGTCGATGGTATCGACACATGTCGATGCTATCCGCCCCCTCGCTGGTATCGATGGTCGTCGATGGCCGGATCTTGCCACCCATATCGCTGATGTGTCAATACCATTGACATGGGTCGATGGTATCGACACTGCACCCAGATCGACCATCTTGATGTTGCGATCGCCATTTATATGCTCGCTCGGATCGGTGACGTGGACGGTCGATACCATCGATGAGTGTTGATAGTATCGACCCTCTGATTAGGGTTAATCCTCGTGAGGCCCGACCGCCGCCTTTCTCCTTTGGATGTGTCGATACCATCGACACACCCATCGATGGTATCGACATCTCTGAGATGATTTCATCTGAATCTCTCCAGAGATCTCGATGGTATCGACAGGCATCTCGATACCATCGACAAATTTCCGCGACCTGCCTATTGGTAGGTCGATACCATCGACAAGGCCGTCGATGGTATCGACGCAGAACAAAATCCGCAATCGTCAACCTGTACCGTGGTCGATACCATCGACCAGTATGTGGATGGTTATCGACTCTGACTCAGCCTGCACAAAGAACAAATCGATTACGGTATCTTTTTTACAATAAAAACTAAACCAAAACAAATCAACCTACGAGTGTACATGAACTAATCTAATGTACCGATGGTTGGGTTGCCTCCCAACAAGCGCGCTTATTTAACGTCTTAGGCTAGATGACTTTTGAGCACCTCATGCATCTGAAAGTGGAATGAGTTTGACCTCGTTCACCTTCCTCTTGTAATTTTCACCAAAGTATAGTTTCAATCTTTGCCCATTCACCAAAAACGTGGTCTCACCATCACGCACCAGAATCGCGCCGTGCAGTTTAACCTCTTCCACCATGAACGACCCACTCCACTGAGATTTGAGCTTCTCGGGATGCAACTTCAGTCGTGAATTGAATAGCAGAATGATATATCCTTTCTTGAACGTGCGCAACTGAATGTGGTGATCGTGGATTAACTTGGTGCGCTCCTTGTATGTCCGCGAGTTCTCATATGCTTTCATCCGCAGCTCATCCAACTCATTCAATTCTAACAATCTTTTCCTTCCCGCTCCATCGTAACTCAAATTTAGTCTTCTAAGTGCTCAATGTGCCTTGTGCTCCAACTCTACCGGCAAGTGACAAGCCCGGTCATAAGCTAACCTAAAAGGTGTGGTACCTATAGGTGTTTTATACGCCGTCCTGTACACCCACAATGCATCTGGTAGTAAGGCACTCCAATTTTTCCTCGTGGATGCCATCGTACGCTCCAAAATCTTCTTAATTTCGCGATTGGAGACCTCCACCTATCCTTGAGTCTGCGGGTGATATGGGGTACCTATGTTGTGTTTGACCCCATATTTCTTCAATAACGCCAAGAACTTATGATTCCTAAAATGTGTACCCCCATCACTAATGATCATTTGGGGCATTCCAAACCTGCAGAAAATGTTTTCTTTCATGAACCTGCACACTGCAGTGGAATCGTTGGTCCTTATGGGTATTGCTTCTACCCACATCGACACGTAATCAACCGCTAAAAAAAATATAAATTTGAATTTGAGGACACAAAGGGTCCCATGAAATCGATGCCCCATAGATCAAATACCTCCACTTCTTGGAAAACATTTAAGGGCATTTCCTGTCTCTTTGAAATATTCCCTGCTCGTTGACAAGAATCACATTGCCTTACAAACTCGTAAGCATCATGGAACAAGGTTGGCCAATAAAGGCCACTCTCCAAAACTTTAGCTTCCGTACGAGAGCTCGCATGGTGTCCTCCCGTAGGTAATGTGTGGCAATGACGGAGAACACTCTCATGCTCTACCTCAAGCACACACCTGTGTAGGATACCATCCCTACATTGCTTAAGAAGAATCGAGTTATCCCAAAAATAATATCGTAAAGAATGGAAAAATCTTTTCTTCTCTTGATATGACCAATTTTCTCGGATGATCCCGCAAGCCAAATAATTCACAATTTCAGCAAACCAAGGGTCTTTAGAGTTAATTTTCAAAATTTGTTCATTCGGAAATGTCTCGGTTATGGGTATATGTAAATCCTTCTCATCCACCCTCTCTAACCTAGACAGATGATCTGCCACAACATTTTCAATCCCAGCTTTATCCTTGATTTCGATGTCAAATTCTTGTAAGAGCAAAATCCACCTAATTAATCTAGGCTTTGCGTCTTTTTTATCCATTAGATATTTAATTGCAGCATGGTCAGTCCAAACAACCACTTTAGAGCCAACTAAATACTGCCAAAATTTTTCAAACGCGAAAACAACGGCGAGTAATTCTTTTTCAGTAGTTGTATAATTTAATTGGGCGTCATTCAAGGTCTTTGAAGCGTAGAAAATCACAGCGGGTTTATTTTCCACCCGCTGCCCTAACACGGCTCCTACCACAAAATCAGAGGCGTCACACATGAGTTCGAACGGTTTAGTCCAATCCGACATTTGAACAATCGGCGCAGAAATCATTTTCTCCTTCAACATGTCGAACGCATGTAGACATCTGTCATTGAAATCAAACACAGCGTCTTTCTCAAGCAGCTCGGATAAAGGTTTCGCGATTTTTGAAAAATCTTTTATAACCCGACGATAAAATCTGGCATGTCCCAAGAAGCTCCTTACCCCTTTGACAGAATTTGGTGGGGGTAATTTCGAAATAACTTCAATTTTCACCGGATCCACCTCTAAACCTTTGCTAGACACCTTGTGTCCTAGCACTATCCCCTCAGTCACCATCATCTGACATTTTTCCCAATTGAGGACCAAATGTGTATCCTCGTAGCGCTGAAAACCTTGTCTAGATTATAGAGACATTCATCAAATGATGCACCATACACCGAAGTCATCCATAAATACCTCGAGACAGCGTTCTACCATGTCAGAAAAGATAGCAAGCATACAACGTTGAAATGTCGCAGGTGCATTGCATAAACCAAAGGGCATTCGGCGATATGTGAAAGTCCCATAGGGATAAGTGAATGTTGACTTCTCTTGATCTGAAGGTTCAATTGAAATCTGGTTGTACCCCGAGTACCCGTCAAGAAAATAGAAGTGCGACCGGCCAGCAAGACGTTCTATAATTTGATCAATAAATGGTAAAGGAAAGTGATCCTTTAACATAGCGGCATTCAGAAGACAGTAATCAATACAGACTCACCACTCGGTTACCAATCAGGTGGTGACAGGTTCATTTAAAATATTTTGAGTGACAGTTCCCCCCTTTTTAGGGACTACCTGTGTGGGACTCACCCATGTCGAGTCTGATATTGCATAAATGATACCTGCAGCAAGAAGTTTGATAACCTCCTTCTTCACAACCTCCATCATGCTTGGATTGAGACGTCGTTGAGGTTGAATCATGGGCTTGGCTCCCTCCTTGAGCTGAATCTTATGCTGACATAGAGAGGAGAAATCCCCTTAATATCTGCAATGGACCACCCAAAAGCTCCCCGGTGGTTCTTCAGCACTATCAACAATTGTTCCTCCTCATCTGCACTCAAATAAGAAGAAATGATCACAGGTAACTTGTCTTCCTCAGCTAGAAAGTCATATTTGAGATGTGGTGGCAGCGACTTTAATTCTAATTCTGGTGGGCTAATCAGATATGATTGAAGCAGCGGGGGCAGTTCACCTAAATCTTCATAATGTCTCGCATAGAAGCATGGAAACATCTGAAGCATTTTGGCGCACTCCTTGAGTGAATTACTCCGCAACCAATCATGTGTAATATTTACCAAGCAAGCCTCCAATGGTAATTCAGGATATGCATCAGAAATAAAATGTGCAATAACATCATCTTCCATAGAAAGCGGGATGTCCTCATCCTCATCATTAGGGAACCCTACATATTTACACAAAGAGACTACCTTGGTCTGTTCCATGAGATCCACAGCCAAATCTCCATTGTCCACCTTGCTCATCACATGAGCCATATCCAGAAATGGCTTCCCAAGACAGAGTGAAATATTATTTTCCAAATGTCTTACCACACGACATTGTTCCGTTGTTTTAGACGACACAGTACTAGAGGGCATGACCATCTCAAAACGGCCATCGACTATCCCTAAGTTCAAGCGACCTCTCCCCATCTCTAAAATCATGTCGGCTGTAGCTTGAAAGGGACGTCCAACTAATAACTCGTTGCCATGTTCATCCTGCATCTCCATGACTATGAAATCTGCTGGAAAAACAAACCTGTCCACTTTCACTAAAACGTCTTCACAGATTCCATATGTTTTACCACAGAGTTATCCACCAATTGAATCGTCATATTTCTTGGTCGTGACTCCTTCAATCCCAATTTTTTGAATGTAGAAAGGGGCATCAAGTTGATGCTTGCCCCTGAGTCACATAACGTTTCACCGAATTTAACTTTTCCAATATAACAAGAAATGTTAAAGCATCCTGGATCTTGCCTCTTTGGCGGTAAAGTGCCCATGATGAAGGCACTCACTTGCTCCTTGAGAACGACAACTTCTGTATCTGGAATTTTCCTCTTCGTCGTAATGACGTCCTTTGGAAATTTCCCGTAAGACGGGATTTGCTCAATGGCTTCCAATAGAGGGATATTGACTGAAAGCTTCCTAAAACTGTCTAAGAACTTCTTGAACTGCACATCTGCCTTCCTTTCCTTAGCACTATTTGGATACGGGACCGGAACAACTTGTGCCCTTTGATGAGGTGGCACATAAGGTGTCTTTTTCTGAGGTTCCTCCTCTGCAACCTGTTCTTTAGTATCATCCACGGCTGTGTCATCAACCTGCCCTTTGACTGGTGTGGGCTGCTCCTCATTGGTTTCACCTTCTATTTCAACTTGTGGTGTACTTGTCTCCTCGGCCCTTGGATTTAATAATTTCTTGCAGCTTCTTAGCAAAATTGCCTTCACCTGCTGGTTTCCCCCTGGAACATTGGTGTTTCTCAGAAAACCTGGATGTGTCGGTTTCTTCAAACTGGCTATCTCTGATGCCATTTGTGCCATAGATGTCTCAATGGTCCTCATTTGCGCCCCAATGCTCTGCAATGTTTGCCCGAATTGGTTCATGAAATCTCCTTGCTGCTTGATTTGCTGGCCAAACGTATTCATTAGCTCTTGATTTTGCTTTATAACATGATTGAGCAACTCCGTGCTCTTGTCTTCTGCTACTGGCGGGGGTTTGGCATCCGGATCCTGTAGGAAATTGTTTGGATCCTACCACGAGAACTTTTTGTCTTTTCTCCATGAATAATCATTGTTCCTATAACCTTGTTGTTGTCTCATGTATTTGACTTGAGCCTCATCCTTGGACTCATTATCCTCCTTTTCCAGTAGCTTCTTTGTGAGAAGATCCATCTTCTCATTCATCTCATTCATTGCCTTGGACTCACCTGCTACTCGAACTTGCTCTACTGGGCCTCTTTCTCTCTCACCCCATGACTACTTTCTAGCCATGTTCTTTAGTATCTCCCAACACCTGGTGTTTGTGTTGTTCAAAAAGAAACCTGACCCAGCTGAATCAAGATTGCTCCTATCATGCTCGGAGAGAGAAAAATAGAAAATCTTCACCTGTGTTTCTTTATCCAGCCCGTGATGTGGGCACCATCTCAACATGACTTGAAACCTCTCCCAGGTTTCAGAATATGTCTCACCTGCCTGTTGGGTAAAGTTATGGATCTTCCTGATCATATCGTTGGTCTTCTCAGGAGGAAAGAACCTCTCAAAGAAGACCTCCACCATATGGTCCCAGGTCTCCACAAAATCATCATCTAAATTGTGTAGCCATTCTCGCACGGCTCCTGCCAGTGAACTCGGGAAAAGCTTGAGATATAGTGAATCCTGTGGGAACCTATCGATTTTAACCATATCATAGTTTTCAACAAACTGGCTGATGTGTGCAACGGGGTCCTCATTCTTTAGTCCATGAAAAGCATTGGACTTCACCAGATTTATCAGGGTCGGATCAATCTTATATGTAGGTATGTTGGTTGCTTGCTTCTTTATAGGCCCTTTTGAAGAAGATGTGGAAGAAGCATTTATCTTCTCCCATATAGTCTGTGGATCGGCCATCTGTTCTTTTTCGAGTTTGGAATCGACTTCCTCCTGCTCTTGCTCGTAGTAATGCTTGTCTTCAGGTTCCGTCAGTGGAACCTCGGGTGTGCGTAGCGTGTAGTCAGTGTTACGCGTCTGCACCATACACAGTACCTGAAATGGGGAAATTCGAGTTTAGTACAGTGTTTTGACGAGTATAAAAATTATCGAACAATTTAGAAATGATAACATAAAAAGAAATGATAACATAAAAAAAATTGTGGCCTAGAGTGGCCGCTAGTAGCACTCGAGGTGCCAACAACTCATCGTATCCCTGGCAACGACGCCAAAAACTTGATGCAATTTTACTATGCGCTAAAATGCAAGAGAACGCGTCGAAGTAATACATTCCTTGTGAGGCCCGAGTTGAACACAGGGATATTGGGAACTGTTGGAGACTCCTACTAACTATTCGCGATCAGCTAAGCCAAATGAAAATGAAGGGTTGTTGTGAAACTTAAAAAGAGCAAAAGAAAATAAAACAAAAAAAACGATCGATTAAATGTTAATTTAACCAATCCAAGAAGGGTATCTTTAGGATTGTGGTTTCACCGCAGGTTTTCATTGTATTAGGTTTTATATGATGCCTCAATTTTATCTCTCTATCCGGGTAGTGGCCTGAAAACAAAATTGCCCACTGTCGTGGTGCAATTCACTACCTTAGTCTAGGGCGGTTCCACCGTCGTAGTAACCTATATCCTAGCTAGGTGCATTATGAACGATCTCTCAGTATCCACCATTAATTTTACACCACCTTGTTCAAGGGATTTGTCGATTAATGTGAATTTCATCTCTTTTCAGACGTTAATCCTTCTTTCAAAGTGATTTAGGGCATTAGGTTATTATTATGGTGATCAAGCATAACAATATATTGAGAAAATGAAATCATACCACGGATTTAAGAGATAAATATGAATTATCACAATAAAATTGTCATACAATGAATTCCCAGGCTACTCCCGGTCCTAAAGACGAAGGGGATTAGCCCTGCATGTTCATCTCAAGCAAGTACAAGGTAGAGATAGGGGAAATCATATGAAAAACGTGAAATAGGTGGTGAAACCCCTGAACGGAGAAGAACCGGTGGATCCTTGCCGTAGAACACATTCTCTCCCGCCTGTCAGTGGTGGAATCCGTCTTCTTCGGCGTTCGGATCAACTGGTATGAGCTTCTAGCCTCCGTTCTCCTCTCTGGCACTCCTTGGTACTCTGCAATGACTAATGAGATCCTCCCTCTCACGTCTGGGCGGCCGTCATTAGGTATATCTCGGTCATTAGGTTGTTAATTAACCTTAGCCGTCCGATTGAGATCATTAGGAAGCCAACTCATATCCTATGGCGTCGATACCATCGACGCGAGTCGATGGTATCGACTCCCCTTTAGATGTCGGTTTTTGATAGATACTGACACTGCAGCCTTTGTGTGTCGATGGTATCGACTTGGTGTCGATACTATCGACTGCTTCCTCGCCAGCAACCTGATGGTCACTCGATACCATCGACATCCAAATCGATAGTATCGACTTTTTCTTGCTTCTTTTGGCTGGCAACCTGTGACCATGTCGATGGTATCGACTTCCTTCGATGATATCGACAGAAGAAGATACTCATTTTTCCTGAAACTCAAACATGAAACCAAATAAATTCACACAAATAATAATATTTTGACAATTAATGCTAAAATGATGAATTAAAGGGGATTTGACATAAAATAGCAGCAAAGACCAAAGTGGATGAATTATGTGATATTAACCATAAAAATGACTAATAAAAGCATAAAACAAATATCAAATCGGTCTATAAATGCGACTCAAAATCATCGCATCATCAACCCCTTGGAGAGAGAGAAATAATCCACCAGCTTCACAGGTTGCACGATAATGAGATCTCTCCTTCCCACCTTCTTTGGCGAAGAAGGAGAAAGCATCTTCAAGATGGAGTATGGGTCTCAGACCGGCAGCCCCAGGGTGGAGGATGGAAGTCACAAGTGCTCTGGAGTGATTGAGGCAGCCTTTGGACGTCTAAAACTTGACGATAATGGAGGACCCTCGGGTTCTTATTTATAGGCCTTAAGTGAAGTCCAAACGGTTTGGAGACCGTTTGTACCTCAAGACTGTTTGGGCTTCAAGACCTTTTGGGCTTCAAGACCGTTTGGACCTCAAGACCGTTTAGACCTCAAGATTGTTTGGGCCTTGAGACTATTTGGACCTCGAGACCATTTGGACCTCGAGACCATTTGGACCTCAAGACCGTTTGGACCTCAAGACCGTTTGGACCTCAATACCGTTTGGATTCATGTGGTCTTGAGACCGTGTGACTCCATGCGGTCTCGGGACTGGTTGGCTTCATGTGGTCTTGAGACCGTGTGACTCCATGCGGTCTCGGGACCGGTTGGCTTCATGCGGTCTTGAGACCGTGTGACTCCATGCGGTCTCGGGACCGGTTGGCTTCATGCGGTCTTGGGACCATTTGACTCCATGCGGTATCGGGACCGGTTGGCTTCATGCGGTCTTGGGACCATTCGACTCCATGCGGTCTCGAGACCGATTGGCTTCATGTGGTTTTTGGACCGTTTGAGTCCATGCGGTCTTGAAGCTGAGTTAATCTTTTATGATTTTTTTTTGTGTTTTCCTGCGTATATAAAAGGGAAAAGTTAGTTTGATGGTATATTTACAAAAAGGGTAAATTTAGGGATTATGTATAGTTTTAATTTAGAAAGAGTATGGAAAACTAAAGAAAAAGACTAAGATAATCGTCCAAAATAGGAGGTTATCACCCCCCCTAACTTGATAACCTCAAGTTAGATAGAGATGAGGCATGTAATGGTGAGGCAATTTTATTTAGTTAGGATTTCCATACTCTTGCTTCAATTCTTGACCTGAGTTCTCCTAAGGTCATATCAAGTCTTATTGCTTGCCTTGACTCTTTCAGGTTTCGAGAGTTGCTTGGGTCTCAGGTTCTTTCTGTATCTCGTAGCTTGTGTCGGGACCACTTTATTATGTGCATGTTGTTGACTCTAATCAGCTTTATACCTCTTTGAAGGACCTACTGGAATCTAGAGAGGGTATGAGGGTTGGCTAAAGGCTTGAAGTGTAACTCCCCCTTCAAGTGGGGGAGGGGTTGTCTATGCTTTTGGGATCTCACTACCGGGCACGACACATCTGCCTTCGTGAGGGCAGCTGAATGTACCGGTCGGGTGAGTCCTTTATAAGCCTTTCATATATTTAGATACCTTAGGGTTTCACTACCAGGCACGACACATCTGCCTTTGTGAAGGCAGCTGAATGTGCCGACTGGGTGAGACCTTCATTAGTTCTTTATATAGATCCTTATTTATGGCACAACTCTCATAATTTTATTCGACTCTCTGGATTTTATTCGATGACTCGTAGGCTTGGGTTTTGGGATTTTGGGAAATTATTTTGGGCAGCCAAGCCTCTTTTATTTTGAAGAGAGGAAAGTTGTTCTTAGAGCTTTTCAACATGCACTTATTTGGGTTGTGGTCCACTTGCAGGACTTCTTGATTTGAAAGTTGCCTGATGCCCCTCTCATCCTTGAGAGCTCAGCTTATTTTTGCCTTGATATTGACCTGTGGAGAGTCAGATGAAGAAGTGAAGTAAAAGCATGAAAATCAAAAGTAGAGGGATATTATTAAATCGCCATTAAATGTCTAAGTGCTATTTACTTTTGGGAACTAATGTGATTCTAAAATTAATTGAGGGTGATTCTATTCAAAAAGGGTTAATTAAAAGAAAGTTAAAGAAAGAATGAAAAAAGAATATGTACAAATAGAGAAAGGGGAAGATGGAGAAAGAGGTATTTAGCAAATGATACCTCACCCTTGTCTAATGTACCCCCCCCCCCTAACTTATCACTCACTCTGTCCTCAGAGTGTCAAAGTGATAGGTTGAGAAGTAATTAGGACAAGGGTTGCAGGCTAAGTTAATTCTGCAATTGCCCCCGGTGAATGAAGTAGATTTGCTATGAACTGTCCTCGTAGAGTATGGTAATCCACGTCATTCATCTCTTCTACTGGTCTTTGGAAAACGATGATGGTGTACATCCAGTAGAACATGTGGAAGCCGCTGTCATTTGATTCTCAGATTTGCTGGGGGGATTTGTGGCTGAAGGAAGGGCGATGAAAGTGCTCTTTGTCGTACGCCCTTGTATGCTGACTCAGAAAGGCGATTAACTTGTCGGCGCATTCCTTTGCCACTACCTCTGTTGGTGTCCTTGGTGTCACAACATAGTTCTTCTGTCGTGGATTGTACTGGCTATCGGAACTGTTATATATTGTAGTTGTTCCTTCTGGAAGGTTTGTGGCCAGGAGCATCCAGTGTTCATGATAGAGGAAGGGTAACATGATGAATGTCGGTGTTGTGTGTTATAGATAGGAGATCAGCGCTTCAGTTGTGCCGAAGTTCTTGAGCTTTAGAAAATCATTCTTCATATATGGGGATGCCATGTATGTTGTTGGGTTATTTTGGCCGAGTAGAAACTGATAGGTGGCCATTTAACTTACAGAGAGGGATCATTTAATCTGTAGAGTCTCTCATAGTGTGTCTGTCATTACTAGAATGTCCCTAGACATGAATACGAGCTCATCTTTCTCGGCTGAAAGCCGCGCCATAATGAGACGTAGTTTGATGTCTGAGAGACCTTTGCAAGCATTTTGATCAAAGTCAGGAAAGGTTGGTTCAATGGCAGACAAAGGATCGATATTACTTTTATTTTGCTCGGTATCGACTGATGGCATTTTGGGTTTTTCTGACTCCTTCAGAGTTTGTCGGAAGGGTCGCCACTGCAGTCGCTGGATGGTTGAGAAGAGGTAGTGAGGGACATCATCTGGTGCCATTGTCAGGTCCTTGAAGAACTGTCTATCACAGATGAGCTCCATAGAATAATGCCCTCTCAAGGAATGAAAGTCTCTAGCAACCAGATCAGTAAATGGGATTTCCTGGTTCAGCACGTAGATGTGACGTATGGTGCAGAAAGCGCAATCCCCAGATCCTTCGGTAGCCTGAACTTGAGGGTTTATAATTTTGAACCAAGGTTGGCTCCAATCTTGGCGGAGAGATGGGCATGCATCCCATATTAACTTAAGCAGTCGGAAGGGTATACACCGCGCTTCTCCTGCTGCTTCACCGACAAAATTTATTGTGCCGGCGGGTAGCTCGGCGCCGCAAAAATTATACACTATGGCATCTCGAGCCTCAGTGTCCACGATCATTAAAAGCCAGTGGTCCGAGACTTGGAAGGGCATGGTAAGAAAACGTGCCCGACGTGCTAAACCAGCACGCAGCCGCTCGATTGACTTTGCTCTTATGTATTTGTATAAAAGGCCAATAGACAGAGCAGGTGAGGCGTTGAAAACTGGTTGTTGCCTCTTAGAACTTTTATATATTTCTATAAAGCTGGAGAGAAGGACACGGAAGATTGCCATAGGCATCGTGGACCGAGGTCGCAGGATGTTACGGAAATCTTCTCGTGTCATCTGGAGTTTGGTTTTAGTGTTGGTATAGAGGATGTCTTCCCCTGCCTTCGCATCATCCACAATAGTGTTCAGTATAAAAATGTCCTGAGCATCTAGTGTGGAGATGGCCGCCATATCCAGGTCATGCATTTTGTGCGGTAGGGGTGGTGGCGAGGGAAGTTCCTACGGAGTAGGGGAAGAAGGTTGCTCCAGGACTTCTGCATATGTGTGCAGATCATCATCTGAATCGGAGGCAGAGTTGAGTTCTTTATCAGTATCTAAACTCACTCGCTCTGCCTCGTCCTGGTCATGGGGGGAGGGCACATATGTACCAGGCGTGGAGAGAGGTGGGCGGTTGTTGTGGGTGGGATGATGATGGTTTTGTAAAGAGGTGAAATCAATCCACATCTCTACTAATAACAATGGTAAACAAAACACAATTGGAATATCAGCGGAAGATAAAATTTTGACTATATTCAATTTAAAATAAAGTGTACATAAAAATTTTCCCAATATGGGTGTACATGCTTTATACAAAAAGAGGACCTAAGTAAAGGGAACTAGACTACTCCACTATTGTCTCCAAGCAACACATCCATCAGCTAAGTCCAAGCTAATCTATGATCTTCAAGTCCTATACATCACCTTGCTTCACACCTGGGTGGTTGGGAAAGCACCCAGCAAAAAGGAAGGAAAATAAAAGTATGCGTTACAAAAACTGTTCTAAGATGGTAAGATAAGAAAAGTATGTAAAAGTAGGATAGGCGTCATCATAAGATGATGATACAATCAAGAGAATGAGGCCATTTATATAAAAGAATATTTCAGTAGATGCTTTCCATAAATATAGTAAAACAACAACCTTGCATGTATGATTAATATTGATTATCTTAACTATGTAGGGTTGAGGCACCTACCGTACCTTCAACCAAAAGGGTGAGGGGAAAGTATCACATTCCCAATCACCTACACACATTTTGTGTGCGGGGGAGAGTATCACATTCCCCAGGGGAGAAATAACAAATTCCCCAACTATGGGTGGTTGTACATACAAGTACCACTACACTAGTTAATTAGTCTAATAAAATCAACATGCTAGAATAGATGGCAAGTAACAACAATACCAAATAGAACAAAGCAGTGGGGTACCAAGACCCAAGAATAATATTCCAAACTAATCATGAGGCAAGTTTAACAAGAGAATCATGAAGATGGGATATAAGGTGCAAATAAGCCTCATTATGGAAACATATGGGTTAAGGCACAAGTTATCCCAACTAAAAGGTTAAATGCACATACCTTTAATCTTTAGAATCCTAGAATTGCTTTTCATAACTTTTACACGAGATCAGATCTAGTTGCCCTAATATGATCATCATATTCATGTATTAATACTATGTTTAATTATTAAAGATTCAATCACTGAAACTATGAACTTTTTCCACACATTGTCGATTTAGATCTTGAAAACATCATCATTGTCTTAGGTAGGGTTTTCTGATCAGCATAGCATATATATTTGTATATTTTCGAGTTACTGACTTTTTAGGGTATTTTCTATATTTGTTAGTAAATTAAATCAACTCGAAAAATACATATTCGATAAACTCAAAATCAGACCACAAAAGTATTTTTGTTAGATAGATCTCGTTCTCCCGATTCCAAAACATATTTTGGTTTTATTTTTTGGAGAAACGAATGAAAAGATATCAATTTTACAATATCAACCAATGAGAAAATTAGAAATTTTGATTTTTATTTTGAAAAGCAAAGAAGGTGGGACCGAGCCCACTGCTTGGCCCAATCATAGCGACCCAAGATAGTGGCCCGCCCCACAGGTTGGCAAAGGTCCAATCTGGGTCAAAGGTCGGTCAACCACGGAAGAAAAAGACGATCCTGGCCATACGCAGGACAAAGTCGAAGAGAATTGATCGTGGGCAAAACGGTAAAAATGACAGAGCGTCGTCTTCCCCAACTCACCCAACAGCCGACGAACAACAACTACTACTACTAGCGATTTTGGGAAAAATCTAAATACTCGACCAATTTCAACGCACAAGTATGCAAAAGAAAGAGGAGAACGATGTGAATTCATTAGTATCTTCAATTTAAACGAAGACGAAGAGTCGAGCGAGAGGGAAGCGCCGCAAGGCCAGAGACCGGCGGCTAGACAAGAGTTAAAACGTCCACCAAATGTGAAATCAAGGGTAGGGTTTAGTTGATAATGTGACAACAGACCTAGGGGCATGATTATATATATGCAAGGTAACCTAGAGTAGGGTTTAGGTAGGTGAAGGTAGAGGGTGGCGGTGCAAGCTTTAGGCGTTTCACGAATACTCGATTAAAATATGTGATTTTGTACTAGTTGGATGCAGAATTGAATTTTCAATCAAATGCAACTTGTTTCGCGAATTTTCGTTGAGAAACGAGCGAGAAATAGCCATCCGAAAAAATCACCAAAATGCGGATTACTGTTCATACGCGACCAAGGAAGAAGATGAAATGATCGTTTAATACAACTTGCTAACTTTGGTCATTTGGTGCATTTAATGCATAAACATTACTCTAATTATTTAAGGGTGTAAATAAATTCCAAATAAAATCAAATTTGGTAGGTTTACTTATTTTGTGGTGAGGAATCCGAATATAAAATTAGATTTGACTTTACACAATTTTTATTATGTAAAATGAATTAATTATTATTTTCTCTTTCCTCCTTTACTAATGATGTTAGAATTATCTAAAAATTATAAAACTTGACCCAAAAGTCACATTTAATATTTTGGATACTAATTTAGTATTCTTGCTATTTGTTGATATCGTTTATTATTTTAATTAATGATTTTAATATTTTACACACTTTCTCTCTCCTAAATTCATCTTCTTATAAAATATTTTCCAAATTGAATCAAAATTCATAAAAAGATATATTTTAACATTTAAACACGAATTTGGCATTAATATTTTTTAAGACATTTATTATTTTATTTAATTCATTTAAATTTTATCACTTATTTAGCCTTTTAATTTATTAGAGGCATCTAGAAACTTCCTAAAAATATAAAACTTGGTCTACAAGCAACTTTTAAGTCAAGAAAACGAAAATGATATCTAAATTATCTTCTTTGGTTTCTATTTAGGATTTTTAGAACAATATATTCCTCATTATCTTCTTTTATCCATAATATTCCATATTATCCCCAATTATTGCATTTATCATCTTCTTTATATATATATTGGGATTTATTTTCTTTTTCATATTCTAAAAAGCACTAGAAAGTTCTAGGACGAATATTTTGTTATCTTTATTATTTAAGTGGACATTTTACATATTAAACCCATTTCTAAACTTCCACTGAGGTATTTGTGCATAAACCCAAATATTGGAATAAAAGGTGAACAAATATTTATTAAACCAACATATTGTCCAGAAAGACCAAAGAGGATAGAAATAGAAGGAAAAGATGGAAAAGAGGACCAAAAGGCAAAATGCCCAGATTTCGGTATGTTACAGCACTCCACCCCTTAAAGAGGATTTCGTCCCCGAAATCACTAGCAATTAGGGAAGGGTGAGTATGCAACCTCACATCACAAAACTTCAGGTTGTTCCTTCAACCATACAACTTCCACCAAAACTTATTCTTCAACTACACCTAAGGGTTCATAAACTTCACATAAGCTCAACATAGGTCATGTTCTTAAGGATCACCTAGGGTCCATTATTAAGATACCCTTTTTAGTAGATTTAACATTATTTATATTTTAGCTCATTAACATTATACTCTATGATATCACTTTATCATAATTATATTAATTACGTCATGTCATGTACACTTTATTGCCAAAATGGGTTATATTTTATTATTATGCACAATTAGAGGTTACTCAATTATCTAAACATTCATTATTATATTTGATCATTGTCCTTAATAATTCAGATTTACACTTCATCCTCATATTAACACTTTATTAATTATAACAAATTATTTTACATGAAATAATGCATTCTATTCAATTCGTGCTTAAGCATATAATTATTTCAATTAATGTCACATTAGTTACTTATATTCATATTAAACATTGTCACATGTCACATTATCATTATTGCTCACATTAATGTCACCATTAATCATTATTCATATTTATTCATTTATATTATTCATTTTGCATGTTTATATGAATCCAATCACTTCATACTCATATTGAAGCCATTACATGTATTTTAATGATCAAGGTGGAACATATGTCATATTAATGATTTAATTCACATTAAGGTAGCATGCATTCATATTGATGACTTAATTAATATGTGATTAGATGATCATATATATCATTTAGGTGTATCAAAGTATGTTAATTGATTATGACACTTAACATCATTAATGTACCATGAAAGGCATAAGGGTGTATATGTTACGGTTAGATGATTACAACTTTAGGGTTTAGGTCAACATGACCATTATATTGTACTTATTCATTTCTTATCATGCATTAATTACGAATTATAACCTTACTCATCATATCATTAGGGTTTATTGGTTCATGACATTATTAACATCTTACTTATTGATAATTAGCATTGACATTCATATTATGTGCATTGGATATTCATTAGGGTTCAAGTATATGATTTATTCCTAAGATGATAGTTATATGTTCATTAATATGTAAACAACCATGTTGAGGTTACCATTATTACTTATTTAGAGAACACTAAGCACAACAGCCTCCTAAGCATGGAGTTAGGGTTTTTAAAGATAGATCAAGATGTTATAGGGTTCCATCCCCCTAAAAAAAAGATTTCGTCCTCGAAATCTAACCACTCAAACATCATCAACTAACCAAACTCCACCCCTTAAAGGGTTTGACCTACTACACTAGGGTTAAAGGATATGTATAACTAACCATAATCAAGATCCATCATGCTTCCACTGCGCACTTTGATCTTCTCACAAACACCCAAACTCCAAGGTCTAGGTTCTACGAATAAACTATCCAAGCTTGTGGTTTGAGGGACAGAAGGAAACTATCTTGGTATCCATCCTCAAACAAATCATCATACATATGAAACTTAGGGTTTTCAAAGATATCCAACATATATGTCTAAGGTAACTATTGCCTAAAAGCAAACTATTTTGGACAATTCGTATTAGCTCAGGCCAGGCCGGTATCATATGGGCACGGGAGTCCTCGTAAACCAAGCTAGTGGTGCGGAGGAAAATTTTGCCAGCCCCCAAAACCCTGATCCTTTCTATACACCCTTACTTCAACTGCATGCCCTAATAGTTGCCTAAAGGCAAACCTAAACAACATCAAGTTATGCATATTTTAGTTGTAAGTATTTTAGGATTTTATTCATCAAAATTCTAATGTGGAACTATTGAGTTCTAAGTCAACCTTTCAAGGTAGATCCAATCTAAGGTAACCATGTCACCTAAAGGAACTATGCAAATCTAGGTTTCTAACTAGGGAGACAAATTGAAATAGTCAAAGATTCGACTACCATTGGCTCTGATACCATGTTGTAAAGAGGTGAAATCAATCCATACACCTCTTTACTAATAACAATGGTAAACAAAACACTATTGGAATAGCAACGGAAGATAAAATTTTGACTATATTCAATTTAAAATAAAGTGTACATAAAAATTTTCCCAATATGGGTGTACATGCTTTATACAAAAAGAGGACCTAAGTAGAGGGAACTAGACTACTCCACTATTGTCTCCAAGAAACACATCAATCAGCTAAGTCCAAGCTAATCTATGATCTTCAAGTGCTATACATCACCTTGCTTCATACATGGGTGGTTGGGAAAGCACCCAGCAAAAAGGAAGGAAAATAAAAGTATGTGTTACAAAAACTGTTCTAAGATGCTAAGATAAGAAAAGCATGTAAAAGTAGGATAGGGGTCATCATAAGATGATGATACAATCAAGAGAATGAGGTCATTTATATAAAAGAATATTTCAGTAGATGCTTGCCATAAATATAGTAAAACAACAACCTTGCATGTATGATTAATATTGACTATCTTAACTATGTAGGGTTGAGGGACCTACCAGACCTTCAACCAAAAGGGTGAGGGGAGAGTATCACATTCCCAATCACCTACACACATTTTGTGTGCAGGGGAGAGTATCACATTCCCAATCACCTACACACATTTTGTGTGCAGGGGAGAGTATCACATTCCCCAGGGGAGAAATAACACATTCCCCAACTATGGGTGGTTGTACATACAAGTACCACTACACTAGTTAATTAGTCTAATAAAATCAACATGCTAGAATAGATGGCAAGTAACAACAATATCAAATAGAACAAAGCAGTGGGGTACCAAGACCCAAGAGTAATATTCCAAACTGATCATGAGGCAAGTTTAGCAAGAGAATCATGAAGATAGGATATAAGGTGCAAATAAGCCTCATTATGGAAACATATGGGTTAAGGCACAAGTTATCCCAACTAAAAGGTTAAATGCACATACCTTTAATCTTTAGAATCCTAGAATTTCTTTTCATAACTTTTACACGAGATCAGATCCACTTGCCCTAATATGATCATCATATTCATGTATTAGTACTATGTTTAATTATTAAAGATTCAATCACCGAAACTATGAACTTTTTCCACAAACCGTCGATTTAGATCTCGAAAACATCATCATTGTCTTAGGTAGGGTTTTCTGGTCAAAATAACATATATATTTGTATATTTTTGAGTTACTGACTTTTTAGGGTATTTTCTATATTTGTTAGTTAATTAAATCAACTCGAAAAATATATATTCGATAAACTCAAAATCAGACCACAAAAGTATTTTTGTTAGATAGATCTCATTCTCCTGATTCTAAAACATATTTTGGTTTTATTTTTTGGAGAAACGAATGAAAAGATATCAATTTTACAATATCAACCAATGAGAAAATTAGAAATTTTAATTTTTATTTTGAAAAGCAAAGAAGGTGGGACTGAGCCCACTGCTTGGCCCAATCATAGTGACCCAAGACAGTGGCCCGCCCCACAGGTTGGCAAAGGTCCAAGCCGGGTCAAAGGCCGGTCAACCACGAAATAAAAAGACGATCCTGGCCATACGCAGGACAAAGTCGAAGAGAATTGATCGTGGGCAAAACGGTAAAAATGACAGAGCGTCGTCTTCCCCAACTCACCCGCACGACAGCCGACGAACAACAACTACTACTACTACAGATTTTGGGCAAAATCTAAATACTCGACCAATTTCAACGCACAAGTATGCAAAAGAAAGAGGAGAATGATGTGAATTCATTAGTACCTTCAATTTAAATGACGACATAGAGTCGAGCGAGAGGGAAGCGCCGCAAGGCCAGAGACTTCGGCGACTAGACAAGAGTCGAAACGTCCACCAAACATGAAATCAAGGGTAGGGTTTAGTTGATAATGTGACAACGGACCTAGGTGCATGGTTATATATAGGCAAGGTAACCTAGACTAGGGTTTAGGTAGGTGAAGGTAGAGGGTGGCGGCGCAAGCTTTAGGCGTTTCACGAATACTCGATTAAAACATGTGATTTTGTACTAGTTGGATGCGGAATTAAATTTTCAATCAAATGCAACTTGTTTCGCAAATTTTCGTTGAGAAACGAGGGAGAAATAGCCATCCGAAAAAATCACCAAAACGCAGATTACTGTTCATACGCGACCAAGGAAGAAGATGAAATGATCGTTTAATACAACTTGCTAACTTTGGTCATTTTGTGCATTTAATGCATAAATCTTACTCTAATTATTTAAGGGTACAAATAAAGTTCAAATAAACTCAAATTTGGTAGGTTTACTGATTTTGGGGTGAGGAATCCGAATATAAAATTAGATTTGACTTTTGACAACTTTTATTATGTCAAATAATTAATTACTATTTTCTCTTTCCTCCTTTACTAATGATGTTAGGATTATCTAAAAATTATAAAACTTGACCCAAAAGTCACATTTAATGTTTTGGATACTAATTTAGTATTATTTCTATTTTTTGATATCGTTTATTATTTTAATTTATGATTTTAATATTTTACACACGTTCTCTCTCCTAAATTCATCTTCTTATAAAATATTTTCCAAATTGAATCAAAATTCATAAAAAGATATATTTTAACATTTAAAACACGAATTTGGAATTAATATATTTTTTTGAAGACATTTATTATTTTATTTAATGCATTTAAATTTTATCACTTATTTAGTCTTTTAATTTATTAGAGGCATCTAGAAACTTTCTAAAAATATAAAACTTGGTCTACAAGTAACTTTTAAGTCAAGAAAACGAAAATGATATCCAAGTTATCTTTTTTGGTTTTTATTTAGGATATTTAGAACAATATATTCCTCATTATCTTCTTTTATCCATAATATTCCATATTATCCCCAATTATTGCATTTATCATCTTCTTTATATATATATATTGGGATTTATTTTCTTTTTCATATTCTAAATAGCACTAGAAAGTTCTAGGACGAATATTTTGTTATCTTTATTATTTAAGTGGACACTTTACATATTAAACTCATTTCTAAACTTCCACTGAGGTATTTGTGCATAAACCCAAATATTGGAATAAAAGGTGAACAAATATTTATTAAACCATCATATTGTCCATAAATTAAATAGAAAGGCCAAAGAGGATACAAATAGAAGGAAAAGATGACCAAAAGGCAAAATGCCCAGATTTCGGTATGTTACAGGTTCCTAAAAGACATTGGTGGAACTCAGCGAAAGTCGCGTCTTTAGCAGCCTCCCTGATTGACCCCAGAGCGGAATAATCAATGAATTGGTCCCCATATGACATGTTAACATTATCATTGTGTGGGGACTTGGGGTGACGGTCACTGTCATGGTGGCCTTTGTCTGAACCTTTGTGAGAAGGTTCGGCTGCTTTGCCTGGGTCCTCTCCGTCATCAGATTTGTCACCAGAAGATGCGGTATCATTGTTAGAATCAACAGATGAGTCGGAGTCTTTGTCTTCACACTATCGCCATCCTTGTCTGCCGCTGCCTTGTCTGCTGGCTTTTTACTTGCGGTCTTTTTGCACCGTTGATGGGTGGCTTGTAATTCATTGAAAGCCACTTGCGGATGCTCGTGTGTCTCGAGTAGTGCATCGTGGGATTCTTTGAGGTCGGTATATCTACCCTCGGCGGAGAGGAGACGTGATGTAAGATTTGTAACTTGAGCATGTAGCTGCTGGATGCCATCATTAGTTGACTCCTCTTGGCGATGTTGTAGTTGTGTGAGTGTGTTGTTGATGGTGTCTAAGTGCGTGCTCAGAACTACTTGTTGTTTCTGGAGCTCACAGAGAGTCTCTGGCAGAGGTTGAGTTTGCGTAGAGATCTCATCGACTTGCTTTGTCGTTGATTCTTGTTGGCGCGTCGCTCGAAGGACCAGGTCCGGCAAGGTGTTGAAAATGGTGGTAATGATAGTGATGGGGTGGAAACTATGGAGGTGAAAGGGAAGGTGGTAAAGTCGGGCATATGGGTGGAGAAGGGAGAGCCTGAAGGAAAGAGGGGTGGAGAGGAGGATGTGAAAGGTTGCGTGGATGTGGTGGAGAAAGGAAGAGTGGTGGATGTTGGAAGGGTAGAGGGTGGGGTAGTGGTGGTGGTTAGCTGATCATGAAGACTCTTAATGAAAGAGTCGATTGATGAGGTGGTTATATTTTCTTCGTGGAGGGGGTCGGCCTCTAGATGCGGCCTGGATGTGGGTGTCCCCGACAGCTGTTGTGCCTGCAACTGCCTTCTGGAAGGTCGTTTGACAGGTATTTTTGTTGGTCGCGTTGTCGGGGTTGTGATGCTCAGATCCATATGTCCCATTGTTGGTTTCTTGTCGGTTGTTTTAACCGAAGCTAGGAGTTGTGTAAGCTCCTTGTCAGAGAAGAGGAGTTTTTCTGTGTCGTAGTTCGCTAGCTCTGGAAGCGGGAGGAGTGTTCTTGATGACTTGACCGTAGGGCAGAAGACATAATGTAGTTTCCCATCCTTTTCCTTGATGATGAAGGAGTTCTTCAAAGTTTGTTCATTGGTAAGGATGTCGCCCTTTAGTTGCGTGCAGTGAGGTAGGGGTCTGTCCATCTTGAGATATTTTATAATGGATGTGACATGACCCCCCATGCAGATTTCCTTCCCCAGGGTGAAAGCTGATAATTTCTGGATCATTTGTTGTCCAGTATTCACTGGCCTTTCGTTAAGAATGGACCAAAGAACAAAAAAATCTGAAATTATAATGTTCCCCCCTCCTGTCCTGGGGAAGAGTGCGCCAGTAACAATTTTGTGCAGGGTGCGCACAAATCCAGAGTGTATGTTTGATGCTTTGCACGTCTTAGCATCATAGGTGGGGATCCCGGTTAGAGATTTCTAGAATTTGTGTATATTAAACTCAGGATGCTCTGTTCCCACCGCCTTGGCTTTTTGCAACTGCTGCTGGTTGTCAATAAAAATTTCACTCAACATATTTTCCGTTAAGACAACCTTATTGCCGAAGATTTGGGTGACCATCCTTCTGTCACCTCCTTCCCGTGATCTATCCATGATGTGTACGGGTTCTTTGGTCAGAAAGGTGAAAAATTATGCAGTAGGTTCAGAGTAGGATATCTCAGGTACTAGACACAGCCTGGCGAGGTTGGCTTTGTCTAGCACGTTGAAGATGCGGTCATGGATCCCCATCTTAAGTAGTATGCTGGAGCAAACATACTTAGTGGGTTTTAGTATTTTTTCAGTGGAGGGGGTGTTATGGATGAAGAGGTTTTCTGGTGGTGGAGTTTTGGTAGTGACGGGAGGGAAGGTGGGGGCAGTGGTGGTTGCGAGAGTGGCAGTGGAGGTGGTGATTTGTGGATTATTTCTTGCTACGATTTGTTCCCTTGCAGTAGCAGGCCTGACTTACTTTCTGGCTCTTTTCTTGGAGGGCTGCCCAGTTGCAGTCTCCTGGACCTTGTATTTCCCCTTTTTTTCTTCGGTTGGGGAATCCTCCTCAGAGTTTGGCTTGTAGTCCGAGCCTTCATCATCAGAAGAAGAAATTTCAACTTCTTCTCCAGGTGCCTCAGCCAGGCACTTGTTCAGGCGATCAAGGTCGTACAGTACTTGCATCATCTTGACATTTGGTGGCACCTTTCCGGTCCTGTTGAAATCATCTCTGATCTTCTGGAGCTTAGCTTGTTCTTCCATCAGTTGCTTTGTTGTCCAGATTGCAGCATTGTCAAATCTGATGGTCTCCTTTGCTGGTGATGTCATAGCTGCAAAATGGGAAATTATGAGTTAGAAACATGTTTAGAAACAATTTAGATTTTATTTGTATTTATGTGATTTTATGTATTTTTATGAAAATTAAATGAATGTGGAAGACCGTTTGGTTCCAAATGGTTTCAGGACCGTTTGTTCTCAAACGGTTTCAGAACTGTTTGGTCCCAAACGGTTTCATTATCGTTTGGTCCCAAATGGTTTCAAGACCGTTTGGAAAGCGAAGCGTCGTGTAGCCACCGGCAAAGACAAAACGGCGAAGGGAAGGCGGAGGCGCAGGCGACGAAGGCGAAGGCGGCGGTGAACATCGGTGATAAAAATGACAGTAACGGCGGGAGGAGCCAGCGGCGAGACAGACAAAGATAAGGAAGATTTTGGTGAAATCAGCGGTAAAGACGACGATGGCGGCTTCGTCGTTGGAGAAGCGGAAATGCCACGGCGTCGCCGAAGATGATAACGGCGGTGAGGAGGGTTGCGGAAGAGAAAAAGTCGGCCATGATGCCGCGGTTGCTGGACTACCTTGCAGTTGGTGGTAGAGTCGACAGCGGAGAAGCGAAGGGTGGTTGCCGTGTAGAAGCACGGGAACCAGGTCGTCGGAGGCAGAGGGCGGAAGCAGAGTGCAGAGGCAATGGAATAGTTCTTGCGTGAAAGATTGAAAACTCGAAAGTCGAAGGGAGGAGAAGGAGGGGGTAGGGTTTATATTTATAGGAAATGGGGGTTGACTTTGACAAAAACCCTATGTCAAACGGTTTAGCAACTGTTTGGATCCAAACGGTTTCAAGACCGTTTGGGTCCAAACGGTTTCAGGACCGTTTGGCTCCAAACGGTTTGAAGACAGTTTACCTCCAAACAGTTTCAAGACCGTTTGGCTCCAAATGGTTTCAAGACCGTTTGGCTCCAAACGGTTTCAGGACCTTTGGAAGGGTAAAGGTCGAAAGGGTTTTATATTTTTATATTTGTTTTTTATTTATATATTTTTATGTTATTTGATTTTGCTTATTTTTTTGTTTGTTTTGGTTATGTGAATTTTTTTATATATTTTCATAATATAAATCTAGGGTAATTAAAAGAACAGAAAATAAAGGAAGAAGTTGAAATCTTGGGTTGCCTCCCAAGTAGCGTCTGGGTTTTACGTCATTGGCTCGACGAAGTGGTAATGTTGTTATGTTGTTGGCATAGCATCTTTGATTTCAATTGTTTGTCTTGGCATTTTGTCTTCTGGAGTGTAGTATCTTTTTAAACGATGACCATTGACCGTTCTTTCTCCTCCGTTGTTGTCGATAATTATGGCAGCTCCAGTTGGGTAAATATGTTTTATAGTGAAGGGCCCGGACCATTTTGTTCGAAGTTTCCTAGGAAACAACTTGAGCTTGGAGTTGAAAAGGAGGACTTTGTCGTCGATGGCGATGTCTTTCCTCTTGAGATGACCATTGTGCCACATTTTTTTTGCTCCTTATAGATTCTAGCACTGTGATAGGCAGTCATTCGGAGCTCTTCTAACTCCTGTAACTGGAGTTGTCTATTCTCTCCTACACTTTTAAGATCGAAGTTTAATTGTTTGATGTCCCACCAGGCTTTGTGTTCCAGCTCTACTGGAAGATGACAGGACTTCACGTACACCAAGCGGAATGGGGTTGTCCCGATTGGTGTTTTGTAGGTTGTTCGATATGCCCAAAGGGCATCAGGAAGTTTGGTGGACCAATCATTATGGTTTCTATTCACCGTTTTTTCTAGAATCGCCTTTAATTGTCTGTTTGATACCTCAACCTGACCACTAGTCTATTGATGGTAAGGTGTTGCGCCTTTGTGGTTGACTCCGTACTTTTTCAGTAAGGCTTCAAAACTTTTCTCCAAGAAATGGGTCCCGCCATCGGATATGACAGTTCTGGGGACTCCAAATCTTGGGAAAATAATGTCTTTGAACAATTTAATAACTGGCTTGGAGTCACTGGACACAGTGGGTACAACTTCGACCCACTTTGAGACATAGTCCACCGTGACCAAGATGTAAGAGAACCATAGGAGGAAGGGAAAGGGCCCATATAGTCTACCCCCACACATTGAAAAGTTCAATTTCTTGCCACATTGTGAGGGGCATCTCGTCTCTTTTTGATATGTTACCAGTAAATTGGCATTTGTTGCAGACTTTCACAAAGTCGTAGGAATCTTTTGCTATAGTGGGCCAGAAGAAACCATATTGTAAAACTTTTAAAGCGGTTTTCTTAGCACTCATGTGCCCCCCCCCCCGTGGGTCCTGAATGGCAATGCTCTAGGATAGGGGTGATTTCTTCTTCCGGCAAGCAACGACAGAAAAGTTCGTCAGCACAAAGGTGAAACAAGTAGGGTTCGTCCCAGTCACTGTTCGGGAAATCAGTCCGCACGACCGCATATACTCCCGCATATACCTATTCAGTCACCCTACTACACCGCATATTGCTAATCGGTCCACTAAGCGGTCATGGGCCGCATATACTCCCGCTTGGCCGATTAAACTCTGATTTTTGAAAAGCCCACAACTTATGTACATGCACTCATACATACATGCGTGCATACAAACACAAATTTCATTATATATTGAAATTTGTATATACAATCATTGATTTATATGTATACATTGTAATACATATAACAATTTCCAAACACATTTGTACATTAGTATGGATACCTTTTGATATAAACATATACATACATATACAACAGACCTACATATACAAACACATATTTGTGCATAAGTATATACATTTTGATTTATTCACATATATAGACACACTCTACACATGTTTTTATATTGATACATGTACATTTTAGTATTTGTACATATATTACAAAGACATTACATATATAGACATGTATACATATATAAGCACATCATATATGCATATCAATATTTTTATATATAAACACATAAGTGCCTACTATATATATTTATAATCTCAATATACCATTTTATATGTAATTACTTTATTGAAAAAAAATCAAAACCGCATATACTCCCGTATATACTCCCGCATACCACATATACTCTATGCAGTAACCCCACCGCCCGTACACCACATACCGCTTTCCTGAACAATGGTCCCAGTAATAGTGTTTTATGTCATGAAGGAACTTCCTTTTGTCATGGTAAGAGGAAGAGGGGTGGATAATCCATGTGTCTAGATAATTAACAATATATGCATACCACGGGAAACCATGGGTGGCCTTCATAAGCTGATCATTAGGAAGAGAATCCCAGATAGGGATTTTATCTTCTTTTTCAACCTCGATCTGGCTGAGGTGATCGGCCACAACGTTCTCCACACCACTTTTATCTTTGATCTCCAAGTCGAATTCATGAAGCATCAGCACCCAACGGGTAAGCCTGGGTTTGGCATCCTTCTTCTGAATCAGGTATCGAATGGCAGAATGGTCGGTATAAACGATGACCTTAGAACCAATCAAATAAGAGCGGAATTTTTCAAACGCGTAGATGACAGCCAAAAACTCTTTCTCTGTGGTAGTGTAGTTTTTATGTGCTTCGTCTAGCGTTTTGTATACGTAGTAGATAACATAGGGTTTCTTGTCAATCCGCTGTCCTAAAACATCCCCTATGGCATAATCACTTGCGTCGCACATGATTTCGAAAGGCTGCGACCAATCTGGAGCTCTCAGAATAGGTGCGGAAATTAAAGCATTCTTGAGGGTGGAGAAACATTGCATACATTCTTGATTGAATATGAACTCAACATCTTGGGTCATGGGTTTAGCTATCTTCGAGAAATCTTTGATGAATCTTCTGTAGAATCATGCATGACCCAGGAAAGCTCGAACTCCTCTTATGTCCTTTGGAGGTGAAAGTTTTGAGATAACATCGATTTTTGGTTTATCAACCTCGATTCCTTTGTCACTTACCCTGTGTCCGAGGATGACACCATCTGTTACCATGAAATGGCATTTCTCCCAATTCAGGATAAGGTTCGTTTCCTCACAACGTTGTAGAACTTGTCCAAGATTGATTAAACAGTTATCGAAGGAATCTCCGTAAAATGAGAAACTGTCCATAAACACTTCCATGATGGATTCAGTTAAACCGGAGAAGATGGCAGACATACACCGTTGGAAAGTAGCGGGTGCGTTACATAACCCGAACGACATTCTTCTAAAGGCATATGTCCCAAAAGGATAGGTGAAGGTTGTTTTTTCCTGGTTTTCCGGATGTATGGGTATTTGATAGAATCCAGAATAACCATCGAGATAGAAAAAATATTTCTGATGAGCTAGGCGTTACAGGACATCATCAAGGAAGGGTAGAGGGTAGTGATCTTTCCTCGTGGCTTTGTTCAGCTTCCTGTAATCAATACACATCCTCCACCCTGTTACAGTCCTAGTGGGCACTAACTCGTTTTTATCGTTAAGCATGACAGTAGTGCCTCCTTTTTTGGGAACAACCTGAACAGGGATGACCCACTGGGAGTCAGAGATAGGGTAGATTATGCCAGCTTTAAATAATTTGAGGACCTCCAGGCGAACCACCTCTTTGATATTAGGATTCAGTTTTCTTTGATGTTCGCGAGATGGCTTGAATTCTTCAGCCATTGGAAGTATGTGCATACACAGAGCTGGATTTATGCCTGTCAAGTCAGTTATCTTATATCTGATGACTTTTTTATGCTTTGTAAGCTCTGCCAGAAGCCTTTCTTCCTGATCTTCTGTTAGGGTAGAGCTTATGATGACCAGGCATAATTTTTCCTCATCTAAGAAGGCATGCTTAAGACATGTGGGTAAAGTCTTCATTTTAGGGGCCTTGGGTTGCTCAGTTGCTTCTATAATGGTAACAACTTTGAGTTCTTCAAAAGTGGTTTTTGGTGCTTCTTCGGCCTTTTCTAGATGTTGAAGACACTGTTGAACTAGTTCATTCGCAGAGAACTCGACATCCGGATTGATTAGAGCATTCTCAAGTTCGTCAACTGGATCGGATATTTCTAATTGTGACATTTCTTGAATTGCGTCCAAAAGAAAGACTTCTTCTTGGATGTTGGGACCTTTCATTCTATTTAGGACTCGGAATTGAATTGCTTCTTTTTTTAGCCTAAGAATGATGATGCCAGCTTCAACGTTGATAAGTGCACTGGCAGTAGCGAGGAAAGGTCTGCCAAAATAATTGGGTATCTCAGGTCTTCTTTGATATCCATGATAACGAAGTCGCATGGAACGTAGGCATCCTTGCCTATCCTTACTGGAATATCTTCAATGATTCCCCGAGGTACGGTTATGGTGGAATCAGCTAATTGAATAGTCATTGTTGTAGGCAGCAATTCGATGAAACCCAGACGTTTGCACATAGAATAAGGCGTGAAGGATATGCTGGCCCCTAGGTCAGCCAATCCCTTTTTGGTAGATGTATTCCCTATGCAACATTGGATTCCGAAGGAACCTGGGTCCTTCTTCTTTTTTGGAATTTTGTTTAGGATGATGTCAGAAGTGGTCTGAGCAAGCTTGATAGTTTCTTGCTCCTCGGTGATGTACTTTCTTGATAACAAGGTTTTAAGGTATTTTGCCTAGGCTGACACCTTGGAGAGAGCATCAAGGAGGGGGATATCGATGTACAATTTCTTCATCGCCTCCTTGAACTTTTGAAACCTGGTGTCCATCTTTGTTTCTCACAGTCTACCCGGATATGGAATCCTTGGTTTAAATTGCGAGATTTCAGGTTCTACAGACACTTGTTCTTTGTTCTTGCCCTTTGTGCCTTTTGTGGGTTTCTCCATTCCTTGTTGCGGGTTCTCATACGTCATAGAAGCAGGTGTGTCATCGTTATCAAGATTGATCTTGGTAGTTTCATGAAGAATGCATCCAGATCTGGTGGTGACAACATTGAACTGTTCATGCCTATTATGTCCATGCTTAGGATTTGCTTCTGGTTGCCCTGGAAATGTGCATGCAGGAGGCTTTAGTTGTGTAGCAATCTGGGCAAGTTGAGCTTCAACTGCTTTCTGTTGAGCCTGTTGGTTAGCAAGCATAGTTTGTTGAGATTGTAACATCTGCCTTATCAAATATATTTCATCTTCTGGTTGAGAAAAAGAGTTTTTCTGAGGAATTGGTTGTTGTCCTTGCTGAGGTTGATGCGTAGGCAGTGCTAGTTGAGGTTGCTGAGTGTGCAGTTGTGGGTGGAGCAGAGGATGCGTATACTGATAGTAAGCAGATTGATTCGTGGGGTAGTTATCCCTAGGGAAGTTATTCCTGGAATTCCCTTGATTTTGATTGAAATTGTTTGGGAATCTAGGTGGTAACCTACTAGAGGATCCTCCCTGTGTCTAATGATGTGGATTTGTAGTTCCAGTAGGGTTCCCATATTGGAATCCTGGGTGATTCCTCGGCTGATTTGGATTGTAATGGACTTGTCCAGGGATAGAGTTGATAGAGTTAACTTGTTCTGGAAGTTGATCTTCATACGGATCAGTGATGGGTTCATACTGTTGTGGTGGTGGATGCAGATCCATCATCACATTATAAATTATACCACATGAAAGGGTTGTATGATCAGAAGCATGACAAGTCTCACAGGTTTCTGTGACGGCCTTGACTTGTTGAACCAGAGGGGTTTTCTTCTTATCAATCTCTCCCAGATAAGTCTCAAGAGCTTGTTGTTTGTGAAATATGGTTTTCAAGGCTTCAGCTATCGCCTTCATCTCTATGGATTCTTCAGCTTTGTAGACCTTGAGGACACCTTTGCCGGCTAATCATCCCCAGTTGTAGACCTTGAGGACACCTTAGTTGATAATGTGACAACGGACCTAGGGGCATGGTTATATATAGGCAAGGTAACCTAGACTAGGGTTTAGGTAGGTGAAGGTAGAGGGTGGCGGCGCAAGCTTTAGGCGTTTCACGAATACTCGATTAAAACATGTGATTTTGTACTAGTTGGATGCGGAATTAAATTTTCAATCAAATGCAACTTGTTTCGCAAATTTTCGTTGAGAAACGAGGGAGAAATAGCCATCCGAAAAAATCACCAAAACGCAGATTACTGTTCATACGCGACCAAGGAAGAAGATGAAATGATCGTTTAATACAACTTGCTAACTTTGGTCATTTTGTGCATTTAATGCATAAATCTTACTCTAATTATTTAAGGGTACAAATAAAGTTCAAATAAACTCAAATTTGGTAGGTTTACTGATTTTGGGGTGAGGAATCCGAATATAAAATTAGATTTGACTTTTGACAACTTTTATTATGTCAAATAATTAATTACTATTTTCTCTTTCCTCCTTTACTAATGATGTTAGGATTATCTAAAAATTATAAAACTTGACCCAAAAGTCACATTTAATGTTTTGGATACTAATTTAGTATTATTTCTATTTTTTGATATCGTTTATTATTTTAATTTATGATTTTAATATTTTACACACGTTCTCTCTCCTAAATTCATCTTCTTATAAAATATTTTCCAAATTGAATCAAAATTCATAAAAAGATATATTTTAACATTTAAAACACGAATTTGGAATTAATATATTTTTTTGAAGACATTTATTATTTTATTTAATGCATTTAAATTTTATCACTTATTTAGTCTTTTAATTTATTAGAGGCATCTAGAAACTTTCTAAAAATATAAAACTTGGTCTACAAGTAACTTTTAAGTCAAGAAAACGAAAATGATATCCAAGTTATCTTTTTTGGTTTTTATTTAGGATATTTAGAACAATATATTCCTCATTATCTTCTTTTATCCATAATATTCCATATTATCCCCAATTATTGCATTTATCATCTTCTTTATATATATATATTGGGATTTATTTTCTTTTTCATATTCTAAATAGCACTAGAAAGTTCTAGGACGAATATTTTGTTATCTTTATTATTTAAGTGGACACTTTACATATTAAACTCATTTCTAAACTTCCACTGAGGTATTTGTGCATAAACCCAAATATTGGAATAAAAGGTGAACAAATATTTATTAAACCATCATATTGTCCATAAATTAAATAGAAAGGCCAAAGAGGATACAAATAGAAGGAAAAGATGACCAAAAGGCAAAATGCCCAGATTTCGGTATGTTACAGGTTCCTAAAAGACATTGGTGGAACTCAGCGAAAGTCGCGTCTTTAGCAGCCTCCCTGATTGACCCCAGAGCGGAATAATCAATGAATTGGTCCCCATATGACATGTTAACATTATCATTGTGTGGGGACTTGGGGTGACGGTCACTGTCATGGTGGCCTTTGTCTGAACCTTTGTGAGAAGGTTCGGCTGCTTTGCCTGGGTCCTCTCCGTCATCAGATTTGTCACCAGAAGATGCGGTATCATTGTTAGAATCAACAGATGAGTCGGAGTCTTTGTCTTCACACTATCGCCATCCTTGTCTGCCGCTGCCTTGTCTGCTGGCTTTTTACTTGCGGTCTTTTTGCACCGTTGATGGGTGGCTTGTAATTCATTGAAAGCCACTTGCGGATGCTCGTGTGTCTCGAGTAGTGCATCGTGGGATTCTTTGAGGTCGGTATATCTACCCTCGGCGGAGAGGAGACGTGATGTAAGATTTGTAACTTGAGCATGTAGCTGCTGGATGCCATCATTAGTTGACTCCTCTTGGCGATGTTGTAGTTGTGTGAGTGTGTTGTTGATGGTGTCTAAGTGCGTGCTCAGAACTACTTGTTGTTTCTGGAGCTCACAGAGAGTCTCTGGCAGAGGTTGAGTTTGCGTAGAGATCTCATCGACTTGCTTTGTCGTTGATTCTTGTTGGCGCGTCGCTCGAAGGACCAGGTCCGGCAAGGTGTTGAAAATGGTGGTAATGATAGTGATGGGGTGGAAACTATGGAGGTGAAAGGGAAGGTGGTAAAGTCGGGCATATGGGTGGTGAAGGGAGAGCCTGAAGGAAAGAGGGGTGGAGAGGAGGATGTGAAAGGTTGCGTGGATGTGGTGGAGAAAGGAAGAGTGGTGGATGTTGGAAGGGTAGAGGGTGGGGTAGTGGTGGTGGTTAGCTGATCATGAAGACTCTTAATGAAAGAGTCGATTGATGAGGTGGTTATATTTTCTTCGTGGAGGGGGTCGGCCTCTAGATGCGGCCTGGATGTGGGTGTCCCCGACAGCTGTTGTGCCTGCAACTGCCTTCTGGAAGGTCGTTTGACAGGTATTTTTGTTGGTCGCGTTGTCGGGGTTGTGATGCTCAGATCCATATGTCCCATTGTTGGTTTCTTGTCGGTTGTTTTAACCGAAGCTAGGAGTTGTGTAAGCTCCTCGTCAGAGAAGAGGAGTTTTTCTGTGTCGTAGTTCGCTAGCTCTGGAAGCGGGAGGAGTGTTCTTGATGACTTGACCGTAGGGCAGAAGACATAATGTAGTTTCCCATCCTTTTCCTTGATGATGAAGGAGTTCTTCAAAGTTTGTTCATTGGTAAGGATGTCGCCCTTTAGTTGCGTGCAGTGAGGTAGGGGTCTGTCCATCTTGAGATATTTTATAATGGATGTGACATGACCCCCCATGCAGATTTCCTTCCCCAGGGTGAAAGCTGATAATTTCTGGATCATTTGTTGTCCAGTATTCACTGGCCTTTCGTTAAGAATGGACCAAAGAACAAAAAAATCTGAAATTATAATGTTCCCCCCTCCTGTCCTGGGGAAGAGTGCGCCAGTAACAATTTTGTGCAGGGTGCGCACAAATCCAGAGTGTATGTTTGATGCTTTGCACGTCTTAGCATCATAGGTGGGGATCCCGGTTAGAGATTTCTAGAATTTGTGTATATTAAACTCAGGATGCTCTGTTCCCACCGCCTTGGCTTTTTGCAACTGCTGCTGGTTGTCAATAAAAATTTCACTCAACATATTTTCCGTTAAGACAACCTTATTGCCGAAGATTTGGGTGACCATCCTTCTGTCACCTCCTTCCCGTGATCTATCCATGATGTGTACGGGTTCTTTGGTCAGAAAGGTGAAAAATTATGCAGTAGGTTCAGAGTAGGATATCTCAGGTACTAGACACAGCCTGGCGAGGTTGGCTTTGTCTAGCACGTTGAAGATGCGGTCATGGATCCCCATCTTAAGTAGTATGCTGGAGCAAACATACTTAGTGGGTTTTAGTATTTTTTCAGTGGAGGGGGTGTTATGGATGAAGAGGTTTTCTGGTGGTGGAGTTTTGGTAGTGACGGGAGGGAAGGTGGGGGCAGTGGTGGTTGCGAGAGTGGCAGTGGAGGTGGTGATTTGTGGATTATTTCTTGCTACGATTTGTTCCCTTGCAGTAGCAGGCCTGACTTACTTTCTGGCTCTTTTCTTGGAGGGCTGCCCAGTTGCAGTCTCCTGGACCTTGTATTTCCCCTTTTTTTCTTCGGTTGGGGAATCCTCCTCAGAGTTTGGCTTGTAGTCCGAGCCTTCATCATCAGAAGAAGAAATTTCAACTTCTTCTCCAGGTGCCTCAGCCAGGCACTTGTTCAGGCGATCAAGGTCGTACAGTACTTGCATCATCTTGACATTTGGTGGCACCTTTCCGGTCCTGTTGAAATCATCTCTGATCTTCTGGAGCTTAGCTTGTTCTTCCATCAGTTGCTTTGTTGTCCAGATTGCAGCATTGTCAAATCTGATGGTCTCCTTTGCTGGTGATGTCATAGCTGCAAAATGGGAAATTATGAGTTAGAAACATGTTTAGAAACAATTTAGATTTTATTTGTATTTATGTGATTTTATGTATTTTTATGAAAATTAAATGAATGTGGAAGACCAAATGGTCTGAAGACCGTTTGGTTCCAAATGGTTTCAGGACCGTTTGTTCTCAAACGGTTTCAGAACTGTTTGGTCCCAAACGGTTTCATTATCGTTTGGTCCCAAATGGTTTCAAGACCGTTTGGAAAGCGAAGCGTCGTGTAGCCACCGGCAAAGACAAAACGGCGAAGGGAAGGCGGAGGCGCAGGCGACGAAGGCGAAGGCGGCGGTGAACATCGGTGATAAAAATGACAGTAACGGCGGGAGGAGCCAGCGGCGAGACAGACAAAGATAAGGAAGATTTTGGTGAAATCAGCGGTAAAGACGACGATGGCGGCTTCGTCGTTGGAGAAGCGGAAATGCCACGGCGTCGCCGAAGATGATAACGGCGGTGAGGAGGGTTGCGGAAGAGAAAAAGTCGGCCATGATGCCGCGGTTGCTGGACTACCTTGCAGTTGGTGGTAGAGTCGACAGCGGAGAAGCGAAGGGTGGTTGCCGTGTAGAAGCACGGGAACCAGGTCGTCGGAGGCAGAGGGCGGAAGCAGAGTGCAGAGGCAATGGAATAGTTCTTGCGTGAAAGATTGAAAACTCGAAAGTCGAAGGGAGGAGAAGGAGGGGGTAGGGTTTATATTTATAGGAAATGGGGGTTGACTTTGACAAAAACCCTATGTCAAACGGTTTAGCAACTGTTTGGATCCAAACGGTTTCAAGACCGTTTGGGTCCAAACGGTTTCAGGACCGTTTGGCTCCAAACGGTTTGAAGACAGTTTACCTCCAAACAGTTTCAAGACCGTTTGGCTCCAAATGGTTTCAAGACCGTTTGGCTCCAAACGGTTTCAGGACCTTTGGAAGGGTAAAGGTCGAAAGGGTTTTATATTTTTATATTTGTTTTTTATTTATATATTTTTATGTTATTTGATTTTGCTTATTTTTTTGTTTGTTTTGGTTATGTGAATTTTTTTATATATTTTCATAATATAAATCTAGGGTAATTAAAAGAACAGAAAATAAAGGAAGAAGTTGAAATCTTGGGTTGCCTCCCAAGTAGCGTCTGGGTTTTACGTCATTGGCTCGACGAAGTGGTAATGTTGTTATGTTGTTGGCATAGCATCTTTGATTTCAATTGTTTGTCTTGGCATTTTGTCTTCTGGAGTGTAGTATCTTTTTAAACGATGACCATTGACCGTTCTTTCTCCTCCGTTGTTGTCGATAATTATGGCAACTCCAGTTGGGTAAATATGTTTTATAGTGAAGGGCCCGGACCATTTTGTTCGAAGTTTCCTAGGAAACAACTTGAGCTTGGAGTTGAAAAGGAGGACTTTGTCGTCGATGGCGATGTCTTTCCTCTTGAGATGACCATTGTGCCACATTTTTTTTGCTCCTTATAGATTCTAGCACTGTGATAGGCAGTCATTCGGAGCTCTTCTAACTCCTGTAACTGGAGTTGTCTATTCTCTCCTACACTTTTAAGATCGAAGTTTAATTGTTTGATGTCCCACCAGGCTTTGTGTTCCAGCTCTACTGGAAGATGACAGGACTTCACGTACACCAAGCGGAATGGGGTTGTCCCGATTGGTGTTTTGTAGGTTGTTCGATATGCCCAAAGGGCATCAGGAAGTTTGGTGGACCAATCATTATGGTTTCTATTCACCGTTTTTTCTAGAATCGCCTTTAATTGTCTGTTTGATACCTCAACCTGACCACTAGTCTATTGATGGTAAGGTGTTGCGCCTTTGTGGTTGACTCCGTACTTTTTCAGTAAGGCTTCAAAACTTTTCTCCAAGAAATGGGTCCCGCCATCGGATATGACAGTTCTGGGGACTCCAAATCTTGGGAAAATAATGTCTTTGAACAATTTAATAACTGGCTTGGAGTCACTGGACACAGTGGGTACAACTTCGACCCACTTTGAGACATAGTCCACCGTGACCAAGATGTAAGAGAACCATAGGAGGAAGGGAAAGGGCCCATATAGTCTACCCCCACACATTGAAAAGTTCAATTTCTTGCCACATTGTGAAGGGCATCTCGTCTCTTTTTGATATGTTACCAGTAAATTGGCATTTGTTGCAGACTTTCACAAAGTCGTAGGAATCTTTTGCTATAGTGGGCCAGAAGAAACCATATTGTAAAACTTTTAAAGCGGTTTTCTTAGCACTCATGTGCCCCCCCCCCCCCCGTGGGTCCTGAATGGCAATGCTCTAGGATAGGGGTGATTTCTTCTTCCGGCAAGCAACGACAGAAAAGTTCGTCAGCACAAAGGTGAAACAAGTAGGGTTCGTCCCAGTCACTGTTCGGGAAATCAGTCCGCACGACCGCATATACTCCCGCATATACCTATTCAGTCACCCTACTACACCGCATATTGCTAATCGGTCCACTAAGCGGTCATGGGCCGCATATACTCCCGCTTGGCCGATTAAACTCTGATTTTTGAAAAGCCCACAACTTATGTACATGCACTCATAATTACATGCGTGCATACAAACACAAATTTCATTATATATTGAAATTTGTATATACAATCATTGATTTATATGTATACATTGTAATACATATAACAATTTCCAAACACATTTGTACATTAGTATGGATACCTTTTGATATAAACATATACATACATATACAACAGACCTACATATACAAACACATATTTGTGCATAAGTATATACATTTTGATTTATTCACATATATAGACACACTCTACACATGTTTTTATATTGATACATGTACATTTTAGTATTTGTACATATATTACAAAGACATTACATATATAGACATGTATACATATATAAGCACATCATATATGCATATCAATATTTTTATATATAAACACATAAGTGCCTACTATATATATTTATAATCTCAATATACCATTTTATATGTAATTACTTTATTGAAAAAAAATCAAAACCGCATATACTCCCGTATATACTCCCGCATACCACATATACTCTATGCAGTAACCCCACCGCCCGTACACCACATACCGCTTTCCTGAACAATGGTCCCAGTAATAGTGTTTTATGTCATGAAGGAACTTCCTTTTGTCATGGTAAGAGGAAGAGGGGTGGATAATCCATGTGTCTAGATAATTAACAATATATGCATACCACGGGAAACCATGGGTGGCCTTCATAAGCTGATCATTAGGAAGAGAATCCCAGATAGGGATTTTATCTTCTTTTTCAACCTCGATCTGGCTGAGGTGATCGGCCACAACGTTCTCCACACCACTTTTATCTTTGATCTCCAAGTCGAATTCATGAAGCATCAGCACCCAACGGGTAAGCCTGGGTTTGGCATCCTTCTTCTGAATCAGGTATCGAATGGCAGAATGGTCGGTATAAACGATGACCTTAGAACCAATCAAATAAGAGCGGAATTTTTCAAACGCGTAGATGACAGCCAAAAACTCTTTCTCTGTGGTAGTGTAGTTTTTATGTGCTTCGTCTAGCGTTTTGTATACGTAGTAGATAACATAGGGTTTCTTGTCAATCCGCTGTCCTAAAACATCCCCTATGGCATAATCACTTGCGTCGCACATGATTTCGAAAGGCTGCGACCAATCTGGAGCTCTCAGAATAGGTGCGGAAATTAAAGCATTCTTGAGGGTGGAGAAACGTTGCATACATTCTTGATTGAATATGAACTCAACATCTTGGGTCATGGGTTTAGCTATCTTCGAGAAATCTTTGATGAATCTTCTGTAGAATCATGCATGACCCAGGAAAGCTCGAACTCCTCTTATGTCCTTTGGAGGTGAAAGTTTTGAGATAACATCGATTTTTGGTTTATCAACCTCGATTCCTTTGTCACTTACCCTGTGTCCGAGGATGACACCATCTGTTACCATGAAATGGCATTTCTCCCAATTCAGGATAAGGTTCGTTTCCTCACAACGTTGTAGAACTTGTCCAAGATTGATTAAACAGTTATCGAAGGAATCTCCGTAAAATGAGAAACTGTCCATAAACACTTCCATGATGGATTCAGTTAAACCGGAGAAGATGGCAGACATACACCGTTGGAAAGTAGCGGGTGCGTTACATAACCCGAACGACATTCTTCTAAAGGCATATGTCCCAAAAGGATAGGTGAAGGTTGTTTTTTCCTGGTTTTCCGGATGTATGGGTATTTGATAGAATCCAGAATAACCATCGAGATAGAAAAAATATTTCTGATGAGCTAGGCGTTACAGGACATCATCAAGGAAGGGTAGAGGGTAGTGATCTTTCCTCGTGGCTTTGTTCAGCTTCCTGTAATCAATACACATCCTCCACCCTGTTACAGTCCTAGTGGGCACTAACTCGTTTTTATCGTTAAGCATGACAGTAGTGCCTCCTTTTTTGGGAACAACCTGAACAGGGATGACCCACTGGGAGTCAGAGATAGGGTAGATTATGCCAGCTTTAAATAATTTGAGGACCTCCAGGCGAACCACCTCTTTGATATTAGGATTCAGTTTTCTTTGATGTTCGCGAGATGGCTTGAATTCTTCAGCCATTGGAAGTATGTGCATACACAGAGCTGGATTTATGCCTGTCAGGTCAGTTATCTTATATCTGATGACTTTTTTATGCTTTGTAAGCTCTGCCAGAAGCCTTTCTTCCTGATCTTCTGTTAGGGTAGAGCTTATGATGACCAGGCATAATTTTTCCTCATCTAAGAAGGCATGCTTAAGACATGTGGGTAAAGTCTTCATTTTAGGGGCCTTGGGTTGCTCAGTTGCTTCTATAATGGTAACAACTTTGAGTTCTTCAAAAGTGGTTTTTGGTGCTTCTTCGGCCTTTTCTAGATGTTGAAGACACTGTTGAACTAGTTCATTCGCAGAGAACTCGACATCCGGATTGATTAGAGCATTCTCAAGTTCGTCAACTGGATCGGATATTTCTAATTGTGACATTTCTTGAATTGCGTCCAAAAGAAAGACTTCTTCTTGGATGCTGGGACCTTTCATTCTATTTAGGACTCGGAATTGAATTGCTTCTTTTTTTAGCCTAAGAATGATGATGCCAGCTTCAACGTTGATAAGTGCACTGGCAGTAGCGAGGAAAGGTCTGCCAAAATAATTGGGTATCTCAGGTCTTCTTTGATATCCATGATAACGAAGTCGCATGGAACGTAGGCATCCTTGCCTATCCTTACTGGAATATCTTCAATGATTCCCCGAGGTACGGTTATGGTGGAATCAGCTAATTGAATAGTCATTGTTGTAGGCAGCAATTCGATGAAACCCAGACGTTTGCACATAGAATAAGGCGTGAAGGATATGCTGGCCCCTAGGTCAGCCAATCCCTTTTTGGTAGATGTATTCCCTATGCAACATTGGATTCCGAAGGAACCTGGGTCCTTCTTCTTTTTTGGAATTTTGTTTAGGATGATGTCAGAAGTGGTCTGAGCAAGCTTGATAGTTTCTTGCTCCTCGGTGATGTACTTTCTTGATAACAAGGTTTTAAGGTATTTTGCCTAGGCTGACACCTTGGAGAGAGCATCAAGGAGGGGGATATCGATGTACAATTTCTTCATCGCCTCCTTGAACTTTTGAAACCTGGTGTCCATCTTTGTTTCTCACAGTCTACCCGGATATGGAATCCTTGGTTTAAATTGCGAGATTTCAGGTTCTACAGACACTTGTTCTTTGTTCTTGCCCTTTGTGCCTTTTGTGGGTTTCTCCATTCCTTGTTGCGGGTTCTCATACGTCATAGAAGCAGGTGTGTCATCGTTATCAAGATTGATCTTGGTAGTTTCATGAAGAATGCATCCAGATCTGGTGGTGACAACATTGAACTGTTCATGCCTATTCTGTCCATGCTTAGGATTTGCTTCTGGTTGCCCTGGAAATGTGCATGCAGGAGGCTTTAGTTGTGTAGCAATCTGGGCAAGTTGAGCTTCAACTGCTTTCTGTTGAGCCTGTTGGTTAGCAAGCATAGTTTGTTGAGATTGTAACATCTGCCTTATCAAATATATTTCATCTTCTGGTTGAGAAAAAGAGTTTTTCTGAGGAATTGGTTGTTGTCCTTGCTGAGGTTGATGCGTAGGCAGTGCTAGTTGAGGTTGCTGAGTGTGCAGTTGTGGGTGGAGCAGAGGATGCGTATACTGATAGTAAGCAGATTGATTCGTGGGGTAGTTATCCCTAGGGAAGTTATTCCTGGAATTCCCTTGATTTTGATTGAAATTGTTTGGGAATCTAGGTGGTAACCTACTAGAGGATCCTCCCTGTGTCTAATGATGTGGATTTGTAGTTCCAGTAGGGTTCCCATATTGGAATCCTGGGTGATTCCTCGGCTGATTTGGATTGTAATGGACTTGTCCAGGGATAGAGTTGATAGAGTTAACTTGTTCTGGAAGTTGATCTTCATACGGATCAGTGATGGGTTCATACTGTTGTGGTGGTGGATGCAGATCCATCATCACATTATAAATTATACCACATGAAAGGGTTGTATGATCAGAAGCATGACAAGTCTCACAGGTTTCTGTGACGGCCTTGACTTGTTGAACCAGAGGGGTTTTCTTCTTATCAATCTCTCCCAGATAAGTCTCAAGAGCTTGTTGTTTGTGAACTATGGTTTTCAAGGCTTCAGCTATCGCCTTCATCTCTATGGATTCTTCAGCTTTGTAGACCTTGAGGACACCTTTGCCGGCTAATCATCCCCAGTTGGACTGATTTTCAGCTCTGAGAGTGACAATTTTCCAGGCGTCCTCATAATTCTTTCTCATAAAGTTTCCTCCAGACGAGGAATCTAAAAACTGTTTGATATCATCGCTCACTCCCCGATAGAAGGTTTCTATCAATTGGTTCTGGGAGATTACATGATGTGGGCACTTTCGCAAAAGTTCTTTAAACCTTTCCCATGCTTCAGCAAGGGATTCTCCGAATAGCTGAGAGAAGTGATTGATCTGTCCCCTGATCTCCTAAGTCAGTGAAGGGGGAAAGAACTTCTCCAAGAACTTTTCCTCAAGGGGAGCCCAGGTGGTTATTATGGGTTCCCTGTCAAGTGAGTTATACCAACTCAGGGCTCTCCCAGACAGAGTGAAATGAAACAAATGAAGCACTATAGCATCAAAAGCAACTCCGGCTTGTGGAACCAGGCAGCACAGTGCCTTAAACCTCTTTAGATGATCCATGCAATCATCTCCAGAACCTTCGGAGAATGAGATGCCTTGCATGATCTGGATCCACTGGGTTCGAATCTCAAAGTTAGGAATATTGATAATCGGAGGTCAGACCGGATGGTTCTCCTCATAGTTCTTTGGGACAGCATAATCTCGCAGCTGCTTGTTCCTTAATTCTAGTTGAGTAGCTTGGGTTGTTGCCTCATTCTCAGCTCTGATGCGGGCCTGCTCTTCCACACGAATCTCTGCTTGGATTTGGGCATGTGTATTGGCAATGAGTTGTGCCCGTTGAGCGGCGATGGCAACATTGACCCTCTCCATCACTAAAGTAGCCTGGCGTTGATCGTTAGCAATTATCATAGCTCGTTGGCGATTGAGTCTGATTCGGCGATGGAAACTTCTCTCTACCTCGGAGTCGTACTCCAGATCAGGGGAGAATCTGCAGTTATGCGATGATCGCATACACGTTTTCTACCTGAGTAGAGAAAAGAAACCACCTTTAGATAATGATAAAGATATAATGGTTTCAAGAAGATATAGACTTATGATTAAAAAGAAAGTGTAAAATCCTAACCAACTAAGAAGGTACTAAATGAAATTAAAAATGTTATGTTGTCCCCGGCAACGGCGCCAATTTTTGATGGAGCTTCCACTTACATGGAATTGCGTGCACCAACTAAAAATCCTAAAGATAGTAAGTCTTTAGGTTTAGCCTTGCATATACTAGATAGATAACTCCACCCATATATGTTAGGATACGTGGAAGTCTTATCGTAGTATAGTTAAGGGTCGAATCCACAGGACAACGGTCTTGTTGCAAGCAACAAGATGGAAAACGTTAGAATTACACTTAGTCACTTAATAGTAGGCATTTAGATCGATAGGTTGGTTTTTGATGTTTTAAACTAAGAACATATAAAGTAAAGAAAGCAAGTAAATCTAAGGAGTTAAGCAATAATAAAATTCACTAGGGTGTGATCAGTTTTTCACCACCACTACTCATGGATCAACACATGCAAAGCAAAACATAACCTGCAAAAGAGTTTAGTCAGTTAGTATCTTTGTAGACTTAGTTTCCTTTCAGATAACTAACTATGAGAAGTGCGGGAATGTTGCAACGCCAGCTATTCCCGAAAAAATGGTCACCTACTTTGCATCATTCCCTTCGTAAAGTGTGTTCCTCGACTTATCATGGTTGCACTTTCATACGTCAACTGATTCCATTTCATAGTATGAAAGTGCAACGAATGATAGTGAGTTTACTCCACTTATTGAGAGACACTTCTAGATACTGAAACAGATGCATGGTGGATACATGCACCAAGAACCAACATACAAATGAGTTTCGAATCTAATAGTACAAACGTAGACAATTCATACTAAAAGATAAAGGATAACACAAGTTGGAGATCAAGCAACATGCATTCATTAAACGTTTGATGTTGAACTGAAAAGATAAACTCTATATTACAAACTATGGATTACATTTACATGATATGAAAACATGGGTAACGGGGCTACTCCCCGCACCCTAGTGAAAGAGACTACTCACTCATGACTAGGACAAAGAAGGAGGCAAGAAGAGAGAGAGAGCATCATCCCCACAAAGGAGAGAGGAAAGTCAACCCCTTGGAGAGAGAGAAACGATACACCAGCTTCACAGGTTGCACGATGATGAGATCTCCCCTTCCCACCTTCTTTGGCAAAGAAGGAGAATGCAGCTTCATGATGGAGTATGGGACTCAGACCGGCAGCCCCAGGGCGGAGGATGGAAGTCGCAAGTGCTCTGGAGTGATTGAGGCAGCCTTTGGACGTCTGAAACTTGATGATGATGGAGGACCCTCAGGGTCTTATTTATAGGCCTTAAGTGAAGTCCAAACGGTTTGGAGACAGTTTGGACCTCAAGACCGTTTGGGCTTCAAGACCGTTTGGACCTCAAGACCGTTTGGACCTCAAGACCGTTTGGACCTCAAGACCGTTTGGACCTTGAGACCGTTTGGACCTCGAGACCGTTTGGACCTCAAGGCTGTTTGGACATCAAGACCGTTTGGACCTCAAGACCGTTTGGACCTCAAGACCTTTTGGATTCATGCGGTCTTGAGACCGTGTGACTCCATGCGGTCTCGGGACTGGTTGGCTTCATGCGGTCGTGAGACCGTGTGACTCCATGTGGTCTCAGGATTGGTTGTCTTCATGCGGTCTTGAGACCGTGTGACTCCATGCGGTCTCAGGACCGGTTGGCTTCATGTGGTCTTGAGATCGTTTGACTCCATGCGGTCTCGGGACCGGTTGGTTTCATGCAGTCTTGGGACCGTTTGACTCCATGCGGTCTCGAGACCGATTGGCTTCATGCGGTTTTGGGACCGTTTGAGTCCATGCGATCTTGAAGTTGAGTTAATCTTTTATGATTTTTTTTGTGTTTTCCTGCATATATAAAAGGGAAAAGTTAGTTTGACGATATATTTACAATAAAGGGTAAATTTAGGGATTATGTATAGTTTTAATTTAGAAGGAGTATGGAAAACTAAAGAAAAAGACTAAGATAATCGTCCAAAATAGGAGGTTATCATGACCGTTGGATCTTAATCCAACCAGCCTGGCTCATCGTCTAAGAGTCCCAATGGGACACAGACTTAGTCGCTCACAGGGTATTTTTCCCTCACATTTCCGGTCACATCAGGGCATGAGCGTTCATAGGGAGAGTCCCATTGGATTTGAGATGAAGAAATGAGTCTTTCAAACCCTACTTTAATGCACTTTCATTGTGTATTTGCAAAACGCTCAACTGGGCTGAAATACAGTTGACGGTGGGGGCTAGGAAACCCTAGGGAGAGCCCCCTAGTCCTATAAATAGGCCACCACTCGAGTCCTTGTTCCCTAGTGATCTCGGGCGGCCACCTATTACATCTCAGAGCCATATCCCTTCCTCGATTGACCTTGCTTAGGCGAGGTTTCCTCCGTGGCGCCACCGCATTCTAAAGAACAAAAGAAGGAGGAAGATGATGTTCAGCTGTCGTTCGATCAGGGAGCATCATAGTCCAGGCAAGGATCTAACGACATTAGAAGTGACCGGTTAAGTGGAGACGCTCGCGACTCTGAGCGTTTGATCGAGATCCAGCGACTGAGGGTGAGCAGCGGGGCACGCCACCTAGTTAGTGGGGGCATTTGACGTAGAGCGTCAGATTCAAAGGTGGTCCATAGGTGCACCGATCCGACGATCTAGAAAAATCCGGTAAATCTCCTCTCTAAATGAAATTACAGAAAAATAGCTTTTCCTTGAAAAATTAATAGAAAATGCTAGGATTACCCAATGAAGAAACTTTATATATGGAAGTTGGGTAGAAAAATGCAACGAATCTGATAAAAATGATTTAAGAACCTGATTCTATTTCCTTTTACAAAAGTACTTTAATTTGAAAGAATAATGTATTGAAAAGTAATTGGAAACCCTAATTGTGTATAAAGGATGTTTTCTTGTAACTTAATGGGTTAAATTGAGGATTATCAACCTGTTGATTAATAATATGAAGTTTTCATTCTTTTGAATATAAAGACGTCTAAATTGGGGTTTATGTCACTAAATGAAAGATAATGTACATGAAAACCTTAATTTAGGGTAAGAGAAAAGGAAAGCCTTGTTATTTTGATAAATTACTAAATAACGATCCTAAGACTGTTAGGAATATTAAAAGGAGAGAATTTAAAGGTTTTAAGTGGATTTGATGAATTAGGGTTCATAATAAGTAAAAATGGAGGCAAAACCCTATTTTTTAAGAAAACCCTAAAATTGAATAGAAACCCTAAGGGACATGATGAAATTGGATAAATATTAATAAAAGTAAAGTTGTACTTTTATTTCAGGGTTTTCTGTGCACAGTGTTTGCTTGCTTGCTTGGACATTCTCTCTCTACATATTTAATTCTGTAACCAAATCTGCAATAAGAGGTATGTGGTTACGCTTATGACTATATCGATTAGTTTTCCGAGGGTTTTATCGATGTTTCCCTCAATTCTTGAAATAACTATTGGATGTTTCAGTTCATGCAACTATAAAGTGATTACGACTATCACTATGAGTATACATGTATAACTAGCTAGATCCGAGTCCAAATATGTGGCTATGCAAAGGCTAAGGATAACCTAGAGCAAGGTCTAGGGTATCATGAGTTAGAAATTGGGCTACCCACATGTAGTGCCATGAGACTCTTAGCATACCATGAGTTAAGGAGTGGGCTACCTACAGGTAGTGCCATGTGACTCCACCCTAGAAATTGATTCACTTGATAGGTGAAGTCATGAGGGGTATAAAGGGAATATGGGACACATGGATCGCATAGTTATACTTAAAACGTAAAATTGTTTGTTAAATGATAATTGAATGCAATACATTGTTATAGATAATTCCATGATTAGTGAATCCCCCACATACCAGCTTTGGCTTACCGACATTTTGTTTGTCGGTGTTTTAGGTACAACCAAAAAGGACAAACAGTAAACTGTCATTTGTGTAATACACGAATTAAAATCCAAAGGAGGATTAGTTAGCTAGTCCCAGTTCTGGATAGAGATTTAGAAATCCAAAATTTTTCAAAGGTATGCAACATTTTATTTATTACAGCTTTTCAGTTTAGTCTAGTAGAATTTAATAATTGTTATCAATTAATTGCTAAACCTTGATCTGGAAATTGATAACGGCACCAACTTATCGGTCTCCTTTAATTGGGGGTTACCGGAAGGTGGGGCCATTACATTTAATTGAATGCAATACATTGTTATAGATAATTGCATGATTAGTGAATCCCCCACATACCATCTTTGGCTAACCGACGTTTTGTTTGTCAGCGTTTTAGGTACAAACAAAAAGGACAGTAAACTGTCATTTGTGAAATACATGAATTAAAATCCAAAGGAGGATTAGTTAGCTAGTCCCAGTTCTGGATAGAGATTTATAAATCCAAAAATTTTCAAAGGTATGCAAAATTTTATTTATTACAGCTTTTCATTTTAGTCTAGTAGAATTTAATAATTATTATCAATTAATTGTTGAACCTTGATCCGAAAATTGATAACAGTACCAACTTATCGGTCTCCTTTAATTGGGGGTTACCGGAAGGTGGGGTCATTATAAATGGCATCAGAGCCATAACCCCTCCAGTAGGTGGGGCCCACATGGGCATGTGGCATGCCAGTCTTGAGTCGTGTGGTCCAGGCAAGTTGGAAAGGGCTATCTGTAGAGATGAGATGGAGCCACCCTTGCGCTGGTAGCCGTGGACGGGAGTTGGGTGTCCATGGGCCATTGTGGGTCTGCACTGAAATGGGGTCATATTATGAGACATATAGTTGAGCCTTGACGAGGACGTCAAGAGTCTAAGTGGGGGAGATTGTAACATCCCAGGAATTGAGGCCTCAAATAACATGATCTTAAAAGGAATGATTGGACTACCCATATCACCAAGGTGCACCTCCTTTTCCCGGAGCCCATCTCTAAAGAACTCCATAGCTAAGCGTGCTCAGCTTGGAGTAGTACTAGGATGGGTGACCAGTCGGGAAGTTGATCCTGGCTTGCGCGTGAATGGACAAAAAGCACACAGTTAAGGCTAGTGGTGGTATGTGGGGCCAATCGTCATTCCTGAAACTCCGCTAGAGCCTTGGGCGGTGGGCCCGGTCGTTACACGTGCTATTATCGGGTATGGCCCCATATACCTGGGTGCCAACTTGCCTTGCTGTACAAACCTCAGCACGCCCTTCCAAGGTGAGACCTTGAGATACACTTTATCTCCTACTTGTAACTCCAAATGTTGTCGGTGATTATCTGTGTACAACTTCTGTCTGTCCTGTTCCACTTTCAACTGTTGTTGTATTACCTTGATCTTTTCAGATGTCTGCTGTACTAACTCAGGACCCAAAAGATGATACTCGCCAGACTCATACCAACATAAAGGAGATCTGCACTTCCTTCCATACAAAGCCTCAAAAGGAGCCATGTCAATGCTCCGCTGAGAACTATTTTTGTAGGCAAACTCTATCAAACTGATATGCACGTCCCAACTACTTAGGAACTGAAACATACAAGCTCGGAGAAGATCCTCTAAAGTCTGAATAGTCGTTTCTGACTGTCCATCCATCTGTGGGTGGAAGGCGGTGCTAAACCACAACCGCATTCCCAACGTTTTGTGCAACTGTTCTCAGAAACGACTTATGAACTGAGGGCCTTTGTTGGAAACTATCTTTGCTGGTACACCATGTAAACACACTATCTCATCTACATATACCTGAGCAAGCTTCTCTGCGGCATATGTCATTTTTACAGGGATGAAATGGGAAGACTTCGTCAATTTATCCACTATCACCCAAATGGAATCATGATTCCTAGTTGTCCTTGGCAGAATGACTATAAAATCCATAGTTATATGATCCCATTTCCACTTCAGTATCGGCAGGGGTTGCAATGTACTTGCCAGCTTCTGGTGTTCAGCCTTGACTTGCTGGCATACCACACATCTAGCCGCAAACTCAGCTACATCTCTCTTCGAGCCAGGCCACCAATACAGATCCTTCAGGTTATGATACATCTTGGTGACTCCTAGATGCATAACATACATCGATGTATGTGCTTCCTCAAGCACTATATTTCTCAGATCATCAACATCGGGGACCAGTATCCTATTATTATAACAAAGTAGTCCATCCTCAGACTCATGGAACCCATCATGCTTTTCACTGTCGAACTCTGATTTGATCGACTATACTAAAGCATATGTCTGTTGTGCATCCTTGATCTATTGTCTCAATGTAGGCTTTACTTGCATATGTTCCAACAATCATGCCAATAAGGAAACTTCCATTTGCACATTAATCTGCCGTGAGGAGACAAACATATCATGTCTATGGCATACCAAAGAACTCAATTGTGCCTTCTTCATAGGAAGATAAGAAGACTTTTGGATAAGCACATCAGCTACCAAATTCTCCTTACCAGGATGATACTCAATGGTACAGTCCTAATCACTGATCAGCTCTATCCACTGATGTTGTCGCATGTTCAGCTCACTCTGCGAGAAGATGTACTTCAGGTTCTTATGATCTGTAAAGATCTGGTACACTTCCCCATAAAGATAATGTCTCCAAATCATGTGTTGGATAGTTCTCTTCATGTTTCTTAAGTTGTCGTGAAGCAAAAGAAACCACATGGTCTTCCTACATCAGCACACACCCTAAGCCCTTTTTGGAAGAAACGCAGAAAACAACATAGCTTTTCCCAGGCTCTGGCAGCACTAACACTGGAGCACTAGTCAGCTTCTCCTTCAAGCTTTGTAAAGTTTGCTGACAACGATCATCCCAAACAAAAGGTACATCCTTCCTGGTCAACTTTGTCATTGGCAACATGATCACACTGAGTCCTTTATAAACCTCTGGTAGTATCCTGCCAAACCCAGAAACCTACGGACTTCCGTTGGCGTCTTTGGTTGTTCCCAATCTGCCACTGATTCTACCTTCTTGGGATCCACTCTGACTCCTTCAATAGATATCACGTGTCCTAAGAATGTCACTTCCTTCAACTAGAACTCGCATTTACTGAACTTGGCATACAACTGATGTTGGTGAAGAAGAGTCAATTCTTGTCGAAGATGTTGTTCATGCTCTTGACTATCTTGACTATAGATCAAGATGTCGTCTAAAAAGACTATAACAAACTGATCTAGGAACGGACGGAACACTAGGTTCATCAGATCCATGAAAGTAGTAGGCGCATTGGTTATCCCAAACGGCATAACCACAACTCAAAGTGACCATACCTCGTCCTAAACGCTGACTTAGGTATGTCATCATCTTTGATTCTTAACTGATGGTATCCAGACTGTAGGTCTATCTTTGAGAACACTATAGCACCACACAACAGATCAAACAAATCATATATCCTCGGTAACGTGTACTTATTCTTGATCATGACCTTGTTCAGCTGTCGGTAATCTATACATAACTGCATCGATCTATCCTTCTTCTTAACAAACAGTACTGGAGCACCCCAAGGCGACGTGCTCGATCAGATGAAACCTTTCTCCAACAACTCCTGTAACTGCTTTTTCAACTCTTCCATCTCTATTGGATCCATCCTATACGGTGTCTGTGCAACTGGTTGTGTTCCTGGTACCAGATTGATCTCAAAATCAATCTCTCGGGGTTGGGAAACACCGGGGAACTCATCAGGAAACACATCCACAAACTCTCAGACAACCATCACCTCCTCAAGGCTAGGACCTTACGCCTTGGTATACACAACGTGAGCTAAGAACGCCTTACAACATTGTGGCAACATCTTTTCTGCCACCATAGCTGACACCAAACGCGTCGGAAGAACCTTCCTATCTCCTTGGAAGATCCACTTCTCTCCACCGTCATCAAACACTGCCTGCTTGGAACCATAGTCCAACACAACCTTATACTTCTCTAAGGTATACATCCCAAGGATCACATCGAATCCATGCATCTCAAGTGGTATAAGATCCACTTTTATATTGTGTCCTGAAAAAGATAAGACACAAGATAGACACTCTTCTTGAAGCATCGAGGAACCATCAAGAGGGGTTTCTAAAAACAGGCTATATTTCTTACAACTAATAGGTAAAGGGTAGTTTTCAAGCATGGTTCAAGCGATAAAGGAGTTTGTAGTACCAGGGTCAACCAGAGTAGATATAAAGCAAGAAGAAGACAAATAAGAATGAAATAACTCCATCTGACCTGTCACCACTTGCAGGTTAACTATCTCCTCTGGTTGGCTCATAGCATAGAATTGTGGTGTTACTTGTTGTCATCCTCATCCTCTACTTCCTTGAGCAGACGATCCTGCTTGCGATGCTTGACCGCATCCTCGCCCTCTGCTACTACTGGGTTGTTGTCTATCTGACCCTTGTTGATTCTGCCTCGGTTGTTGTGTCACCTTAACATCTCTCCTTGGGCAATTTACCTTGAAATTCCCCGTCTGCCCAAATATATAGCATGTCGTATCCTCAAACTGCGGCCTAGATGGCCATGTCACTGTCACTGAAGTTGTACTATGTGCCTTTGATGGTGAAGAACCATATCCTCCTCCCTTACTAGGGGACCACTGTGATGGTGCACTGGAACCTCTTAACCCAGAAGGTGCTAAAAACCTTGGCTTCTTGAAGCCATCAAACCTATGTCTCTGAAACTGAGTAGGACTCTTCTTAGACATGGTCTCTCTCTTCTCCTGGACCGACCATTCAATCCTTCGGATAGACTCCACAAATGTGGCAAACCACTCCCGGTTCTCGAACGCAACAACAGGTGTTGTTAGCTCAGCACTCAGACCTTTCTCAAAATGTCTGATCCGCTCATCATCTGTGCCGTCATGTGAGGACATAACCTTAGCAGGTCCATGAACTTAGCTTCATACTCGGTGATTCTCATTGTTCATTGGTGCAAGCACTCGAACTGGTTGATCTTATCATCCAGATACGTCTTTGGAAAGTATCTGCAGATGAACTCTTACCAGAAAACCTCCCAATAGATCACCTCATCGGGTCACTTCTCCTCCTCGATGGCCCACTAGTGGCCAGCACTACCCTTCAGAAGGTACACAACGTGCTTTACATTGTCCGCTTTGGGGATATCGAGGATCCTGAAGGCCTTATTAAGACCTGTCAACCACAGATCTGCATCCGCTGGATCAGCTGTTCCAACATAATCTGAAGCTTTGACTCAATGAAGTTGCTCAAAGGTCTTCCCAATACCCGATGTTTCACCATGGAGAGCATGTGCTCTCAAAGGAGGCACTGGCAATCTCTCTACCATGATATTCATCATAGCCATCAACTGCTCCATAAGCTGCTGGTAGGCAGGATTCTCAAGAATGGTTGGATCAAGTTGGGGGACCTCAAGCAACAGATCTTCACGTTTCTGCACTCTAGCTCCATCAATTGATGCAGCCTCACTACTCTCGATAGCATGTTCTTCATGGTTTCTAGACATCTTTAAGCTTTATCTTCTACTGAGGGCAGAAGTTGATTGTAAGAAAATCTGGAAAACTCATAAGAACAGACGCAACCTAGTCCTAGATCCATGTAGACTCAGCGAACCTAGGGCTCTGATACCAAGCTTGTCACACCACATCCCTCTATCACACAGACAACGAGATGCCACGCAAAAACGTGTGGAAAACACCATAAATCAAATATTACCAAAAATACGGGTTAATTAAAACTGATTTCGGAAAGCAGATAAACCAGAAAACTATTACATCCAAATCTTCATCCTGCATGAAAGCATGTTATAAAAGCATTATTCAAGCCTTGATACATGTCCACAGCTTATAAGATCAGTTGTCATGTCAACATATGAGTTCATCACCTGTTTATACATACATAGCGGGCCACAACAGGCCAATAGCAGGATGTACAAAGCTTTATCAGCTACATCGTAAAACAACGTCAAAACACCTCTGAGGACCTGAGAGTACAGGGATGATTCTAAGACTCTACAAAACAACCAAAACAACAGTGTATCCATCTATTGCCTTCTATTGCTCTTCTTGCTGCTCAGCTACAACCTCACGACCACCACCACGTCTAGCATGATCACCTAAAAAGGGTGTAAACCAATGGGGTGAGACACACAGTCCCAGTGAGAAACATAACTCCCTGCTGAAGCTATAAAACCTTGGAAGATTAAAGCAGCTAAAATAGATAAATATCATAAGCAAATAATATGAACAACATACTGAGCAGGTCTTACGGTATAATCAAACTTTACCAAGATGTTTGGGAGGCATACAACCTGATTTCCTTTATGGAACATGATTGACAAGATGAGATTTATAAGATCTTACCGAATAACATAAAGAACATATAAGTAACTATAAGGTACACAAGATCAACTACACAGACAAGGCCTCAGCCAATGTTCTGTGTTTTGCATTAAGCAATAAATACTACTTGGATGGGTTACGTATTATTATGCCCTGAGGAAGTGAGTTGTATCGCTCGAATCCAACCATCGGTTGTGAAGCCCAAAGCCGGTGCCATACAAGGTCAATGAGAGAGTCGGAGTCCATGACCTCACCTCCTCGTGGTCAATGCACGATATCCAAAGCAGGACTACAGTCTCATGCTTGAGTGGCCTCAGCCATAGGATCATCTCGACAAGCTACCCATATCTCTATCCCGCCTTGGTACAGGTCTCGGTGCTAGTAAACCTTGAGCCACATGCCTATTCACCATACTCCTGAGCCATAAATGCATTCATGCTCTCTTATCACACACCCTGAGCCATGGGCCTATTCACCATGCTCCAACATATCGAGTCTACAACCGAAGTTGCACTCTAATCCTCCTATTTTTAGCTAGGAGAAACCCCGCATATTCAACAATATGCGCTCCAGGTAATCCCACGGGATAAACCTATTTCACCATCACCAGCTACTGATGATGATGGATCTATGGCTAGGTCAAACTACGTGATATGTTCCACTGTAATTAATTAGTATATTTTAAGTGGATTGTTGAGGCCATCAAGTTGTAACACATACATATCCTTTACATTATTACTGTCACCATCACATTATCCTAGGATCTCAATCCCTCATCAAAGGAAACCATGCCTCTCAAAGCATTCTCATCATCTTACATCATCACTTGGGATAACAATCCTTGATCTCATCATCAGACGATAACACCTCAACTAGGCACTCAGCCTTTATCAGATCCTCAAACTTATCACATAATATTGATGATGTGTGTGTTCTCATGTTGCAGTGTTATTCAACACATATACCTCATAGCTCTTACATGGCTATGATTTCACCTGATCCACCTGCATGGTTAGTATGCATGTAAAAAGAGATAACTTAAAATCACCAATCATAGTTCTTACTGATCATCATGTTCTTAGGGTTTGCAGATGCACATGTCATGATCACAATCATATGAGGCATTCACCATATTAGTTACATCACAATTATCAAGTTATGGGCATCCATTTACAAGTAGCATCTTATCGTATAAAACATAGCATTGGTTTATATCCACCATCCATAATGCATTATCAAGAAGGATGTAATTACATGATAAGGAACTACTCGCTAGGGTTTCTGGGTGGAAACTAACCCTCACTAAAGGTGCCTTCTACCCTCACTAGAAGTGTGATGGGTAGGGCATCCCTCACTAGAGGTGGTATCGATCAGAGAACTATCCTCATATTGGCCAAGCACTCTTGCCACATACTGGACAACCCTAAAGAAAAGCATATCGGGCTACCATCTCAAGGTGTATTGTACGACTAGGAAACAAGGGTACTATCGTGCAACCCTGTCGTGTACCCAAGAAAGCACCAGGTGTGACGAGAAACTAGATCCATGGGGCATATCTTGCACCCATCTCAAGGAGTGTCGGACAGCCATGTCTATCGGGCAAAGCTCCATGGCTAGCTCAGGTTAGGGTTTAGGTTGTATTGGGCATCCATCGCCACTTATTGACCAAGATGGTGACTCTCAGGGCTAGCATCCTAACGCCCACTAGGGCACACCTCTTCATCTGATACAAGGGCACCAAAGGGGAACCTATCATTCAACTAAGTTGACTCATCCTATCGGCCAACACAAGGAAAGACTAGGGTTTCCCTACTACACTGTATCAGGCAACACCTAATTTAAGCATCGCCCAAAATAGAGATACCTTGTAACATTGTATCGGCCAAAGGGTCAGCACCACCTAGGGCAAAAGACCAACAAGTCCAAGGTATATCATCCAAGCCCATCCTCAAGTCCAAGGGAGTCATATCCATATCGGCCAACTCTCCATCCAGGCTCACCTCTCAAGTCCGTGGTGAGAGAAGAGTGTTACTCAAGCAACTAGAGTATAGACTCACCTCTCAATAATCAAGAGAGAGAGGTGCTGTCTATATCACTAGGGTCGAACTCACTTCCCAAGACCAAGGGAGAGAGAAGGGGTATTGCCCAAGAACTCTTCACATGTAGGATTGGACACCACACTCAAGAACACCTCAACAACATAAACATATATCCAACAAGATGAAAGATATCAACTAGAGCAAGAAACCATGTCTAGAAAGAAACATGGACGATCAAGATAAAGCATAAACATGTAGCAAGAAAAGAGAGAAGTATAGATAAGGTTAGGAGTTATGTAACCTGCCTTAAGCAAGCTCCAAGCTCCTAACACCAAGAAACACCTACGACCACCTCAAGGAGAAGAAGAAGACTCCAAGGAGAAGGATTGGCCACCAATCTTAGCTCCTCCAAGGGATCGGCCACCAAGAACCAAGGGTAGGTGTATCGTGCACCAAGGAAGAGACGAGGCAACAAGGAAGTAAAGGGATCCTAAGAAAGAGAAGGAAGAGGCATATATAGAAGAGGATGGAGGAGAAAACAAGGCAAAATAAGGCAATGTGTCTCCCACCTAGGGACACTTGTCTAAGGGTAATGCCACCTCCTTACCTCTCCTTATACACATGTCCAAGGCTATTGCCACATGCAAGCACTAAGCACCAAGTGTCCACTAGTGGTGACACAAAGGAGGTCAAGAGGTCAAAGAGGGTCCTGGGACGACACACCTCATACTTTGCCCAACACAACTCCCTGGGAAACACACCTAAGGCCGACACAAAGATCTCCTACCCGACACAGGGTTCAACTAGGCAAGGAAAGGCTCACACAAGGCATAACAAGGCCCAAAAAGGCTCAACCAATCCCAAGGCAACTCAAGAAATGAGCCCAACCCTTCCTCTCAACACTAGAGGAAGCAAGGAGGGAGATGAACATCTCTCAAGGTGAAAAACTTGCTCTTCAACCCTAAACTTAGGTTATTTGCAAGTAGCACCTCCAACCCTCAACAAAGCACAAACAAACCCTAATCACCACTTGTGGTGATTAGCAAGCAACTAAACATCAGGGTTAGGCAAAGCAAATAGGATAAGCCCAAAACGGAGGTCAGGGTCCTTACAAGGCATGTCTTACATGAAGAAGAGAAGTATGTCCATGTAAGGGGGAGAAGGTAAAGGGGAGAAGACATATATGTGTAGAACATATATAAGTAGAAGACAGTAGATGACATAGTATTCTATAGATGTTATGAAAGCTAACCATGCAGGAGAAATAGCATCAATTGAGGGGGAGTATGTGAACTCTACTAGCATCAATTGAGGGGGAGAATATGAAATCAGTTCTATTGAAACCCCTAGGTTTCTCCAAATGTATGACTTTACATAAATGCTTTCAATACATTTATGTAATGATTTGTCATCTTCAAAAAGGGGGAGAATTGAATTAGGGTCTAAATTGACTAAACCCTTATTTTGATGATGACTAAACCATTCCAATTAATAGTGTCTAATGTCTCTACTTGAGTGATTTCAGATTATGCATAGACACACTCTAAATGCCCTATCTTGCACATCCCAACTTGGAGAAAAGACAATTCAAAGTCAATACAAGTACACATTTTTGGAATATGAGTAAATCTACTAGAATCATGTTGTAAACTTTTAATGATTGTATGACTTGTAATTAGGCTTAGAAAAAATTAGGATCACTTCGATTGAATGTTTAAGTACTTAAAAGCCATTTTTCAAAATTCACATCAGGTTGTTCATCGGTCGAGTTGCAAACTTGACCGATCCAGATTAGATCTTGAAAATGACTTTTGATTGGTCGAGTTTACACTTTACAGAACTCGACCAATCCCTCTACTGACCAAAACTAATTTAACTGGATCGATCGAGTTACCCCAGGACAAACTTGACCGATGGCCTAAATTGGTCTTGTCTCTTAGTGGGATCGGTCGAGTTACCTTTATAGAAACTTGATCGATTACACTGTATGGAAAAGTGTTTCTAGCCATTGTGGAGTTACAACGAGTGAAAATATATTTGTTGCAAGACACAAAACATCTAGTTTTCGTTCTTAAGTGTTCCCAAAGTCTAAGAGGCATCCCCAGTTATAAATAAGACCCCTTGGGCTTCATTTCAAGGTTGAGAATTCAATGCAAAACTCTATGTAAGGTTCCTATTCTATAGTTTAGTGCTTCCTACAGCCTCCTCTCTCTCTCTCTAAGCTTAATCACTTGCTACATTTGTTAGAGTGAGTAGGAAATCTATAAGAGAGCTAGTCCTACATGTATATCTTGTGAGGCTCTCACTTCCACCACCTCCCTATCTCTCTTTTCAACCATGAAGATGAAGGTTCTCTCTATTGGCTAAGAGAGGTGAAGAAAAACAAGGGAAGGCATCCCTTGGTGAAGATCAAGGCTGAAGACTTGGAGCAAGAGTGGAAGACTCCTTACTCAAGTGTGTAAGTCCTTGGTGGAAGCTTCTCCGAGTGAAGGTGAAGTCAAAGGTTGAAGATACAAGAAGAGTGGGTAATTCCTTGAAGGTTGATGACTTGTACAAGAGTAGGTAAGTCCTTAGACGAAGGCGGAAGACTCCTTGCAAAGTGGATAAGTCCTTGGTAAGGTTGAAGACTCTTTGTATTGGATTGGTAAGTCCTTTGTTTGGTCATGTATTGTATTTCTTGTAATGAATATAATGAAGGTGCAAGGTTAAGAAATTCTAGAGGCTGACCTCTCTCGGTAAGTGGACTGACTCACTTCTAATTTAAAGTGTGGAACCACTCTAAATAGCTTGTCTACTTGTGTTTGCTCAATCTCTCTCATCCTTGCTATGCATGTTTTAGTTGCACTCAAATTACCTATTTAGCAACCTTATCTTGTCATATATCTTGAAGGTCTAATGAATTTTGTTTAAGTGCATTTAGCTCTATTCATCCCCCTCTAGAGCATCCAATCATCCATCTAGGATCCAACAGTATATGTCTCAAAAGTGTCATTTGAGTGCAAACTAGTAGAGGGAGATCCAGTAGAGACTCATGTGCTCAATGTGATATATTGCAAAAACAACTTTACAAAGGTATCAACCATATTGCACTCTATTTGTACCCTATAAATCTTCACATATCCTTTTTGAATGATATCTCCTATGAGATGGAACCGTTATATAATATGCTTGAAATATTGTATGTGATTTGGGTTTCTGGGATTGCATGACAGCCCTATTGTTGTCATTTTATATCTCAAAATTTTCAACAATACTGGGAACAACTTCAAGTTTTCCTATGAACTTCATGAACCATATAGACCTTTTGTGCCATTATGAGGCAACATATTAATATTTCACTTTTGAATCAAGTATTATCTCTTACTTGGAACTCTTCCAATTGACAACATCACCATTGAGACAAAATGTAGAACTAGGTTGCAATCAGTAATTGTCCTTGTTAGTTTATAAGATTTTATCAATGTAAACCTTTCCAACCAACACTTCCTCATCTCTATATATCAAGAAAATATTCTTAATTCTTCTCAAGTACTTTTTATGTTCTGAGTTGTAGTCGTGTGTCCTTAGCCTGCATTTTCCTAATATATTCTTTTCATTCTCAAGGAATATGAGACTTTAGAATATGTATGTAAGATTGCATACGTGATAGATCAAAATATTTGAGACGTATGAAATTTTATTCATAGAGATAAATTATATGTTCCTAAAGTTGCAGCAACAACTTTTGTCTCATAGCACACCATCTTTAAAGATCTACTTCTTGTTAGACAATGCACATTACAAATATGTAAAATCGACCTATAGTATCCAATAGCCATGGTGCTGAAGTTGACTAGTATACCTCAATGACATATACACCTGAGGTGAAAATATATGTCCCGCCCCCTCGGATTTATTAAGTTCCTCCCGTGTTGGGCAGGTAATTTCACTACCAGTGTCTAGGCTCAGGACGGTGGTGGCAAATGCCGTCATTGGCAGTGTAAATATTAACTTATTTTTGACTCGTTATTCCTCAAAGACTAACAATCCTCCTCCGATGTATTTACTTACTAGAACAGATTCTTACGTGTACGGGGAATTTAGGCTGCATGCAAACAACCAGAGATTGACCGCTGTTTTGCGCAAAAGATGCACGAGGAGGGGGTATAGCATGAGGGAGGTCGACACGGTAGGATTTCCAGCGGTATTGTTTTGTTGTAGATTGCACTAGAATAATACAAAAAGAAAGAGATAAATATATTTGTTTGGTTGCACATCATTCCCCTAAAGCAATGAAAAGGGCAATTGTGACCTTCAAGCAAGGATGATCTGCAACCGGACTCGTGGTCCTCCTAAAACTAAGGGCACAACCACTTCATGCTCTGGGAGTTCACGTGAGGCCAGAGAAGTTTGCCCGAGGATGATGGCGAGGCGTGACCCCTTCAAACTCCTGAGTCTGTGAAAGCGTGCGAGATAGCACTCAGGCCAGCTCGGGAGCAGCTCGGCCTAAGTCTATATAAACTGCATCTAGCTCGGTTCAGCTCAAAATGGAAAGAATGAGCTCGACTTAGTTCTATTCCAGCTCGGTTCAGCTCAATGGCACTAGAGGGAGCTCGGCTAAGCTCACCTCTAGCTCAGTCAACGCAACATGGAGCTCGGAGGCATAGCGTGCAACTCAACGACCAAGGGCCTAGCTCGGGAAAATGGCATTTGACCAAGCTGACCCGTGAGCAAGTTCAGACTTAGCTCGACTGGACCAAGCATCGTGCTAGGATTGAGTGAGCAACTGCCGTCCGGGCTCATGACCTTAGCGAAACGGTGTGATCAAGTCCACGACCCCACGTTGTGGGACGTGGGCCGAGTGAGCCTACTGTCAAAGGAGATAGCGGCGTAACTGCTCAAGGAAGCGACACTCGCCTGCCGCAACGAGGGCGAATGTGGGAGCGAACGTGGAGCGTCCCAAGGAGACGCGCCCCTTAGGCCGAGCGGAGGCTCAATTGCTTGCAACGACTCCAGCAACTGCCGCTACACTCAAAGGACGCTACATGGAGTTTTCTTGGGAGTTAGAGGGCATCCCGAGTACTGTTGGAACCGCTGTGCGCCCCTCTAATCGACTATGTGTGTAAATGCCCCGTGCAGCACTTGTATAAAAAAGGACTTAGCCAAAACCGAGAGGCACAGAAAGAAACCAACGATCAAGAGGATCGATCTGAGAAGTCGTTAAGGCACGGTTGTAGGAGAGTGCATTCAGGGGAATCACTAGAGTGTTGATCTAGTTGGGGGAATTAGATCACTCTCAGATTTGTGCAAGTCTTCTGTAAGTTTTTGTACAACACTTTGAGAAGCAATAAGAGTAACCGTGTTCTCTGGCAAATTCCTACCTTGTTCCATCTTCTTCCTTGGGTCGTAACTCTATCCCTTTTGGGAAAAATTTGTGTAAGGTTGAAGTGAGGGAAGGCAAACCTCACTGCCTCACATCTATGTGAATTAAAGGGTGTGACAAGTGGCCTCAGAGTAGGTTCTTCTTCCACATTCGCGATGGTCGTAGGAGAAGAACAAAGGCAGGAATAGTCCCGAACGCATGAACGAGTCACTGTACTGAAGGATCTTGTCCAGAGACTCAACGATCAATTACTCAAGTTGGCACAACGGTTTGAAGGAGTTGAAGGTGCCAACTCATCTGAGTCTGACTAGATGGTCATCTCTCAAATCGCAATTGCCTTGCAGTCGATTAGCTAGACTCTAGATACGCTCCGTGAAGAGATGGTTGCTGACATTGCCCGACTCTGGGAGGAGTCGCAGGCGGCCCAGTGACCCTTTGGGAGCGGCGACACGCCCAAAATTACCCAAGGTTCTAGAACCTAAGGCGATTACTGGAGTGCACAGTGCCAAGGAAGTGGAGGATTTCTTGTGGGACTTAGAACACTACTTTCGGGCCCTGCACACTTCTGACCAAGAGAAGACGACGCTGGCTTCCATGTTCTCACAGTCAATGCCAAACTCTGGTGGAGAACCAAGTCGGAGGACAAAAGTCGGCCAACCATTGATTCTTGGGGCGAGTTTGCCAAGGAGACTCGCGAGGCGTTTCTCCCCATGAACACAACCTGACGGTAAGAGATGTGATCAGACACCTCAAGCAGACAGGAACGGTGCATGACTACGTGAAGTCTTTCTCATCTCTTCTACTAGATATGAAAGACATGTCTGAGGCCAAAAAGATTTACAACTTCATGTATGGACTCAAGGAGTGGGCCCAACTGGAGTTGTGTCACCAAGGAGTCAAAGATATCCAGAGTGTGATGGTCACCGCAAATGCCTTATGGACTTGCGTTCCAACACCACAGATAAAAAGTCGAAAGGGAAGTTCCCTGTAGGCAAAGGCAATGGCAAGAATGACAAAGGGAAGGGTAAGGTTGGAGAAGGACCATCCAAACCCCTCAACCACAATGGCAAAAAGAAACTATCTGGGTGCTTTCTATGTGGAGGACCGCACAAAATGGAAGAGTGTTCTCAGGGGGAGAAGCTTTCTGTCGTAGTGTTTGAACAGAATGAGGAGGTCCCCTCGCGGGTTGCCCCCTTGTAGTACCTCAACACCATGATTGCCGAGACAGATTGGGGACAAGTTTTGTCCACCCCAATCGAACAACTGTCGCCAGTGCAACAGTACCTAGAGATTGCAAAGGTAGATTCTCAATTGGAGGAGTTACAGAATGATTGGTACCATTTAGGTGTGGCAATCGACACTGACAGAACAAGCAAGAGTGCTTGGTTGTCCCCTGTGACAATTGTGAGCCATGTGATAGTTAAGGCAGAGACATATGTTGTAGGAGGAACCCCCTCATCCCCGATCATCCTGTTGAACGACTGAGCAGCTCCGGTCGTGCGGCTGTGACCAAGTGCAATAGTTCCATGGAGGGGATCAGGCCACAGCTAAGTAACCGCCAATGGCAGTTGATGGGAGGTAAACAACCACATGCAACACTCTAAGGAAGGACTCTGTGCGTAAGGGAGAGGCATGCAAAGTGGTTGACTCTACCATGTGATGACAACACGCAAGGGATGGGACCCTGTGCAACGGTTAATAGAAATAGTGACCCTTTTTGCCGACAGTAGCAAAGAGTCAAACTAGGAGGAAGTGTTGCAAGCGAGCAACATTCCAAATGGGAGCACTACCGAGGGTGCTGCCTAATGAAGGACTGATTGATTTCTAAGGGAGGTAGTCATCCTCAAACTTAACAGACCCAAGTGGTTTGTTGTTACAGTCAGTTATGGTAGTCAAATGTGTAAGTTGTGGGAGATGTACTACGGAGTGTCACCTAAGTGTTGGGTAACAAGTATGTGTCACTCTTCGAGTGGAGTTTAATAAACCATTGTACAACCAAATTCACACAATGAATGGAACAAGGAATATTGTATTGTCTTTGAGTCGGTCCTTGATTGTCCATTGTGTTGCCTTTCTAAATAAGAGTGTTATTGTTGGGACAACAACACGTTTGAGGTATCAGTCCGAAAGAATGTGTGAGTGTCTCAACCTCTATGTTACTAAGGGTAGTAACCACTCACTCTGTCCAAGTGAGTATGAAGGGGGGAAAGTCCAAGTCTGGTGGAGTCTTTGTATCTTTCCCTCCAAAAAGATAAAGTTCTTGGGAGTAGGGGTACCCTAACAATAGTCGTAGTCCTTGAGTTGGTCATCGGTAGTGATGGCTTATTCCGACAAATGATGGGAAAATTGCCCAAGGGATCTCATCACCCAGAGCAGGTATAAGATGGCCCAATTTTCAGGAAGGACGAGGGAGGACCCTTTGCCGCAATGAGAAGGAATCCTTTCCCTCACAGAGTAGTCTTCTTCCATGAGCCAAGCGAAGAGTTGGACATTTTCGTCCAACAGTCACTTTTCAACCTAAAGAAGAGGGTGATGCAAGCGACACCACACTCTACATGGATAGTTGAGATCCAGTGTACTGGCCAAAGCAACAATAATTCTTGGAGATGGAAATTCATCTACAACAGGGCTTATTTTCTTGATAGTGTCCAAGACGGACTACCTCGATAAGAAGGCTAAAGCTCCATAGGGAATGGCCATGGTTGAGTGGCCCTAAGGGCCAAGGACTTAGCCTTGGACTCAAGTCAGGGAGGACTCTTGCCGCCTTGGACTCGAGTCAGGAAGGACTCTTGCCCCTCATCGTCAAGCGTGTGGAAACTGGACATATTGAAGCTTAGAAAGAACGACTACTGGAAACCGTCAACAGCAGATGGAGTCATAACAGATTGAGACCACATCGGGGGACGTCGGTTAGAGGTGGGACTGTAGCCCAGAGCCTCAGTGGGAGACTATCGGTAGCGAGCAGCATAAAGGCCTTGCGCATGGCTTCAATGGATACCTTCTCAAGAGTGAGTTGGTTTGAGGACCCATCAACATCAGGTCGTATTAGTCACCTCATTTCTTCATCAACTTGATCACCAACTATTAGGAAGATAGTATGGCCCGGAGTGCCTAGCCTCGATAAAGAACTCATACGGCTAGAATTCAACATGTACACAAGGGAAGAAATTCTGACTCGATTGTCCAAGGAGGAGCATCATAGGACGTTGGGGGCGTGTCTTCCTTGACTTTTAGATGGATGCATCAAAGAGTGAAGGTTCTGGGAGATCAGCACTTCTCATGGGAGAGTAAGTACATGTTTGCTAAGGACTTCTATGGAGACCCCTGCCTCCGGGGGCGGTGTCATTTTCAGTGGGGGAAGGCTTGTGACCCCTTCAAACTTCTAAGTCCGACAGCATGCGAGATAGAGCTCAGGTCTGCTCGGGAGCAGCTTGGCCTAAGTCTATATGAGCTGCATCCATCTCGGTTCAGCTCAAGATGGAAAGGAATGAGCTCGACTTAGCTCTATTCTAGCTCGGTTCAGCTCAATGGCACTAGAGGGAGCTCGACTCAGCTTACCTCTAGCTCAGTCGATGGAGCGTGTAGCTCTGAGGCATAGTGTGCAGCTCAACGACCAAGGGCCTAGCTCAGGAAAGGGCATTTTACCAAGCTGACCCTGAACAAGATCAGACTTAGCTCAAGCTAGACTCAGGGGCGAGTCAAAGGACCGGACCCGCACAATGACAACAACGAGGACTGTCGTGCGACCGGACCAAGTGACGAGCTAGGATGTGGGCGCAAGGCGGTTGAAATCGAGGGGACGTTGACAGAGTGAGCAATTGTCATCTGGGCTCAAGACCTCAGTGAAACAGTGCAATCGAGGCCACGACTCCACGTTGAGAGATGTGGGTCGAGCGCACCTATTGCCAAAGGAGACATCAGCGTAAATGCTCAAGGGAAGCGACGTGTCTTCCGTAATGGGGGTGAATGTGGGAGCGAACGTGGAGCGTGCCAAGGGGACGTGCCCCTTAGGCCGAGCTAAGGCTCAACTACTCACAACAACTCCAGCAACTGCCGCTACACTCAAAGGACGCTATGGGGAGTTTCCTTGGGAGTTAGAGGATGCCCCAGGTACTGTTAGAATTATTAGACCTATGTTGGGACATTATTTGACCATTAATTGAAATACAAATGTGCATCTTCTTTCCTATGTTAACTGTAAAAATCTCATTAATGGGCTACGATTGTGAATTTAAATGTGTATTCATCAATTGAAATTATATCGCAATTTGTACGTGTATTAGTTTATTTAGTGATACATATAGATTGCATGTACATAGTGGAACGCATTTCAAAAACTATGTTAGTATTTTGTCTTATGTATATGTTAAAAATATCTTTATTTACTATGTTATCTGGGTCGGCCCGAATCCGACACAAAATCCAACTATATTATGTGGGCCAGATATGTACTAAGTTTTTTAAACATATCCAGGCCTAAACCTAGCCTGAAATTCAATTAAATATGTGAATTTGACGATGGACTTGCCAAAATCTGAGGTGACCGCACCTGATGCTCAATCCCTGGGAAGAACTATAAGGAAGCCAGTAAGCAAAAACACCGCGTACACCCCACAACCCCATAGGAGTGCGAATGAAAAGAATGGGAATCTCTCCGTTTCCGAGTTCGGAGTCCCCGCGTCCACCAGACCTGACCAATAAGCATACTCATGGTCTCCACCATGCTTCCTGGATAACAGCATCTCACTTTTCAAACAGCACCCTGGTTCCACCCCGGTTGAACAAACCCACGTACAACACACCAAATGGGTGACGGATCAGCTTCGAACAAAGACTGTTGTGTACTGCTTTTTGAAGTTAAACATATAAATTTCATTATGGAGGAGTCATACGACATCTACATGAGGAGAAAACAAACTAAAAGACCACATAAAGATCAAGAACAGATACAAACCACCACAAAAACTCATATCGGAAACTGATAAGGACAATGATGTATAGATCTCTCTTCTCCTTCGCTGGCTAAGGCAGCTTTTTATGAGTAATACCTTCAACCTGAGTATGTATATGTGGTAGAGTACATGTACCAAATCGGTGTTCCAAAATGATATTTTCCCCGCACTTGCTGCCACACAAACTCCACAAAAAAATTGTCCGAGAAAGAAAAATCTACCACAAGAAGAGAAAATAACGTTGATCAACAGCGAGATAGACAAAATAAGAGAACAATCTAAACAGAAAGCCAGTAAAAGAGAAAGGGATAGGAAACTCGTCGCAGCCAGGCTCAACGGCAGGGAGGAAGAAGACCGCTACCTCCAAAGACACCACATCCACACACCTCCTAAAGAAGAGACTTTGTTGATGACGTACGAGGAGAGGTCGAGGGGAAGCGGGGCACCGCTTTGCGGCAGCCAAACCCCCTCCTCCCAACCAGCCGCCTATGGAGGAAGAAACTTTAGCGGCGCTAAGGTGAGAGAACGGGAGAGAGAGCCAGAGAGGACCTTTGGTCCAGTATTCTGTAGTTAGCCGCCTCTTCTATTTTTTTTTTGGACTGCTTTAATAAAACAAAAAGATAGTACATGTAAAGCCCCACACACACTGACACACCGTCACCTTTCTCCTGCGCACCGCAACCACTGGGGTAATAATTCAAAATCTCAGCAATTATTACGTGCTAAACGTGATCTAGGCTTCCGTAAACAACACAAATGTGATCCTCAACAATAACCGTCATATTTGACAGGATCTGTGCCCGTCGGTGTCTGCCCCATCCCCACATTTTTTACAGGACATTCCCGTGCAAAATGACCACTTATTTAGCAGGACATTTGTATGCAACATTACCACTCCTTAAGTTTCCAGTCCAACGAAGCGAAGGTTGCTGTCGCTGGCTAGCGACTACCTTCAGTGTGCTAAACTTCTAGAAAATATTCAAATTGCACAACCCAGACACAAACTTAAAACAGTAGTTTCTTCGTGTCTTTATACGAGCAATGTGTAGCGCAGATCAGTAACTGATTAGTCACGATGCTCATACGGGTAGGAGTATATGTTGAGTTTTTTTTTGCCTTCGTTCAATATGCTTTATTTGTGGTTTCTTGAATTTTGACTGATAGTTCTTGGTTTTATCCAAAAGTGTTGGCTGAGTTTCTGGTCTAAAGCTCACTACAACTTATTCTATGATACATGTGGCTCAGTCTGCCTTTATTCTTTCAAATACACCACAAAAGAATATAGCCATGTAATCAATGACTGGTTTTTGAAGGAAGGAGTTTTCTTTTAACAATTTTGGGCATATGTGTGTTGGACGGAGAACACTTATAAACATTTTGGGCATGAGGACTTTGCTAAACCCGAAAGTATTGTTTCACACTTTTTATATACTAGTCAAGTGCAACTAAGGTATTTTATTGTTGGTTATATTAATACAACCAGATATAATTTAATATAGTTATCTAGAATGTCCTTTAGATGGGAGACGATAATTTGAGTAATGAGACATGATATAAAGTAAAACCTTAATTATATTAGTGTTAGGAGCCATGAGTACCATGTATATCCTCCCACTAGATCCTATTTGAGGAAGTTGACTAGATTTTACCTTGGAAATAATACAAGTGGTGAGAAGGACTGCATGACTTGTGAATATTTGTTTAAGAATCTGTCAAAAGATTTCACTTGAAGTTTATAGGACCTTACTATTCTAAGCACAACCCTTGAATGATAGGATTGTGATTGAGTGTGGGACCTCACCAAGGATTGTAGTGGTATAGATATTATGCAGTTTACATCGAAATAAAAACCATGATGTAATAGGAATATCAAACACAATATTCACACCATATCAACCACAACTTTTTATATGAGAAACCATATTTGCACCATAAAAGATCTTATAGGTAACATCACTGCACTGCATTATACTACATAATGAACAAGTTATCATTGGTCATACTAATATTAAATCAAAATCTATGAAGAATTTATGTACCATACATGAGAATAACAACATGAATCTATTATAAAATGATCTAAAACAATTCTATATTGTTCACATTGTATGATAAGAAAATATCGACTTTTCAATTCATATGCACGACAATTGTAACTAGTAGATTTTTTATCAAAGAATAATTTACCTTACCATGAGATTTATTTGAGTGGTTGATCAACATTAGAGTGCCAACCTTTTCTTTCTTTTCTAGCATAATGCGAACATGGGCAGATTGAGGGGGGATATCCCAGATCTCTCCTCTTCCCCCTAAAACATCTGAATATCTATGTATAAATGTAAAAAACTAAATATATACATATATATATATATAATTTTGTATCTCAAAATAAAGATAAATTTAGTTGTATTAGCATGCTTCCTATTTACTTGTATTTGTTGGTGTGTGTTTGATTCCTTACCAAAACAAGTTTTGCTTTAAAATCGACAATATTTAATTGATATGTTTGTTTCAAAATTCTAAAGAAAAACAATAGTTGAGTAGATTAACACAAGATTCTTTACTTGTATTCAAGAAAACTTTTAGTTACAACATCCTTTTATCTCAGGTCCACTTTTACAGTTTTTTGAACCTACAACTAGACGCAAACGTTGTCTCATGTTACTGGACTCATTCTTAGTGTTTTCCTAAAGGTTGATGATCGTATTTGCAACATGATTTTATACTCTTGAGTTGTCTTTCTTTGTAATGAAATTGTCACACACATCTAATCTCTTCTTTTTTTCATTTTACATCTTCACTCGATATTCTATATTTGCCTTCAATTTCCATCCCTATCCTATCTTCTTGAAAAATATGAATGATCAAATGAGGATTCTTACTGCAACACTCCAATTCCCAAAACATGCACAACACTAAGCGGAAGCATAGATCTCATTGGGATGTCAGAAAATGATTATCATTGCAAAAAAATAAAGTTCATATATAAACCAACACAGGATAAAATAATAGTTCTCATACTCAAGTCCTCAACATAACTCAAACATGAACAAAACTAAACAAGATTACACTTAAACATCCTACACTTTCTCATAAACTTACACTAAGACTAAAACACATGTATCATACATAAAGGAGATACTTTATTGGTAGTTGGCACCCCACTAGGTAAGGTCTTGAATGTCCTTGAGCTTCTTCTTCAGTTGGTCCTTAGACATCTTTATCCTTGATGTTGTACCTTTCCTGCGAACATCACACCCCTACCAATGCATTAAACAATTTGGTAAGTGGAATTTAACATATTATAACTTTAAATAATGTGTAAACTGAAAATAAACTTTAAACTTTAAACATTAAAAATGGGAAAGTTACTTTTAGATTGTGTATTTTATCTTGACCTATATAAAGATCCTCGAGTTTTGCACCGAAGTGCCTCTTCTCTTATGCACTGAAGTGACTCTTGGGTTGCACCTAAGTTCCTCTTCTCTTATGCACCGAAATGCCTCATAGTTTTGCTCCGAGGAGCCTCTTGGTGAGGATCTTATATAAGTTATCTTTTAATCATTATCTTTCTCTTAAAACTATTAACTTTCTCTTAGAATCTTAATCTTGTCATTACTCTTAATGTTCATGCAAGATGACACAATAAATATTGACAACAAAGCATGGCTTTCAGTTTCTAATAAAATAACATTTACTTTTAACAATTGAAATATTAAATAATCATTCATAGCATTCAGTTTACACATATACTTAAAATCAACCAATAATAACGTTTAAAGTGCATGGACCACTTACCTCTCTCTTAAAGAAGATCCTAGTTTCTCCTTTAGGTTGGTTAAAGCCTAAACACATTCCTGACAACAAAGCATGACTTTCAATTTCTTATAAAATCATTGACTTTTAACATTTCAAATAGTAAATAATCATTCATAGCATTCATTATAAACTTATACTTAAAATCAACCAATGATAATGTTCAAAGTGCATGGACCACTTATCTCTCTCTTATAGAATATCCTAGTTTCTTATTTAGGTTGGTGAAACCCTAAAGACATTCCTGACAACAAAGCATGTGTAACATACTAGATCTCAAATCCTACCCTAGAAGTTTGATCTCTTAAGCTTAGCCAAACAAGGTTGAGGATAGATCTAGATGCGGTTTAGTATAACCCTAAAGAGATAATGCATGTATAAATCACCCTAATATAACCTAATATTCTCACGTTAGTCTTTGGCCAATAATGAACACATAAAATATGACACAGGAAGTAATATAAAATTCATGCTAATAATCCCACATAATTATTTTGGTGATAATATTAAGTTATAAAATATAATGAAATAAGTAAAAGTGATAATAATGAAATAATGTGATGATGATGGGCACAAATATTAATTATCACATAACTCATTCAAAGAAATACCAAAAATGGAATCTAAGTTAAGAATCATGTTCCCTGGGTCCTAATTACCTTGGGAGTTGATTTTCACATTATTCACATAATAATAATAATAATTAATTTAATTGATTTAGGAAAGAGAAGATCTATGTTTCCCCCCAAAATATCAAATAAAATAATAAATGATTCCAAAAGAAGAAAATAGTCTTATATTTGTAATCTACATTATAATTATAGCCTTTGGGTGAATTTTCATCCAATTTGGAGAAAGTTTGCTTAAAAGCTGAAATCAGGAGAGAGAAAGTATGTAGAACCGTCAAAATATTATATAAATGTACAAACAACTCCAACATATAAGATCGATGGCAAATTCGTATCCAACACATAAAATATGACTTGTGGGTGAAGTTTCATCAAATTTGGATAATCCTAATGCCATTAATGAAGGAGGAAAGAGAAAATAATATGTGATTTATTTAACACGTCAAGTTCTCAAAAAGCAAACTTAATTTTATAATCAGAATCTACATGCCTTAATTGGCCTCTGTGAAAAAATTCAATTAATTTGGAAAAGGTTTAAAGTCTTAAATGAAGAAAGAGAAAAAGGAAATAATGATAATGTTTCACATTAATCGAAATTGAATTTGATAAAGTTTTCCATTAAGTTTCCCTGTCACGCAAATTTTGATTTTTGCAACTATTCTCGGCCGTTTGATATCAGACCTAACGGCACAGAAGTCGTCTCCTACCTTGGATAGGAGACTACCCCGTGTGAACAGTAAACTTGATCTTGTGATGCATATATCTCTCATTTCTTGATGGTTTGTTGAGATTCCTTTGCCAATGCGTTTGTGAGTTAATTTTGCACCTACCCATCCTAACATTGTTAGGGTTTTGTTTGCTGGAATCTTGGGTCGACTAGGATTTTTCTCCTCTTCCCTTGTTTTACGGTTCTGTGAGGATCCTAGCCTTAATAGACCTTCCTCGTCTATAATTACATGCCTTCCCACCATCATTGAACACCAACCAAGGCCTTCGATCACCTCTTCCATCCCCAGCATCATTAGAGAGTACCTAACCTGGACTGGCCAACGCGTTGTGACCTCTTTGACTTCGACAATGAGCTTCAAACCTTCAGGGTTCCCTCAAACCATCACAACTCCAATGTGTTGATCCCTCAAAGCTCTAGACATTGTCAATTGGACCAAGGAGGTACACACTTTGATTTCTCCTTTTCTAATCCTCTTTGTGTGAGTTTTGACATTATGATCTATCTCGTCAGTGCTTGCCTTTCTTCTATAATCAACGATCCCTTTGTCTCTGCATGTTTCCTTCGAGACGTTCTATTTTTTCATGCGCAAGTTTTTACCCTGGGTTCTCATTTTCCCCTTTGACAGTAGGTGCAGCCTTGTTTCTTCACAGCAATGGCGAGCACGGTTCTGGGTGGCGAGATAAACCCCTGGTCAGAATACTATTTTGCCCTTTTGTGTCCCCTTTACACTTTATTTTTCACGAAGGGTATTAGTGTCTTTTGACCTTGGTTTTAGTTCTTTGACTTAGCGTTGTGCTGGTCATTGATGATGCAAGACGGTCGCTGAGGATTGGGCTACCTCAGCGGGCCCGATGTGGATTTTTTTTTGCCCACGTGGAATTTCCTGATTTTTCATTGGTCAGTTTTGCAAATGTGATAACTAATTATCTGTTAATCAGAAAAATGTGTAAAAATAGAAAATAAAATGAGAAAAATGAGGCCTGTGTAATGATACCAGTTTTACATACTAAATCCAATATTTAATAACACGTGATTCCAATGGATCTAATTAAATAGGAATTAACTTGTAAAAATCATAACTAAATATTTATAAGTCATAAAAATATAATAAAATATGTTTAGGAATCCTAATAACATAAACTAAAATGTGGCATAGTTTTTAGAACCTAATTCATATAAAAAGAAAAAAGGTGGTTTATAGGGTTTAATAATCAATATGACATTAACTCAAAATCTACCTATATGTGTAATAGGTTCTTAGAAGGCTTAGGTTTGGACCTAGTTGGATTTGGGATCAGTTTGACTCTAAATTTGAGGTATGTTTTGCATCCCCTATTATTCTACATTGAGCAATTCACCTATATTCTTCTTTCTCTTGGTCCTATGGACATTATTCTATACACGATGTCTTTTCTTTTGAAAATCATGGTTCATATAAACTACCTTATCTGATATTGATCCAGTGATCATGTATATTCTTTTGGACTCTCCCTTATGTTTTGTGCATGTTGGACTTAATTGAAGATATGTGCTCATTTTCCCACCATGGTAGTGGATGTGTACATGGAACATTATGTGATGATGGATGTTCTCATCCTCCTTATTTGTTTATACTTGCTTATTCTTTTGTTTTGTATCATGTGGTGAATACTACTATAATTTTGAATGTGCTTTTCATGTGGATATTAAAATTCCCACATATGTGAATGCAGATGTTGAAATTCCTACATACTTATATACATGGATAGATGTTAAAATTCATGCCCGAGTAGATGTGTATTGTTTCCTACTCACCCCACATTTGAGTAGATGTGTATCGTTTCCAACTCACCCCACATTTATGGTAGATGTGTATTTCCTACCAACATGATATATTATTCTGGTTTTGTCACCAATGTTACACATGTATGCCTAATTATTATACTTTGCCTCTATCTGTCTCTTTTATTGATGTTCATATCTTTTATGCCTATTTTTGGGTAGTACCTTACTCTTATATGGGAAGCTTTTATATTTGATGTGATTATTGTCATATATTGCTCAATTTCCTATTTAGTATGCACATACCAACCTTTGTTGATGTTTCTTTTTCTTCTCCTTTTGTGGGGTATGCTTCTAACCCCAGGTAGAGTAAGGAGGACTTGGACTTCAACCTTGTAGTTGACCTTTTGGGAGACTTTGAAGAGGTGGTTAGATGACCCTCAGCTAGATCCTTTGTTTATATGTTAGATTTCCTTTTTGACACCCATGTGTGGTGAAGTGATGTATAATGATATCAAGCTTTGTAATGGTTAGATGATTTCTCTTCCGCTTCTACTTATAGTGTTATGATACATACATGTTGAATAATTTGGTTATCATCCCTTGCTGAAAAATTTTATGTGGTGTTTGGTTCAAGGGATGTTGCCTTTTTATTTCTATCAGGGAGTGGTTTCCCTCTGGGATCCCACTCCTTAAAGCATGGTATCAGAGCCACTAGTAGTCTATTATCTAACTATTTCAATCTACCTCCCTTAGGATGCTTACCTTTATCTTAGGTTTCATATACCTAGTGCCTTGCCTTGTGTAGACAAAACCCTAATGGTGAGAGATAAGTCAACTATTGACAACTACTATGATTATGAGACACCCCAGAATCCTAGGTTTGGGGTGCCAAGGATGGATCCACCCTTTACTACTCCAGTGACACAAGGAATTCCTCCAACAAGAAGTGGACCATCAGTAGGACTAGAAACCATGGCCTCTGCTACTACTAATTCGGGAATAGTCATCACTCCAGAATAAGAGCTGACCATGTTGAGATATCTTATCTCCACGGCCATGGCAGGCAAGTTAAACAACCCACCTGTATCCGACAAAACTAAGGAGTATTCAATCATGGAGTTCATTAAGATGCAACCACCCTACTTTAATGGTGAAGGTGAGCTAGAGATGGTGGATAAAGTTAATGATTGGGTGTAAGCTATAAAGAGACTTTTTATGGTATGGCATGTCCTCCACACTAGAGGGTCAGATTTGCTTCATATGTTTTGAATGGACCAATAAGATTTTGGTGGAATGGAATTGAAAGAACTAGAGAAACCTCAACCATGTCTTGGGTAGAGTTCTTGGCTCTCTTTCATGGAAAATACATCTGCACGACTACTTTGAAGAAGAAGGAATATGAGTTCTATAATTTAAAGCAAGGTTCAATGATTGTTTATGCTTATGTGCAAAGGTTCCTCTTGCTTTAGAGGTATGCTAAAGCACTACGCGAGGAATGTAGAGATGACATATTCTTAAAAGGACTCAACTACAACATAGGTCATGCTCTTATCCCCCAACTACCCTCAACCTTTCAATAGATGGTGGATAAGGCCTTAGTTGTGGAATCATATCATGGATTCCAGTCCCACAAAGAAAATAATCACAAGAGGAAGAACCATGATGGTGATCGTCATTCTAAGGACCATGTTGCACAGAAGAAGGATAGACTACTAATATGACATCACTGCAATGAACCTAGACATGTCTACCCTTACTACCCCCATCTTGGTAAAGGACAAGAACCAACTAAACAACAAGCACCTCCTTGGAATAATGGAAACAATAATGGAAATAATAGTACAAGACATGTGGAAAGAAGAGTTGGAAGACTTTATACTTTAGATACAGAATTGGTTCATGAGGATGACCAAGGCCAAGAACAAGTTAACCCATAGTTCCATAGTTAGTCTTTACAAATTATGTTTCCTTTCTGCATGATGCTTATGTAGTTGGATGTAAGGAAGTACGGTGGAACCCTTTGTACTTAACGAATAGTTTTGCCTTAATAAGATGAATCCTTTAAGGGGTGGTGAATAAGTTGTTTTCTTATATGTGGATGTTTTTACTTCAAGGACGAAATCCCTTTAAGGGGTGGTGTGTTGTAACATACTAGATCTCAAACCCTACCCTAGAAGTTTTATCTCTTAAGCTTAGCCAAACAAGATTGAGGATAGATCTAGATGAGGGTTAGTACAACCCTAAAGAGATAATGCATGTATAAATCACCCTAATGTATCCTAATGTTCTCACATTAGTCTTTGTCCAATAATGGACACATAAAATATGTCATAGGAAGTAATATAAAATTCGTACTAATAATTTCACATAATTCTTCTGGTGATAATATTAAGTTATGAAACATAATGGAATAAGAAAAAGTGATAATAATGAAATAATGTGCTAATGATGGCCACTATTAATTATGACATAACTCATTAAAATAAATTCCAAAAATGGAATATAAGTTAAGAATTGTGTTTCTTGGGTCCCAATTACCTTGAGAGTTGAGTTTCGCATTATTCACATAATAATAATTAATTTAATTCATTTAGGAAAGAGAAGATCTAAGTTTTCCCCCAAAATATCAAATATAATAATAATTTACTCCAAAAGAGGAAAATTATCTTATATTTGTAATCTACATAATAAATATAGCCTTTGGGTGAATTTTCATCCAATTTGGAGAAAGTTTGCTGAAAAGGTGAAATTAGGAGAGAGAAAGTGTGTAGAACCTTCAAAATATTAAATAAATGTACAAACAACTCCAACATGTAAAATTGATGGAGAATTCATACCCAACACATTAAATATGACTTATGGGTGAAGTTTCATCAAATTTGGATAATCCTAATGTCTTTAGTGAAGAAGGAAAGAGAAAAAAGATTTGATTTATTTAACATATCAAAAGATCTCAAAAGCCAAATCTAATTTCATAATCAAAATCTACATACCTTAATTGTCCTCTATGAAAAATTCCACTTAATTTGGAAAAGGTTTGAACCCTTAAATGAAGAAAGAGAAAAAGGAAAGAAGATAAATGTTTCACATTAATCAAAATTGAATTTGATAAAGTTTTCATTTTTAAGTTTCCCTATCACTTAGTGTGGGATCCAAATTATAAAACACGAGATTAATCTTAAGCAGAAGCGATTCGTTAGCAGCGGAATTATTGAAAATCACTAAAAATTAAAACTTTTTGGAAAGAGATCTTTAAACAATAAAACTCTTTTCATAAGAAACAAGATAAGTTGTTTTACAACCTAATTCATCATTACATCTCTGTAAAATCACATCTCGAGTGATTACCACATCAATTGCTCTGTTATCTGTACAAAGCAAGATACAAAAATCTCGAGGCATTAAGCCAAAAATATCATATCTACTTTAAACATCTACTTCCTCCTAGGATTTGAGAGTACAGAGACGACACATAGGACATACTATCTACAAGACTTGACAGATAGTGTCTCCACCTGAGAATCACTACTGTCCTTGATGTTGTTGTGGTTGTTGTTGTTGCTCACCCACTGATGGGTTCCTTCGTCCTCGACATCTACCTAAAAAGTCGAATCCCACGGGGGTGAGACAATTGAATAATTGTCCCAGCGAGAGTTATAACTCTCCTCCAGAAGCTTTGTTATTGCAACAAATAGAATAACAATAAGCAATAGAACTTTAAACATTCAAAAATAGTGCTAACATTGTATAAACTAAATAAAGCAACCTTATATTTAGGCAATCATTTCAATTATAACTTAATTGAATGACAAGACATATACAAATAAGGAATATGAAGAACATGTATAAAACTTATTCAATTAGAACATTATAAATAATGTAACATCAATCATTATTTCTCGTAGATCAACCTAAGCAGTTATGCTACACGGCTGATTATGTTTTTCAAACATTATTATGCCCTAAGGAGATGAGTTATACCTCTCATACTCCAACCGACCATTATGAAATCGCAATCGGTACCATACATAGGTCATCAGATGAGCCGGATTCCTATGACCTCATCTTCCTCAGTCAATGTGAGGATCAACATGCAGGACATCTTGTGTCTCTGCTATAATAGCTTTCCAGGGTATTCTGGCAACTTCTCTATTAGAGTTACAGTGGAATTTTGTACTCTCTTCTCCATCAAGAGATTTCTTGTTTATCTCACACTGATGCGGCATTAACAACATCATTGGGATATTAATGATACATCATCCCGGCATAAACATATAATGAAGGAATGAGAGATTACAGTACACCTCACATCAGTTCCTACATTAGGACGTAAGGATGTTCGCGTCCATAACCCCCACATACTCAAAAGTATGCTCTCAAGGAGCTCCCTTAGGAAAACCTATTTCACCATCATTAAGCTACTATGATGGATATATGGTCATGGCTCTACATGATATCATTATACTTGATTATTTAAGTATATTATAGCATTCTTTTAGCATCAGGCATGTTTTCAAACATAAACCATTAAAAAATTGCTATAAAGAAAGATTATTAATTATATCAAGTTCATTTCACATCCAATTATCATTGGGATGTCAATCCCTAACCATCTCATCATTATGATTTAGGAGCATGTGTGTTCAAACCCTTAGATCATCATAAATCATTTAATCAATATGACTTTGATTGTAACAATGCAGATATTTCTCATGATTATCATAGTCTATTGATCTCATATGTTACCTCTCACTAGGCAACATAGCATATCATTACTTTCAAGGCTTAAAGAAATGCTTTCAATGAATGTGGCATCATAACCCTTACCTGGATATGATTACCTCTTGATAACAACCTGCATGACTAATATAATTGATAACATGCACAGTATATCTGTATCAGCACAATACAAGTTCTTTTCAAATTAATCATAGAACACCACAGTTGTGATACCTTGCACGATCATGTTATCGATAAACTACCACGACTGTGTTGCATCACCACGGTTGGTTTCTAGGGTTAGAGTTCCCCTATTCGATTCAATTAGGGTTACTCAGCCCTTATGACTTTCAAAGGTATAATGATTACTCATTTTATAATTCAAGAACAAAGCTTCATGCTTAATAACATAACCCAAATTAGGGTTTACTGTTCACATCATCACATTTCCCTAGATTAGGGTTTACTATTCATACTTCATCAAATTACCCTAAATTAGGGTTTACTATTCACATTACTATGAACTAGGATCATATCATCATCATGTATGTGGATTACTTCCATTAATTCCCTCAAATTAGGTTAAGATTCATTCACCATCCTAATTAGGGTTTCCATGATCTTACTATGAAGGATCATACCCTAATTAAATGTATTTATACATATTGGAAGTTTATTACTTGATTCTCATTCATATAGGGAGTCTCTCTCTACTCTTTCTATAAAAGATGCTTACGTAATCCTTGATTAGACTAAGTCAAATCAACCTTCACAACATGGATTATATCATCACTATTATGATTATTAGGGTTTACTTGATCAAGGGGTACTAGTCACACTATCCCATCAAGGGTACTTTTGTAATGTTCACCATTGATCGTAACATGCATTAAACCACTAATTACTTGATCCCTTAATTACTTTAAGTATCTCTAGGCTGTAAGTTAATCAACCACTAAACCATCTTAACCTCTAAGGCATCAAACGTTCTTGACCTTTTTAAACCTCAAACGGTTTTGCACTTTCAACCTCCAAACGGTTTTGAAAATGTTTGGAGTTTTTGACCATTTGTTGACTTTTGAAACCACATGGTAAAGTACACACTCAAGACCGTTTGCCCTAGGCGAGGTGAAGACCGTTTGGTCTTGTTGACCGTTTGGCCAACTTTGACTTTTGAAACTGCATGGACAAATCGTTCTTGAAACCGCATGAGCACCAAATGGTTTGAGATCGTTTGGGCCAAACAGTCTTGAGACCATTTGGACCCAAACGGTCTTGAGACCGTTTGGTCCAAACCACCTCAAAACTACATGGACCAAAAAGTGTCTCAACCAATACAATTGAGTTTGGGTTTCCAATGTTGAACCCCTCAATCGATCATGCAATGTTTATCCACTCATCAATTGAGTCAATTAGGTTAATCCTCAACTAATTTGACCCTCAATTGACCCTTAATTGATCACCAATTAGGGTTGGGATCAATTGGATTAGGGTTTGGAATCGATCACCCTTCAACATGTATCAACATGAGTCTAATTGACCTTGAGACCATTGAACCATCATTCAATTGGGTCATGACCTGACCCCATATGGTCTTGGGATCGTTTGGAAATCCTCCAAATGGTCTTGAGACCTTTTTCTCAAGTCAACATCAAAAACTACATCAATATCTTAAGGGTTGAACCCTAGATTTAATCACCAAATCAGCACTTAATTGCTAAACAACTTGACATCATTGGTCCCTCAATTGGTCAACCCCACTTAACCCTAGACCTCCAAACGGTCTTGGGTCCTTTTGGGTGATCCCCAAACAGTTTTGAAATCATTTGGGCCACTCAACCCAAACTTCAACATGATTAACCTATTGAAATCAGCAATAGACCCTATTAGGATTTAGGTGACTAATGGGCCTTCAATTGGTGATTCTCTTGGAATTAGATGATGATTTTTGGTGGGTGATTAGTACATAATGTTTACAACAGATCTTCAAACGGTCAATGCTTGGTCAACCCATCCAAACGGTCTTGGACCGGTTTCTCCCAAACGTTCTTATGAAATTGTTCGCTCTCAAACGGTTTTGAAACCGTTTGCTTTCAAACGGTTTGGGAAACCGTTTGAGCAAGAGGCCGGAAACCGTTTGCTAAAGCAATATTAGGATAAACTTTGGAAATAACGTCATTATCTTCTACCTCAAGAATAGGGACTGTTCTTCACGGATTTGCCAGCAAGAACACTTGAAAGAGTTTAAAGAAGAAGAACAAGCAACGATTCTAAGAGAGGAAGGTGCACTTAACAAAACTTAAGGGTTTAGAGTTATAAAACCCACCTCTATGACTGATCCAGAGCTCAAGCTTCGTAGATTTAATGGTGTATGAAGCTCCAAAGGTTGTCCCAGGTCCGTTCTTCAAGATTTGGATGGAGAAGATGGCTAGAAAGAAGAGTTGTGTAAGGAAAGCTAACAAACCAACCTTGTATTAGGGTTTCCTCCATGAATTCGAGCTAGACGATAATCAAAACTTACCTAAACCAGCTTCTTCATCCTCCCCTGTTCCAGAGCTTCTTCTTGGTCGGTCCAAAGCAAGGAGATGAGAAAAGAAACTAAAGGACCGATTCTTTTCTTTGTGGAACAAAACGTGCTTATGTATTTTTAGGTATTTTCAAGGCAAAGAATAAGATAACTATTTCTTTTATTTCTTAAACCCTTCCAATAAAGCTTGCTCCACCCTTAGCCACGTTTCTTCCTCCTTTCCTCATGCAAAACCTCTCTCTTATCCATGGTTAAAGGAAAAACAACCAAACACCTTACAAAGTCATACATGTATAAAAGGGCCATTTTGCTTAAAACTTGGTTTATTAGATATTAAGGTTATCTTTCTTACTTGCTTATTCAAATGAGGCGCCTTCCTCATTTTCTTTACTCTCCTTGATGCCAAGATACATGAAAGATACTCCAGAAGGTATATTTTACATGTTGCACCCTATGTTTTGGGTAAATTGCATTTTACACCAAAACTAGGTTTTAAAGCACAAGGATTGCTCTACAAGCTATATCTTGGTGCTCAAGCTTGGAGAATGCATACCATTACTTAATATTCATTCTTATGATGTATCAACATCATAGTAACATATTCACATGTGCAATTTGCAAGTTAACCCCTCTAATTGGGTAATTTGCACATTAGTGCATAATTAGCCAAACAATATTACAACATTGTTCAAGGACTGAAGTAGAAATATAAGTTCCTCAAAAGTTTTCATTACACATTAAAAAATAACCACAAGCATCTAATTACATATTTAAGGAAAACACCTAGGGTTAGTTCATAACCCAGGTCAGGGATGTTACAAATTATCCACCCCTTACAAGGATTTCATCCCCGAAATCAACAAAACATATGTTAAGAGAAAAGAGCAGGGTATTTCCTTCTCATCTCTTCCCCTAGTTCCCATGTGGCTTCTTCAACACCAGGATGATTCCAGAGGACTTTCACAAGACTTATGTCTTTCTTTTTCAACTTTTTAATTCTTGTATCAAGTATTGATATTGGTCCTTCCTCATAAGATACATTATCATTTAATTCTACCTCCATAGGTTGCAGAACGGATTCTATATCAGGGTGACATTTCCTCAACATGGAAATGTGAAACACAGGGTGTAGCTTCTGTAACTCTGGTGGTAACTCTAGCTTATAGGCTACTCTTCCAATCCGTTCAATGATTGGATAAGGCCCCGTAAACCTAGGAGCTAACTTCCCTTTCCTTCCAAATCTCAGAACTCCTTTCCAAGGTGAGACTTTGAGGTACACTCTGTCTCCAACCTGAAATTATAAGGGTCTACGACGCTTGTCAGCATATGATTTCTACCTATCCTGTGCAGTCTTTTTCTGTTGTTGTATTATTTTAATTTTCTCTGTGGTCTGCTGCACAAGATCAGGACCTAAAAGTTGATATTCACCAATTTCATACCAACATAGGGGTGATCTACAATGTCTACCATACAAAGCTTCATAAGGTGCCATGTCAATGCTATGATGATAGCTATTGTTGTAGGCAAACTCTATCAAGCTTAGGTGCAGATCCCATCTCCCTATAAACTGAAGAACACATGCTCTAAGCAAGTCTTCCAAGGTTTGTATAGTCCTTTCTGACTGTCCATCAGTCTGAGGATGAAAGGTTGTACTAAATCTTAACTGGGTGCCTAAAGCTTTATGAATTCGCTCCCAAAAATGACTCGTAAACTCAGGACCTCTATCAGAAACAATTGTGACTGGGACTCCATGAAGCCTCACTATCTCATCAACATATAACTGTGCCAACTTCTCAGTAGAATAGGTTGTTTTGACAGGCAAGAAATGTGTTGTCTTTGTCAACCTATCAACTATTACTCATATGGAATCATGCCCTTTGCTTGTCCTGGGTAGGCCAACAACGAAGTGCATGGCTACATGATCCCACTTCCACTGTGGTATGGGAAAGGTTGCATTGTTCCTACAAGCTTCTGGTGTTCAGCTTTAACTTGCTAAAACATAGGACACCACATAACAAACTCAGCAACGTCCTTCTTCATTCCAGGCCACCAATACATATATTTTGTGTTTCGATACATCTTGGTGCTTCCTAGATGCATAACTTACATCAAAGAATGAGCTTCTTCCAGGACCAACTTCCTCAAGTTATCCACATTCGATACTATCATCCTACAATGATAACAGGCTATTTGGTCATCTGAGTCATAAAAACCATCTTGTTTCTCATTACCATACTCCAATCTGATATGTTGAACTGCAGCATCAACTTGCTATGCCTCCTTAATCTGCTCTCTCAGAGTAGGCTTTATATGCATCTCAGCTAACAATGATACTTTCAATTGTACATTGTCTTGACTTAAGGAGATATACATATCTCTCCTAGAGCATACCAAGGAATTCAGTTGTACTCTACCTAAGGCTGGTGTTGCTGATTTCCTACTCAAAGAATCAGCAACCACATTGGCTTTCCCTGGATGGTAATCAATTGTACAGTCATAGTCTTTGATTAACTCCATCCAGCGACATTGCCTCATATTAAGGTCATGCTGAGAGAAGATGTACTTAAGGTTCTTATGATCAGTGAAAATCTGGAATGTCTCTCCATATAGATAGTATCTCCAGATCTTCAAAGCATGAATCACAGTAGCTAGTTCTAGATCGTGTGTCAGATAATTCTCCTTGTGTTTCTTAAGGTGTCGGGAAGCAAAAGAAATCACTTGTTTATCCTGCATCAACACACCTCCATGTCCATTCTTGGAGGCATCACAGAAAACTATATATCCTTTCCCTTGCTCAGGTAACACAAGCACAGGTGCACTTATTAACCTTTCCTTCAACAGCTGGAAAGATTGTTGACACTTGTTACTCCAGACAAAAGGAACATCCTTCCTGGTCAACTTAGTCAAGGGTAAGGCTATGGAGCTGAAGTTCTTAATGAACCTTCGGTAATAGCCTGCCAACCCTAAGAAACTAAGGATCTCCGTCAGTATCTTTGGTTGCTCCCATTGTAGAACATATTCTACCTTTTTAGGGTCAACACAAATACCCGAGGCAGATATCACGTGTCTAAGGAAAGATGCTTCTGGTAACCATAACTCACACTTGTTAAACTTAGTATATAGTTTGCGTTCTCTTAGGAAAGTTAGAGCCTGACGAAGATGATGTTCATGTTGTTGAGCATCTTTACTATAGATTAGGATGTCATCTAAAAAGACAACAACACACTGATCGAGAAAAGGTCGGAAGATTCTATTCATGAGTTCCATGAATGCAGCTGGTGCATTAGTTAGTCCAAACGACATAACTGCGAACTCATAGTGACCATACCTCATCCTAAAGGCAGACTTGGGTATGTCACTATCCTTAATACGGAGTTGGTGATATCCTGACCTCAAGTCTATTTTTGAGAAGACGGTTGCACCACGTAACTGGTCGAAGAGATCATCAATCCTCAGTAGAGGATATGTATTCTTTATTGTTACTTTATTTAACTATCTATAATCAATGCACAACCGCATTGACCCATCTTTCTTCTTAACAAAGAGGACCGGAGCACCCCAAGGTGAAGTACTCGATCGGATGAAAACCTTCTCAAGCAACTCTTGCAGTTGTTTCTTGAGTTTTGCCATCTCAGCAGGCGCCATCCTATGTGGTATTTGTGTTATAGGTTGCATGTCTGGGATTAAATTGATTTCAAAATCAATTACCCGAGGCGGTGGCACACCTGGAAGTTCTTCAGGAAATACATCTTCAAATTCCCTGACTACATGAACTTCAGTAGGGTTAGGACTCTCCATGGTAGTATCTACCACATGGGCTAAGAATGCATAACATCCTTGCCTCATCAGCTTCTCAGCAACCATAGCAGACACAAGATAGGTGGGTAGAATCTTTTTCTCTCCTTGAAAGATCCATGTGTCCCTACCATCAGCAAACACAGCTTGTTCGGATTCACAATCCAAGACAACCTTATAACTTTCTAAGGTATCCATCCCAAGGATTATATCATATCAATGCATCTCAAGTGGTATAAGATCCACTTGAATGTGATGTTCAGAAAAGAAGAGGATGCATGGAGAACATACCTCTTGCAACACAACAGACCCCCTCAACGGAGTTTCTAGCAACAAACTATTTGTTCTGTGACTGACTGTCATATTGTAGTTACGAATCACTCTTCGTGTGATAAAGGAGTGCGTAGCACCCAAATTAATTAAAATAGATACAACGGAAGATGTAGACATATATGAATATAATAATTTCATCTGAACTGCCACAACCCGAGGGTTGCTCACTGCATCAGGTGGATTCATGGCATAAAATCTTGTCGTCGCTTGTGGGTGATTCAGTGCTCTCTGACTAGGTGTTGATGATCCATCTTGGGACGCTTGTCCACATCCTCTAGAATACCCTGGAAACTGTCTCCGTTGGGATCCTTATTGACTCTGTCTCTGAGGTTGAGTTACACTCATTTCTCTAGCTCTGCAGTCTTTCATCAGATGTCCCATCTTACCACATATATAACAACTTCAGTTCAGTTGTTGTGGTCTGGGTGGTCCTGTAACCGACATAGATTTTGAACTGTGAGCTCCTTCTAGTAGTAGGATCCGTTCTCTATCCCTACTCGACGTCTACTGCGTCTGGGTATTGGATTTAGGTGGCGGTGTAGGCGCAGAAAACCTAGGTTTCTTAAAACCTTTAGATGAAGATCCTTGGAATTGGGGATACATCCTCTTATTCTGGGCTTGTCTCTTCTCTGCTACAGACCTCTATATCCTTATGACAGACTCCACGAAGGTAGCAAACCTTTCTCTATTCTCTATGGCAGACACGGGAGTAGTCAACTCAGCGTTTAACCCTTTCTCAAAATGCTTGATCCTTTCTTCATATGTAGCTGCCATATGCGGACAGAACCGCAACAACTCCATGAACTTAGCCTCATACTCGCTAATGTTCATTGGATCTTGTCTTAACCTCTCAAACTGAGAGATTTTCTCATCTAGAAACATCTTTGGGAAATATTTGTTAACAAATTCCCGTCAAAAAACTTCCCATGTAACCTCCACATCAGGCCTCTTCTGTTCCTCCATGGTCCACCAATGACCAGCACTCCCTTTGAGAAGATATACAGCATGTTTAAACTTCTTGGCTTCTGGGATGTTCAGGATTCTAAAGGCCTTCTCTAGTTCGGTTAACCACAAGTCGGCATCTGCGGGATCATTTGTTCCAAAATACTTTGTGGCTCCAACTCGGCAAAGTCATTCAAACGTCTTGCCGATTCCTTTTCCTTCAGGATGGGTAGGTGCCCTAGGTGCAGGCATAGACATCCTATCAGTTATATGTGTCATGGAAGTCATAAACTGCCCAAACATAGTCTGGACGGCTGGGTTCCCCATGTCAGTTGGATTGAACTGGGGTGGTTCAGGCATAGGTTGCTCTATCTCTGGGTTTCTTGCACCTTCTCTGGGTGCAGCAACACTTCTCTCTGCAACATATTCCTCGTGTGGTCCAGACATCCTTAGTCTTATATTCTTCTCCTGAGGAGTAGAAGACACTATCAGATATACTGGAAAGCACTAGAACAGACTCAACAACCTAAGTCCTATGTCTCTGTAGACTTAGCAAACCTAGAGCTCCAATACCACTAAATTATGGGATCCAACTTATAAAACACGAGATTAATCTTAAGCGGAAGCGATTCGTTAGCAGTGGAATTATTTAAAATCACTAAAAATTAAACTTTTTTGGAAAGAGATCTTTAAACAATAAAACTCTTTTCATAAGAAACAAGATAAGTTGTTTTACAACCTGATTCATCATTACATCTCTATAAAATCACATCTCGAGTGATTACCACATCAATTACTCTGTTATCTGTACAAAGTAAGATACAAAAATCTCGAGGCATTAAGCCAAAAATATCAGATCTACTGTAAACATCTAATGACTCCTAGGACCTGAGAGTACATAGACGACACATAGGACATACTATCTATAAGACTTGAAAGATAGTGTCTCCACTTGAGAATCACTGTTGTCTCTGATGTTGCTACTGCTATTGTTGTTGATCACCCTCTGATGGGTTCCTTCGTCCTCGATGTCAACCTAAAAAGTCGAATCCCACGGGGGTGAGACAATTGAATAATTGTCCCAGCGAGAGTTATAACTCTCTACCAGAATCTTTGTTATTTCAACAAATATAATAACAATAAGCAATAGAACTTTAAACATTCAAAAGTAGTGCTAACATTGTATAAACTAAATAAAGCAACCTTCAATATAGGCAATCATTTCAATTATAACTTAATTGAATGACAAGACATATAACAATAAGGAATATGAAGAACATGTATACTACTTATTCAATTAGAACATTATAAACAATGTAACATCAATCATTGTTTCTCATAGTTCAACCTAAGAAGTTATGCTACACGGCTGATTATGTTTTCCAAACATTATTATGCCCTGAGTAGATGAGTTACACCTCTCATACTCCAACCGACCATTACGAAATCGCAATCGGTACCATACATAGGTCATCAGAAGAGTCGGATTCCTATGACATCATCTTCCTCAGTCAGTGTGAGGATCAACATGCAAGACATCTTGTGTCTCTGCTATAATAGCTTTCTAGGGTATTCTGGCAACTTTGCTATTAGAGTTACAGTGGCATACTGTACTCTCTTCGCCATTGAGGGATTTCTTGTTTATCTCACACCGATGCAGCATTAACAACATCATCGGGAGATTAATGATACATCATCCCGACATAAACATATAATGAAGGAATGAGAGATTATAGTACACCTCACACCAGTTCCTACATTAGGACATAAGGATTTTCGCGTCCATAACCCCCACATACTCAAAAGTATGCTCTCCAGGAGTTCCCTTAGGAAAACCTATTTCACCATCATTAAGCTACTGACAATGATTGATCTATGGTCAGGGCTCTACATGATATCATTATACTTGATTATATAAGTATATTATAGCATTCTTTTAGCATCAGGCATGTTTTCAAACATAAACCATTAAATAATTGCTATAAAGAAAGAGTACTAATTATATCAAGTTCATTTCACATCCAGTTATCATTGGGATGTCAATCCCTAACCATCTCATCATTATGATTTAGGAACATGGGTGTTCAAACCCTTAGATCATCATAAGTCATTTAATCAATATGACTTTGATTGTAACAATGCAGATATTTCTCATGACTATCGCAGTCTATCGATCTCATAGGTTACCTCTCACTAGGAAACATAGCATATCATTACTTTCAAATCTTAAAGAAATGCTTTCAATGAATGTGGCATCATAACCCTTACCTGGCTATGATTACCTCTTGATAACAACCTGCATGACTAATATAATTGATAACATGCACAATATATATGTATCAGCACAATACAAGTTATTTTCAAATTAATCATAGAACACCACGGTTGTGCTACCTTACACGGTCATGTTACTGATAAACTACCACGACTGTGTTGCAACACCACGGTTGGTTTCTAGGGTTAGGGTTTCCCTATTGGATTCAATTAGGGTTATTCAGCCGTTATGACTTTCAAAGGTATAATGATTACTCATTTTATAATTCAAGAACAAAGCTTCATGCTTAATAGCATAACCCAAATTAGGGTTTACTGTTCACATCATCACATTTCCATAGAGTAGGGTTTACTATTCATATTTCATCAAATTACCCTAAATTAGGGTTTACTATTCACATTACTATGAATTAGGATCATATCATCATCATGTATGAGGATTACTTCCATTAATGCCCTCAAATTAGGTTAAGATTCATTGACCATCCTAATTAGGGTTTCCATGATATTACTATAAAGGATCATACCCTAATTAGATGTATTTATACATATTTGAAGTTTATTACATGATTCTCATTCATATAGGGGGTCTTCTCTCTCCTCTTTCTATAAAAGATGCTTACGTAATCCTTGATTAGACTAAGTCAAATCAACCTTGACAACATGGATTATATCATCACTATTATGATTATTAGGGTTTACTTGATCAAGGGGTACTAGTCACACTATCCCATCAAGGGTACCTTTGTAATGTTCACCATTGATCATAACAAGAATTAACCCACTAATTACTTGATCCCTTAATTACTTTAAGTATCTCTAGGGTGTAGGTTAATCAACCACTAAACCATCTTAACCTCTAAAGCATCAAACGTTCTTGACCTTTTTAAACATCAAACAGTTTTGCACTTTCAACCTCCAAACGGTTTTGAAACCGTTTGGAGTTATTGACTGTTTGTTGACTTTTGAAACCGCATGGTAAAGTACACACTCAAGACCGTTCGCCCTAGGTGAGTTGAAGACCGTTTGGCCTTATTGACCGTTTGGCCAACTTTGACTTTTGAAACCGCATGGACAAATCGATCTTGAAACCGCATGAGAACCAAACAGTTTGAGATCGTTTGATGCCAAATGGTCTTGAGACCGTTTGGACTCAAACGGTCTTGAGACCGTTTGGTCCAAACCACCTCAAAACCGCATGGACCAAAAAGTGTCTCAACCAATCCAATTGAGTTAGGGTTTTCAATGTTGAACCCCTCAATCGATCATGCAATGGTTAGCCACTCATCAATAGAGTCAATTAGGTTAATCCTAAAATAATTTGACCCTCAATTGATCACCAATTAGGGTTTGGATCAATTGAATTAGGGTTTGGAATCGATCACCCTTCAACATGTATCAACATGAGTCTAATTGACCTTGAGACCATTGAACCATCATTCAATTGGGTCATAACCTGACCCCAAACGGTCTTAGGATCATTTGGAAATCCTCCAAATGGTCTTGAGACCGTTTTCTCAAGTCAACATCAAAAACTAAGTCAATCTCTTAAGGGTTGAACCCTAAATTTAATCACCATATCAGCACTTAATTATTAAACAACTTGACATCATTGGACCCTCAATTGGTCAACCCCACTTAACCCTAGACCTCCAAACGATCTTGGGTGATCAAAAAATGGTCTTGAGACCGTTTGGGTGATCCCCAAATGATTTTGAAACTATTTGGGCCACTCAACCCAAACTTCAACATGATTAACCTATTGAAATCAGCAATAGACTCGATTAGGGTTTTGATGACTAATGGGCCTTCAATTGGTGATTTTCTTGGAATTAGATGATGATTTTTGGTGGGTGATTAGTCCATAATGTTTACAACAGATCTTCAAACGGTAAACACTTGGTCAACCCATACAAATGGTCTTGGAATGGTTGCTCCCAAACGTTCTTGTGAAACCATTTGCTCTCAAACGGTTTTGAAACTGTTTGCTTTCAAACGGTTTGGGAAACTGTTTGAGCAAGAGGTGGGAAACCGTTTGCTAAAGCAAGATTAGAATAAACTTTGAAAATAACTTCATCATCTTCTACCTCAAGAACAGGGACTGTTCTTCACAGATTTGCTAGCAAGAACACTTGAAAGAGTTTAAAGAAGAAGAACAAGCAACGATTCTAAGAGAGGAAGGTGCACTTAACAAAACTTAAGGGTTTAGAGTTATAAAACCCGCCTATAGGACTGATCCATAGCTCCAATCTTCGTATATTTAATGCTTTATGAAGCTCCAAAGGTTGTCCCAGGTCCGTTCTTCAAGATTTGGATGGAGAAGATGGCTAGAAAGAAGAGTTGTGTAAGGAAAGCTAACAAACCAACCTTGTATTAGGGCTTCCTCCATGAATTTGATCTAGATGATAATCAAAACTTACCCAAACCAGCTTGGTCGTCCTCCTCTATTCCATATCTTCTTCTTGGTCGGTCCAAAGAAAGGAGATGAGAAAAGAAACTAAAGGAACGAATCTTTGCTTTGTGGAACAAAAGGTGCTTATATATTTTTGGGTATTTTCAAGGCAAAGAATAAGATAACTGTTTCTTTTATTTCTTAAACCCTTCCACTCAAGATTGCTCCACCCTTAGCCACGTTTATTCCTCCTTTCCTCATTCAAAACCTCTCTCTTATCCAAGGTTAAAGGAAAAACAACCAAACACCTTACTAAGTCATACATGTATAAGAGGGTCATTTTGCATAAAACTTGGTTTATTAGATATTAATGTTATCTTTCTTACTTGCTTATTCAAATGAGGCGCCCTCCTTATTTTCTTTACTCTACTTTATGACAAGATACATGAAAGATACTCCAGAAGGTATATTTTACATGTTGCACCCTAAGTTTTGGGTAAATTGCATTTTACACCAGAACTAGGTTTTAAAGCACAAGGATTGCTCTACAAGCTATATCTTGGTGCTCAAGCTTGGAGAATCCATACCATTACTTCATATTCATTCTTATGATGTCTCAACATCAGAGGAACATCTTAACATGTCCAATTTGCAAGTTAACCCCTCTAATTGGGTAATTCGCACATTAGTCCATAATTAACCAAACAATATTACAACATTGTTCAAGAAGGACTAAAATAGAAATATAAGTTCATCAAAAGTTTCAATTTTATATTAAAAGATAACCACAAGCATCTAATCACATATTTAAGAAAAACATCTAGGGTTAGTTCATAACCTAGGTCAGGGATGTTACACGTAGATTTTTATTTTTGCGACTATTCTTGACCGGTCGATCTTAGATCTAACGACACAGAAGTTGTCTCCTACATTGGGTAGGAGACCGGCCCATGTGAACAGTAAACCTGATCTTGCAATGTGTATATCTCTCTCGTTTCTTGATGGTTTGTCAAGATTTCTTTGCCTATGCGCTGGTGAGTTAATTTCACACCTGCCCATCCTAACATTATTAGGGTTTTGTTCACTGTTATCCCAATTCGACTAGGATTTTTCTCCTCTTCCCCTAATTTACATTTTTGTGAGGATCCTAGCCTTAATAGACCTTCCTCATATATAAATACCTACCTTCCCACCATCTTTGAACCCCAACCAAGGCCTTCGATCACCCGTTCCATCCCCAACATCATCAGAGAGTACTTGACCTAGACCGGTGAATGCATTATGACCTCTTCGACTTCAAAGATGAGCTTTAGACCTTCAAGATCCTCTCAAACCATATCAACTCCGTCATATTGATCCCTTAAAGCTTTGTACGTTGTCAATTGGACTGAGGAGGTGCACATTTTGATTTCCCCTTTTCTAATACTCTTCATGTGAGTTTTGACATTGTGATCTATCTTGCCGGATCTTGCCTTTCTTCTTCGATCAATGAGCCCTTTGTCTCCTCCTATTTCCTTTGAGGCGTTGATGCGATGATTATGAGTCGCATTTATAGACTTGTTTTACTTGTATTTTATGTGTTTATTGGTCACTTTGGTGGTTAATATTGCATGATTCACTTATTCTAGTCTATAATCTCTTTCACTATCAAATTCCTCATAATTTATCTTTTTGATCATAAATGATTATAATAATGGGTTTTATCTCAGCTGATTGGGCTTTGTCTTGCAATTTCAGGAGAAACGAATATATACAGTTGTCGATACCATCAACATCAGTCGATAGTATCGACACAGTCACAAGTAGATAGCCGCAAGGAGCTACGCAGAGTCGATACCATCAAGTGGGGAGTCGATGGTAGCGAGATACCTTCAGGTTGCCAACGATCAGCCAGTCGATACATCGACACAATGGTCGATACAATCGACACTCTACAACTTCAGTGTTGGAAAGTGATAAAACTGACGCCTAAGGGTGTCGATACCATTGACCTGCATCGATGGTATCGAGGCATCATCAAGAGGGACGACCGAAAAGAAGGAAGGCTTGCCGATATCATGAGGGGTCGATACCATCGACTCGCGTCGATGGTATAGACAATGTCAGATTATTGTTTGTTCCAGATCGGCCTGAATCCAACGGTGGTGATATTTTAGTGACCTAACTTGGTGTTTATACCTAATGATGGCGGCCAGGAGTCAAGGAGAAGGTCATTAGCCGCTACACACAACATGAGGACAAGAAGAGAACAGAGCCCAGAAGCACGCCCCGACCATTCTGAGAGTCAAAGAAGACGTTCTCCACCGCCGAAAGGCTGTAGATCGCGCACTCTATGCCAAGGAACACTTGGATCTTATCCGTTTAGGGGTTTACATTACTCATCCCCGTTTTTCTCCATGTTTCCCCTTTCTTCAATCATGTCTTGCTCAAAGATGAACATGCAAGGCTAATCCTCTTTGTCTTTAGGACCGGGAGTAGCCCGGGTAATCATTGTATGACGTTTTCATCATAGTAATTTATACTTTGTCTCTTAAATTCGTGGTATGATTTTGTTTTCTCCATTATATCATTATGCTTGATCACCCTAATGATAATCTAACACCTTTAATTTCTTTAAAAGAAGAATTAACGGTTGAAAAGAGATGAAATTCACATTAACTCATAAATTCCTTGAACAAGGCGGGTCAATGGTGGAAACCCAGAGGTCGATTTTAATGCACCTAGTTTAGGGTATAGGTTACTACGACAGTGGAACCGACCTAGATTTAGGTAGTAAATTGTATCACGACAGTGAACAATTCCGGCTACAGGCCACTACCCGGATTGAGAGATGAATCTGATTAACTATGTGGAAATTCATAGAATGAAAACCCGCGGTGAAACCGCAATCCTAAAGATCTCCATTTGAATTGATTAAACTAAACCCTTAATTGATTGCTCTATTTTATTTTATTTTCTTTCATTTTTCAACAACTCTTAAAATCATTTTAACCGGTCTAGCTGATTGCGAGCAGTTAATAGTAGTCTATCGATAATTCAGTGTCCCTGAGTTTGACTCGGGCCTCACAAAGGCCTATACTACATTGACGTGTGCACTTGCGTTATACACACGGTAAAATCGTGTCAAGTTTTTGGTGTCGTTGTCGGGGACACGACAAATTGTCGGAACTATGAGTGTTGCAAGCGGCCATTCTAGGCCACTTTTTATTTTATTATTTTATTATCATTTTTAAAATTCATAGTTTATCTTTCATATTTAGTAATCGTCTAGCATGGTACTGAATCTAAATTATTATTTTACAGGTACTAGTGCATGGTGAGGACACGTAGCACAGACTACATGCAGCTATCACCAGAGGTTCCATCGCTGGGACCAGACGAAGAGGAGAATAACATTCAAAATCAATCTGAAGATATAGATTCCGACTCTGAATCAGAAGCCATGGCAGAAGAACAGAGAATATGGGAGAAGATAAAGGCTTCTTCCTCATCTGCATCAAAGGGGCTAATAAAAAAGCTGGCAGTTAATATTCCAACCTACAAGATTGATCCAGCATTAATCAACCTGGTCAAGTCTCAAGCATTCCATGGGTTGAAGAATGAGGACCCTGTCACACACATCAGCACATTTGTGGAAAATTGCGATATGATCAAGATTGATAGGTTTCCACAGAAGACACTTTACCTGAAGTTGTTCCCCATCTCGCTGGCAGGTAATGCACGTGAATGGTTTCATAACCTGGATGATGAGACCGTTGAAACATGGGACCAGATGATCGAGATGTTCTTCGAGAGGTTCTTTCCGCCAAAAAGACCAATGATCTGGTACGAAAGATCCATAATTTCAGCCAGAAGGCCGGGGAGACTTATTCTGAGACCTGGGAATAGTTCCAGATAATGATGAGGAGGTGCCCACATCATGGGCTTGACAAGGAGAAACAAGTTAAGATTTTCTATTTCTCTTTCTGAGCATGATAGAAGTAACCAAGATTCCGTAGGTTCGGGGTTCTTCATAAACAACACAGGCACAAGGTGTTGGGAAATTTTGAAGAGCATGGCCAAAAAGAAATCTTGGGGCGACAGAGACGCAATGGAGCAGGTTCGAGCTGCAGCTGAGTCAAAGGCCATCAAGGAGCTAAATGAGAAGATGGACCTTCTAGCTAAGAAACTACTTGTAAAAGAAGATGCAAAATCCGAGGATGAAGCTCAAGTGAAATTTATGCGCCAACAACAGGGGTACAGAAACAACGACTATTCTTGGAGGAAAGACAAGAAATTTTCATGGAAGGACCCAAATAATTTCTTGCAGGACCCTGACGCAAAACCCTAACCGTCGCCAGAGGATAAGAGTAATGAGTTTCTCAACCAAGTAATCAAGCAGAATCAAGAACTCATGAACACGTTTGGTCAACATATTAAGCAACAAGGAGAATTTATGAATCAATTTGGGCAGACCTTACAAAGTCATGGGGCTCAGATGAGGACTATAGAGACATCACTAGCACAGATGGCAGCTGCGATAGCAAATCTGAAAAAGCCAGCATAGTAAGGTTTTCCCGAAAATACAAACATTCCTAGAGGAAACCAACAAGCCAAGGCAATTCTACTATGGAGTGGTAAGAAGATTTTAAACCCCAGGGTCGATGAACCGAGCACACCCCAGCCAGAAATCACAGGTGAGTCCAGAGAGGGGGTTCTGATTCCAATCACAGAGCCGGTAGAGGATGTGGTAGAAGATGTTACATCAGAACCCATTACTGAGGAGGAGACAATGAAGAGGACACCATATGTGTCACCACATCAGAGGGCACAGACTGTCCCAGTCCCCTATCCAAATAGTTTGAAAGCCAAAAAAGTGGATGCTCAGTTCAAGAAGTTCCTGGATAGCTTTAGGAAGCTTTCTGTCAATATTCCACTATTAGAAGCAATAGAACAAATACCCTCTTATGGCAAGTTTCTGAAGGACATAATCATAAAGAAGAGGAAGATTCCTGATACCGAGGTCATAGTTCTTAAGGAGCAGGTGAGTGCTTTCATTATGGGCACATTGCCACCTAAAAGGCAGGATCCGGGCTGCTTCAATATTTCATGTTACATCGGTAAAGTGAAATCCGGCGAAGCATTGTGTGATTTAGGGGCAAGTATAAATCTTATGCCTCTCTCTACTTTCAAGAAGGTGGGACTCAAAGAATCAAGACATAGCAATATGACGATTCAGTTGGTGGACAATTCTATGGTGAAGCCGTACGGTATTTGCGAGGATGTTTTGGATAAAGTTGATCAGTTTGTATTTCCAGCAGACTTTGTGGTAATGGAATTGTAGGACGAACAAGGAAATGAGCTACTCCTTGGAAGACCCTTCTAAGCTACTGCAGAATGATACTTGAGATGGGAAGAGGTCATTTGACATTGGGTATTGCTGATGACCGGTTTGAAATGGTTATGCCCCCAAGCACAACACAATCAAAAACAAAGGAGCAGTGTTGCATGGTGAAACACTTTGATCAGTATATTTCTCTTTGTCTAGGGAAGCCATTTCTAGATATGGCTCATGTAATGTCCAAGGTAGAGAAGGGGACACTGGCTGTAGACATTATGGAATAGACCAAAGTCATTTCTCTTCGCAAGGCGGTGGGTTTTCCGAATGATGAAGAGGATAAAATCCCTCCTTCTACTGAAGACGAGGCCATAGCAAGTTCTGTCCTCAATGCTTATCCAGAACTACCTCTTGAAGCTTGCCTTGTCAATATAACACATGACTGGATGAGAAGTAAGTCACTACAAGAATGTGCCAAGATGCTTCAGGTGTTGCCTTGTTTTTATGCTAGGTACTATGAAAATCTTGGGGAACTCCCACCACCACTTTAGTCATCCTTGATCAGTCCACTAGAATTAGAACTGAAGCCACTGCCGCCTCATTTGAAATATGCATTTCTAGTCGAGGGTGAAAAGCTACCAGTGATTATCTCGACATATCTGAGTGTCGAGGAAGAGGATCAATTGATGATCCTGATGAAGAACCACTGTGGTGCATTCAGGTGGTAAGTCACAGATATCAAGGGGATCTCCCCTACACTTTGCTAGCACAAGATCCGGCTCGAGGAAGGAGCCAAACCGGTAATACATCCATAGCGCAGACTTAATCCAAGCATGATGGAGGTCGTCAAGAAGGAGGTGATCAAGCTCCTTTCTATAGGCATCATTTACGCAATCTCCGATTCGACATGGGTAAGCCCCACACAGGTAGTCCCTAAAAAGGGGGGAATTAGTGTTACTTATAATTTTTCAAATGAGCTGGTCATGACCCGTTTGGTAACCGGGTGGCGTGTGTGCATTGATTATCATAGATTAAAATCTGCTACGTTAAAAGATCATTTTCCTCTTCTGTTCATTGATCAGATTTTAGAGTGATTAGCATGTCGATCTCACTTTTGTTTTCTAGATGGTTATTCGGGCTATAATCAGATTTCTATTGATCCTAAGGACCAAGAGAAGTCCACCTTCACTTGTCCTTATGGAACATTTGCAGACCGTCGTATGCCCTTTGGTTTGTGTAACGCACCAGCAACCTTTCAGCGTTGCATGCTTGCCATTTTCTCTGATATGGTCGAGCACTATTTGGAGGTCTTCATGGACGATTTGTCCATCTATCGTGCGTCTTTCGATGAATGTTTATATAATTTGGATAAAGTTTTACAATGATGTGAGGACACACATTTAGTTCTCAGCTGGGAAAAATGTCATATGATGGTTAGTGAAGAGATTGTGCTTGGAGATAAAGTGTCTAGCCAGGGGTTGGAGGTAGATCCGGTAAAGATTGAGGTGATTTCCAAATTACCCCCACCGAATATGGTAAAAGGGGTAAGGAGTTTTGTCGGTCACGCGGGATTTTATCTCCGCTTTATCAAAGATTTTTAAAAAATCTTTATGTGTATTTTAATGATGTGGTGTTTGATTTTAATGAAAAGTGTTTGCATGCTTTTAACGTGCTCAAAGAGAAATTAATTTCTACACCGGTTGTGAAAACACCGGTTGTGAAAACACGGGATTGGACAAAGTCGTTTGAATTAATGTGTGACGCTTCAGATTTCGCAGTAGGGGCAGTTCTAGGACAATGTGTTAACAATAAACCCACTATGATTTTCTATGCATCCAAAACTTTAAATGAAGCATGACTTAATTACACTACAACTGAAAAAGAGCTTCTCACCGTCATTTTTGCATTTGAAATTTTTTGGCAATATCTTGTAGGGTCAAAAGTTGTGGTATGGACGGACCACGCCGCCATAAAATATTTGATGGAACAAAAAGATGCCAAACCTAGATTGATTAGGTGGATCTTACTATTACAAGAATTTGATATTGAAATTAAAGATAAGGCAGAAATCGAGAATGTGGTTGCGGACCATTTGTCTAGGTTGGAATGGGTAGATGAGAAAGACATTCATATACCCATTACTGAGATGTTCCCTGATGAACAACTTCTTTCTGTAAAATCTAAATATCTATGGTTTTATTATATTGTTAATTATCAAGTCTGCAAAATTATCCTGGATGATTGGACATATCAAGAGAAAAAGAAAATTTTCCATTCTTTGAGATATTATTTCTGGGATGACCCCATTTTGTTGAAGCAATGCAGGGACGACATTTTGCGCAGGTGTGTACCGGAGGTTGAATATGATAGTGTACTTCGTCATTGTCATACTCTACCAACAGGGGGCCATCATGTGAGTTCCAGAACAGTGGCCAAGGTGCTCGAGAGCGGCCTTTATTGGCCTACACTTTTTCGGGACGCATATGATTATGTGCGAAGATGTGATTCATGTCAAAGGGCAGGTAATATTTCAAAGCGATACGAGATGCCCCTCAACGCGTTTCAAGACGTTGAGGTGTTTGATTTGTGGGGTATTGATTTCATGGGACCCTTTGTATCCTCAAACTCTAATTTGTACATTTTATTGGCTGTTGATTATGTATCGAAGTGGGTAGAGGCAATACCCACTAGGACTAATGATGCTACTGTAGTGTGTAGGTTCGTAAAAGACTACATTTTTTTGCAGATTTGGTGTACCGAGGATGATTATCAGTGATGGAGGTACCCATTTCAGAAATCAAAAGTTCGTTGCATTTTTGAGGAAGTACGGGGTAAAGCACAATATCGGTACCCCGTACCACCCGCAGACACAGGGGCAGGTTGAAGTCTCCAATAGAGAAATTAAGAAAATCCTGGAGCACACAGTGGCTTCGATAAGAAAGAACTGGAGTACTTTGCTACCGGACGCTTTATGGGCGTATAGGACGGTGTATAAGACACCTATAGGCACTACTCCTTTTAGGTTGGCTTATGGGTGGGCCTACCATTTGTGAGTCGAGTTGGAGCATAAGGCGCATTGGGCACTAAGAAAGTTGAACTTGAATTATGATGAGGCAGGGAAGAAACGCTTGCCAGAGCTAAATGAGCTAGATGAGATGAGGATGAATTCCTATGAAATTTCGAGGATTTACAAGGAAAGAACAAAGTTGATTCATGATCGACACATTCAACTGCGTGTTTTCAAGAAGGGAGATCGTGTGTTGTTGTTCAACTCGAGGTTGAAATTGCATCCCAAGAAATTGAAGTCCTGCTGGAGTGGACCTTTCATTGTGGAGGAGGTATGACCACATGGTGCCATCATGGTGTGTGATGGAGAGACAACATTCTTGGTCAATAGACAGAGGTCGAAGTTGTACTTTGGCGAGGATTTCACGAGGAAAGTGCATGAGGTCAAACTCATCGCACTTAAGTATGCTTGATAAGATTGAGTTTGTCTAGCCTAAGACGTTAAATAAGGGTGCTTGTTGGACCATTGGTAGTTTTGTCTATTTTCATTTGCTTTTACAAATTAGTTTGGTTTAATTTTGTTTTTAGTGTAAAAATGATACTATGATTGTTTGTTCAGTGTGCAGGGCTGAGGCAAAGTCGATACCATTGATCATTATTTCAATAGTATCAACATGGGTACAGTTAGGTGACTGCAGAATTTTTTCTGAGTCGATACCATCAATGGCCTCATCGATGATATCGACCTACCATCAGTGACACTGAAGAAATCACCAGATCGGGGTCGATAGTATCAACATGGGTGTCGATACTCGCGAGATCCCTGAATATTTATAGATGAATTTGTCTCAGTGAAGTCGATACTATCGATGGGCCAGTCAATGGTATCCACCCGACAACAGTGAGAAAGTAGCAGTCGGGCCTCGTGAGGGTGTTTGACCTATAAAGGGTCAATACTATCGACCCGCGTCGATGGTATCGATGTGACACGTCACCGGTCTGTGAGAGGAAATCAACATCAATCGCTACATCAAGAAAGTCGATCTGTGGGATGGGTTGATACCATCGACACCCGTCGATGGTATTGATGCATCATTGATCTGGGGCCCCACACCAGGCTATCGACAGCCGTCGATACTCGTGAAACCTAGATTGTGATACAGGTGTCGATACCATCGACACCCTGTCGATACCATCGACACCCCGTCGATGGCGACGGGTCCACAGTAGCGACGGACAAAGTTATAAAAGGAGGGATTGATTGTTAATCTCTTCACACCTTCAGAGCTTCTTCCTTATATTTGTGCATTGAGCATTTTTGTGTGACCGGAGGCCTACTACGAGAATCCATAGATCATGATCTCTTCCTCGAGCACTGCATCGAGCGGAGATCATCTTCTCCGACCTTCACCGAGCTCTCTTTCCTATTCTCTTTCTTTCTGAGACAACAGTGCTTACGGACAGAGCATCTTCTTCATGGGCGGCCCCCATGGAGATCCCAACCTTTGTTCCTCCACCAGCGGGATCAATTCCTCGTCTCAGGATTGTCCATCCCTCGGCGGAGGTCCGAAAGGTATATGGGGAACTGCTGAAGAGGAAGCTTGAGCCGACCCGATATGTTGATCCGGACATGGTTCGTTACCTTAGGTTCGAGCCCAATCTTGCCTACGTCCTCAAGGGGCAGGCAAGGCATACGACCAGGAGGCCCGATGAGCTGGAGTACCACGTTGACGGCCAATCATTCTTCGGTGAGTGTCCGACATACAAGGAGCTCGTGGTGGAGTTCATGGCATCATTGGACATCAATGTCGTGCCCAATGACTTGATCGCCACCGATAGAGAGTGGAAGAAAGGGTGCTTGTCCTTCAGACACTACATCAAAAATTACACCCTCACTCTCGACCAGTTCAATTATGTGTATAACTGGTATCATGACGATTACTAGCATCGGAGGCCGGACAACCAGACTGACTACGACGACATCATCGCCAAGCTGGTGACTGCGCCTCCCGACAAGTCTGTGAGCTACCACAACGCTATCGTAGCCGACTCCGAGCATCCCTTTGTGTGGATTCTACACCGCATGTTTTGTACAACATTGTTTGCTCGCGGCAATCTATCTCTTAGCAAATTCCAAGAGACAGATTTATTCTTTCTGTAGCGTGAGGAGTGCACTGGGGTGTGTTCTTTTTGACGTGTGTGTTGGCAGTGAAGAGGAGTATGTGGAAGTCTCCTATCCACTTTGGAGGGCTCATCACACCGCTAGCCCTCTACCTTGGGTTGGATTTTTCCCAACTTACTCCACTTTCCAACAGGAACAAGGTCAACCTCCATCATCTGCACCACTCCAACCTCCTCCTGCTCCGTGATGGCTTGGCTTATGCACATTGCCACGTCAATCACGAATATCAAGAATGTGCACTTCCCAACCCCGTCTTCAACATCCAGGGAGCTCAGCATTTCCAGTGGCCTATCATTGCCATCGATGACTCTGATGAAGACGACAGTGATGATGACAATAATGATGATGGTGACGAGCATGAAGAGGAAGAGGAGGCTTTCACTCCTCTTCGGGCGCGAGTAGAACCCCAGAAGCATCCCCGCTTCCACCTGGGTGAATCATCCTCTTCATAGCCTCCCCCACCTCAGCCCTCTCATCAAGGAGAGGATGCCTATTCGATGCAGGGAATGTACTCGATGCTGCAGGAGATTCATCAGACCCAGCAACAACATACAACTTCATTCGCTGGTATTCAGGATACCATGAACTGACTTTTTGAAAACCAGTAGGCTATCTATGTGAATGAGCGCCTCCTCTTCGCCAACCAATAGAACATCCATGACAGGTTGCATAGGATGGAGATGCAACAAAAGCCCTTCTACGACAACTACTGGAGCCAGAATTATTTTGGGGGGGTATCCTCAACCTCCGTCGATGCCCCAGTACGATCTGAGTTTTCAGGGGCAGTACCCATCTTGGGACCCCAAAGCCCCACAGTACCCACCCCCACCTGCAGAATGATCGGTATCACTATTCCACCTTTTGAGTTTGTTTTTGACTATGAGGCCATAGTCGAATTCAAGCTTGGGAGGGAGTTGGAACAACTTCTATCCTTTATTTTTCTTAGTTTTTATCATTTATTGCTTTGTCTTTTGTCATTTATTTTTCTTAGTTCTTAGTTTTCTGTAGGATCCACACTCTATCTAGTGTAATTTTGGATGTCTAATGTCATGTGTCATCTCTGTGTTTGTACATGGGAATCAAGTGTAAATTTGAAAATTCTTAGTGCTTTTGCAAGCTTGTGTTGTTCCACCTTGAGCACATGATTTAAGAAAATAATTGGGTTCGTCAACTCTAAAATAGGAAACCACAATTGTACATTCCTATGATTCACGAAGAGTGGACGTGATTGGTTGTTTGAGCCTAAACTGACCAAATGATAATGAGACCTTAATTTAAAATAAGAGAGAGAAACTTCTTAATTATTACACAAGTCAGTAAAGAGGGACACATAATATTTTCTAAAGGTTCAGTCAATTAATCTTGTAATCTATCCACCCCATACTCCACCATAAGAACTCGAAGCACATTACGGTTTTCATCTCTTTGATTGCATCCCATGTAGATAGGTCTTGCATTACAAATATTCTTACATATTTTTGCATGAAAAGAAAAAAAAGATAGAGTAGTTATACATGCACATTATCCTTAAGTGTGTGTCATTTAATTGCATAACTATCATTTTGTAGCTGCATTCACATCTTTTGTGCATATAGTACATCATGCATCTTGTGTCTTCTGAAACATTAAAGGTGGTGAACTTGTTCCATACCCTCCAAATAGAATGCTTCAGATGTACAAGTATGTAATAAGAAGTGAGCCTGATAAATAATTCATTATCACCTATGAAAATAAGGGCTTGAAAAAAAATTGAAAAAATAAGAATTGAGAAGTAAGTAGGAATGAGAGGGAGAAAGGAACATGTTCTCACTTGCATACTAAGAAGAAGAAGAACATGGTGTACTTTTCTTAGATATTCCATCTCACCTTGAGACGGAATGATAGTGCATGCATCATTCCACCCAAATGTAGGCATTAGAGCATTTTTATTTGCATATGCGTCATTTAGATCATTTTTGTTATTGTGCATGTTAAAATTGTTTTATGCTTCCATTTCTTCCACAACCACCTATTCCATCTACCCGTTGCTCGAATTGGTAGGTCACCGTGATCATTTCCTCACTTATTAATACCAGGAGAGCTGCTTCCATCTAGATGGTAGTTAGGACGAGAAACGTAGATAGAAGATTACAAGATGCACCGAGTCTGGACCGGAGGATTTTATTATGTTAACTACCTTATGTGATAGTGTTCATCAATTTTGAGGTAGATATCTTTTATGGATGATTATTGTCGCCTTGAGGGTAATTATCATTCTGTGGTTAGTAAGGGTCTGATTGTGAATGTATGGCGGGGATCGTATGGTAAAGCAGGTTGTGATAATCTGTTCTTTAGTTGACCATCACAATTCTATTCTAGAGTTTTGTTGCTCAAGGACGAGCAATGTTCAATCTTAGGGGAGTTTGATGTGATGATTTTGAGTTGCTCTTATAGAATTGTTTTACTTGTGTTTTCTGTGTTTATTGGTCACTTTGGTGGTTAATATTGCATGATTCACTTATTCTAGTCTATAATCTCTTTCAGTATCAAATTCCTCATATTTTATCTTTTTGATCATAAATGATTATAATAATGGGTTTTATCTCAGCTGATTGGGCTTTGTCTTGCAATTTCAAAAAAAAACGAATATATACAGTTGTCGATACCATCAACATCAGTCGATAGTATCGACATAGTCACAGGCAGACAACCGCAAGGAGCCACACATAGTTGATACCATTGACTGGGGAGTAGATGGTAGCGAGATACCTTCAGGTTGCTAGTGATCAGTCAGTCGATACTATCGACACAATGTTCGATACTATCGACGCTCTACAGCTTCAGTGTCAGAAAGTGATAAAACTGATGCCTAAGGGTGTCGATACCATCGACCCGCGTTGATGGTATCGAGGCAACATCAGGCAGGATGACAGAAAAGAAGGAAGGCTTGCCGATATCACTAGGGGTCGATACCATCGACGTCGTCAGGTTATTATTCTAGATCAGCCTGAATCCAACAGTGGTGATATTTTGGTGACCTAACTTGATGCTTATACCTAATGACGGCGTCCAGGAGTCAAGGAGGAGGTCATTAGCCGCTGCACACATCACGAGGAGAAGAAGAGAACGGAGCCCAGAAGCATGCCCCGACCGTTCCGAGAGCCGAAGAAGACGTTCTCCACCGCCAAAAGGTTGTAGATCGCACACTCTATGCCAAGGAATGCTTGGATATTCCCCGTTCAGGGGTTTACATTACTCATCCACATTTTTCTCCATGTTTCCCCTTTCTTCAATCATGTCTTGCTCAAAGATGAACATGCTGGGCTAATCCCCTTTGTCTTTAGGACCGGGAGTAGCTCGGGTAATCATTGTATGACATTTTATCATAGTAATTCATACTTTGTCTCTTAAATCCATGGTATGATTTCATTTTCTCCATTATATCATTATGCTTGATCACCCTAATGATAATCTAACACCTTTAATTGCTTTGAAAGAAGAATTAACGGTTGAAAAGAGAGGAAATTAACATTAACTCATAAATTCCATGAACAAGGCGATGTACGGTCAATGGTGGAAACCCAGAGGTCGATTTTAATGCACCTAGTTTGGGGTATAGGTTACTACGACGGTGGAACTGACCTAGATTTAGGTAGTGAATTGTATCATGACAGTGAACAATTCTGGCTGTAAGGACCCTGACCTTCGTTTAGGGCTTACCCTGTTTGCTTAGCTTAACCCTGGTGCTTTGGTGCCTACTAATCACCTTTAGTGGTGATTAGGGTTTGGTTGTGCTTTGTTGAGAGTTGGAGGTTCTACTTGCAAATAACCCAAGTCTAGGGTTTTGTGGGCAAGTTTGCCACCTTGTGAGGTGTTCCTCCCTCTCTTTGCTTCCTCTTGTTTAGAAAGGAAGGCTTGGGCCCGTTGCTTGAGTTCTTTTGGGCCTTGTTGAGCTTGTTGGGCCTTGAGGTGCCTTGCTTTGCTTTGGTTGAGCCTTGTATCGGACAAGTGGGGAGTGTATCGGCCAAACAGTGTATCGGGCAAGAGGTGTGTCACCCATGAGGAGCAACATGTTGTGTCGCCCATGATGCTTGGCCTAGCCTTGACCTTGTTTAGTGGACACTTGGAGCACATCTTGGACATGTGGATGAAGCTTGCTAGAGTGGTGACTCGTGCACTAGGACAAGTGTCCCTAGGCAAGTAACACCTTGCTTGGACCAACCTTGTTTTCTCCTCCCTTTCCTTCTATATAGGTGGTTCTTTTCCTTAGCTTTAGATCCCTTTGGTTCCTCTCCACCTTTTTGCACGACACAACCCGTCTACCTTGCTAGTGGTGGCCGATATCCCCTTGAAGTAGAGAGTGGTGGTCGATACACCCTTAGAGGATCAAGCTTGTCGCCCGACACACCTTGGAGGAGCAAGTGGTGGCTGATAGCCTTGGAGTCTCGTTGCTTGGTGGTGCTTGGATCTTGGAGCTTGGAGTGCTTAAGGAGGGTTGCATAACTTCTAACTCTAATTACTTTATCTCTTGCTATGATCTCATTTATATGCATGTTAGTAGCTTGGTTCTTGTTTAGCTTTCATGTTGACAGATCCTTGTGATCGAGGGTTTGTAGGTGAGCAACACTCATTTCTCCCCTTGGTCTAGAAGAGTGAGTTTGATTTTCTAGTGCCATGAGCAACACCCCTCCTTCTTAGTCGATTGAGGTGAGCTTGTGTCCTAGTTGCTTAAGAAACACTCTCTTCTCACCATGGGCTAGAAGGGTGAGCTCGGTTTTGTGGTGAACCTTCTCTAGGGTTTCGGGTGTCTAGGTGTGAGGTAGTAGATAACCTTTGTTTGATATGTACCTTGGACGATATGGGAAGGGGGAGGTGTTGTCTGATATCCCTATTGACCTAGACCCCCTGCACGACACGCTTATGAAACATCTTGCCCGATATACCCATCTTGGTAGTTGTTGTTAGTTCTGTGTTGTGTCAGGCGCGTGAGCTAATCTTTGGGTGCCCGACACCAACCCTGCATGCCTGGATGAGGTGCACGCTACCCTTGCACACCTTTGAGCTTGACCTTGCCCGGAACCATGCCGCCCGGCAGAGCTGCTCGCCCGACAGAGCTACTCACCCGACAGAGATGCTTGCCCGGCAGAGCACGTTAGACCCTTGCATGACACACCCATGCACGATATGTCTTGTATCCCCCAACCGTGTCACCCGATACTCTTCTGTACGACACAAGTACCCGACACGCCTGATGCCTACGCTGCTCTCCCGGTATGTGTTGCCCGACACAGTGCACGGGTGAGTTACCTTTCATGTGTTGCACGATACAACTTTTGGTGAGGGTGAGTCCTGCCTTGTATGTTTTTAGTGAGGGTTTTGAGAACTTCTTGTGAGGGTTCAGTTTGTCATATAAAGTTAATGTGTCGTCTATACTTTTGTTAATCTATGATGACTCATTGCATGATAATGTTCCTTATGATAAAGCTTGTTCATCAAATCTTTATATGGTTATACACACGAGTGTGAGCACCTTGTTTGTCTTATAATTCCAAGAGCAATAATGAGTATGCATTAGGGTTTGCCTAGTGATATGGCTTACACATGAGATCATGAGATGAGGCATGATTTAAGTAAAGGGTACAACCACTAATGTTACTTTGTGTTGATAATACACATAACCCTAAATGTCACCCTGTGTTGATTATATATAAGTCTCTAAGTTACTCATGTTGATTATTGAATGATGCTAACCATGCATGTAATGCATAGCCAAATGAAAGGCTATGAGGAATGATTATATGAGAACAATGAGATGACAGGTATAGTATTAATGATGTTATGTGAAGAGGGATTGAGATCCCATGGCATGTGATGACCCTTGAGATGGATCTAGATGATTGGCAAGAGGCCAAGTGATAACATGTGATGTGGGATCCTTGTGATGGATCAATGTGATGTGAATTGTAGTAAAAGCATAATGTTGAATTTATGCTGTTTATTTCCTTTTATAGCTTGCATGTTATACAAATTGGTTGAATCTTGCAATCCATCTAAAAGATACTAATTAATCACAGTGAAATCTATCATGTAGTTGCCCTAGCCATAGATCCATCATCGGTCATGATTTGGTGATGGTGAAATGGGTTCTCCTGCGGGTTAACCCGAAGTGCATATTTTTGAATATGCGAGGTTTCTCCTAGCCTCAAATAGAGAGGGAAACAAGTGCATTTGTGGTCAGACTCGGATATGTGATGAGCATGGTGAACAGACCCATGGCTCTAGATATGTGATATGATGAGCATGAATGTGTTCATGGCTCAGAGCACGGTGATCAGGCTCGTGGCTCAGTTTTACTAGCATCGTGACCTGTACCAAGGTGGGATAGAGGAAGGGTAGCCTGAGGAGCTGACCCTGTGGCTAAGACCACTTGATCATGAGACGGTGGTCCTACTTTGTTTCTCATGTACTGACCATGAGGGGTGAGGTCGTGGATTTCGGCTCTTCCATTGACCTTGTATGGCACCGGCTATGGGCTTCGCAGCCGAAGGTTGGATTTGAACGGTACGTTTCACTTCCTCAGGGCATAATAAAACATAATCCAGTTGTTTAGTCTTTGTTACTTTAGACAAACACGAAACATTAGTTGAGGCCTTGTTTGTGTAGATACTCTTTGTATATATTGCAGTTACTTATGTGTTCTTCATATGTAGTAGAACTTGGATATCCAGTCTTGTTACTCATGTTTTACTTGATTACATCTGGTAAGCTTAGATAGCTTTATTTCATAAGACTACTCTTGCTATACTTCTCATTAGTTAACTGCTTATATATATGTTCATCTGAGGTTTTTTAGTTTGGGTGGGGAGTTATGTTACCGCTGGGACAATGTTCAATTGTCTCACCTCACTAGTTTACACCCTTTTTAGGTGGTAGAGCTAGACGTGGGGGTGGTCGCGGAGTTGTCTCCGCGCAGCAAGAAGAATAGTAGAAGGCAAGCCATGGATGTGCTGCTGTTTTGGATGTTTTGTGATATAGTCTAGAGTCATCCCTGTACTCTTAGGTCCTTGGCGGTGTTTTGACGTTGTTTCACGATGTACAACTGTAGATATTTTTGTATATCCTGTTGTTGGCCGGATGTGGGCCTCTATGTATATGAACAAGTGATGAACTCATGTGACGACAAGACAACTGTTGTTCTAAGTTGTGGACATGTATCAGGCTTGTATATATGTATGTAACCTGTTTTCTTGCAGGATATGGACTGGAATGTAATATGTATCTCAGTTTATCAGTTTCTCCGCAATCGGTTTTAATTAACCTGTATTTTCAATAATATGTGGTTATGGTAGTTTCTGCACGTTTTTGCGTAACACCTCGTTGTCTGTGTGATAGTGGGTTCTGTTGCCACAAGTTTTTGGTATCAGATCTTTAGGTTCGCTGAGTCTACAGGGATCTAGGACTAGGTTGTGTCTGTTCTTATGCGTTTTCTAGATTTTCTCATGATTATCTTCTTCCCTCAGCGGAACAAAAGCCAAGATGTCTGGAAACCATGAAGAACTCGTTGTTGAGCACAACGATGCTGCATCTGTTGATGGAGCAGTAGGCCAGACACATGAAGATCGGGTGCCTGAGGTCCCCCAACCTGACCCAGCCATTCTTGAGCATCCTTCTTACCAACAACTTTTGGGGCAGATGATGGCTATGATGAATCTCATGGTTGAGTGATTTCCAGTGCCTCCTCCGAGAGCACAGGCTCCCCATGGTGAAACATCGGGTATTGGGAAGACCTTTGAGCGGCTTCGCCGAGTCGGAGCTTCAGATTATGCTGGAACGGATGATCCAGCGGATGCAGATCTGTGGCTGACAAGTCTTGAGAAGGCTTTCCGGATCCTCGACATCCCCGAAGCAGACAAAGTAAAGCACATGTCTACCTTCAGAATGGTAGTGTTGGTCAGTGGTGGACCATCTAAGAAGAGAAGCGGCCTAGTGAGGTGATCTATTGGGAGGCTTTGTCGTGAGTTCGTCAGCAGATACTTTCCCAAGACATATCTGGATGAGAAGATCAGTCAGTTTGAGAGTCTGCGGTAAGGAACGATGAATATCACTGAGTACGAGGCCAAGTTCATGGACTTGTTGAGGTTTTGTACTCACATGGCGATGACAGATGAGGAGAAGATAAGACGTTTCGAGAAGGGTCTGAGTGCTGAGCTGACGACACCAGTTTCTGTGTTGGAGAACCAGGAGCGGTTTGCAATGTTTGTGGAATCCATCCGGAGGATCGAACGATCTGTAAAGGAGAAGAGAGAGTCTATGGCTAAAAAGAGACCTGCTCAGTTTTAGGGTCATAGGTTTGATGGCTTTAAGAGGTTTGGCATCATCAGTGTTGAGAGGTCCTGGTAGATCGTCTCAGTGGTTTCCGAGTAGAGGAATAGGTTGTGTTTCTTCACCATCTAAGGCACAAAGTTTGACTTCTATGGCAGTGACAGGACCATCTAGGCCATGAGTTGATGGTAGGACATGCTACGCCTACGGTCAGATAGGGCATGTCAAGTTGAGTTGTCCCTACAGAGATGATGAGGTGACCCAGCAGCCGAGACAGAATCTTCAAGGATCGAATCATCAGTAGCCTAGTAGTAGCAGAGGTCGAGGACGCGGTCAAGCGTCTCAAGCTGGATCTTATGCTCAAGGAAGTAGAGGGTGTGGACAGCAAGCAATGGCTCGATTCTATGCCATGAGTCAGTCAGAGGCGATAGTCAACCCACGAGTGGTGACAAGTCAGATGGATTTATTTCATTCTGATATGTCTTCTTCTTTCCTTATATTTGTTCTGGTTGACTTGGGTGTTACACACTCTTTTATCGCCTATAGCATGCTTGAGAACTGTCGTTTACCTGTTAGTCGTAAGAAGGATAGTTTGTTGTTAGAAACCCCTCTTGATGGTTCCTCTTTGCTTCAAGAAGAGTGTCTGTCTTGTATCTTGTCTCTCTCGGGACACTGCATACAAGTGGATCTCATACCTCTTGATATGTACGGTTTTGATGTTATCCTTGGGATGGATACCTTAGAGAGGTACAAGGTCGTGTTAGACTGTGGTACCAAGCAGACGGTGTTTGATGATGTTGGAGAGAAGTGGATCTTCCAGGGTGATAGGAAGATTCTTCCGACGTGTCTAGTATCAGCTATGGTGGCAGATAAGTTGTTATGACAAGGATTTGAGGCTTTCTTAGCTCACGTGGTAGATACCATTGTAGCTACCAAGGCAAAAGGTCCTAGCCTTGAAGAGGTGCCAGTTGTCCGGGAGTTTGTAGATGTGTTTCCTGAGGAGTTTCTTCATGTTCCCCCACCCCGAGAGATTGATTTCGAGATCAATCTAGTTCTAGGGACGCAGCCAGTTGCGCAGACACCATATAAGATGGCTCCAGTAGAGATGGCAGAGTTGAAGAAGCAGTTTCAGGAGTTGCTGGATAAAGGTTTCATCAGACCAAGCACGTGACCTTGGGGTGCTCTTGTGTTGTTCGGTAGGAAGAAGGATGGTTCAATGCGGTTGTGTATAGATTACCGGCAGTTGAACAAAGTCACAATCAAGAACAAGTACCCGTTACCGAGGATAGATGATTTGTTTGATCAGTTACGTGGTGCTACAATGTTTTTGAAGATCGATCTACGGTTTGGATATCATCAGCTGAGGATCAAGGAGGATGACATACCAAAGTCAGCCTTTCGGATGAGGTATGGTCATTTTGAGTTTGTGGTTATGCCGTTCGGGCTAACCAATGCACTTTCTGCTTTCATGGACCTGATGAACCGAGTGTTCTATCCGTTCTTAGATCAGTTTGTTGTAGTTTTTATAGATGACATCTTCATCTATAGTCGGGACAGGCTAGAGCATGAGCAACATCTTCGTCGAGCGTTGACTCTTATTCACCAACATCACCTGTATGCCAAGTTTCGTAAGTGTGAGTTCTGGTTGAATGAAGTGACTTTCTTGGGTCAATTGATATCTTCTGAAGGAGTCAAGGTAGATCCGAAGAAGGTGGAATCCATTGCAGATTGGGAACAGCCGAAGACGCCGACAGAAGTTCGCAGTTTTCTGGGCTTAGCAGGATACTACCGGAGGTTTATCAAGGATTTCAGTGCGATTGCTTTGTCGATGACAAAGTTGATGAGAAAGGATGTACCTTTTTTCTGGGATGACCGATGTCAGCAAGCTTTCCAGAGTTTGAAGGAAAAGCTGACCAGTGCTCCAGTGTTGGTCTTGCCAGAGCCTGGGAAGGGCTACATGGTTTTCTGTGATGCTTCCAAGAAGGGCTTAGGATGTGTGCTGATGCAGGAGGGTCATGTGGTTTCTTTTGCTTCATGACAACTTAAGAAACATGAGGAGAACTATCTGACTCATGATTCAAAGCTGGAAGTAGTGGTTCATGCGTTAAAGGTTTGGAGACACTATTTGTATGGGGAAGTGTGTCAGATTTTTACAGATAATAAGAACCTAAAGTACATCTTTACACAGCACGAGTCGAACATGCGACATCACCGATGGATGGAGTTGATCAATGAATACGACTGCACTATTGAGTATCATCCTGGTAAGGCTAATGTGATAGCTGATGTGCTTGGTCGAAAGTCTTCTTTGTCTTCCAGGAAGGCACAGTTGAGTTCCCTAGTATGCCATAGGCGGGATATGCTTGTCTCTTTACGGGAGATGAACATGCAGATGGAGGTTTCCTCGTTAGCTGGACTTCTAGCACAGATGCAAGTCAAGCCTACATTGAGACATCAGATCAAGGATGCACAGAAGACAGATGATGCACTATAGTTGATCAGATCAGAGTTTGGTAGCGAAAAGCATGATGGGTTTCATGAGTACGAGGATGGTCTTGTCTGCTATTGAAATAGGATGATGGTTTATGATGCTGATGAGCTAAGGAAGTTGGTGCTTGAGGAAGCACACACGTCGATGTATGCTATGCATCCAGGTGTCACCAAGATGTACCATAGTCTGAAGGACTTGTACTGGTGGCCAGGCTTGAAGAAAGATGTATATGAGTTTGTGTCTAGATGTGTGGTTTGTTAGCAAGTGAAGGCTGAGCATCAGAAGCCGACAGGTACGTTGCAACCTTTGTCAATACCGAAGTGGAAATGGGATCATATAACTATGGATTTCGTAGTTGGTCTACCCAAGATGACTAGGAATCAAGATTCCATTTGGATGGTTGTGGACAGATTGACGAATTCTACCCATTTCATACCTGTGAAGATGATGTATGCAGCTGAGAAGCTCGCCAGAGTGTATGTGGATGAGATAGTCCGTTTGCATGGTGTGCCAACGACGATAGTTTCTGACAGAGGTCCTCAGTTCATGAGTCATTTCTGGGAACAGTTGCACAGAGCGTTGGGAACTCAGTTGAGGTTCAGTATAGCTTTCCACCTGTAGACAGATGGACACTCTGAGAGGACTATTCAGATTCTGGAGGATCTCCTTCGAGCTTGTATTTTGCAGTTCCTAGGCATTTGGGATCTGCATCTAGGTTTGATATAGTTTGCTTATAACAACAGTTATCAGCAGATCATTGACATGGCTCCTTATGAGGCTTTGTATGGGAGTAAGTGTAGATCTCCTTTGTGTTGGTATGAGTCTGGTGAGTATCAGTTGTTGGGTCCTGAGCTAGTACAACAGACAACAGAAAAGATCACGGTGATACAACAACAGTTGAAAGTGGTATAGGACAGGCATAAGTCTTAAGACAATCGTCGACGACCTTTGGAGTTCCAGGTAGGAGACAAGGTATGTCTTAAAGTCTCGCCATGGAAAGGTGTGCTGAGGTTTGGCTGGAAGGGTAAGTTGGCACCTAGGTATATGGGGCCTTACCCAGTCATATCACGTATTGGTAAGGTAGCCTATGAGATAGAGTTACCTCTAGAGTTGCACAGGTTACATCCAGTGTTCCATGTCAGTATGCTAAAGAAAAGCCATCTGGATTCAGGAACAGTGATACAGCCAGTTGAAGTTGAGCTTGATGAAGATGTGACCTACGAGGAAGGTCTATGGCAATTCTTGACAGAAGGGTTAAGAAGCTAAAGAGGAAGGACCTGGTTCTTGTGAAGGTTCTTTGGCATCACCGTGGTGTTGAGGAAGCCACGTGGAAGCTTGGGGAAGAGATGAGGAGGAAGTATCCCTCGATTTTCTCTTCGGATTTCGGGGACGAAATCCCTTAAAGGGGGTTAGATTGTAAGGACCCTGACCTTCGTTTAGGGCTTACCCTATTTGCTTTGCTTAACCCTGGTGCTTTGGTGCCTGCTAATCACCTTTAGTGGTGATTAGGGTTTGGTTGTGCTTTGTTGAGAGTTGGAGGTGCTACTTGCAAATAACCCAAGTCTAGGGTTTTGTAGGCAAGTTTGCCACCTTGTGAGGTGTTCCTCCCTCTCTTTGCTTCCTCTTATGTAGAAAGGAAGGCTTGGGCCCTTTGCTTGAGTTCTTTTGGGCCTTGTTGAGCTTGTTGGGCCTTGAGGTGCCTTGCTTTGCTTTGGTTGAGCCTTGTATCGGCCAAGTGGGGAGTGTATCGGCCAAAGAGTGTATCGGGCAAGAGGTGTGTCGCCCATGAGGAGCAACATGTTGTGTCGCCCATGATGCTTGACCTAGCCTTGACCTTGTTTAGTGGACACTTGGAGCACATCTTGGACATGTGGATGAAGCTTGCTAGAGTGGTGACTCGTGCACTAGGACAAGTGTCCCTAGGCAAGTGACACCTTGCTTGGATCAACCTTGTTTTCTCCTCCCTTTCCTTCTATATAGGCGGTTCTTTTCCTTAGCTTTAGGTCCCTTTGGTTCATCTCCACCTTGTTGCACGACACAACCCCTATACCATGCTAGTGGTGGCCGATATCCCCTTGAAGTAGAGAGTGGTGGACGATACACCCTTGGAGGAGAAAGCTTGTCAGTCGAAACACCTTGGAGGAGCAAGTGGTGGCCGACACAACTTGGAGGATCAAGTGGTGGCCGATAGCCTTGGAGTCTCCTTTCTTGGTGGTGCTTGGAGCTTGGAGCTTGGAGCTTGGAGTGCTTAAGGTGGGTTGCATAACTTCTAACCCTAATTACTTTATCTCTTGCTATGATCTCGTTTATATGCATGTTAGTAGCTTGGTTCTTATTTAGCTTTCATGTTGACCGATCCTTGTGATGTAGGGTTTGTAGGTGAGCAACAATCCTTTCTCCCCTTGGTCTAGAAGAGTGAGTTTGAGATTCTAGTGCCATGAGCAACACCCCTCCTTCTTAGTCGATTGAGGTGAGCTTGTGTCCTAGTTTCTTAAGCAACACTCTCTTCTCACCATGGGCTAGAAGGGTGAGCTCGGTTTTGTGGTGACCCTTCTCTAGGGATTCGGGTGTCCAGGTGTGAGGTAGTAGATAACCTTTGTTTGATATGTACCTTGGACTATATGGGCAGGGGGAGGTGCTGTCAGATAGCCCTCTTGACCTAGACCCCCTGCACGGCACGCTTATGAAGCATCTTGCCCGGTATACCCATCTTGGTAGTTGTTGTTAGTTCTGTGTTGTGTCGTGCGCACGAGACAATTTTTGGGTGCCCGACACCAACCCTGCATGCCTGGATGAGGTGCACACTACCCTTGCACGCCTTTGAGCTTAACCTTGCCCGGCACCATGCCGCCCAGTAGAGCTGCTCGCCCAACAGAGCTACTCGCCCGACAGAGCTACTCGCCCGACAGAGCTACTCACCCGACAGAGATGCTCGCCTGACAGAGCTACTCGCCCGACAGAGTTGCTCGCCCGACAGAGCGCGTTAGACCCTTGCACGACATGCCCATGCACGATATGCCTTGTATCGCCCAACCGTATCGCCTGATACTCTCTTGTACGACACAAGTACCCGGCACGCCTGATGCCTGCGCTGCTCGCCCGGTATGTGTTGCCCGACACAGTGCAAGGGTGAGTTACCTTTCATGTGTTGCACGGTACAACTTTTGGTGAGGGTGAGCCCTGCCCGGTATGTTTTTAGTGAGGATTTTGAGCACTTCTTGTGAGGGTTCAATTTGTCATAGAAAGTTAATGTGTCGGCTATACTTTTGTTAATCTATGATGACTCGTTGCATGATAATGTTCCTTATTGACGTGTATTTTACTACGCATTTAAACGCAAGTATACGCGTCGAGTAATATAGGCCTTGTGAGGCCCGAGTCAAACTCAGGGATACGTGAATTATTGGAGACTTTTACTAACTAATCGCAATCAGCTAGACCGATTAACAAAGCAGGGTTTTGTTGTTCAAATTAAAAAGAAAATAAAAATCAAACAAAGAAAATAATCGATTAAAGGTTAATTTAATCAATTCAAAGGGATATCTTTAGGATGACGGTTTCACCGCGGGTCAACATTGTATTAAGTTTCATATAATTCCTCACACTTCTCTCTCTATCTGGGTAGTGGCCTGAATACAGAATTACCCACTATCGTGGTGTAATTCACTACTTAGATTTAGGTTGATTCCACCATCGTAGTAATCATTCCCCTAAACTAAGTGCATTATAAATGGTCCCTCAGTTCCCACCATTAATTTTACAACTCCTTTGTCAAGGGTTTTATTAATTAATGTAGAATTCGTCTCTTTTCAACCGTTAATCCTTCTGTCAAAGTGATTAAGGGCATTAAATTATTATTATGGTGATCAAGCATAACAATAGAAATGGAGAAAATGAATCTATACCACGGATTTGAGAGAGAAACTATGAATTATTAATATAAAAATGTCATACAATGTATCCCCGGGCTACTCCCGGTCCTAAAGATTGAGGGTTTTAGCCTCTCATGTTCATCTCACACGAATACATGGTAGAAATGGGGGAATTCATAATAGAAACGGGAAATAAATGGGAAAACCCCTGAACGGAGAAGAACCGGTGGATCCTTGGCATAGAACACGAGCTTCCCCGCCTGTCGGTGGTGGAAATCGTCTTCGGCAGCGTCCGAATCACCCGGGATGAGCTTCTCGGCCTCCGTTCTCCTTTCTCTCCTCCTCGGCACTCGTGCAATCCAAAATGAGATCCCCTTCTCCTCTGGGCGGCCGTCATTAGGTAAAAGTCCCTAATTAGGTCGTCAAATAATAACAGCCGTCCGATCGAGATCAAAACAGATCCAACACATATTTGCCGGCGTCGATACCATCGACGCGGGTCGATGGTATCGACCCAGCGGATTAGCGGCAGCTTTCCTTTCTTTTATTCTGAGTGCCTGTGGTGATCTCGATACCATCGACTGGGGTGTCGATGGTATCGACTCCTGTAGCGTCGGTTTTGTCTTTTAGCGACGCTGTAGCTCTCCTTGTGTCGATGGCATCGACTTTCGTCGATGGTATCGACAACATCCTCGCCAGCAGTCTGAAGTAATCTCGATGCCATCGACTTGGGTGTCGATGGTATCGACTCTGTGCTGCTCTTCTCGGCTGGCAACCTGTGGCTTGGTCGATGGTATCGACTTCCGTCGATGGTATCGACGGAAGCAGATACTTGTTTTTCCTGAAATTTCACAACAAGACCAAGTAAATCCACACAATTTATAATAAGATGATAATTAATGCTCAAAATAGTAAAACAAAGGGGATTTGATATAATATGATGGCAAAGACCGAATTAAGTGAATTATGCAATATTATCCATGAAAATGAGTAATTAAGGCACAAAACACATATGAAATAGGTCTATAAATGCGACTCAAAATCATCGCATCAAACTCCCCTAAGATTAAACATTGCTCGCCCTCGAGCAACTAATCCTTAGAATAGAATTGCATATGTCAACTAAAAATCAACACACCACCCCACATCCCACATGACTCCCACTGGACGTTCTCAAACCGGCCTTTCCTAATCACAGAACAATAATTACCCTACATGCGACAATAATCATCAATAAAAGAAAGTATCCTTCAAACCGATGAACACTATCACATAAGGCAGTTAACATAATAAGGTTTGCCGATTCAGCCTTGGTGCATCTTGTGATCGCCTACACTACGTTGCTCGCCCTAACTACCATCTATATGGAAGCAGTCCTCCTGATAAACATGAGTGAGGAGAAAATCACGGTGGCCTACCAATTCGAGCAACGGGTGGACGGAATGGGTGGTTTATGGAAGAATTTTGGAAGTATTGCACAGTTTCAACATGCACATAACAAAATGTCCTAAATGATGCAAATGCACATAGAAAATGCCCTAATGCTTAAAATTGGGTGGAATGATGCATGCACTAACCTTCCACCTCAAAATGAGATAGAAATCTAAATAAGCCACATCATGTACTCAATTTCCCTGTTGTGCAAGTGATATCATGTTCCTTTCTCCCTCTTGTTCCTTTTCCTTCTAAATTCTCTTTTTTTTTCTTTTCTCAATTTTTTTCAGATTTTCAGAATTTTTTTTCTTTCTTTTAGCCCACATATCCATAATTTCTTAGAGATACATGTATAAGGCCATTTTCTTCACAATTGGAAATCTTTGCATTATTTCGAGTGTATGGAAAAGTTTAGATCACTTTTTAGGAAAAATTGAGGTACATGGTGTACTTAATTATGAATATCATGAAAGTTATGAGTGCAACTACATGACATGCACCTAAAGGTAGTGTGCATGAATCACTATATATTTTTGTCTTTTATGCAATAAGTAAAGAAAATAACAATGCAAGTTCTATCTAAATGCTATGCACGCAAGAAGAAATTAAAACTGTACTTTACTTCCAATTCTTGGGTGGATTATGGAAAAATGAGGTGGAATGATCACAAGAATAAGTGACTGAACCTTAGAAGAATATTATGTGTCCCTCCTTACTGACATGTGTAGTAGTTCAAAGGGTTCTTTCTCTTACATCCGATTAAAGTCTCATTACCATTTGATTAGGTTAGGATCAAACAACCGTTACTATCCACTTTTCATGAGTCAACGGGGGTGTGGGTGTGACATATTGCTTTAAAGTTGACATAATCAATCATTTTCATAGGACAAGTTTCCCAAGGACAACCAAGTCAAGCTATCCAAAAGACACAAAAATTTTTTAAATTCCCTTAGATTTTCCCATGAAAACAACGAGATGACAATTTTTTTTAAGACATCCACGATTACACTAGATAGATGTGGATCCTAAACAAAAACTAAAATTGCAAAAACAAATAACAAAGCAAAAACTAAAAACAACAAAAGAAAAGATAAAAGATAGAGCTGTTCTAGCCACCCCCCTAAGCTTGAATTTGACTATGGCCTCATAGTCAAAAACCAACTTAAGGGTGGAATAGTGATACCCTGATCAATCCTGCGGAGGCGGTGGTGGGTATTACGGTGTCGTAGGATCCCAAGACGGGTACTCCCCCTGGAAGCTTGGATCATATTGGGTCCTCGGCGGAGGCTGTGGATAGCCTCCAAAGTAGTCTCGACTCCAGTAATGGTCGAAGAAGGGCTCCTGTTGCGTCTCTATCCGCTGCAACCGGTTGTGCATTTGCTCTTGGTTGGCGAGGATGAGCCGCTCGTTCTCGAACATAGCCCTTTGGTTTTCTAGTACCCGGCTCGTAGTCTCATGAATGCCGGTATACATAGCCATGTGCTGCTGTTGAGTCTGCTGGATGTCCTGCAGCATGGTGTGCATCCCCTGCATGGAATAGGGATCCGCAGCTGGCTGCTCGTGCTGTGGTGATGGCGGCGGGGGCTGAGATGATGAAGATGCACCCGGATGCATCCTAGGACGCTTCCGTGGTGCCACACGTGCTCGAAGAGGTGTGAAAGCCTCCTCTTCCTCCGCAGCCTCGCCTTCTTGGTCTTCACCTCCGCCTTCTTCTTCAGAGGACTCGATGGCTATGATTGGCCATCTGAAATGCTGCGCTCCTTGAATGTTGAAGACGTCGTCCGGCAATGAGCGCTCCTGATAAGCTTGGTTGACGTGGCAATGAGTGTACGCCAACCCATCCCGGAAAAGAATGAGGTTTGAACGGTGCAAGTGTTGCACGTTCACCTTACTCCGCGTAGAAATCGGAGTCATGGACTGAAAGTTCAGCCCCAAGTAAGATGCCAACTTGGTGACAAGCCCACCAAAATGAATTGGAGCCCTCCTTGTACTCCTTTTCACCGCCAGGATGCGCTGTAGCCAGAACGCCCCCCAGTTTCACTCTTGACGTTTCAGGAGTGCGTAGAGAAAGAACATGTCACTCTCCTGAAACTTGCTCAAAGCAAGATCGCTTCGAGCGAAGAAAGTCAAGCTCAACATCCTATGCAGGACCCGGACAAACGGGTGCTCAAAATCCGCTACCGCTGCATTATGGTAGCTCACAGTCTTCCCTGCCGGCACTGTAACTAGCTCGGCGAAGATTTTTTCGTAGTCGGTGTGGGCGTCGGGGCGTCGGTGATCGTTGCGGCCGTGGTTCCAGTTGAAGATGTCATTGAACTGCTTCAACGTGATGTTGTAATTGTTGTTGAAGAGTCAGAAGGACACCCTTCCCTTGATCCACGCTTGGTCCGATGGTACCACGTCGTTTGGTACGACGCAGATGTCAAGAGACGCCATGAACTCAGCCATCAGTTCCTTGTAGGTGGGCCATTCGCCGAAAAATGGCTGCCCATCCGCATGACATTCGATCTGCTCGTAAAGGCGACCGGTGTGCCGCGCTTGCCCGGCCAACACGTAGGCCAAGTTGGCCTCGAACCCCAGCTCTTGGAGCATACCCCGGTCCACATACCGGGTTGGCTCGAACTTTCGCTTCATTATCTCCTCGTAGACCTTCCTCGCCTCCATGTTGGCATGAATCAGGCGTGGACGAGAGATGGAAGCGGTTGGGGGAGGAACGAACTCCTCGATCTCCATAGGGTGTGTGCTCGATGACGATGCTCCGGCGACATGCACCATGGTTGCGAGAAAAGATGGGATTAGAAGAAAAGAGCTCGGTGAAGATGGAGAAGAAATTTTCCGCTCGATGAAGATCTCCGCTCGATGACACTTCTCTTCAGTCTTGGAAGGCTCGGGGGAGTGCTCGGCGCAAAGGAGGATGCTTGCTCTGAAGGTGTGATGTCAAATGACGTTGCAAGTCCCCTTAAATAGACTTGATCGACGCCCCTGTTGACCCGTCGATACCATCGACGCGGGTCGATGGTATCGACATGTCTCGCGGGTAGCCGCCTCCCTCGCGAGTATCGACGGCTGACGTTTGCTGGATCGAGAAACCCGGATTGCTGACGGGTCGATACCATCGACGGAAGTCGATGGTATCGACGCAGCACCCAGATCGCTGACGTGGCTATTGCGATCTTCGTCGATGTCTGTGTGCGGATCGGTGACATGTCCGTCGATACCATCGACGGGTGTCGATGGTATCGACTTGCTTTTATTGCGACACCGCCGTTTTGTTGCATTCAACCTGTGATGATGTTGATACCATCGACGAGGCCGTCGATGGTATCGAGTTGACTGAGCAAAATTCGTCTGAACATCTCCAGAGATCTCGATGGTATCGACTGGGGTGTCGATACCATCAACACTTTTATTGCGACCTGTCTGTGATCATGTCGATACCATCGACGGGAGTGTTGATAGTATCGACGCAGTGCGATTTTTGCTGGTGTCAACCTGAACCCATGTCGATACGATCGACCAGTGTGTCGATGGTATCGACCCTGCCTGTTCCTGCACATTTAACAAACGGATCAAGGTACCTTTTTTAAACTAAAATCTAAACGAAATAAAAGCAATCTATGACTCGAATTACACTATCCTAATGTACCAATGGTTGGGTTGCCTCCCAACAAGCGCCCTTGTTTAGCGTCTTAGGCTAGACGTCTTCCCATTATCTCATTCATGCACAAGTGAAATGAGTTTGACCTCATTCACTTTCCTCTTGTAGTTCTCACCAAAATACAACTTCAAGCGTTGCCCGTTCACCAAGAACGTGGCATCTCCATCACGCACAAGAATCGCTCCGTGTGGTTTCACCTCCTCCACAATGAAGGGTCCACTCCACCGGGATTTCAGCTTCTCGGGATGCAGTTTGAGACGGGAGTTGAACAATAGAACGCTGTCTCCCTTCTTGAACGTGCGCATCTCAATGTGGCGATCGTGGATCAGCTTTGTGCGCTCCTTGTAGATACGGGAATTTTCATATGCCGTCATGCGTAGCTCATCCAATTCATTCAATTCAAACATCCTTTTCCTCCCGGCCTCATCATAGCGCAAGTTCAGCCTTCTTAGCACCCAATGGGCCTTGTGCTCCAGCTCCACCGGAAGATGGCAAGCCCGGCCGTACGCCAACCTAAAAGGCATAGTGCCTATAGGTGTTTTGTACGCCATTCTATACGGCCAAAGTGCGTCAGGTAGCAATGCACTCCAATTTTTCCTCGTGGATGCTACGGTCCTTTCTAAAATCTTCTTGATTTCCCTATTTGATACCTCCACTTGTCCTTGCGTCTGTGGATGATATGGGGTGCCAATGTTGTGCTTGACCCCATATTTCTTCAAAAGTGTCACGAATTTCTGATTTCGAAAATGTGTGCCTCCATCACTTATGATCATTCGGGGAATTCCGAACCTGCAGAAAATATTCTCTTTGACAAACCTGCACACTACATTCGAATCATTAGTCCTTGTGGGGATTGCCTCCACCCACTTCGACACATAATCTATAGCAAGTAAGATATAAATATTTGAATTTGAGGACACAAAGGGTCCCATGAAGTCAATGCCCCATAAGTCAAATACCTCAACTTCCTGAAATACATTCAGGGGCATTTCTTGTCTCCTTGAGATATTACCTACGCGCTGGCACGGGTCACATTGCCTAACAAAATCATAGGCATCTCAGAACAAAGTGGGCCAATAAAGGCCGCTCTCCAACACCTTGGCTGCTGTCCGTGAGCTAGCATGGTGTCCTCCCGTAGGCGACGCATGACAATGGCGGAGAACACTCTCGTACTCCACCTCCGGCACGCACCTGCGAAGAATACCATCCCTGCATTGCTTCAACAAAATTGGGTCATCCCAAAAATAATATCTCAACGAATGAAAGAATTTCTTCTTCTCTTGATAAGACCAATCATCCGGGATGATCCCGCATGCCAAATAATTCACAATTTCCGCAAACCATGGTTCTTTAGAATCAATTTTTAAAAGTTGTTCATCGGGAAAGGTCTAGGTAATGGGTATGTGCAAACCTTGTTCATCAACCCTCTCTAACCTAGAAAAGTGGTCAGCCACCACATTTTCAATTCCCGACTTGTCCTTGATTTCAATGTCAAATTCTTGTAGAAGTAAAATCCACCTAATTAGTCTAGGCTTTGCATCTTTCTTCTCCATCAAATATTTTATTGCAGCGTGATCGGTCCACACAACTACCCTAGAACCCACTAAGTACTACCGAAATTTTTCAAAGGCAAAAACAACGGCAAGTAACTCCTTTTCCGTAGTTGTGTAGTTCAATTGAGAATCATTAAGTGTTTTGGAGGCGTAGAAAATCACAGCAGGTTTATTATCTACCCTTTGCCCCAAAACGGCTCCCACAGCATAATCAGAAGCATCACACATCAACTCGAATGGCTTTGTCCAATCCGGCGTTTGAACAACCGGAGCCGAAATCAACTTTTCCTTCAAAACCTCGAATGCGTGAAGACATTTCTCATTGAAATAAAAAACTGCGTCTTTTTCCAACAATTCCGATAAAGGTTTAGCGATTTTTGAAAAATCTTTGATGAATCGCCGATAAAACCCAGCGTGTCCTAAAAAGCTTCGCACCCCTTTTACAGAATTTGGTGGGGGTAGCTTAGAAATCACCTCAATTTTTACTGGGTCTACCTCAAGACCCTTGCTAGACACCTTGTGTCCTAGCACAATTCCTTCCGTTACCATCATGTGACATTTCTCCCACTTGAGGACCAAATGTGTGTCCTCGCACCGCTGCAATACCTTATCTAAGTTATACAGACATTCATCAAAAGACGCTCCATACACAGAGAAGTCGTCTATGAAAACTTCAAGACACCGCTCTACCATGTCAGAGAATATGGCGAGCATGCAGCGTTGAAAAGTCGCCGGCGCATTGCATAAACCAAACGGCATACGGCTGTAGGCAAAAGTCCCATAGGGACATGTGAACGTAGACTTCTCTTGATCCAAAGGATCAATAGAAATCTGGTTGTACCCCGAATAACCATCTAGAAAACAAAAATGCGACCGACCGGCTAGGCGTTCCAAAATCTGATCGATAAATGGCAATGGAAAATGATCTTTAAGCGTTGCGGCATTCAATCGGCGGTAGTCAATGCAAACACGCCACCCGGTTACCAATCGGGTGGTGACAGGTTCATTCAGAAGATTTGTAGTGACAGTGATTCCCCCCTTTTTAGGGACTACCTGTGTGGGACTCACCCACGTCGAATCGGATATGGCATAAATGATCCCTGCCGCAAGATGCTTTATGACTTCCTTCTTTACAACCTCCATCATTCTTGGATTTAGACGTCTTTGAGGTTGTATGACTGGCTTGGCTCCCTCCTCGACCCGAATCTTGTGTTGGCAAAGTGTAGGGGAGATCCCCTTGATGTCCGCCACAGACCACCCAAAAGCTCCACGGTGGTTCTTGAGCACTATCAGTAGTTGCTCCTCCTCATCCGCACTCAAGTATGCAGAAACAATCACTGGTAACCTGTCCTCCTCAGCTAGAAAGACGTACTTCAGATGCGGGGGCAATGGCTTCAACTCCAGATCAGGTGGGCAAATGAGGGATGATTGTAGCGGTGGGGGAAGTGTACCCAAATCTTCATAGTGCCTCGTGTAGAAACATGGAAGCATTTGAAGCATCTTGGCGCACTCCTTGAGTGAAGTACTCCACATCCAATCATAAGTGACATTTAGCAAACACGCTTCCAAAGGCAATTCCGGATATGCGTCAGAAACAGAAGTAATAATCGCATCATCCTCCCATGAAGGTGGAATGTCCTCATTCTCATCATTTGGAAACCCAACAGCCTTGCATAAAGAGACAACTTTAGTTTGCTCCATGAGGTCCACTACTAGGGTCCCATTATCTATCCTGCTCATCACATGAGCCATATCCAAAAATGGCTTCCCAAGACAAAGTGAGATATTTTGTTCCACATGCTTAACCATGTTGCACTGTGCTTTTGCTTTATTAGAAGCATTGCCATTGGGCATGACCATCTCAAAGCGATCATCTGCAATGCCCAAGGTCAAGCGACCTCTCCCCATCTCCAAGATCATATCAGCTGTAGCTTGGAATGGGCGACCAAGTAGTAACTCATTGCCGTGCTCGTCCTGCATTTCCATAACGACGAAATCAGCCAGAAAAACAAAGCGGTCTACCTTTACCAAAACATCCTCACAGATTCCATACGGTTTCACCACATAATTATCGGCCAATTGGATGGTCATGTTTCTTGGCCTTGACTCTTTCAATCCAAGTTTCTTGAATGTAGAAAGGGGCATCAGATTTATTCTTGCCCCGGAATCACAAAGTGTCTCGCCAAATTTGAACTTCCCGATAAAGCAAGAAATATTTAAACAACCAGGATCCTGTCTCTTTGGCGGCAAAGTGCCCATAATAAAAGCACTAACTTGCTCCTTCAATACCACGACCTCAGTGTCGGGTATCTTCCTCTTCTTGGTGATTACATCTTTGAGAAACTTCCCATAAGACGAGATTTGCTCAATCGCCTCTAGCAAAGGAATATTCACTGATAACTTCCTAAAGCTGTCCAGAAATTTCTTAAACTGTGCATCCACCTTTCTTGCCTTTGCACTATTGGGATATGGGACCGGAACAGTATGTGCCCTTTGATGAGGTGGCACATAGGGAGTTAATTTCTGCGGTTCCTCCTCAGTGGCTTGTTCTTCCTTACCATCTTCAGCTATGTCCTCAGTTTTCTCTATGACAGGTGCGGGCTGCTCTTTGACGGTTGCATCTTCAACTGTGCCCTGCGGTGTGCTTGTGTCATCCGCCCTTGGATTTAGCACTTTCTTACCGCTCCTCAACAAGATGGCCTTGGCCTGTTGGTTTCCCCCGGGAACATTGGTGTTCCCCGGAAAACCCGGATGTGCCAGCTTCTTCAAGCTCGCAATCTCGGCTGCCATCTACGCCATGGAAGTCTCTATAGTTCTCATTTGAGCCCCGTGGCTCTGCAAAGTTTGCCCAAACTGATTCATGTATTCACCTTGTTGCTTTATTTGCTGCCCAAAAGTGTTCATCAACTCTTGATTTTGCTTGATCACTTGATTGAGCAACTCCGTGCTCTTGTCCTCTGTGACCGGTGCAGGCTTGGCGTCCGGATCCTGCAGAAAGTTGTTTGGATCCTTCCATGAAAATTTCTTGTCCTTCCGCCATGAATAATCGTTGTTCCCGTATCCCTGCTGTTGCCTCATGTACTTGACCTGAGCCTCATCCTCGGACTCATTGTCTTCCTTCTGCAGCAACTTCTTTGCGAGAAGATCCATCTTCTCGTTCAGCTCTCTCATTGCCTTTGACTCACTGGAAACTCTTGCTTGCTCAACTGGGCCTCTTTCTCTTTCTCCCCAAGATTGCTTTCGTGCCATATTCTTCAGTATTTCCCAGCATCTTGTATCAGTGTTATTTAAGAAAAATCCGGAGCCAGCCGAGTCCAAATTGCTTCTATCATGCTCGGAGAGAGCAAAGTAGAAGATCTTCACTTGGGTTTCCTTGTCCAGCCCATGGTGTGGACATCTCCTCAACATGACTTGGAACTGCTCCCAAGTCTTAGAATAAGTTTCACCCGCCTGTTGGGTGAAATTGTGGATCTTCCGGATCATATCATTGGTCTTCTCAGGAGGGAAGAACCTCTCGAAGAAAACCTCCACCATGTGATCCCATGATTCAACAAACTCGTCGTCGAGGTTATGAAGCCACTCTCTTGCTACTCCAGCCAAGGAACTTGGGAATAACTTGAGGTAAAGCACATCCTGTGGAAATCGATCTATCTTCACCATATCGCAATTATCAACAAACTGACTAATGTGTGCCACTGGATCTTCATTTTTCAGTCCATGAAATGCGTTTGATTTAACCAGGTTAATCAATGTTGGATCGATCTTGTAAGTTGGAATGTTTAGCCCCTGTTTCTTTATAGGCCCCTTTGATGCTGAGGAAGAAGACGCCTTGATCTTCTCCCAAATTGTCTGTGCTTCAGCCATTGCTTCTTCTTGTTCTTGCTCAGATTCAGAATTTATATCACTTTGGTGCTCCTGCTCGTAGTAGTCCTCGTCCTTTGGTCCCGCAGATGGAACCTCAGGTGTGCGATTCGCGTAGTTGGTACTACGCGTATGCACCATGCAAAGTACCTGAAATATAAAAATCGGGGTTCAGTACAATGCTTTGAATGAGTAAACACAATTATAGAGAAATATAGGAATAGTTAAAATTGTTTTAAAATAAAAATAAAAAAATGTGGCCTAGAGTGGCCGCTCTTAGCACTCAAAGTGCCAATAATTCGCCGTATCCCCGGCAACGGCGCCAAAAACTCGACGTGTATTTTACTACGCGTTTAAACGCAAGTATACGCGTCGAGTAATATAGGCCTTGTGAGGCCCGAGTCGAACTCAGGGATACGTGAATTATTGGAGACTTTTACTAACTAATCGCAATCAGCTAGACCGATTAACAAAGTAGGGTTTTGTTGTTCAAATTAAAAAGAAAATAAAAATCAAACAAAGAAAACAATCGATTAAAGGTTAATTTAATCAATTCAAAGGGATATCTTTAGGATGATGGTTTTACCGCGGGTCAACATTGTATTAGGTTTCATATAATTCCTCACACTTCTCTCTCTATCCGGGTAGTGGCCTGAATACAGAATTACCCACTGTCGTGGTGTAATTCACTACTTAGATTTAGGTTGATTCCACCGTCGTAGTAATCATTCCCCTAAACTAAGTGCATTATAAACGGTCCCTCAGTTCCCACCATTAATTTTACAACTCCTTTGTCAAGGGTTTTATTAATTAATGTAGAATTCGTCTCTTTTCAACCGTTAATCCTTCTGTCGAAGTGATTAAGGGCATTAAATTATTATTATGGTGATCAAGCATAACAATAGAAATGGATAAAACGAATCTATACCACGGATTTGAGAGAGAAACTATGAATTATTAATATAAAAATGTCATACAATGTATCCCCGGGCTACTCCCAGTCCTAAAGATTGAGGGTTTTAGCCTCTCATGTTCATCTCACACGAATACATGGTAGAAATGGGGGAATTCATAATAGAAACGGGAAATAAATGGGAAAACCCCTGAACGGAGAAGAACCGGTGGATCCTTGGCGTAGAACACGAGCTTCCCCGCCTTTCGGTGGTGGAAATTGTCTTCGGCAGCGTCCGAATCACCCGGGATGAGCTTCTCAGCCTCCGTTCTCCTTTCTCTCCTCCTCGGCACTCGTGCAATCCAAAATGAGATCCCCTTCTCCTCTGGGCGGTTGTCATTAGGTAAAAGTCCCTAATTAGGTCGTCAAATAATAACAGCTGTCCGATCGAGATCAAAACAGATCCAACGCATATCTGCCGGCGTCGATACCATCGACGCGGGTCGATGGTATCGACCCAGCGGATTAGCGGCAGCTTTCCTTTCTTTTATTCTGAGCGCCTGTGGTGATCTCGATACCATCGACTGGGGTGTCGATGGTATCGACTCATGTAGCGTCGGTTTTGTCTTTTAGCGACGCTGTAGCTCTCCTTGTGTCGATGGCATCGACTTTCGTTGATGGTATCGACAGCATCCTCGCCAGCAGTCTGAAGTAATCTCGATGCCATCGACTTGGGTGTCGATGGTATCGACTCTGTGCTGCTCTTCTCGGCTAGCAACATGTGGCTTGGTCGATGGTATCGACTTCCGTCGATGGTATCGACGGAAGCAGATACTTGTTTTTCCTGAAATTTCACAACAAGACCAAGTAAATCCACACAATTTATAATAAGATGATAATTAATGCTCAAAATAGTAAAACAAAGGGGATTTGATATAATATGATGGCAAAGACCGAATTAAGTGAATTATGCAATATTATCCATGAAAATGAGTAATTAAGGCACAAAACACATATGAAATAGGTCTATAAATGCGACTCAAAATCATCACATCACTTATGATAAAGCTTGTTCATCAAATCTTAATATGGTTATACACATGAGTGTGAGCACCTTGTTTGTCTTATAATTCCAAGAGCAATAATGAGTATGCATTAGGGCTTGATTAGTGATATGGCTTACACATGAGATCATGAGACGAGGCATGATTTAAGTAAAGGGTACAACCACTAATGTTACTTTGTGTTGATAATACGCATAACCCTAAATGTCACCCTGTGTTGATAATATATAAGTCTCTAAGTTACTCATGTTGATTATTGAATGATGCTAACCATGCAGGTAATGCATAGCTAAATGAAAGGCTATGAGGAATGATTATATGAGAACAATGAGATGACAGGTATAGTATGAATGATGTTCCGTGATGATGATATAAGCCTTTAGAGGCAGTGGCACTATGTGAAGAGGGATTGAGATCCCATGGTATGTGATGACCCTTGAGATGGATCTGGATGATTGGCAAGAGGCCAAGTGATAACATGTGATGTGGGATCCTTGTGATGGATCAATTTGATGTGAATTGTAGTAAAAGCATAATGTTGAATTTATGTTGTTTATTTCCTTTTATAGCTTGCATGTTATACAACTTGGTTAAATCTTGCAATCCATCTAAAAGATACTAATTAATCACAGTGAAATCTATCATGTAGTTTCCTTGGCCATAGATCCATCATCGGTCAGGATTTGGTGATGGTGAAACGGGTTCTCCTGCGGGTTAAATCGGAGCGCATATTTTTGAATATGTGAGGTTTCTCCTAGCCTCAAATAGAGAGGGAAACGAGTGCACCTGCGGTTGCAGACTCAGATATGTGATGAGCATGGTGAACAGGCCCATGGCTCCGGATATGTGATATGATGAGAATGAATGCGTTCATGGCTCAGAGTACGATGATCAGGCCCGTGGCTCAGTTTTACTAGCATCGTGACATGTACCAAGGCGGGCTAGAGGAAGGGTAGCCTGAGGAGCTGACCCTGTGGCTAAGACCACTTGAGCATGAGACTGTGGTCCTGCTTTGTTTCTCGTGTACTGACCACGAGGGGTGAGGTCGTGGATTCCGACTCTTCCATTGACCTTGTATGGCACCGTCTATGGGCTTCGCAACCGAAGGTTAGATTTGAACGGTACAATTCACTTCCTCAGGGCATAATAAAACGTAATCCAGCCGTTTAGTTGTTACTTAAGACAAACACGAAACATTGGTTGAGGCCTTGTTTGTGTAGATACTCTTTGTATATATTGCAGTTACTTATGTGTTCTTCATATGCAGTAGAACTTGGATATCCAGTCTTGTTACTCATGTTTTACTTGATTACATCTGGTAAGCTTAGATAGCTTTATTTCATAAGACGACTCTTGATATACTTCTCATCAGTTAACTGCTTATATATATGTTCATCTGAGGTTTTGTAGTTTGGTCGGGGAGTTATGTTTCCCGCTGGGATAATGTTCAATTTTCTCACCCCGCCGATTTACACCCTTTTTAGGTGGTCGAGCTAGACGTGGGGGTGGTCGCGGAGTTGTCGCCGCGCAACAAGAAGAATAGTAGAAGGCACGCCATGGATGTGCTGCTGTTTTGGATGTTTTGTGATAGAGTCTAGAGTCATCCATGTACTGTCAGGTCCTTGGCGGTGTTTTGACGTTGTTTCACGATGTACAGTTGTAGATGTTTTTGTATATCCTATTGTTGGCCGGATGTGGGCCTCTATGTATATGAACAGGTGATGAACTCATGTGATGACAAGATAGCTGTTGCTCTAAGATGTGGACATGTATCAGGCTTGTATATATGTATGTAACCTGTTTTCTTGCAGGATATGGACTGGAATGTAATATGTCTCTCAATTTATCAGTTTCTCTGCAATCGGTTTTAATTAACCCATATTTTGGATAATCTTTGGTTATGGTAGTTTCCGCACATTTTTGCGTAACACCTCACTGTCTGTGTGATAGTGGGTTGTGTTGCCACATTGGCTATAGGCCACTACCTAGATTGAGAGATGAATCTGATTAACTATGTGGAAATTCATACAATGAAAACCCGCGGTGAAACCGCAATCCTAAAGATCTCCATTTGAATTGATTAAACTAAATCCTTAATCGATTGCTCTATTTATTTTATTTTCTTTCATTTTTCAACAACACTTAAAACCTTTTTAACCAGTCTAGCTGATTGTGAGCAGTTAATAGTAGTCTATCGATAATTCAATGTCCCTGAGTTCGACCTGGGCCTCACAAAGGCCTATACAACATTGACGCGTGCACTTGCGTTCTACGTACGGTAAAATCGTGTCAGGCGTTCTGCTTTGCACCATGCGAGTTTTTCCCCTGGGTTCTCATTTTCTCCTTTGGTAGTGGGTGTTGCCTTGCTACTTTGCAGCAATGGCTAGCATGGTTCTGGGGGGGGATAACCCCTGGTCAGAATATTGTGTTGCCCTTTGGTGTCCCCCTTTACACTTTGTTTTCTATGAAGGGTATTAGCGTCTTTCAACCTCAATTTTGGTTCTTTGACTTAGCACTGTGTTGGTTGTTGACAATGCAAGCTGGTTTCCGAGTATTGGGCCACCTCAGCGGGCCCAATGTGGATTTTATTTTGTCCACGTGTAATTTTCAGATTTCCCCATTGTTCTGTTTTGCAAAAATGACAACTAATTATCTGTTGATCAGAAAAAAGTGTAAAAATAGAAAATAAAATGAGAAAAATGAGACCTATCTAATGATACCAGTTATAAAGACAAAATCCAATATTTAATAACATTTGATTTCAAAGGATCTAATGAAATAGGAATTAACTTGTAAATATCATAACTTAATATCTATAAGTCAGAATAATATAATAAAATATGTTTTAGACTCCTAATAACATAAACTAAAATGTGGCATAGTTTGACAACCTAATTCATATAAAAGGAAAAAGGTGGTTTTTAGGGTTTAATAATCAATGTGATATTAACTCAAAATCTACCTATATGTGTAATAGGTTCTTCAAAGGCTTAGGTTTGGAACTAGTAGGACTTTGGATTAGTTTGACTCTGATTTTGACGTATGTTTTGCATTCCCTATTATTCTATATTGAGCAATTCACCTATATTTTATTTCTCTTGGTTCTATGGACGTTATCCTATACACAATGTCTTTTCTGTTAAAAATCATGGTTCATATGAACTACCTTATTTAATATTGATCTTGTCATCATGGATATTCTTTTGGACTTTCCCTTATGTTTTGTGCATGTTGGACTTAATTAATGATATGTGCTTCTTTTCCCACCATGGTAGTGGATGTGTACATGGCACATTATGTGATGATGGATGTTCTCATCCTCCTTATGTGTTCATACTTGATTATTCTTTTGTTTTGCATCATGTGGTGACTACTAGTATAATGTTGAATGTACTTTTCATGTAGATGTTAAAATTCCCACATATGTGAATGAAGATGTTGAAATTTCTGCATACTTATATACAAGGGCAAATGTTAAAATTCCTACTCGAGCAGATGTGTATCGTTTCCTGCTCACCCGACATTTGAATAGATGTGTATCATTTCCTACTCACCCCACATTTATGGTAGATGTGTATTTCCTACCAACATGATATATTATTCTGGTTTTCTCGCCAATGTTAAACATGTATGCTTAATTATTACACTTTTCCTCTATCTATCTTTTTTATTGATGTTCATATCTTTATGCCTTTTTTGGGTGGTATCTTACTCTTCTATGGGAAGATTTTATATTGGATGTCCTTATTTCCATATATTGCTCAATTTCCTATTTAGTATGCACATACCAGCCTTTGCTGATGTTTCTTTTTCTTCTCCTTTTGTGGGGTATGATTTCAACCCCAGGTAGAGCAAGGAGGACTTGGACTTCAACCTTGTAGCTGAGATTTTGGGAGACTTTGAAGAGGTGGTTAGATGACCCTCAACTAGATCCTTGGTTAATATGTTTGATTTCCTTTTTGACACTTGTGTATGGTGAAGTGATACCAAGCTTTGTAATGGTTAGATAATTTCTCTTCCACTGCTACTTATAGTGTTATGATACATACATGTTGAATAATTTAGTTATCATCCCTTGTTGAAAAAATTTATGTGGTGTTTGGTTCATAGGATGTTGCCTTTTTACATCTAGTAGGGAGTGGTTTCCCTCTGGGATCCCACTCCTTACAACATAACTTTCAGTTTCATGTAAAATCATTGACTTTTAACATTTGAAATAGTAAATAATCATTCATAGCATTCATTGTTCACATATACTTAAAATCAACCAATAATAATGTTCAAAGTGCATGAACCACTTAACTCTCTCTTAGAGAATATCCTAGTTGATTCTTTAGGTTGGTGAAATCCTAAACACGTTCTTGGGGTTAAGGAATCCTAATTACCCAGTTATAACAATCATCATTCATTGGTAATTGATATTCAACAAAATTTCTAGGGTTTTAGGATTCTTGATTAAAACAAGAAAACTCAATGTCAAAATAGGATTTGAAACTTAATTCATCATTTAGATCTTGAAAAACCCTTTCCAAAGAATATTTTTTGGAATTTTTTAGAAAAAGCATTAATTAGATATGTATTTGGAAGATTGCGACCAATCATAAATCATGATAAATCCATGTATATATATTATCCAAAAACATAGCCAGTGAGGCTTAGCTGGACCAAACACAAGTAGCCATGTGGTTCCTCATCCTTCAGATTCAGTTCACACCAAGAGAGACCAAGGCATGGTGAAAAGTTTGAAATACCCATGAAAAGATGATATATACAATTAACCCTCTATGGAAAAAATTGGAAGAACGCAACAGGGCTTGTTCTTCCGTGAACTAGATAAGAACACCACACCTACATAAAGAAATTGTTGCTCCCAAATCATGCTTAGACTAGACTCTTGTGAGAAATGAGAACTATCATTGAGTTCCCCACATTCACACGAGCTAAACAAGATTGAACTAGGTCGTTCCACGGTCTGGGGGAACAAAAGCTCCCTCCTACCATGGTTAACCCAAGGGGGTTAGTTCGGAGAAGAAAAGAAGGGCAAGCCTAGAGAAAACTAGCACTTTGGACACATCTAGAACATGTCATCAAAGGCAGGAAGTAAGAAAATGAGACCCCGAGAGGTCCAAAGAGGCACAATTATTTAACAAGCCGACAACAAAAAAAAGGGGTAACGACGGAGCACCTAAAATTGGGAGGAAACAAGATCTCAAAAGGCCGTTCGGGGTCCCTTGAATTATCCTGGAGCATCGTTGCTCCCTTGAGGCGTCTAGAATGTCGCTACAGGCCGCCAAAGGTAGTTGGAGCAAGGTAGAGTGGGGAAAGTAGTCCCGAGTGAGTGAGAGGGAAAAAGGGCTATGTACTTTGGTTCCTTGTTGTCTGGAGAACGATCTTGGGGTCCTACATATAGGTTTAGTGACTTGGGATGGGTACAATCGCTGATGCGGTTGAAAATAGGGGAAAAAGGGGGAGTCCCTTGTCGACATGGATCCCTAGGTCAAGAAATCCCATCGAGTTTGGGATCTTTTGATTCAAGAAGATCTGAATATGGTGAAAAAAAACAATATTTTCTTGTGAAGGTGATTAGAAATAAGATTTGTGAAGGGGGAAGGGTAAGTGTATTGCGAAGTCCCTATCGTGCTGGACTCGGGTGGAGGAGATGGTCTTTCCACGTGCATCTGGATCCGTGGGAGTCTGACCCGTATTGGGTTTAGGACCGCGTGACATCACATAAAAATGATATTCGATTTCAAACCTAAGTCCAAATCATAATGATTAGGTTAATTCTTTTCTAGTTCAAATTGGAGTAGCTAGGAAGCTCCAAATTTTCTCAAATTTCGTGTATTGCTTAATTGGGAACAATGATCCTAAAAGTATAGTTCGTTTCTGGATTTGACCAACTTGACTTACTATATTTCTCTTTTTAGCATAAATGTTTAATTAATCATATAGGATTACTTAAAATGAATTTGAGGATACAAATTTGAGTAAATAATTACATTATCAATACCAACTTATGGTAAAATTACGAGGCTATAAAAAGAACATTGATTGGGTAAATTTCATATTAGACTCTAAATATCAATTATTTATGAGATAGGGCTAGATTGATGATATTGAATTTCAGTTTAGCTCAAAAGTTATCCAATTTACTTGATGTAACATATTTGGGAACCATTATCACATTATTACATGTTTCAATCATCAATTTTGAAATAAAACAAATTAGTGTTTCAAATTAGGGTCATTTTATAAGATTCACATTATAGGGTGTTACACTTAACCATCTCTCCATCACATTGTAAGTTTTTGGATTCAACTTCTATTAGTGTTGAGAAGCCATGAAGAGAGTCTGAATCATTGCTTTCAAGTATTGACTACAAATCTCTAATAAAAATGAAAAAATATCAGGATCTTACTTGAAATAATCCAAAACTGCATCATCCCACGTTCTGTAAACATATAAAAAAGTAAAAATAAGGAAATTAAACATATGAAAAAGTAAAAATAAGAAAATTTGATCTTTCTTCTCTCTGTTGTTAGTTAAATTGAAATATTTGTTGCCAAGTGATTAATATTAATATCGCGTGTCATACGCCTCCTTACCCATGAATCAAACATCTAGTAATGTATACTTCTATAAAAGTATTGATTTTGTTGAAAAATATACTAAGTTACTAATGTTCTGTTTGCATTGTTCTTGAGAAAAACCCAGTCAATATGGGTTTAAGATTTTCCAAGTGATGCTTCCTCCTTGAGTATCTCTCTTGTGTCATTTGTTTTCTCACACTAATAACCACTTTTACTTTCAAACTACATATTATTTCTCAATCAAAATTCAAACAACATCTCCTTCTAAAATGGCTCATTAATTCTCTCCCCGAGTACTATATATTCTTTTCTTTTTATATAAGATTATTCTATTCGAAAGGGTTCTGAAGTCTATCTCTCCTACTAAGTCATCATCCTAAATTATATATTTATTTTATCTCTCTTCTCGTTATCATGTCTCTTTATGGGATTAAGAGAGAAAGATTTCTCTCTCCCTCTCCCACACCCACTCCCATGGAGGAGGCCGAACACCCGGGACGGTGGTAAATCAGGGCGGAAATTGGGATTTGAATTTGGATCCCTTTGTTAGGGGACACCATACTTGACCACTTGAAACAGTCTTTGTCGGCTACCATGTCTCTTTATATTCAAACATGTAGATTCTATTTTTTTATCTTAATAATTTTTTTAATAATGGGAAATAAGTAAAATAATATTAAAAATTAGATATAATGATCTATTTTCTAAGAGAGAGATGGAGGATATCCAGAAATATTTATATATGAAGGTGGTAGAATATATGAATTTATTAGTGACTAATAATAATGGTTGTAATTATCTGTTTTTGTCTTTATCTTTAACTTTTTTCCCTACATTTTGTTCACCCTTATTTAATTTTCTTAACTTGATTTGATCTCCAATAATAATGAAACCACTCATTCAACCAAGAGTGATTCACTTATAGTAAAAAATTCAATTCCTAACTGAAATATCTCTCTCTCTTTATCTAATTGTTACACATTTAGACTTGAGATCTACGTCAAATAAGCTAAGAAAAAATAAGCAATGTATGTTATATAATTCCTTCAAAGACCCAAAACTCTCCAATGTCATACGCGAAAACATTTATATAAATGTTAAACATAAAATAACATTAAAGTAATATTTTCTTAAATTTACAAGCACAAGCACAAGCACAAGCACAAGCACAAGGGGCATATGTATGTTTACAATTTTTACAGAACGAGCAACCGTGTGCGTATAAATTGTACAAAATATACTATTCTATTTTCGTGTTTGGTATATGTAAGTTTATGATTAAAAATATATACCTAACATCTATATGGGAAAAAACATGACCTAAGTGTGTTAGCTAATCACGTATAATTACAATCGAAGTAAGCCTAAATTTTTTCAACCCTTGGGTTTTCATTGTACTTGTTTGTTTTGCTCGCCCCTTTATGGGTGGGTTGGACACAATTTCCCATTTTCCTAAATGGAGAAGACCCTTCGATTTAGTCGAAGAATTAGCGACAATTAAGTGAAAAAGAAGATCCCACTGGTATCCAGTTGTGACCAGTTGCTTGGATGTCAAGAGATGGCGTTTGGGCCCATTGCTATAATCGTTATGGGATGGATGTAGACCAATTTTGCTTTTTTTTTTTGGGGGGGGGGGGGTGGGTTGAAGAAAACGCTTCTATATAAAATCTGATTACCAAAAAATAAGAAAACAAGATCCCACCGCTGGGATGTGATTGGGGCTAGTTGCTTGGATGTCATAAGATGGGGCGTGTGGGCCCCATTGCTGTTATTGGCAAACTGTCCCGTGACGGTACATTGAAAGCAAATGTACCCCTATATAACCTGCGGCCGACGCGGCCAACGTACTACATTCTGGACTCGGTCCCGTCCGCTTGCCTTGTGCGCGGTGCCGCGCCCCCCACACATCCCCGGTCAAACAACTGAACCACAAAGGTCGATTAAGCTGACCACCAGCTAGGGGTCTGATCATCCACACATACCTTTCCGCCCCGCCCGCTCCACTTCCCTTCCTTGTACAGGAGGAACCCGGATGGAAAGCCAGTTTTATAACTCTCTCTCTCTCTCTCTCTTCTTCCGAGAGCCGTCGACCGTCGTCCGTCTTCCTGCGACATCCACTGCGACGTGGGTGCCGCGTTGGTGTCCGTCCCGTACTCTCCGTCGTTGACGGACTTTAGCACTACTTATAGCTCCCCTCCTGCGCCATTCACTTCCTTCCCCTTCTCTCCTCTTTTCCGTTTTCAGCCATCATCATCTTCCCCACTCAAATCTCTCTCCTTGCCTCGCACCTCTCGCTACAAATTTGCGGGGTATAGGAAAGGAAACCCAGAAATAAATTACTAAAAATCAGCCAAAAGACTGCGTGCACCTCCACCACCACCACCTATCATTATTCCACACCGAAAGAGAGAGGGAGACGCCGCTAGTCAGAGAAGCGAAACCAGCGATGTGGAGATCAGCCCTCTCCGCGCAGCTCCTGCTGCGCAGCTCCGTTCTTCTGTCGGCCACTGCCCGAGCCGCCGGTTCCGCCTATGCCGATCACCCGATCCGTCCACCCCGGTCGCCCCTACGACAGCTCCTTTCCTCTCCCGCATACTCCACGACCTCAACCCCTTCCTCCGCGACCGCGCCCCCCGCTGGCAACCCTGCCGCCCCAGGGGCAGCCGCCGCCGCCGGGCTCGGCGACCCGATCAGCTTCCCCGAGGCCAGGCGCCTAATGCGCCTCGTCAATGTCGAGTCCCTCAAACGTAAGCTCGACAAGGAAGGACACGAGGTCATCCCTTACACCGACCTCATCAAGGTCTGTGAGGGAATGGGCATCACCAGGTCCCACCAGGAAGCCGATGCGTTCATCAAGGTGCTTGATGAGGCCGGCGTCGTGCTTGTGTTCAGGGATAAGGTCTACCTCCACCCAGACAAGGTACGCAGTCCGCTGATGTTGCTGTTGCTGTTTCCTATTTTCTATATCCAAATTGTCGTTCCGGTCCATTTGTGGACCACCACATATCGAAATCCCAGAGGGGTTCACGCTTAAGCTAGGTTTGAAAAATTAAGTACCTGCTACCGGCTTGTCCTTGTCTTCTTTCGTTTTATTATACGGATTCTCCAATTGCTCAGCACTGCCGACGGGAATGGTTGGTAGCTAATGCCACAATTACCTTTATATCTTTTCGACGGTGCCTCGACAAGACCAAGCATCTTCCAAACCACCGTCCTTGGATGAGATTGCTCGGAATAATCGTTTACAACAATATAGTCCCTACCAGACCTTGTTTTCCATAAGAATTACCTACACAGTTTCTGTTGCTTTGCAATTGCAGATCTGATGAACGAGTTAAAAAAAAGTTCCACCAATCTTTCCGATTTCCGTCACCAATCGCATCAAGCATTTTCCCTTACTGGAAAATTTCGCTTTCGGTCGCATCAGTCAATGCCTTCTTTTATCCCCCTCAAACCAAACCGTTTGATTTTATAGCCCAGATGAAATGAACTTACATTTGTATCATTTTTTTAATACGCTGTGATCCAGGCGCCATGGAGGAAAAAGATGGTGTTTCCTGGCTTTTGAAGGGTACGTGGTGAGCACTCTCGCCTAATTGCTTTAGTTCCTCGAATCAGAATCAGATCCAGCTGTTTATTTTAAGCTCCAGAGTTCCCTTTCTCACACAGCCGTGCGCAGTTTTTTAATCTTTGTCTAGACTCCTGCCGTCCGTCCATGGTTTGCTCACACTGCAACGCCCGTTGGAATTTGTGAATACTTTGTTAAAGATAACGCTTTTTTTTTCTGTCCACTTCTGTCTACACTTAACGTTCCCTAATTCTTTTGCTCTCGTTTTGGTCTAAGTGTACACAGCACGGACTTTTATTTACCTTTTACCTTATTCGGCGCATTACCCACCAGTGTTTCTTGTTTCGATTCCTTTTTGACACTAATGTGGGCAGTTCACCCGGATTACCAAATTTTTACTGCTGCTTTCCTATTTTTTGGTGTCTCGAGAGTTCCATGGATTTTGGGTGCAGTGACGCGTGAATTCAATGTCAAATGGTTACCTAAGGGATATAAACAAATGGAGAATGGGAAGAATAATTTTGCATCTTTTTCAAATCACAAGGAACCTGTAACCATAAGTCTTACCACCTGAAATATGCTTCGCCAGAGTGTGGAAGAGATCTGCGACTGGCTCACTTGGTGCCACGCTTCCTATTAGAGACACTTTGGATGGAATGAATTTAAGCTCTCTATTATCAATCCAACACCATCCTAAATTTGGTTGCACTAGATGAACTGTAAGACAAAAGCGTATACAGCTCGAACGACTTGGGTCTTAACTATTTTCACATGCGCCATTTGCTGAGGTTCCCAGTGGTTTTTGCTTAGTTTGTATCTACTTTTTACTAGCATTTTTGGACTGCGAACAAATTTGTTGCAATAGAGGCCTGCTTAATGTTTTAGAAGACCGGCTGGCATCTAGGATACATGCTGTTCTGCCACTTCAAGCTCCCTTCTGGGAAAAAAATTTGGTACTAATTTAAGGACTTGAATATTGTTGCTGTCTTTGGGGATATGGTTGCCGTGAGCATGTGAACATGGCATTATAGGTGGCTTGAATATTTAGGGACTGGACCAAATTTGCTACATTAGAGGCCAGCCCGAAAGTTTTAGAAGGTTGCCTGGCATCTACCGTATGTTGTTCTTCCACTTTGAGTTCCTCAAATGAACAAGGGATAGTGATTTAAGAATATGCTGCCGTAATGGATACTTGAAGATCTTCTGTTTGAATCATATTTTAGATCTTGTTTGTATTGCAGTAGTTGGTGCACTTCAGGGGAAAGGTGTTCCAAGTGCCTGCTTAATGGTGTGTATAGTGCAAAGGGTAGAAGGGAGGTACATCAACCATTAAATCACCTGAGAGCAGGTCAGGTTGAGAAATGGTGGCAAAAGAGGAACTTTATGTATAGGCGATTGCACGCAAATGAAATACTTGACAATGAATTCTATTTAATAAATTATGAGTTTTCTTTCCCATGGTTATAAGAAAGTTTATTGAACAAATATTGTCAAGCTCCTGCAATACTCTACAGTGGGGGTCGCATGGATTAGTGGACTGGGTATCAATGCCTTAATTGCCTCCTGGATGTGGTTGCTGTGGACGTGGCACTATGGGTCTAGTTGACCAATCTGCGGATTATTCTGGTCCTGTAACACTGGACTAAAATGAAAACCTATATTAGTCGTTCGTCAGAATCATTTTGCTATTGGCAGACTATTCATGAATGTAACAGATGTTAGACATTTTAATCACCCGAATGTTGAATTTATGCTAATAATAGATCTATGATCTCCGTAAATAAATTCCTATCAATCACGTGTTTAATTCAGCCAATGACCGTTCACACTCTAGGAATTTTCTTCTTATGTGATGTTTATGGGAAGCCTCATGCATGGAGCTTTTTTCAAAATGCATTTGTTTTCTTCATAGTTAAAGCTACTTTTACATCAATCCCGTCTTGAGCCTTTCATGGATATGTATCTTATTATGTTATTATTTCTCCCTTCTTATCTAGGTTGTCGATCTAATGAGGAAAGCTGTGCCTCTAGCTCTGACCCCTGAAGATGATCCCAGGAGGCTGGAACTCAAAGAATTGCAGAAAAAGAAGGAAGAGATTGATATTCTTGCTCACAAGCAAGTTCGGCGAATCCTGTGGGGCGGACTAGGTTTCTCTCTCTGCCAAATCAGCCTATTTTTCAGGCTCACCTTCTGGGAATTTTCTTGGGACGTCATGGAGCCAATTGCGTTTTTTACCACTACTGCGGGGCTGATTGTGGGATACGCCTACTTCCTTTTCACCTCAAGAGATCCAACTTACCAGGACCTCATGCACCGCCTGTTCCAATCGAGGCAGAGGAAGCTGGTCCAGAAGCGCAACTTCAACCTTGATCGATACCTTGAATTGCAGAGGCACTGCAAATGCCCTCTGGATTGAATCATTCCTTAGAGAGTGACTGCTAATTTAAACCTAACGAATATAAAATGATTAATCAAGCTTCAGGTTTTTCCTGAGAATCCATCTCCACAGCACGCATGTTTGTGTTTTAGAGCAAGCATGTCGTCTGGGGTGTGGGTGGGAGATATCTGTTGTCTTGAGAAGCTAACTTCTTTGTCAATTTTCCTATACGCCTCTGGTGTTTGATGGACCAAATCTCACGTACGATGAAGAGGCAGCACCACGATTTTGTAGCCAGGCAGTATGTTAACGAGATTTCATAGCCCATACATGATGATAATGAAGCTATTTTACTTATAGTTGTTAGCTTAACCTCTAGAATGGTGTTCTCTTTCTTCTGGCGTCTCTCTGGGGACATGGCGTTTATTTTCTTCTTTTTCTCTGAAGAGAATCCTTTTCCCCAGCGTCGTTTGATCAGAGTTCCTAATGATCTCATTGGGAATACGGGCATGCACCCGTCTGGTAGGGCTGAAAGTGAACATGTTCAGTTGCAAGTACACGTGTTTTAGAACTAACCGAGTTTGGTTGAAGATGGTTGCAGTTCCTGCTGCGAAAATAAACTACACGATGATGTTTTGATTGTATAGTAATCGGTGGAAACGAACTGCGCTCTATGCAGTTCCGTCCCACACTTGCCAGCTGGACAAAACATGTACTTACTATCTATTTAAGAATGTGATTCAAACGTAGAGCAACAAATGGGAACCGAAAATTACATGAAGCCAAATGAAAACAAGCGGACGAGCATGCTTCAAAGCACACACAGCCAAACCATAGCTGTGTGGTTTATTTTCCTGTTTTGCAACTCCTGTTTTTAAAGCCATACCTGGAATCCGAACCACGTAAAACCAAACTGGCCCTAACATGGATTTCCATGTGATATTGATGGGGCTTTCCACTTTCTTTCGCCACGTTGTGCAACTAAAGAACCTTAGCTGAGGATGACAAGGTGCACAAGTTATGCGGCAGTTAGTGGCTGTCATCTTTAAAAGTTACTTTTTTGAACACCGCATGATCTTTATTTATGTGCGTAATGACTAGGGCATATATTGTAAAAAAAAAAAATTAAATGTGGCCTTTGATCCGTCAGTAAGCATTTATTTCTTTTTCTTATATAATTAAATTGAGAGAAGTCTATATTTTGTATGTTTTGGTTATATAAATGAGGTTTTTTTTTACAATGTATCATGAAATATATCCAGCGCAGTTGTTCTCATTCTGAAAGTGATTAAAAATATCATGTCAGAAAGAGCTAAAACATCTGAAAGAAATTCTAGCATGTTCCTATTGATAAAGTTGAATACTATCAGAAATAATTTTTGTTAGCATAGAATTTCTATACTGCTCAAACTAGCACGTTTTAGCAACGTGCGGGATGAAAACGGCCATGTTCGGTTAGTTTCCTTTTATCTTTAGCAGGGCCATTCCGCTAGAAAATTTTATTGTTGCTTAATTTTTCATGATTTATTTCTTTCCTTTTAGGAGTTCAGATCTACTGCTCCGTGTTTGCCGCTAGAGAATTTTATTGTTGCTTAATTTTTCATGATTTATTTCTTTCCTTTTAGGAGTTCAGATCTACTGCTCCGGTATGAACACGGAGTAGGTTACATCTTTATTTATCTTTTGACATGTGTGTACAATTAAAATTGTTGGTTAGGATTAAATGGACGTGACACATGATCTTGATCTAGTAGGGGGTGTAGGCTACTCTGTGTTTACATGGGAGCAACAAATCCTAAAGCTCCTTCTAGATAAAGAAATGTAATCTCTTCATCTGCATGGAGATAGAAATTTTCATTATTGTTTAATTTTCCATGCTAATGCATATTGTATATATTTCATATCCATAAACCACAATATGCCAAGTTAAAAAGAAAATATATTTAAGAGAATTTATTAGATTTTGTTTTGCAACAAATAAAGAGGCTATCTTATTAATCTCGTTCTCAGCGAGTTACAAACCATAATCAGGGCATGGTTAATGATTAACTATATCTTTATAAATTAAGCTCACAAAACACGGGCCTGTTCTATCCAAATTACGGGTGCCATCAATGTGATAATTTGAATTACGTTAGTAATTCATTTTGGGCATGTTTGGTTAGTTGGATTTACTGAAATCATGTATTTTGTCTAATGCTGCGTTTTTTAAATCCCGCAAAGTAAATTTTATGTTTGGTTTACTGAATTTTGTAAGTGCACGATTTATCTTTTTTCATGTCTACTGTCTTGCCCAAGATGTATTTTGGCGTTCGGGAGAATTTTGATGGAGATCAAAATGTGAGATTCTTATTCAGTCTGAAAATCCCTGAATTAACCCCATTTATCCAATCCCGCAAACCAAACGTAAAATTTGCAGAACCGGAGTCCAAAATACAATCCAATACAACAGAATCCAGGTAACCAAACGTGCCCTTTGTGGATTACTAAATCCAGTTAAATTTTTTCCAACATAAATCAAACATGTCACAAAAGAGCAAACATTTTTTGTTTTGAGGATTAAAATGATTTTTAATCAATAGTTCACAAGGCATTGTTTATTATTTATTATTTAATTTTAAAAAGTTTTAAATGATAGACATCTTAAATGCTATTTCATGTTCGATTTAGGGTCCCGAAAATTGTTTCTAGTCTCTATGGTCTATAATTAACCAAGTAGAGACCATCTCAATATCAACATGTGCATGACTCACCTACCTTAGGCTTTAGCCGACAACAAAAGGCAAACTAAACTACCCTAGTTGAATCTAGTGGTTGGTGGATTCATGTACTATTCTCACATCTCTTCCCACTTATTACTAAGAAGAGTTATTCCATACCTTTTCATAATTTCACACTTACATCATTCTATATTAATTCTCATATTCACATCACAAGGATTGGAGTCTCATTTTCCTTAATCTAACATATCACAAGCCTAGGTAAATTTGGGCCTCTATCCCTCTCTGGTTGGGTAACACAAAGGTACAATTAGGATGTTTGGAGTAGTATTGCCTCCATTCCGATTGTAACTTTGAGCTACCCAACCAGAGAGGGATAGAAGCCCAATTTACCTAGGTTTGTGATATGATGGATTAAGGGAAGTGAGACTCCAATCCTGATATGATGGAGTAGTATTGCCTTTCACAAATGATAAAAAAAATTACCTTTTAACCCCATAATCCGTCAAGTAGGATCCACCAATACTCCTTCATCAGTAAAGGTAGTGTAGTAGATATGCATGAATATGGATGAAGTGACACAATGTAGCGATGGTGTCCATCTGGTGGGCTCAAGGTATGCATCTCTGTGAAGACTGGAGGTGGAATACATTCTTCTGTGTATAAGGTAGTATGCACTGATCAACAACCAATGGTGTCAACTGTGATAGATCAGGTGAGGATTTGCCTCTGGCTTCTGCTCATCCTCGTAGATCTACACATAGATGATATGGTGTTGATGTAAGAGAATTTGTCTCATTTGTAAAACTAACATGAGAATTTTTTTTCTATATCTTTGCATCTTGATGGTCTATCACCCAATCAACACTAAATTCAATAGAATCATTGGGGTTCTTTACAATCTCAACATGTGGCTCTAAATTCTCCATGTGGAACACAACCAACTCATCCATGTATTCAACATGAAATCAAACTAGAGTGAAGATAGAATAATCAACTAGTGGTTGCATGTAAAACTCTTGCTTGGCTACATCTCATCATTAGCTGTCATGTCATGGTCATTCTTAAACTGACAATGTTTATATTGACGTTTCAAGACCCCTTACACGCGGAAGGATGTAACACAAGTGTACATATCAATCTCTAACTCATGTTCCTCAGGTTGTGGCACGAACCACACATCTTCCTCTCCAGACTAACATAAGTACCATCCTCATTATCAATTATGAATGATGACTTCTCCATCATTGTATGGGAGCTTTCTGATGAACCCTCAGGTAATGTGACTAGCTAGGAGAGTTGTTCTTTCATCTATTCCAGTTTTGCCTCCAATCTTTTTGCGATACTCATCTTCCATCTAAAATTGTTTGTTGGTCAACTAACATTACTTGTTGGCTAGCTAACATGGATGGCATCCATCCTATCATCTGTTCAGATTGATATTGATTTAAATAGCAAGGCTCTTCACTATAGTTCCCAAAATATTATCAGTTGTAGTCCGCCTTGTCTGGATAAAAATTTCAAAGCACGACTCATCATAGCATCCCCCTGAATAGTATTGATTGTAATATGTGTCATATTAGCTTCTAAGGATCCTAACATTATATTCGATGTTGAGCTTTTGCACAACTTCTTTGCCTTGTGGTGTCAATTCAAGACAACCCCTATGCTTGATATTGATCTAGCAATTTGTGCGATGACGGTCCTACACATCAATACTTTAGACTTTAAATTATTTTTCCTGACAGCCTCACTTATCATGATTGAAGGAGTTGAGTGTTAGACATCATGTTGCTTGCCGTGTAAAGGCCACTCCATATGATATTAATGCCTGGAAAATAAAGAGAAACAATTAAGGCAAGGATTTTTTTTTCAATAATGAAGATGTATATAATTTTCTTTTTGAAAAGATGAGAAAATAAAATATTATCAAAATCAAATAGAGAATACCAACTTAAAAAATTCTATAGCTAAAAAAATTATCTAATTAAAGTAAAAGTTACAAAAATAACTAAGAATTACAAAAATAGAATAAGGAATTACACTAAATCGAAAATTATATAAATAAGCTAATAAATTATACCGAGAAACTAAAACTTGCAAAAACCAAAGTAAAAACAAACAAACTAAGAAATAAGAATACTGACTTTATATTAATAAATTAAAAACCTAGAATGTCTCATTGTCCCTGACAATGACAAACAATTTATGATTAAATATATCGAACTATTCCTCTAATTCACTAAACCCTAAAAATGACATGATGGTGGTTTATATGACAATTCACTAGATATAATTCACTAACTAGTAGAAGGGACATCATGTTTGATCCCCTAGGTTCTTTAAACACTTGCCATCCTTTCTAGGGAACACAATGCTTGTATTCATTGGCTACATAGGTTGATTTCTAACCATTGGCATGTTTTTAGAAAGACAGTTAATATCCATAATTTATTTGGAAGAAGAGAGGTTATAACGAATTCTTCTTATTCAACACAAATATGAATATAAAGCAAGCCTACTAGATAATGGCTTCCTAACATTGCAAGAACTATGAACTTAAATGAAAATAGTCTTAAGATACATGCAATGCAAGTAAACTAATTGCAGTGAATGCATTTGAATCTGAAATATAGAAATAAAACAAGAATACAAAAGAGTTTGTGTGAGTGGAAAGAAGTATATTTGACAAAGGCACCGAGATTTTATGTGATACATTATAGCACAATATATTTACTTAGGAATAAATCCTCAATTTTACCTAACCTAACATGAATTAATGACCACCCGCAAGCAGACTGGTCTTTCACTGTATAGGTTTAGTATCGAACCCAACATATAAAAATAATATAAATTTCTATCCTAATTAAGAAAAAAATGATTAACAAAGATAGATCATGTTGATGGTTGATTTGTTAAATTAATAAAACAACAAATAAAATCAAATTATAAAATAAGTACTTTACAACAATGATAATATTACTAGGGCAATGGGTTTTACTACCAGTGCCTACATATCAACTATCTCACACAAAGTTGCTAATAGAAATAACTATTTTGATTAGGACCAAGAAACTTCATATCCTTTTAGAGTATGAAATTCCAAAAGAAAAACTTCCCCACAGGCTTGAGGTCTCGCTACCTATGGATCCTTAACCTATCTTCATATTCTGCATACTCTGTGTCTATACGCCGCAGTCTCTCAAAAGTCTTCCCTGGACCCCGAGATTCAACATTTTCAGTAGATATTCTTGGTTGAGGTGTGGTGTCCTATCTTCTAGATATGTGATTGTCTCCATTAGTTCTCCAAAAACTAGACCGAAAAGTTGGATCAACTATGAACGTAGGGTCAAAAGGATCCATGCATGGAATGTTATGGCCCGTCTCGGGTACTCTTACTTCCTGTACCCACTTTCCACCGCCACCTCCAGGAACCACATAACTACTCTCAACATGTTCTTCTCGTTCTCCAAACATATCTACAGAACCATAAATTATGGTTATATATGTTGGATATCTAGGAGCAGACATAACATCCTAAGTCCTCTGTCCATGTAGACTCAGCAAGCCTGAAGATTTGACACCACCAAATGTGGCAACCCACCACACTAAATGAGACCACTCAAAGCCAAAATGTTGACCAAACATTAAATAATCATATTACTAAAAAGGTTTAAATTAAAACTGAATGAAAATTTTCAAATATTTTGAAAGAAATATATGCATAAATGTCCAAATTCACATATATTTTCTTACCAGGTAACTTTACATGAGATCCGTGGTCTCAGCCATAACTTGTATACAAAAAGGTGTTCTCCAAATATTTACAATATTTACATTGTTCATGGCATACAATCAAAATCTCGAGTCGATATACATCATATACAAAAACCCCTACTGGGACCTCATAGTACATGGATGACTCTAGAACTCTACACCAAACCACACCAACCTCACAAGCTTTATAGATCTTCAAACTTGGCCTCCTCACTGCCACGAGTCTGATCACACTATTGATAACCTAAAAAGGGTGTGGAAACCCACAAGGTGAGACCCATGTCCCAACGATATGATATAACCTCTAATAACATCTATTGCTTACAAGCAGATTATGTTATCAAACAAGTTAAGGTTGACAATCAACTGAGTTGAATGACTAAGCAATGTATATATATGAGAAAGAATAGTTGAAATTGTGGATATAAGTAACTACACTTGAAAATTTATGAACCACAAATGACATTATCAAGAGAAACAAGACAATAAATATCATCCATTGCAATTTTCTATAAAAGCCCCTAAATGTTTACTACATGGATGAGTTGCTATTTTTATTAAGCCATAGGCAGTTTGAGACGTACCACTCAAACTACTAGTTGATCACTACAAAATTATAATCAACCTCGCATAAGATTTAGGATGTCTGGAATCCTAAAGACCTCTTCCCTCAGTTAATATGAGTAACAACTATAGTGGCACATCATCTGAACTGTTAAAAATATCCTGGTCCATCCTGGATACACAGACTACAAAACTAGAAACTAGGATACAAACCATTAAATTTGAGTTATTGCCACAACCACTCTCAATCATATCAGATCCAAGACACAACCTCAACTGCTTTCTAAAACCTTAGAATCAGGATGACATGGATATACCCTCCCTGCACCCACATATACTCAATAGTATATGACCCCAAACTCCTCTTGGGATTACTCTTTCACTATCCATCAAGTTCTGACATTGAGATATCTCTACGGTCTTAGAAACTAAATGATTAAGATTACATTTGATTAATTATGGTAGTTAAATATTGTGATTGTATCAATCAAGTTGCATACAAGTTGCTAAATACTTTTTGTAAAATAAATTGTAGATTACAACTTAAAAGATATAAAATTTATGAGACACGTTTCATGTTATTCTATTATGGTATATTTAATCACCATTGGCCATATAGATGCCTCAACCTCAAACTTGGGCACATAACATCCCAAAAAGACATTCAAATAAAATATTTATAACTTCTTTTTGGAACGTCATTATCCTCCGAAGTTTTGCAAATAGCCTAACAATTCATAAGCATATATCACTCAAACTTTCAACATAAAAGTCAAGAAGACGTAAAAGTTATGGTATTTCCAAGAACTAGACATTTATATGTTCAAATCCTAACATGAATGAGCTACTTTCAGTACTATCTTTTATCCAATTGTCATGTCAACACCATAACAATAGATAAAATCATAGTAACCACCACATGTTAGCCACTATACAACAAATTTTAATGTGTGGGTTAGATTTGTGTCCATTGGATAGCAAAACCATGCATATATGACACTTATGTTATGAATTGCAGACCTTGTATGTTCAAAGAAAAGCTCATTCTATAGAAGAAAAATGTCATAAGGTCTAAAAACGACTTATAACTTGTATTATCATCATCTTTATGTCAAACAATATACACAAGGCCCTCTTTTCTCATATTACAGATTTTCTAGAACAAGATTTACATAAAGTAGGTTATGAGTAGGCAAGGAACATATTAAAAGTTACATCACTCACCTCAAGGGTAAAGGAAAATGTCCAAACATAAAAGAGAAGGAAAACACAAGATTTATACTCTAAAATATCCAAGAAATATCATATCTTCAAGAGTTGGGAGTATCAAGAGAAAAAAAAAAGAAAAGAAAAGATGGTTCTCATCCAAATGCTCAAGTTCTTAGCTAGAAGCACCACAGATCTCTACCATTATGAAGGAAAGAAGAAGGGAATGAAAAGGAAAAGAGGTTAGGAAATAATATCTTACACGAATGAAGCAAGGAACTAGGAAAGAGATCTTCGAATGGTCTTTCGAAGGCAAGATTCAAGGCTTGCACCCACATGTAACCATGATCTTGCATGTATTCAACCTCAAGAAGCTTCTCTTTAATCAACCGATGGCTTCATATAGTTCCAACAGCAAGAACTTTGTAAAATGATTGTTTGAAGGAATTGGGGAGGGGTATATATATATATAGAGAGAAAGATAAAGGAGGTCAAAGTCAAAATTTTCTTTACCATTGGTCAATGACTAGGTTCCACTTCAATGTATGCAACTACAATCTCCATCAGTTTGTAGACATCCATAAAAACCTTTGGTTTGTGAAGATGAAGAACTACCATTGGTTTTTGGCCGTGTATAACAACCATTGCTTATTGTACATGCAACACTACCATTGGCTGTCACATCGAGAACAACCATTCATTGTCACACCGAGAACAACCATTGTTTGTCACACTCAGAACAATCATCAGTTGTCACACCCAAAATAATCATCAATTGTTGAGCATCCAAAACAACCATCGATTGTTGAGAACCCAGAACAACCATCGATTGTCAACAGTTGGAAATAACCATCAGTTGTTGAACGTGCAAAACAACAATCAGTTGTTGAACACCCAGAACAACCATCGATTGTTGAGCACCCAGGACAACCATCAGTCCAAGAACAACCATCAGTTGTTGAGCATCCAGTATAACCATCGGTTGTTGAGCACTCAGAAGAACCATCGGTTGAGCATCCAATATCTTCATTTCACACAAAACTAATATCAAGGGTGGGTACCTTTATACAACAAGATTCAAAAGCATTAAATAAGAAAAACTTTACAAGATTATAAAGAATACTATATAACAAAATATTCACATTTTCAAATTACAGTTATGTCTCTGAAAAAGGGGAAATTGCAAATAGGTCCTCAAAAGTACATAAAATTGCAAAACTTGAGCAAATGAAGTCAAATTTGACCCAAATTTGAAACATAGCTTTGTGAATTGATAACAAAACATAAACTAATGTTTAAAAAGGAAACTAAGCACCCAATTAAATAAAAAAGTATTTTTATGCATTAAACCAGGTCAGGGGTATTAAATCAATGATGCACGTTCGTCCACAACATGCCCAAATGACCTATGAGCGTCTCAGCTAGGAGAAACTGCCCCACAATCCTGATTGCACCATCTTGATGCCTTCCTAGGGAAAATTCATATTAGAATATTCATATTTAGATACAAACTCAATGGAATAAAGATACAAGGCATACTGTGGATTTGCCTTGATCCCAATCACCCACTTATTGCTCATCCATGATGGGGTCTTCCTCATACCAATCAAAATCCACCATCCATACAATCATGATGGAAACAACATAAGCTTTCCACAAAAACTAAATCATCTCAACTAGATCTCAGATGGCCAAGAAAACATGAAAACAATAAAATCAACCGAATCACAAATTAGAATGCAAGTTTAATTCACCTTCGATCTTCAGACCGGGAAGAATACCAGGAAGTCAAAACCCAAATTTCACCGCCAATGGCCAAATTGGACAAACTAAAATGCAAAAAATGAAAGCTATACCTTCCTTGAGATGAATGTACTTGACACACACACCAAAAATGTGGTTGGAGATGGCAATTCAAAGCTCCACCACCGCCACCACCAGGGAAAGGTGGCCAAACATTGTAATCTGTCAGTGAAGGATTGGCGAATCAACATTGTCGACTCTCTCCTTATCTCTCCTATTTGTCTCCACCACCTCCTATCACCTCTAAGTAGGTTGATGCCACCACAACTACATAGAAATATGCAAAATGGAAGGGGTTCTCGACCCTCCTCATTTCCTCTCTTGTAAAAAAACTTCTACAAAATCACAAACATGTCCATGGATTTTCAACAATATTTACAAAACCTTCTAAAAATTGCATAGAAGTTATAGAAAAATAAAAAATAGAGATATAATTCAAAAAGGTTGTACAAATGAGGATTCTAAATCTTAGATTAAAAACCTAAAATTGTACTAATCAATGAGAAAAATAATTCTTTGGTCTCACTATGATCGCCGGTGTCCTAGATCATTACCTAAAACTGAACCAACTCAAAACCTCAATTTCTATACATAGTCCCAAATCATGACCTTAAACTGAATCAAAATCAACATCATGCTAAAATCTTTTGACGGTTCCAAACAACAACCTAAAATTAGGCCATTAGCCTTGCTTTAACGCTCATATCTTTTAATGGTCTTGGCTTATGATCCAAAACTAAATTAAACCCGCACTATAGATGTTTAAATCATTTGGCAATCTTAGATCATGATTAAAAATGAACCAAATCGTCAAAACCTATTTATGATCCTAAATCATGTCTTAATATCCAATATAATCACCCTCAAACCAGGAAGAGAACTAGAGATTCAAGAATAATTACTCATCGACACTCTTGGGGACGGACGATGTGTTGACTCAAGGTCAATTTAGTCAATGTTGACTCTAGGTCTAAATTGACTAAACCCTTGTTTTGATGATGACTAAACCATTCCACTTATTTGTGTCTAATGCTTCTACTTGAGTGATTTTAGATTAGGTATAGACACACTCCAAATGCCCTAACTTGTGCATCTCAACTTGGAGAAAAGACAAGTCAAAGTCAATACAAGTGCACATTTTGGGAATATGATGTAAATCCATTAGAATCATGTTGTAAATTACTTGTAATGATTGCATGACTTGTAATTAAGCTTAGAAAAAATCAAGGGCACTTAGATTGAATATTTAAGCAACCAAAATCCATTTTCCAAAATTTACATCAGGCTGTTCATCGGTCGAGTTACAAACTCGGTCGATCTTGATTGGATCTTGAAAATGACTTTTGATCGGTCGTGTTTTCAATTCATAGAAATTGACTGATCCTTCTATAGACCAAAACCTATTTAAGTGAATCGGTCAAGTTACCCCAGGACAAACTCGGCCGATGGCCTAAATTAGTCTTGTCTCTTAGTGGGATCGGTCAATTTACCGTTATAGAAACTCGACCGATTATACTGTGCAGAAAAGCCATTGTGGAGTTACAATAATCGAAAATATATCCTTTGCAAGCCACAAAATGGCTAGTTTTCGTTCTTAAGTGTTCCCAAAGGCTAAGAGGCATCCCCTGCTATAAATAGGACCCCTTGGGCTTCATTCCAAGGTTGAGCATTCAATGTAAAACTCTATATGAGGTTCCTAGTCTATAGTTGAGTGCCTCCTGTAGCCTCCTCTCTCTCTAAGCTTAATCACTTGCTACATTCTTTATAGTGAGCAGGAAATATGTAAGAGAGCTAGTCCTACATGTATATCTTGTGAGGATCTCACTTCCACCACCTCCCAATCTCTCATTTCAACCATGAAGATGAAGGTTCTCTCTCTTGGTAAGAGAGGTGAAGAAGAACAAGGGAAGGAGTCCCTTGGTGAAGATTAAGGCTGAAGACTTGGAGAAAGAGTGGGTAAGACCTTGGTGAAAGTAGAAGACTCCTTTCTCAAGTGGGTAAGTCCTAGGTGGAAGCTTCTCCGAGTGAAGGTGAAGTCAAAGGCTGAAGATCCAAGAAGAGTGGGTATTTCCTAGAAGGTTGAAGACTTGTGCAAGAGTGGGTAAGTCCTTGGAGAAGGCCGAAGACTCGTTGCAAAGTGGGTAAGTCCTTGGTAAGGTTGAAGACTCTTTGTATTGGAGACATAAGTCCTTTTGTGGGTCATGTTTTGTAACTCTTATAAGTGAATATATAGAGGAAGACAGACTTATAAATCCTAGAGGTTGACCTCTCTAGGTAGTGGACTGACATACTCCTAGTTTGGAGTGTGGAACCACTCTACATATCTTGTCACTTGGTGCTTGTTCAATCTCTCTCTCCCTTTCTATGAATGTTTTAGTTGCACTCAAATTTCCTATTTAGAAACCTTATCTTGTGATATAATTTGAAGGTCTAACGAATTTTGTTTAAGTGCATTCAGATCTATTCACCCCCCACTCTAGAGCATCCAATCACCCATCTAGGATCCAACACGATGGGTTCATCATGTTTTAGTTTCTAAATACTATAGTTAAGGTTTCTATGATTAACCCATCGAGGATTACTATAAATAAGGTTTAATTTATTATGAACCCATCAAGGATTACTATAAATAAGGTTTGATTTCTTATGAACCCATCGAGATAAGCGCAACTAAAAAATTCATAGCAACCTTATCTATAGTATTTAGCAACTAAAACACGGCGAACCCATCGTGTTGGATCCTAGATGGGTGATTGGGTTCTCAAGAGGGGGTGAATAGAGTTGAATGCACTTAAACAAAATTCATTAGACCTTCAAATTATATCATAAGATAAGGTTGCTAAATAGGAAATTTGAGTGCAACTAAAACATTCATAGCAAGGGAGAGAGATATTGAACAAGCACCAAGTGACAAGCTATGTAGAGTGGTTCCACACTCTAAACTAGGAGTATGTCAGTCCACTACCTAGAGAGGTCAACCTCTAAGATTTCTAAGTGTGTCTTGATGCATGTGTTTCTAGTCATTATTTCATGCACATTTTCCCTTGATTTCATGTGTAGATTAGTCATTTATTTGATTTACTATGCACGAAATGATTTAGACAGTCTGTTTCTATTAAATGCATCAAATTATATGATTTTTACTATTTTATGTAATATTTTACGCATCCCAGTTGCTTATGATGATTTTGTGTGTTTTCAGGTGTAAGGAAGAGCCACAGACTCAGTGCTATTGACCTGACAATAGTTGGTGGTACTAACTTGACATCAGAGACCTATCAGAAATTCACCCAGAGTCGGTGCTACCGACACTTGAAGTCGGTGCTACCGATTCAACATCAGCAAGCATTGACATGAATCGAGAAAACTCTGTGCTACTGAGTTTCCAATTCAGTACTATCGAGTTGACGTCCAGAGAGGCAGCTCGAAAACCACAAAACTCGATGCTAATGAGTCCAGTTGATAGTATCGACATGATTGGGATCGTGCGACCAAACCTAAGTGACTTGGTTCTACCGATTCACCTAGTCGGTACTACCAAGTCTGCCCGATCAGGCCAGCCATAGATTTATCTCTAATCCTACAAGGGACATTAATTCGTACCCTAAGTGTCTCCTATGACTTAGAGGGATGATGGCCTAAGAAGAGACATCCGTTTTACATTACACGATGACCGAAAAGAAAGAAAATAAGAATCAAGGACCAAAACCTTTGACCGAGGAGATCCGAGCACCTCTAGAGGATGATTCTACAGTCGGAAGATAGCATAACACTTGCACGATAGAGGGGATCTTCCAGACAGGCGGAGATTCAGGGGTTACTTTAGTTTCTTCATGTTTCCCAATTTTTTCTTCTTCCCTCCCATGTATTCATCAATGAAAATTATGCAAGGCTAAAAACCTTTATTCCTTTGGATCCCATGGTAGCCCGAATATACACTTTGATTGATTTCCATGTATTAATATCATTTTTATTTCTTTTTACTGGATATAAATCTATGCAAGCTTTATGTTCTACTTGTGCTTGATCACAAAGAGTGGATTGACAGACATTTAGTCATCTTGGGATAGAGGTTGAGGGTCGGAGAGCATAGATTTACCCATCTACTGTGCCCTTTGGGAAAAGTGAAGTGTAAATGGGAGGAGAAACCCAGAGAATAACCGTAAAACATCTAACTAATCAACCAATAACTGCGGAAGTGGGATTGGCATTAGATTAGGTAGTGAATTACACTGTAGGAGCAAGTAATTCTGGCTACAAGCTCCTTATCTAGGGATTGAGATAATAGATGTTAGTGTGTGTGAGATCGATTATTAGTGTTGTCCGTGGTGAAACCACTGTCCTAAGGAATTCATCCCATCTCTGATTAATTCCACCTTTAATTCATTTTATTTTTGTTTTGTTCTTTCGTTCAACCCAATTCAACCATTTACAACCGCCTTAGCTGATTCGACTATAGTTAGTAGTAGTCTACTGGAGAAATGGTTCCCTGTATTCGACTCGGGCCTCACAAGGACTTATTACTTCAATACGTTCACTTGTGTACCAAACACGACAAACTCATGTCAAGTTCTTTGCATCTTTGCCGGGGAAGCGACAACATCCAACACTACGAGTGCTGTGGTCTGCCACTGTAGGCCAATTTTTTTTTTACTTAAATTTCTTTGACCTAAATCATAAGATTTTTCTTGATACATTATACATTTCTTGCACTGATACCTACTTTCTACTATTTTAGGGATACTAGTGTATGGTGTGTACCAAAGCCATACAATACAGAGAATCATCCTCACCAGGCTTTAGACAAGCAGAGCTCTTACAAGGAGAAAGGGAGTTCAGAAGATCTATGGATAGGTTTAACCGAACCCCTCCACCTCCACCTCCAATTTAGAGACCTACTACACCAGAAGAACCAGAGACAGTAGAAATGGAGGGAGAAGAAGAAATGATAGTATGGGAAAGGATAAAGGCTTCTTCAGTTACGGCCCAAAAAGGGCCCATCAAAAGGCAAGCCATCAATGTGGGCAACTACAAAATAGATCATGGACTTGTTGCCTTAGTCAAATCTCAAGTGTTCCATGGCCATCCCTCTAAAGATCCAATGACACATATCAATAATTTCATGGAGAACTGTGACATGGTTAAGATAGATAGGGTCCCATCGACTACAATATATCTTAAGCTGTTCTCATCATCACCGGCGCATAGTGCAAAATCATGGTTCAACGATCTGGATGATGAGATAATTGAGACATGGGACCAGATGATAAATGTTTTCTTCGAGTACTATTTCCCTCTGTAAAATATGAATGATCTAGTGAAGAAGATTTACAACTTCAGACAGCAAGCTGATGTGTCATACTCATAGGCATGGGAAATGTTTCAGAATATACTGAGAAAAGTGCCTCATCATGGCATTAATTTACTAGGGCAAGCTAAGATTTTCTATTATGGCCTTCACAAAGGGGAGAGAACAACTCTTGACAGTGTAGGAGGAGGCTTCTTCCTCAACAACAAGCCCGCTCGCTGCCATGAAATCCTCAAGAACATGTCCAAAAACCAATCATGGGGAAAGGAAAGAGAGCCATCGACAACCATCAAGAGTGTCCACTACTACAAAAATGTCTTATAACGTCACTTTTAAAGGCGTCGGTTGTATAAATACACCGACACCTAAAACCTAAAGCGTCAGTTAAAAAAAAACTGAAATCTATCTGTAAAGGGAGACCAGACACGGGTATCACTTTTATTCAGTGTTGGTTCCCTAATAATAAACTGACGCCTAAAGTTAACTGCCAAATCCCAAATTTCCAGTGAAAAAAATTACCTCCAAAATTTAACATATGGCTTCGGTTATTAACTATTAAATCGATGACGAAAGGTTATTCGCAAGACAGAAATTGGGCACATTTTGGTCATCGGTTTTACTACAATGACCGACGCTTATGGGTTTTCCTGCGCTGTTCCCAGGAAATTTTTCACACCCTTTAAGCGTCGGTTTTTTGTGTGTAACCGACACCTTTAGTTTTATGTGTCAATTTTTTGGAATAACCAACGCCTATTGTTAACTTAATAGCACCCGTGTGAGCCAAGCTCTTCCCCCTTCTCTGTTTCATCGACTCCGTGCGCTTAGGTCTGGTGAATTTCACCTGCTCTGGTTGCCGCCTCCGTCATCGTTCCTTGCTCCTATGATCGCTGCCTCCTCCTCCGTTCGTTGCTCTGGGCGCCGATGTTCCTTGCTCCTCTGCATGTCGGTGCTTTCTCCTGCTCTCCGGCCGCCACCCTTCTTTGTTAGCTCCGGTGCCTGAGCCTGCTCGCCTTCTCCTATGTCGTGGTTCGTTGCTCCGACGCCTGCCCCTGCTCTATTCTCACCCCTGCTCTCCAAGCCGCTGCTCTCCTGCCCAGGTAGTCCGCTGCCCTTCTTCTTCCTCCACCTCTTCTTCTTCATGCTCCCTCTCCTTACCAAATGGATTAAAACAAGGCCACAACTGTGTGGGCTGGTCACGACCATGACTGTGTTGGCCGACCATGACCGTGCTGGCCAGCATGGCCGTGGTCGGCCAACACATCCACAACCGTGGCCAGCCCACACGGTCGTGGCCTTGCTTTTATCCATTTGGTAAGGAGGGAGCATGATACATTGGCAATTGAATACTAATGCTTGACCTAATTCTGTAAATTTTGATGCATGTTGAATTAATATATTAAAACCCTAATACACATTTCACCATAATCTTGAATTAACTATATTGCTGAAATCTTGTGATCAATCTATGTAAGATATTAAAACCCTAATGTTAAATCTCTGATTTTGTAGTGATGTGTCACCCTAACATCTACATGAATCCCTATTGTATGATGTAGATTGATGATAATGCATGATCTAGTTTGAAATTTTGAAATCAATTATGAATCTCTCCATCCCTAGGTCATACTAATTATATGTAATCTTTATCTTGATGATGAACATGCATGGACACTCGAAATGTTGAAATCAATGTTATAGAATGACAACATATGTATTTGTTGGCCTAGAAACCCATCCAAGATTTACTCATTAGGAGTAAATCTTGGATAATCCCCGGTTTGGGACTGTTCTTGAACACCTAATCTCACTTAGGATGTAAGTGTATAATGTGTATTTGCTTTTCAAGAAAATTTCAGCAGCATTTCCCTGTTTGTTCTCTAAGTACATATGTACTTAGAGAACAACGGGGAAATGCTGCCGAAATTTTCTTGAAAACCCAATACACATTATACACTTACTAGTGAGACTAGGTGTTAAAGAATGGGATAGGTGGTACACATTTATTATATATAAGAATGACAACACATGTATTTGTTGGCCTAAAGTTTTAACCATGCAAAAATTCTAATATGTTAACCCTAGACCCTAATCTTGTTGTAATATATACTTGTTTTCTCTTTGATCATAGAATGGATAGATCATGGATGTCCATTCGCAATCACTGCACCCCAGAGTTTATTTCTGGTCTTGACCCGTTTATTAGATTTTCTGAGGAACATAGGAAACAACCTGGAGATAGGTTCTACTGTCCATGTAAGCATTGCGGTAACAACTTGAAAGTCAGCACTGGTGACCAAATCAAAAGTCATGTCATGTGCAACAGGATTATACAAGGCTATACAGAATGGCACTGGCATGGAGAGATTTCAAACTCGAAACCAGTGGATGTCGATAGCAGTGCTTGTGTGGAAGAAGAAATTGCCTCCGATGATGTAGATGTGAATGAACCAGTTCCAGTAGACATCGTTGATGCGATGCTGGATAGTTGTGGGGTAGAGCACACCGATCCACCTCCCATGTTTAGAAACAGTGTGCATGATGTTGAGATACCGTTATACATAGGTTCTACTAAGTTTATGAAGCTTAGCGTTGTGTTGAGATTGTATAAGCTGAAAGCTAACAATAGATGGAGTGACAAAAGCTTCACGTCATTGTTGTCTTTGTTGAAAGAAATGCTTCCTGAAGGAAACGAGCTGCCAATCTCAACATACCAGGTAAAGAAATTGTTGTGCCCAATGGGAATGGAGGCCAAGAAGATACACGCATGCCCGAATGATTGTATATTATTTCAAAAGGACTATGTGGATTTGAAAGATTGTCCAAAATGTGGTGCATCACAGTATAAATTGACGACTTCGGGGGAGTCCGAAATTGGTTCTCCTACCAAGGTGATGTGGTATCTACCTATAATATCACAGTTTCAACGCTTGTTTGCTAATCCGATAGATGCGAAGAATTTGAGGTGGCATGTAGATGTTAAGAAAAATAATGATGTTATCCTACGACATGCGTCTGATTCCCGACAATGGAAGAAGATTGATCTATTGTACCCTGAATTTGGTGAAGAAGACATGAATCTAAGACTTGGGCTTTGTACAAATGGGATGAATCTGTATGGGACATTGATCAGCCAACATAGCACTTGGCCAGTCATGCTTGTTATATACAATCTTCCTCCCTGGCTGTGTATGAAAAATAAGTACGTAATGCTGTCATTGTTGATATGGGGCCCTAAACAACTTGGAAATGATATCAATGTTTATCTTGAAACTCTAATTGATGACTTAAAGAAACTCTGGGGTGAAGGTGTGATGACCTATGATGCTTCACAAAGAGAGACATTTCGTTTGCATGCTATGTTGTTTTGCACAATTAATGACTTTCCAGCATATGGGAATTTGTCCGGATATAGTGTCAAAGGAGCTAAAGTGTGTCCTATATGTGAAGAGAACACTAATTCAATAGGACTAAAACATGGCGGTAAGACTGTATATCTCGGTCATCGACGGTTTCTTACAAAATTCCATCCGTATTGTAGGAAGCGCAAAGCATTCAATGGATTGAATGAGGAACGAAGTGCACCTAAACCTATACCAAGGGAGGTTGTTTATGAAAGAGTAAAAGACTTTGTCAATGAATTTGGTAAGAGATCACAATGTACTATGGCCACACGGAGTGACAAATCTTTATTCAAGAAGAAGTCAATATTTTGGGATCTTCCTTATTGGAGTTCTTTGACAGTCAGGCATTGTATCGATGTCATGCACGTTGAGAAAAATGTTTGTGATAGTGTCATTGGTACTTTGTTGAATATACCAGGTAAGACTAAAGATGGGATAAATCCAGACTGGACCTACGTGAAATGGGAATAAGGTCAGAATTAATAGAATTACATGAAATGGGAAATCAGAGAACATACTTACCTCCCGCTTGTTACACATTATCTAGAAAGGAGAAGAAAGCTTTATGTGAATGTTTGGTAAATGTTAAGGTGCCACAGGGTTACTCATCTAACATCCGTAGATTGGTATCAATGAAAGATCTGAAGTTGATAGGTCTTAAATCTCATGATTGTCGCACTTTAATGCAACAAATATTGCCTGTGGCAATTCAATCTATATTGCCGAAGCATGTAAGGTTTGCAATCACCAGACTTTGTTTCTTTTTCAACAGTCTGTGCAACAAAGTTATTGACCCTGATACTCTCGATAATTTGCAAAGAGAAGTGGTTGTTATCCTATGTCAGCTTGAGATGTATTTCCCTCCTTCGTTCTTTGATATCATGGTACATCTTGTTGTCCACTTGACTAGGGAAGTGAAATTGTTGGGACTAGTTTTCTTACATTGGATGTATCCCTTTGAATGATACATGAGCGTTTTTAAAAGTGATGTTCGAAACCGTTATTGGCCTGAAGGGAGTATTATTGAGGGTTATGTGGTGAGAGAGGTTCAATGACTTTCTCAATGGTAATGATACTCCTGGTAATGACAAGAATATTGAGGAGCAATTTGGCAAAGGAATTTTGGGATCACAGGTGAAAGTAATCAGCCGTGAGCAGTTGGAACAAGGTCACTTGTATATTTTATACAACATGGACAAAGTGAGCGTTTATATTGAGGACCATACCAATTTCATCAAGAGACAATATCCTCGAGCCAATACAATGTGGCTTGCTAGAGAGCATAACAAGACATTTATTAAGTGGTTTGAAGATAAAGTCTTACATCAACTATCTCAAATACCAGATGATATTACTGAAACTATCAAATGCCTCACCTTTAAACCAAAATTGAATGTGATGTCTTATGAAGGGTATGACATTAATGGATTCACATATTACACAAAGCGCTAAGATGATAAGAGTGTCGTCCAAAATAGTGGGGTCACCCTTCAAGCGTCGACTATGTTTTTTGCAAGTGCAAATGATAAGAGTCCACATGAAGCTAAAATGTCATATTACGGTGTCATTGAAGACATATGGGAGTTTGACAACATAGATTTCAGAATTCCACTCTTCAAATGTAATTGGGTTGATAACACCAAAGGAGTTATAGTGGATGAATTGGGTTTCACTTTAGTGAACTTTAAAAAGATTGGCGAGAAGGGTGAACCATTCATATTGGCATCACAGGTGAAACAAGTATTTTATATCGATGATCCTGCAAATGATAAATGGCCGGTTGTTCTTCATGGTAAAAGACAGTTCATTGAAGATCCTATAGATGAAGAAGAGTACTATGATAAGTATGATGACTCCAGTCCATTCTCAGTTGGGTTTCCAACACCAGCAAATATTGAAGCTAATGATGACTTGTATGTGCGTGGAGATCACAATGAAGGATTGTTAATTGATAAAAAATCACAATATGAGAGGCATGTTTATATTTTTTTATATGTTTTATTTTTTTGAATGTGAACTTACAATGTGAATTACTTTACAATGTGAATGTGAACTTTACAATGTGAATTTTACAATGTGATTTACTTTACAATGTGAACTTTACAATGTGAATTACTTTACAATGTGAATGTGAACTTTACAATGTGAGCTTTACAATGTGAATTACTTTACAATGTGAACTTTACAATGTGAATGTGAACTTTCAGATGGCTGAGCATTCTCCTGATGACTGTGCTGATGATTACCGTGAGGGTGAGGACATCAATGTGCCACCTCACAATGTAAGTTTTAAAAATATATCATATATTTATATCTATATGTCCATTTATAGTTATATCTTGTAAGTGTGTTTATTTTGTCAAATTTTAGGTTGATGATGCACATGTACCCTCTAAAGAACTTGAGGCACTTGATGAACAACACCAAAAAGTTGACAAGAGAAGGGGCATCACTATGATGAATAAGTTAACATCGCTAAGGGGCAATGGACCCAAACTTGTTGTGGATTTTGATAATGCAGGAAATGCAATTGGAGTGAATCACAATTTGTTTGTTTCATATCTTGGGTATGTTACTCGTAGACATTGTGGTTTTAAGATAGATTCTTGGAATAAAGTTCCTAATGGGAAGAAAGACGTAATATGGAAGGATTTATGCGTGAGTTATTATTAATTTGCAATTCTATTTTGTAGATTACTAATTTTTTGGATACTAGTTAATAGCAATTCTATTTTGCAGAGTATATTTGCATTGGATGAAAAGCTGCATCGTAAATGCATGATTCAATGCTATGGGAGAGTCCTAAGGAACTATAGGACAAATCTCACCCAAGAATACATAAAAGAAGGTGACAAGAGGAAGAAGACAGCCACTGAACAGTGGAACTTCCTGGACCAAGAAGAATGGGATGTGTTTTTTGCTTCAAGAAAAACTGATGAATTCAAGGTATTAGGCGTCACTCCCAATTTGATTAATATACATTGTATTCACCTATTCAAGATTAGCATTTAATGTTACTAACCAAATCATCAATGTGCATACTAACTAGGCCTTCAGTGAGGCATAAAGAGCAAGGCATGCACTGAATGTGCATGACCACACAATGGGTCCAAAGGGGTATGCAGGCATTTGCCAAAGACTACAGGCTGAGTCTACTGCTCCGTCTGCTGCTACTCAGGAGTCCTCTACTATAGGTACCACACCTCTTCCTCACCATGATGTCTGGATAGTTGGGAGGCAAAATAAGAAGGGAGAAATAAGGAAGCCCACAACTGTTGAGGCGGATGAAAAAATAGTAAAATACAACTCTTAGAGCAATCGTTCGAATATTGATTATTTGTTGGGTTTAATTAATTACAAATTTTTGTTTTGGCGATTAGCGGGAGCTGTACGAGCTGAGGAAACAAAGCAAGTTCATCCCTGAGGGCACAAGGGATGAATTGACAGTTGCTCTGGGTAACCCAGAGCATCCTAGACGTATTAGGGCTGCAGGCACTGGTGTGGGCATCAAAGCATTCTTTGGGCCATCCCAGCGCAAACATGTCCCAAAAGCGGGAATTTCACAAGAAGAGGTAACCTATTCTTTCTTTAGAATGTTACTGTAAAAGAGAATTCAATAATCAGAAGCTAACATTTCTTTTATCCATGTATAGGTAGATAAGATAGTTGATAGGAGAGTCGATGAAGTAATTGATAAGAGAATTAAGGAAGAAGTTGATAAGACACTCCATGAAGCAATGAGCAAGTGGCAGTCATCTCTGACTGCCACTCAGCAGACAGTACCTATGACATCCCGCTCTACTCCTACTGCAGAGGTTGGGAGTAGTAATCTTGTAGACCCACCACCTAGTACATTCACTGTAAGTATTTTTATGACATAGTAACTAGTATTTTCAAGATGATATGTTTTCAAGATGATATGTATATATGTATATAACATTCTTTACACAAAAATTTGTAGGGGTTGAAGCCATGCCGTCTAAAAAGTAAAGAATTTGTCGTTGCAGAGGCGTCGTCTTACCCATCCCTACCAAGAGAAATGTTTCATGGGTCTCCATTACCAGCTGGTTGGGTTCGTGTGAGCCCACTACATATATTCCCCAGTTGGATGGATCTTCCATTGTCATATGCCCACCCAGATTGTGAAACGCTTGGTGAGGAAGAAGGTGGAGTGATATTGTGGCCAAAAGCGGATGTCCTCTATACTAAAATTGTATGGTAAATTTACATTACGTTAAATTGTTAGTGTGTGTATATGATGTCAATTGATCTGAAATTATATATATATATACAGGTTAAAAAGAAGACACCTAGAGCATCTAGGCCTCCACCTCCCCTCCTACATTACCAAGTTGGGTTCCACAGGACCTACCTATCCCATTAGGTCCTAATTGTAGGGGTATGGCAACATGGCTAGGTGAACATGATATAAATTGCCCTATAATTGTTTCTATAGATGTGAATGCTGTAGGTCAATCATACGAAAACAAACTATTTATATAAGATATTTTGGAGTTGTTTCGATATGATTGGCTGAATACATCTGTGATAGAGCTATGGATAAGGTGAGATCTTCTTTATACATCCATATACCTTGTGTAGGATCTGGTGATCTGGTTACTTATATATTAATGCATACATAATACATGTTTTGCAGCTACTTAGACAAGATATGTGCAAATTTTTCATTCGAAGATGTAGGATTTTTGATTCCATCTTTGATTAGTCTAGTAGCTGAAGACCCTTCGTCAGTTCAACAATACTTCTGTGATGCTTTTACAAAATTTTCTCAAAATAACAAGACGGTGATAATAGCTCCATTCAATGTGGTGTAAGTTTACTTTGCTTATAATTTGGACTTAAGAAAATTACATTTTTATTATGGATTTTGAGTTATTAATTTTTAACTTTTTTACCTCTAGGGGTATGCATTGGGAGTTACTAGTTATTGTCCCCGAGACGTTCACTATCTATTATCTAGATCCTAAGGGGACTAAATTGAATTAAAAAATATGGACACATAATGAAAATAGCATTATTCCGGTGAGAAATATTTCATTTTCATATCCATTAACATATGTTATTACATTACTATTTAATTATGCAATGTACTGTGTCATTAACATGTAGGGGTTTAGATGAGTTCAAAAAGGCTGGAAGAAAGGTCCCCAGGAAAAAGAACCAACCAATAATTTGGAAGAATGTGGAAGTAAGTTCCTGACTGCAATGTATATATTATTTATGTGAAGAGTGCTTAATTAGTTGTATATTTTAATATTTTGTATGTTTCAATTTATAGTGTGCTACACAAGACAACAGATGGGCATGTGCATACTATGTGATGCAATTTATGCACATGATTATCAAATATGCCATAGTGGACATCGATACCATTCCTGAGGTATTATATATAGTCTCATTAGATAATATGAAATATATCAATCTTATTTATATATTATTAATTATATATATACATCATTCTCTTTTCAGGTATTTAAAACTGACCACACTACAGGAAAGGCCTTACTAGATGTACATGCTCCCTATATGACAGAAGAATTAAATTATGTAAGAGAAGAATGGGCAAAAGCCATACAAGTAGTGGGGTTTTTAAAATATAATTGGGATGTTGACAACGAATAATGACTAAAGAATGATATTTTGTAAATGAATTTCTGAATTGTAATATGTGTGAATGTTTCTACATGTCTGAATGTTTCTACATGTGTCTGAATGTTTATACATGTGTGAATGTGAAAATGAATGAAACTGCTGGTTGCTATATGTTTCTACATGTGTGAATGTGAAAATGAATGGAACTGCAAATTGCTACATGAATGTTTCTACATGTATGAAAATCGAATGGAACTGTAGGTTGCTAAATGTGTAAAAATTAATGTTGTTAATTTTGTAGGTTTGTGGCCTGTTGTTGGCTGATATTAATGGATGTCATATAACCTGTAGTTCATAACTGAACTGTAGGTTTCTCATCCTACGACCAGCCACAACAGGCCTACAGATTGATTAAAAAAATACATACAATAGGCGTCGGTTCTTTGGAAAAACTGACGATAAATGCTTACAATGTCGGATAATAGCTAAAATTGATGCCTAATGAGACCAGACACCACGGCTGTGCTGGCCAGCACGGCCGTGGTAGCAGGTGATATGGTGTCGGTTATCAATAAAAGCCGACGTTAATGGTGTCCTAGATGGCGCCCTTTATGTGGCGCGAAGGTTTATGGCATCAGTTTCCGTAGTAATAACCGACGCATATATCCCCCTGCTGGCGCATTTTCGGTGGAGCGCTAAGGTTTCTAGCGTCTGTTTGGAAATCGATGCCTAACGGTTTGTCTTTTAGCGGTGCCCACATAGGCGTCGCATTGAAACCGACACTAAAGGACTTAAATAACCGACACTAAAGGTCAGTTATGTACTAGTGGTCGGGGAATCTAAGGTGATATCAACATTAAATGAGAAGTTATATCTCATTGCTAAGAAACTATGTGCTACAGACAGAGTTCCTACTAAGGAGGAAGAAGAAGAGTGCAAGTATGTGAGTTAGGGGAAATAAGGGAACAATGATTATTCTTGGAGGAAAGACCCCAAATTTTCTTGAAAGGATCCTAACAACTTACAATAGGATCCATCACAGGCACAACAACAACATGCTAAGACATAGTAGTATGGCCAAGCGTAGTATCAACTTAAGCATGAGAAAATAAAAAAGATTGAAGAAATGTTAGGCAAGTTGTTGAGTCAGAATGAGCTATAGATTGCACAAACTCAAAGAGACCTTCAAAATTAAGGGGCACATATTCATAGCATAGAGACACATATCTCCTAGATAGAGGCAAATTCTAGTGCATTAAAGCAACCAGCCCAATAAGGATTTCTGACGAACACCAATGTACCTTATGGGAACCAGCATGTGAAGGATGTTCTGCTATGTAGTGGCAAGAAACTACTAAATGATGCATCACATGACACAATTACTGAAGAAGCTACAAGTCAAACTATACTAGCAGATGTAGAGGAACTAGACATGGAAACACAGGAGTAGACGACAGAGGAGCAAGTTAATGAGGTTGGGGGTAATAAAACTCAAGATTATATTCCACCTCACTGGAGGGAACCTGTAGTTCCTGTGCCCTTTCCAAACAGCTTGAAAGCAACTAAGATGGATCGATATTTCAAGAAATTTCTAGGTAATTTTCAAAAGTTATTTGTTAACATTCCCTTGATAGACGCTATTGAGTAGATATACCATCCTATGGGAAGTTTTTGAAGGATATAATTACAAAGAAGAGAAAGATACCAGAGTATGGTATTGTGGTTCTTAAAGAGTAGGTTAGTGCCTATATCTTGGGGACACTGCCTCCTAAAAGACAAGATCCAGGCTGCTTTAATATCACATGCTTCACAGGCAAGACAAAATTTGGAGATGCTCTATGTGATTTAGGGGAAAGTATAAATCTGATGCCTTTATCTACCTTCAAGAATATCAAACTTAAGGAATCCAAGAAGAGTAGAATGACAATCCAGTTGGCAGATAATTTTGTAGTTAAGCCATATAGTATATGCGAGGATGTCCTGGTGAAAGTGGATAGGTTTGTCTTTCCCGTAGATTTTGTTGTGATGGAAATGCAGGATGACCATGGCAATGAGCTTCTACTTGGAAGACTGTTTCAAGCTACAACAGACATGATACTTGAGATGGGCAGAGGACGTCTGACTATGGGAATCCAAGATGATGAGTTTGAGATCAAGATGCTAGAGCACTCTCAAACCACATGAGATAAGGTGCAATGCAATATGCTTCAGAACGTGGATAGCAAGTTTTCTCTATTTCTAGGGAAGTCGTTCCTGGATATGGCCCATGTTATGACTAAAGTAGAAAGTGGTACTCTAGCAGTGGACATCCTGGAAAATACAAAGGTGATCTTGTTAGCTAAAGCAACACGCTAACTAGATGATGAGGGAGATGACTATGACCCTGTTGTCGAAGAAGAAGCCATGGCGGATTCTATGATACAGTCACCACCCAAGCTACCCTTAGAAGCATGATTGACGAATAGAATGGAGGACAACATATGCAAAAACCATCTAGATGAGTGTGTTTTGATGCTGAAGGCAGTACCTTGCTACTATGCAAGGTTCTTTGAGGACCTTGGACCACCGCCCCCACCATTGGTTCCATCTCTATTGAGCCCACCAGACTTGGAGCTGAAGCCATTACCACTGCACCTGAAGTATGTCTTCTTAGCTTCAGAGGAAAAGCTCCCACTGATCATATCATCTTCTTTGAGTGGTGAAGAGGAAGGAAAGTTACTCACCGTGCTGAAAAACCACTGAGCTACATTTGGGTGGTCCATAGCTAACATTAAAGGGATCTTTTCAACCTTGTGTCAACACAAGTTCCGACTCAAAGAAGGATCCAATGCAATCTTCCAATGTCAGAGGCGTCTCAATCTGATTATGACTGAGGTGGTGATGAAGGAAGTTGTCAATCTGTTGTCGACATGTATAATCTACACAGTCTCTGACTCAATGTGGGTTAGTCCTACTCATGTAGTTCCTAAGAAAGGGGGGATCATGATCACTATTAATGTAGATAATGAATTGATTTCCACTAGGATAGTGACGGGATGGTGAATGTGCATAGATTATCGTCATTTAAATGCATCTACTCTTAAAGATCATTTCTCTTTACCCTTTATTGATCAGATATTGGAACGATTAGCTGGTTGTTCACATTTTTTCTTTCTTATGCCCTATTTTGGGTATAATCAAATTTCCATTGAGCCTAAGGATAAGGAGAAATCCAATTACACCTACCCTTATGGAATGTTTGCATATCGACAAATTCCTTTTGGTCTTTGTAATGCCCCTACTACGTTTCAACTTTGTATGCTCGCCATTTTTTCTAACATGGTAGACAAGTGCTTAGAGGTTTTTATGGATGATTTTTCTGTGTATGGGGAATCTACCAATGATTGTCTATATAACCTTGATAGGGTGCTACAGAGATGTGAGGACACTCACCTAGTTCTAAACTGGGAGAAGTGTCACATGATGGTAAGTGAAGGGATTGCCCTTGGACACAAGGTGTCCAAAAAGGGCATGGAAGTGGATCCAGTAATGATTGAAGTCATCTCCATACTACCTCCATTGACATCACTGAAAGGAGTGAGGAGCTTTTTAGGACACACTGGATTCTACTACTGTTTTATCAAGGATTTCTCAAAAATTGCCAAACCTTTGTCTAAGCTTTTAGAAAAATATGTCAAGTTTTCCTTTGATGAGCGATGTGTAAAATCTTTTGAAATCCTTAAAGAAAAATTGATCTCTGCACCTATTGTGTAGGCTCTTAACTAGAGTCTGCCCTTTGAGCTGATGTGTGATGCATCAGATCATGCAGTAGGAGCTGTGTTGGGTCAACACAGAGACAAGACTCCAACTGTCATATATTATGCGTCAAAGACTTTGAATGATATGCAGTTGAATTACACCACTATCGAAAAGAATTGTTGGCGGTAGTGTTTGCTTTTGAAAAATTCCTCCAATACCTACTTGGGGTTAAAGTGATAGTTTGGGCCAACCATGCTACCATTAAATACTTGTTACAAAAGAAAGATGCCAAACCCATATTGATTAGGTGGATTCTTTTGCTTTAGGAATTTGACATCGCGATTAGAGACAAGGCATGGGTCGAGAATGTTTTAGCTGATCATTTGTCTAGGTTGGAAAGGACAGACAAAAAAGATGTAGCCATCCCCATTATTGAGGAATTCCCAGATGATAAATTATATGTAATTAAAACTGAAGATCCTTGATTTGTAGACATTGTTAATTACCTAGCTTGTAAGGAATTTCCTGCAGATTGGGGGTATCAAGAGAAAAAATAATTCTTACACTCATTGAAGTTTTATATTTGGGATGACCCGATTCTTCTTAAGCAATGTAGGGATGGGATATTAGAAGATATGTACCCAAATGTGAGGTAGAGAGCATCTTGTCACACTGTCATTCTTGACCCATAGGTGGACACCATGCGAGCTCTAGGATTGTGGCTAAAGTCTTAGAGAGTGGGTTCTATTGGCCTACCTTGTTTGAGGATGCTCCCAACTTTGTTCATTGTTGTGACGCATGTCAATGTGTAGGTAATGTCTCTAAGCGACATGAGATGCCCTTGAATGTGTTTTAGGAAGTTGAAGTTTTTGATCTTTGGGGTATAGATTTCATGGGCCCATTTGTGTCATCTAATTCCAATATATATATATATTACTTGTAGTGGATTATATGTCTAAGTGGGTAGAAGCAATTCTTGACCCACACTAATGATGCACATGTAGTGTGCAGGTGTGTGAAGAAATACATTTTCAACAGGTTTGATATCCCCCACCTAATTATTAGTGATGGTGGTTCCCATTTCACTAATAGGCAGTTTGGGGCTTTACTCAGCAAATATAGGGTGAAGCACCGAGTGGGCACTCCTTATCACCCACAGACTCAAGGACAAGTTGAGGTGTACAATAGAGAGGTGAAGAAAATCTTGGAAAGGACGGTCTCAACCAATAGGATAAACTGGAGCTATGTGATAGGTTATGCTCTTTGGGCATACAGAACAACCTACAAAACCCCAATAGGAACAACAACTTTTAGGATGATCTATGGACGTGCATGACATCTACCCGTAGAGCATGACAATAAGGTGAAATGGACCATGAAGAAGCTGAATTTCAACATATATGAAGCAGGTAGAAAGAGGCTTTTGGATCTTAATGAATTAGATGAGCTTAGGATGGATGCTTATGACAACTCTAGGATATATAAGGAAAGGACTAAGAAAATTCATGATAAACACATAAATAAGGTGTTTCTCCCAAGTCAGAAGTCCTCCTTTTAAATTATAGGCTTAGGATACATCCGGGTAAGCTAAGGTCTAAGTGGAGTGGACCGTTTGTGATTGAAAAAGTCTTTCCCCATGGTGCTGTGAACATTATAGACGGGAACATGTCGTTCCTTGTAAATGGAAAAAGATTAAAGCACTATTTTGGAGGTGAGGTAAAGCCACAGAAAGAGGAGGTGCAACTTTGCACCGTTCCATAGATTCCTACTCTATAGATCGTCTAGTCTAGGATGTTAAATAATGACGCTTGTAGGGAGGCAACCCAATCTTTATTTTTATGTTCAATTTTCATTTTTAGATGTCACTTTAATCCAATTTCTGTAAAAATGGTACCTTGACTCATTTTTGGAGTGTGTATGGCTTTAAAGTTGGTACCACCGAGTTTTACAGTTGGTGAAACCGAAATGGGGTTAGTGTTTTGTCTGTAACAACAACACAAAATCGGTACCACCGACTCCAATGGTCAGTACCACTGCGTTTCTGAAGATCTTTCAAGGGCTCACTGATAAGGACTCGGTGCCATTGACTATTTCACTTGGTGCTACTGACTTTTAGACATGCCCAGGTTTGGTATACCGAGTCCACACAGTCGAAATCGCTGATAGATTCCAACACTCGGTACTATCGACTCAAAAAGTTGGTACTACTGACTCACCACTTCAACAATCCGAGTGGTCGCGATCCAACAACTATGACATACTTCATTAAGCGATCGGGTGGCACCGATCCATGACACAAATTGATACCACTGACGCATCGTCAGTACCATCGATTCAAGGAGATCCACATCATCTACGTCAGCCAATCGTAAGCCATCAATGCAACTGACCACAGATTGTGCTAGCCAACTCAGTACCACCGACTCAGAAAGTCGATAGTACCGACTCTGCCATGTTTAGCTATATAAGGAGGGGTGGTGGAGATATTTTCTTCACACTCTCAATATCCACTCCTCCTACATTTCAGAGCAAGACTACACCAGGCATTGACAATCTTCCCCGATCTTCCATTATCTTAACCTCCTTCTTGCATCAACGACATGGCTCTTAGGAGAGGAGTTGTTCCCCCACAGGGTGAATTGGTCCCCCGACCAACCCACATTCAACACCCATTCTTGGAGATAAGGAAGCTCTATGAGGAGTTGCAGATAAGGCAGGTCATCCTGACGAGATATGGTAATCACAAATTGATCAAGATGGCGGGCTTTACTGACAACATGTGCTAGGTATATCCGAATCAAGAAATGGGGGGAGATATTCCTTTATTCAGTGACAGACAGACCTACCCAGATCTTGTCTTAGAGTTCTTGGAGTCGCTTGACGTTCTCATCACCCCGATCAGAAGATAGGAGGTGAATGGCAAGAAGGCAAGGCCAACTTCCGCCTCTTCAAAAATAACTAATCTCTCACACTAAGGGCCTTCAATCATATCTTCAACTGGGATCATGTCCAAAAATGCTCGGCTCCATCGAACTTCGACTATGACTTGGCCTGGGAGTAGTTGACTGAGGTGCCGACGGGTTTTTGTATAAACTGGCACATCAGTTCTGTGACTGATATTGAGCATCCTTTTGCTCATATGCTTCATCGTCTCCATGTCAACACTATTTTCGCTTGATCCGGTAAAGCTCAAGGGAAGCTCATAAGGTAGACCTCTATTTTTTGTACCGGCTACTGGAGGGGGAGACTGTTAATTTTGGAGCTTTTCTACTGCTCCATATGATCTTTGTGAGGTGCAATGTGACAAGAAAGGTACCGATCTTATTTGGGGATCTCATCACCCCTATTACTCTACACTTGCGCCTTGATATATCCACCCTCGTGCAATTGGAGGATACACCAAAGATGGATCTACTTCAATTCTGCAAGTCTCATCTTCTCTAATACCACCACAATGTGCTCTATGCGCATTGCACTCACCGAGGCATATTTTGGGAGAGGAGTCTTCCTGACCCTATCTTCAATCTGCACAGGGTGGAACATCTCAGGTGGACACTGAACGAGGGGGAAGCTAAAGATCCTCCCAGGATAGAAGGTCAGGGTGATGATGAAGAGCATGATGGCGACAATGATGACAAAGTTGAAGAGGTGGAGCCCACCATCCCCATGACCAGGAGAGCGGTCCCATGAAAATGGGCCCACACATATGCTACCTCGACTTCCTCAGCCCCACAACCTTCCTAGGAAGAGCAGGACCCGTACAACATGGTGGGTATGCATACCATGATGTAGGAGATCCATACAGGACAACAACAACATCAGGCGATGCTAGTCGGCATGAAAGATATTTAAGGAAGGCTATATCAGAACCAGTAGGTGATCTACGAGAATGAATGCCTTCTCTTGGCCAACCAAGAGAATGTTCACATGCATCTGTAGCGGATGGAGCAATACCAACAACCTTTCTTTGACAACTATTGGAACTGTGGATACTTTAGGGAGTACCCACAACCTCCACCTATGCCGCCTACAGACCTCTCATTCTAGGGGATGTTCCCTCCACAAGACCCCAACATGCCACATCCACCATTCTGAGCCCTAGTACCACTATTCCACCTCTTGGGTGTGAGTATTGATTATGAGGACATAGTCATATTCAAGCTTGGGGGGTGCTGGAACACCATTCTATCTTTGTTTTTATTATTTTTATCTTTAGTTGTTTGTTTTATTTTTAGTTGTGCAAGTGTAGGATCCACGTATATCTAGTGTAATTGTGGAGTAGTAAATGCATAGTTTTATTTTGGAATAGATTGTACTCTCTATGTTGTTGCATGAAAATGGTCATATCCTTAAAAGCATAAATTGCAAAATCTTTCCGTAACACCACTTGAGGAAGTGTTTGGACTAGTCAGCATTAGGACTTAGGACATACATGAAAGTTTGAATCAACTCGGGAATGTGAATGGTGAATATGTTGAGCCTAAACTGGCCAAACCATAGTGAGATCTTAAATGAAAATACAAGAAATAAACCTTTAGATCACCCTGAACACATGTCAATTAATAGGAACACATCATAATATAACGAAAGGCATCGTCCCTTAGTTGTGTGATTCCATTTCTTTTCCGTTCATTTTTGACTCACCACCTCAAAAATTCATGAGTACTCCAAGCTATTTTCCTTGATTGGATTTCATGGCACAATAGGAACATATTAGTTAGTTTGCTTGCATTTGAAAAAGGAAGAAACACATTACATTTTTATGCATCAACTTTAGTGCATACCATCTTAGCTTGCATAACACAGTTCATGTAGTTGCATACATTTCAACATCACATGCTTATTTTCCTAAACATGTGGATTTTAATTTTGAGTTATAAATCTAAAAGTACAAGGATACACCTCCAAGAAAATAAGAAAAGAAAAAAGAAAAGAAGAAAGGAGAAGAATTATAAAGGCAAGAAGAATGAAACTTAGCCTTTTGAAAAAAAGAAAAAAAAAACTAAATTTTTGTTTAAAAAAGACAAGGGGAAAGTGTATCCCACATGCTTGTTTTAGTGATGATTTAATCCACATGTGAATTATTCTGAGTTGTCAAACAATCTCAACTCGTTCATACATGCATCATCTAATAAAAAAAGGTTTTTTTAGGCATTAAGATTCGTTCATGGCATTCTTTTCATCCATCTAGGTTCATTTTTCTCTATGCATAGATAGGTTGGATGTACTTATTAATTCTCATTTGCCACCCATCTTGAACCATTAATTGCTCTTATTTGTAGGCCACTCTAATGATTTATCTCCTCATTCATGCTTATACAGAGATCTGCTTCCAACTAGTTGGTAGTTATGAAAAAGCAATTTAGTGTAGGGAATCACACAATGCACCAAGTGAATGTCTGAGTAATTATGATGTCAACTGCTTTCTTGATAGCGTCATTGATTGAAGGTGGCATCTGTTATGGAAGTTTTTGGTCACTTTAGAGATGTTATCAGTTTATTGGTCAGTGAAGGCCTGTTTTGGGCTAGATATGTGGATTTGATTAAGAAAGGAATGTATGTGTTATGTCCTTTTGATGACTCTTGTCAAACAAATTTGAGAGAGTGTTGCTCGAGGACTAGCAACATTTAAACTTAGGGAAGTTTGATGCATGTGTTTTTAGTCATTATTTCAGGCACATTTTTCCTTGATTTTATGTATAGATTAGTCAGTTATTTGATTTATTATGCATGAAATGACTTAGATGGCCTGTTTCTATTAAATACATCAACTTATATGATATTGAATATTTTTGTAATATTTTAAGCATCCCAATTGCTTGATTTCATATGTTTTTAGGTACAAGGAAGAGCCACAGACTCAGTGCTACCGACCTGGCAACAGTCGGTGGTACTGACTTGACATCAGAGACCTATCAGAAACTCACCCAGAGTCAGTGCTGCTGATTCAGCAATAGCAAGCCCCAACATAAATTGAGAAAACTCGGTGCTACCAAGTTTCCAACTCAGTGATACTGAGTTGACGTCATAGAGACAGCTCAAAAACCACAGAACTCAGTGCTATCGAGTCTAGTTGATAGTACCGATAGGATCAGGATCGCGTGACCAGACCTAAGTGACTCAGTACTACCGACTCACCAAGTTGGTACTACACAGTCTACCTGATTAGGCCAGCCATAGATTTATCTCTAATCCAACAGTGGATGCTAATTCATACCCTAAGTGCCTCTTCTGGCTTAGAGGGATGACTGCCTAAGAAAAGGCAGCCATTTTTCATTGCATGATGACTGGAAAGAGAGAAAAGAAGAACTGAGGACCAAAAGCTTTGGCGTAGGAGATTTGGGCACCTCTGGAGGATGATTCTATAGCCGGAAGACATCCGAATGCTCACACAAAAGATGTGATCTTTTGGACGAGTGGAGATTCAAGGGTTACTTTAGTTTCTTCATGTTTCCTATGTTTTTCTTCTTCCCTCCCATGTATTCATAGATGAAAACCATACAAGGCTAAAAACATTTATTCCTTAGGATCCGAGATTAGCCTGGATATACACTGTGATTGATTTCCATGCATTAATATCATTTGTATCTCTTTTTACTGGATATAAATCTATGGAAGCTTTATGTTCTACTTGTGCTTGATCTCCATGAGTGGATTGATAGATGCTTAGTCATCTCAGAAGATAGGTTGAGGGATGAAGAGCATAGATTTACCCATCTAATGTGCCCTTTGGAAAAAATGGAGTGTAAACAGGAGGAGAAACCCAGGGAATAACCGCAAAGCATCTAACTAATCAACAAATAACTGCAGAAGTGGGATTGACATTAGATTAGGTAGTGAATTATGCTACGAGAGCAGGTAATTCTGGCTACAATCTCCTTATGTGAGAACCCATTACACTAAATGAGATTACTCAAAACATAAAGCACAATCGATCACTAATTAATCACATACCCAAAAAGATGAGTAAATTAAAACAGATTTCAACATCAGTATCCTCTCAGAAACATTTCCATAAGAGAGCAACATCTTTCTTATATCCATAATATGCAAAGAATTTGATACAAAGTGTTCTATCGCCATAGCCACAACATATATATGTAGGAGAACAATATTTGTATATGCCACACAACATACATTAACATGCTAACAAAATTCTGATTCGTTTGAAACACCATATACAAACTTTTCATCCCAAACCTGAGAGTACAAGGACGACTCTAGGATACACCAGACATCTAATCAACTTTCTAAAAGATTCATTACTATAGCTCCTCTTTGCTGCCATAGGTTTGTTTTTGTCACTTCAGATTACCTAAAAAGATGTGGCGAACCACAAGGGTGAGACCCATGTCCCAGCAAGAGATATAACCTCCAACAATGCTTATTGATTACAACATTTTAAATAGTAGATAACTAAGAAGTTGGAGTATTTAATAATCAATTGAACAAATTGAACAGTTTAAGTATACTAAACATATTAAGAAAATCATATTAGCAACAAGTATGATCATTAATGCATACATTGATAACAAATAAATCCATTTCTTTGGAAAAATATCTACTCAAATATCATCAAATTGCATCTAATAACAATCATTATCACTAATCTGAATATCATCATATTCCTTGCTAACAGTATAAGAAATCTAGTAGCATAAGCATCCCTGACATCATGAATATGTCTAGTAACATAACATGGCTATCAATATTGGCATCTCAAATAAAGTGAATAGATCTATATTATAAGTAGAACTAACATCATAGCACAATTAAATGCATATTCATGATTAGTAGTTTAAACATTTATAATTATATAGGTATGGCTAGTAATATTAAACATAGCTAGCAACATCATGTTAACCATCAATGTCAATATAATTTTCAACATAAGCATGTTTACAACATGAGCATAACTACAACATAAGCATATCTATTACCTCTTATTGTACTATACATGATCTCAATGAAAAGAAAGCAAATAAGGGTTATTATCCAATATGAAGCATTGTGTATAACCCTAAATAGATATGCTACAAGACTGCCTTACATCTTTTATTATGCCCTGGGGAATTTGAATCATACCATCCAAAGTCCAAACAACCCCTGCAAAGGGATATTTAGTTATGTACAAGATCTATGAGTGATGATATCCTAAGATCTCTTCCCCTTGGTCAGTATGAGTAAAAAGCCAGTGACATAATAGTCAAAGCTGCCACCACGATGACATATAGTCAAGCTGCTAACCACTAGTCCACAATTGGTACAGGTCACGACACTAGAAACTAGGGTATACAAAACCCTCTAATATGAGGTACAACCACAGTTTTCCTCAATCACATCAGATGTATGAGGCATGACCATAGCCATCCTCCACAACCTGCATTGTAGAAGACAAGGATATATCCTCAACTTGCCACCCCCACATACTCAACAGTATGCGCTCTGAGTTTCCCTTAGGAATACTCGTTTCACCATCCAACAAGTTCTGACACTGAAGATGGCACTACGACACATGGCACTACATGATTAGAGTTGCACTTGATTAGTTATACCCATTGGGTGAATTAATCCTTCATCAAATAAGTGGACATACAAACCCTAATTCACTTCTAGAAAGCATATAAATATCTCAACTTTTAAAAGATATAAAGCGTGTGAATCATAATTTCTCATCTCATCATCACATGGTACTATTCACTTGCCATTCATTAGACCATACTAGTCATCATACTATCACAAGATATAAATCCTTTTCACAATATCACAGGGTATCAATCCTTATCAATAGGACAATTACACCTCATTCAGGGCTCAACCATGACCAAAGGTCATTAAGGCCATCGTACTATCACATGATATAAATCCTTTTCACAATATCACAGGGTATCAACCTTTATCAAAACAAGAAAATTACATCTCATTCAAGGCTCAACCATGCCGAAATGTCATTAAGACCATCATACTATTCCCTACAAGATCATCATTATCATTCCATGCCTTATAACAAGGCTCAACAACATAACTTACATATAATACACCAAATCAACAAAATTTACATTAATGAGCTAGGAGATATTCATAAACAACCATAGAAAGGTTATATTAATGCTAAGAACATTCCTTTATTACATCAACATGCAAGAAATCTAGATATGATTAACCCTCGTCATATTCATAATGCACATGTTTAGCATAAGAAAGTATCAAACATGTGGCTATGATAACCACCAATTAACACATTAAGGTTATGATCATGTTAAGGTGGTTATTTCACCATCATGTCATCATATAAGAAGGTTAAACATGAATACTCATATTTATCTATTTGCATTAGAGTTAGGTTCAACAATATAAATTATATTAATGTTAATAATCAACACTCATGCCCAAACCCTAACTCACAACATCCCCATTGGATCATGGATGCATAAGGTGAAGCATCACCATCATATTCCATAGTATTCTCAAGTAAGAACCTAGACATAAATAAAGGTGTAACCATCGGTTTATATCATACTAGGGTTTCAACAACAATAAGAGAGTACTCCATTATTGTATTAGTCATTCAAGGACTATTCATACCCAATTACTATCATGTAGTTATATTAAAGCTAGGTATAACAAGCTATACCTCATTAGGGTTACATATCAACACAATATGGTTATCATCCCTTCTATTCATATGAGTGAATAGGTAAGTCTACCTTATTAAGGGTAACCCTCCATTTGTTCCATAATCATTCAACCCATATCACCATACCACAATGTCACGCAGAACCATTGGATGTTTAAAAGGTAAGACCATTGGTTGTTTACATAAGTAAACACCTTGGATGAACCACCTATGAAGTTCTTTATTTGTTCTCTAGAAAGAATCACCATATAACCCTAGATATCCCTTGATTAACAACACAAAAAGTTTCATTGAGAGTAGGGTAAAACCCAAAATTGACTGTTGATTTAAAACAAGCCATTCGTTGTCAACAAGTAAGCTCCTTAAGTTGATCATATAAAGGAAACCATATAAATCACATTATTAGGAGAAACATATTAAATTAGCCATAATTCCACTTTATTGGAGGAATAAACATTAGATATTGACCATTGGGTCAAGTTAATATGTTAAAACCATCAATTACAATATAGGTCCGATGATTGCATCAAGTGACCCAAGAAACCATTGGTCTAAGGCTTAATTGATTCTAAAACTATATGATTAACTCACTATATGTTTTGGAGACCTTATCCACTATCATTAGTGACCATTAAGTCACCATAAGTTGTTAGATAAGTACTATATTCATTAATCAAGATCAAATATTAGGCTAATGTCATCATTGATTGATAACATCAGTTGGGTACTTAATGGTTGATCATTAAACTTCTAATGGATCCAAAACCTAACCTAAGGGGGTGACCATAGGTTGTCACCATCATCTGAAACCTTTGATCATGACCATTAGTTGTCATGAAGACAACACCATAGGGTTGTTGCAATGGTACCATCATCGGGTCATGGTTTATAGAAGAAATCAGCTTTAAACCCTAAAATTGACCATTGGTTGATAGGTTCTTAGCACCATAGGTTGTCAAACCAACCTGATCCAAGTCATATTATACCTTAGGAATAATGTACACATGATCACAGGTTCATATAGAACTGAAATCAGAATAGGGAACATTACAAAAATCAAAATCCAAGTCAAGCATATCTTTTTAGTGCATGGATCATCATTTTTAAGCAAGAACATGAGTTAGCAAGCTTATGGTAAGCAATAAACGTGGAGCAAGTTATAAAACTTGCCTCTAATTAGAAGATAAACTCCAAAAAAGATGAATACACGAGCAGTTATGGTAGGAAATCCAAGCATAAGCTGTGAACTCGTCCATCTAGCACATTTCTTCATCAAATGAGCAAACCCTAAGCATAAGGAGCAAGAAAGGTTGGGTTTTAGAGCTTTAGAGAAATTTCTACAATGGAACTGCAAGGTTACGACCAAGAGAAAGGTAGTAGAAATGATAACAAAGAAATAAAGGGTGGAAAGTAGGAGATTCTTACTCTTTTAGGTCAAGATCACTAGAAAGAAGCTTTTTAAACCCTAAAAGGAAGTCAATTGCAACCCTAGATTCTTTTTCCAAGAAGATCCCCTCTTTCTTCTTCCCTGGATAGAAAATTCATAGAAGAAAATATGGAAAATGAGATTAATAGAAGGATGGAAGTGGTGGAGAGGAAATGGCTCATTTAGATTCTTAGGGATAAGTACATGAAACTTTAAGATAAAGAAAAAGAAAAAGTTGAAGTTCTAGCATCTTTCCATGTGTCCATGGCATTAATCTATTAATAATATACAAGCACACACACAAGCAACTCCCCCACCATCCATAGAGACATTCTTATCCCTCATTTCTTGAATTTCCAAGAAAAATAAATAATTCATTAGTTGATAGCTACTAAAGGTAGCTCATTCATGAAGGGGTAAACCCTAAATACCCTTGAGGACAACACCTTCAAACAAAGGTTTAAATAGGAATCCCATGGTTCAAAAATATCAAGAATGATGATATAATATCCAAGTAACATAATGAAAGTGATAAATTGCAAAGAAAACCTCTCAATTGGGTAAATTGTTGAAAAGTACAAAATGTGCATAAAATTGCATAACTTGCTCAAACAGTGTCCAAATTGGACCAAATTTGAAACTTAAGCTTGTATTATGATTTCAAAGCATATAAAAAGGTTATATTGGGGTTATAAGAATTCAATTATGATAAATAAGCTTATTCAACTCATTAAGTATGTTTAGGGGCCTTACAACTATAAACCCCTAACAGGGATTTCGCCCCCGAAATTGTAACGTCCCCGGATTTTCACCTTCTCAAAACCCCATGGAGATGAGAAGACAAAATCCAAAAATGTTAGCAATAATATCAGAGAGTGATGCGGAAGCAATATATGCATACACCATAACACATCTCAACATTCAACATGTACATTATTGCAACATGATTTACAAATGTATATTGAAATAGAATTTTACACAAGACTAAACATGTAAGCTAACTAGGATCTTAGAAAATAGGTACAACTTGTAAAACTTGCTCACATCCTAATCCTTTATCCCATTCTAGCTCTGGACCTAGAAAATACGAGAAACAAAAACATCAACAAAAGTTGGTACGTGGAATTAAAGAGCTATACTATGCTGGCATATTGAAAATACTTGAAAAAAAAGAAAGAGAGAAAGAAACATTATTTAATGGCATAAAATTAGGTAAACCCAAGTTATTAATCATATTTCAATGGACATGTATTACTATGGTGGACTTAGCACAAACATATATTATTGGGCCCTATCCCCGCGTACCTTGTACCATTAGGGATCTCCCTGCGTACCTTGTACCATTAGGGAGGTGCTAGTCAACATTAATACTTTCCCTCTCTAATAGGGAGATTAATGAACCATCAATAACTACATTCCATTTTCTTTTCTTAGTGATCTTAGTGTTCAAGGCGGAAACAACAATACATATAGATGTACATCCAACAAGATATTCAAATACATGCAAGCAATTACTCATAATTATCATCTAGCAAAAACTAGTCATATACTTATATCCACGTACCTGAGTTCAGATATTCCTCACATATCCATGATCATCTAGATAAACTGGTCAGCACCTGATTAAGACAATATCATATACTATCATCATGTTTGCATCATCATTAACCCTATTTATATCCATTTTAGGGTTTGCCTATCTCATTATGATATCCTTAGGATTACTTGTATTCTTGCCTTATATTTATGTTACTGATGTCATGTTCTAGATTATAGGTCATCAACGGGATATACTCATGTGTCACATTATTATGTGAACATATTTAACATTATGTCACTTTCATTAACCATATTAGGGTTACATCACATGTATTAAGGGTGCTCTTCATATAACATGAATTTCGTGTATATAACTGATCTCAGATTTATATATCATCTTCAAGTTATTGATATGAACTTATTCTGTAAATTTCATCATTTATTGAGCATGTACATATTTATTGCATTTTATTTAGGGTTATTAGCCCTAAATAGCCATATTAATCAAATTATATGCTTTCATGCATCAATATAACCATATCTGACATCATATGCATTATAAGCATGATTATAGATTTACTGACATTTTTCCATAATTTTATATCATCATTTGATATTTATTACTCATGAAACAAGCATAATATATCTTACATGATATCACTGATATTAAAGCATTGAAAGGATGATATTATACTTCCATATTGTTCTATGCATTTTTCTGAGAATTTGGGTACTTTACATGTATTTTTCTGATAAACATGTTAATTATTGGGAATTATATAAGAACTGAGCAATATTACCTCTCTGTGCCAATGAGAATCGGCCACGTGGTTCCAGGGTGCGCCAGTTCCTCCACTCAGCCTTGGGCTGGCTGGATCCAAGGTTGGTTCTGTGGATCATTGGATCTGCTAACCCGCTGGCCTCACTCTTTCTCGTTCTCATGTGAACGCCCGATGCAACGCGCCCATCGCCCATGTGCCACCGATACGAGTGCTGCTGCGCTCCTCTGGTCCCACGCCGCTGCCACACAGATCAATGCCGGTGAGAACTCCTAACACCACTGCCACAAGGCTCTACACTACCACAGACATCCTCTCATGTCCTCACATTCGCTTCAAGCAGAGTCCGCAGTGGCACTCTGGTCTGCCGTGCGCGAGCCGACAGTGCGGTGATGGTCCCTGGAGCCGCCGTCGGGTGTGGGAGCGACAGCAGGTGTCGTCTCCTCATCTCACACCACACGATCTATTCCCCCAATTCTCAAGCTCTCGATACCCACTACCTGTTCTCCTCTCCCGATCCATGCCACCGTAGGTGCTGGGTCTCCGGCGTGCAGACAGCCTACCTGCACGTTGTGCCTCCAGGAGGCCATCACCGCAGGCTCGTCACTGAAGCAAGTGATGACTCGGGAAACAAATAGGTCATCTCCTGCTACTCCGATGCATCCCTGGGAAGGCATCGCCGCTGCTCCATGCAACTCCTCTTCAAGCATGAGGCACACTAATTCTGGGCTCGGCTGCATCTGCATCTGCCATTACTTCAAGGGTAGATCCTTACTTGGTGTAAGATGGGACTCCAGTGACTAGAGGATGGTCTATCTTCATTGCATCCTACCACAAATTAGAATAAGGAACATCATCCCTACATTGCACCAACAAGGTGCCATCCAGATGGGTTACAGGTTCACGGTGAACTCCTTGAGGTACGACGCTGAAGAAGAGGTACTCAGAGAATCATCCTCAACCCCCATTGATTGTTCAGCTCGGCCATACCTTGGATTCCAAGGACAACTCATCCGGGCATCCAGACAACACTCACCCTAGCTTCGTCTCCTACTGCTGAATATTTCCTCTTTTAGGAGCTAAAGCTTCAGCCTTGCAGACCTCTGATTTAGAAGGTGTTATATTCCATGGAGAGTGATGGATAGGGGAGATATTTGTAGAGAGATATCTTCCCTTGCACTTCCACATGATCGATCCTATGATAGGTCTATCGGCTCCACAAAATGGAAGGTGTGGCAACGAGATCCAAAAAATCCTCCAGACTTAGTCATGGGGGGTGAATCCCACTTCTTACTATTCTATTTGCTCCACAGGAATAGGAGGTGGTAGTCGAGTTAGGAATCGTGATATCTATTCTCATCAATGGCCATTAAAGTCTATGTCACACAGTCGGGATCATGTTAAAGGAACCACATCCCTATATGCTTAAGTGGGTTGTTCACGTGTGACGTCATTATAATAAACACTTAGGTCAGAAATCATTTAAATCTTCCAATCATTCCATCAACATTTAACCACCAATATCTCTTAAATGGTTAATCACAATACCATGAGGTTTTAATATTACTTCCTCATTGAGTAATTAATTTGAGCGAAGTTTGATACCAAAAATCTAATATTTGATCATCTAACTTAATCCCTCAAGTAACTTAATAGTTAAGTATGTAAACCTTGAATACAAGTCAACTTACCACCAACTTGTGATCAAACAAGTCATACTTACATCATTAAACTACATCTCACCTCGAGGTCCATCTTGAAATCATTTCACTCTAGGTATATCTTTAAATACAATATTGGATATCGAACTCCTAAATTCTACAATTATTGACCAAATCAATTCATCATAAAAGATCTTAGTTGGTTGTCATAAGTATAAGGTGGAGTGAGTATACAATTATCTACTAGATATTTAAATCTATGGCCAACCATACGTTGACCATTTATGACTGTTATAGTTCATATTGAGTATAATCCCTAAAATCCAGGTCATCACAGAAATCCTAGGTAAACAAAGATGGGTACTTCCTTTGAAACTCATCCTATTACCTTCAAATGGTTACTTTCAAATCATGGTGATGTCACATCATTCATACATATCTCCTCTTGGGTCAGTGGTGCACTCCTGCCAATGGTGTTACACGCTACTCAATTGGATTTTTGAATAGATGCAACCCAACAGACAGAAGCACACAGGTGGATTCACTTTTGATATTTATAAAACCTAACTCAACACCTACTCAAACTAAAAAAAACAACACCCGAAGGGGTCGTGTCGTAGTATAGGTAAGTGGCAAATATAGGGTCGATCCACAGGGAAAAGAGGGGACACTAGAGCTAGGTTAGTTTGGCTAGGTTCCTGTTGCGGAGACTAGGGTTAAGGGTTTGAAGGTTGTTTTGATTGTTAAAATATTATGGAAAAATAAGAAAGTAAAGGAAAGAATGAAATCTAAGTGAACCCTAGGCTAGATTAAAGCTAAATAGGCAAGAAAGGATTAAGCTAGGTATGAAAGTGCAAACTACACTAAGGCAAGCAAGAGAGAAGCTAAAGAGCAATTAAAGAGCTAACTAAGGTAAGCAAGCACAAAACTAGGGTTTTAAGTAGTAAAGAGAGGTATGGGATTTTTAGGGGTATGAACTTATCACTTAAGTTGGGTGGTGACATATGAACATTATAATTCCATTTAGATTATCCAAACCAAACAACAAGTTAGAGTCTAATGAATTAACCTAAGCTACTACCTGGCCATGGATATGCTAGGTTGTGTGTAGGGGAACTAGTCCCTAACACCCCCTACCACCCATACGAGGCTCAATTGGGTTAGGGATTAGGTTCAATTCAAGTAGAGTCTAATCAAGTCTAGGTTTCTATATTAGGCATTCCTAGGGCAATTATGGGCCGATGATAGTAATTAGAAGATGAAATTAGGGTTTTGGACTCCAATTCCCCCACATTCTATCCTTGAGAAGGCTCCATTTTAATTGCACTAGAATTATCCAATCTTGCTACTTAGATCTCTCACTTAGGTTTAGGGAGATTGATTAGGATGTAGGAAGATGGGAGGCAACCTAGGGATCCAAGAATTGGACCTAGGGGCAAATCCCAAAATTCAAACATATAAGCAATTTGTCTAAATTCCTAGGTGATTTCACACATAAACCAAAAAGAAATTCATGGAGAATGAGATTGAAATAGAATATAATCATTAAAAAATGGAATTACAAAGTTTACATGTCATTTTCTACCAACATGGTATCAAAGTAACATAATTTCCCCCAAACAACCCACCCAAGGGGCCTAGCTACTCATAGACATGGAAAATACAAAAAGAAAGGAGAAAGAAGTAGAAGAGGCCATGGAGATCAGTGTAGATGAGGGATATCCTCTCTCCAACTATTACATGGGCGTCCTCCTTCTTCTCCTTGGATGAAATGGTGTGGAATGATGGAGGGAAATTGATGGAAGGCTTAGATATGGGGGGTTATGTGGTGGTTGGTCACCACGACCGTGTTGATGTGCCATGGCCGTGGTGAGGGTAGGATGGAATGGTCATGGAGTAGGAACATTGTCATGGTATGAAAAGGGTGTGGATATGCAAAGGAAGGTGGTGGCCATGGCTGTGGCAGAGTGCCACGGTCGTGGTGGATGAGTGGCACCACGGCCGTGTTGGGGTAATACAACCATTTTGGAGGAGGAGGGCATGGTCGTGGAGTAGCAGCATAGGCGAGTTGGTCTTCAGTGGCCACAGTCGTGGCAGACGTCCACGGTCGTGACAATTTAGGGCGAAACTCCCTATTGTCTCTGTTAGTTTTTCACAATAAATGGCACAACCGTGGGGGGTTCCCACGGTCGTCTTTCACTCTTCTGACTACGACCGTGTGGATGGCCATGACCGTGGTGTCTTCAAAGGTCCACGGTCGTGGTAGACGGCCACAGTCGTGGCGATCTGGGTGCAAATCCCCTATTGTCTCTGTTGATCTTTCACAATAAATGCCACGATTGTGGGGTTGTGCCCACAGTCATGTTGGGGTCTGCATCACTTGATTGTCCTTCAAACTTCATCATTTATGGATGTCTTTGCTTGATGACAACCCTTGTCCATTGGAGGTAGGTTGAGGGAGATTTTGGGGCCTTCTTTGGACCCCCCATGAGTGGAGGAGCCCTATAACTCCTTCCTTCTCTCTCGTCCATCTAAGGCATGGTCCAAGTACCTGAAAATAGTGCAAAGAACATCCATAAGTGCATTTGGCAATGATAAACATATTAGGGGAAAAAGGCTTGTAATCTAACATGTTTAGATGTGATTTAAGTACAAAATGGCACAGTATGGAGCCCTAAAATAGGGCTACATCACCATCCCAAACTTAAAATATACTTGTCCTCAAGTATGCTCCAACTCAATCTCTCTTTTCAGGTTCCTTTAAATAAAAAGGAATGACAAATGCATAGCAATAGAAAATTATTGAGTACATGGTCTTGGGAGTGACTAAGTGCATGTGCTTCACCTCTCTCCTCTCCTATTTCAAAAACCATTCATGAAATGAGCACTGAGCATACAAACTTCAAATATAAATCATAGAAGCACAAGTTGTCCATATTTCCTTCATGTCATTCTGGGTAAATCGTTTCATGTTGGTGTTAATCAGAGATGACTAGGAGTATTGTTTCTCTTTCATGCATTCACTCTTATGCTTCAAACCACACTAGATGACTCACTTGGCTGTAGAAAGGGTAAAGTGAGCTAGATTTGATGTTTTCTAGCTCAATAGGTGTGAAAGAGGAAGAAACGTTTACAACAAGATTTTGGAGTGTTTTTACACACTCATCTTTTCTTTATTTGAATACTCTTAAACAGGAGCATCCTTTTATTTTATTTTGCTTTTCTTTTTATTTTCCTTTTTCTTTGCCCTTGGTGTAGATAGGGCATATGGTGGATAGAGTGAAGTGGGGAGGTTGAGGTGTGGCCACCCCAAACTTTTGGGGGTGGCCACGGCTACTACGTGCACTTTGACATCTTTTCGTGAGGCAGAGAGGTATGAAGGTGATGAAAGAATAGTCGGATCAAAGAGGGGTCATTAGTGTAGTTTCCAACATAAGATTTCCTACATGAAAGCTAATCCAACACTTCACCAAATGATATCACACCACATGATAGAATAACATGACATTCACATTTCTACCAAGTGATTCCATAGGCTTTAAGTGCTTGTAGCTTGCTCAATTCATGATTCAACCAAAGAATTTACAAACTTAAGAGAGACGGTGCACATGTAAAAAGTCAACAAACAAGACCATATATCAAAAAGATCTAAGAAAGTGGCATGCATTTGTCAATGGATTAAAACATTTCATTTCAAACAGTGGAGATTAAGTCAAAACATGCTTTTTGGGCAAGAGCATTCAAGTTTGGGCAAAATTGGCCAAAATGGTGCCAATTTACATTAAATCACATCTAAACTTACTTTAGGGAAATTTAAAACATAAAGCAGCAAATCCTAGTTAAAATGCACAAGAAATTACCAAAAACTACATGAGAATGCAATGCATGGTATGGAATAGTAAAAAAAGAGCAAAAAACTGAAAATTACGCAAAAATTGCAAGAAAGTAAACTACATGACTTGAAAGTATGCAAAGCAATAAAGATGACTAAGGTAGATAGAAAAAACAAGAAAACAAAAGTGGATGTGGCAGGTGAAATGCAATGTGAAACTAGGGCATACCTGCCCTACCACCCCAAACTTTTGAATCATGCTGTCCTCAGCATGATCCTAGAGTTTAGGATGATAGGGTAGACGATCATGGCTCTCTTGAGGCTCTGACGGTGTTCCTCCCTGTGGTGGAGGATACGCGTAGTAGCTGGCGCACTAATCTTCCTTCAGTGGCTGAAATTGGTCTGCAGCACGGACGTGCTGCGCAACATGGCCGTGGTGGCTTCAGGTTGCACAGTTGTGCTGCCTAGCACGGCCGTGGTGCATTCCTTTGGCATCTTTTCTCAATTTTGCTTTTGAATCCAGGGACTTGGTGTGTTTTTCATGCAAATGACCATGGTCGTATTGATGTGCCATGGTCGTGGTGGTCCCTATAGCTGCTACTCTCAAAATGAGGAACATCAAACACTCAAAAACTTGACCCAAAGTGATTTTTCTTTTAATACTTCTCTCAATTGTACTCAAATTTCCTTCATTTCACCTTGGTACCACCTGTACATCTCAAAACTACACAAATACTATCAAATACAAGTGTGTGTGTGTGTTTTCTTCGAAAATTTTAAAAACAAAGCAAAAGTATAAAAAATGTAAGGTTGGGTCAAAATTTCCCAAACCTAGGTGGGTTGCCTCCCACAAGCGCTGAGTTTCTTGCCTTCAGCTAGGCATCTTGGTGATTCTTCATTCATTCATCCATTTGGAATTATTATGTGTCCATTCTTGCAAAACATGAATCCCTCATTTGCACCCAATCTATTTTCCTAATCCCTTTCACACAATAATCATTACCAATTTCTTCACCTTGGTGTCCCCTTAAATGCCCATTTGGACTTGTGAAGTGATCATGTCCAATATCCCTATCTCAAACTTGCCAGGTTAGGGTCTTGTACATGTTGATGTTGATCTTCATGTCCATGAATGAGACTGTCATAGTGCCACTATGCACATGAATGTCGGCATCATCTGTAGACAAGAACGACCTTCCCAAGATGATGAGAATCTTCCTATCTTCCAGCTCCATATCAAGTACAATGAAATCCGCCGAGAACACCGTGTCTTTTTCTTTATCAATCATCACCAAAACATCATCCAATATACCCCTAGGCACTTTTATGGATCTATCTGCCAACTGGAGAGTGCAATGTGCTTGCTTCAAGTTGCCTAAGCCCAACTCTACATATACATTGTATGGCATCAAATTCACACTAGATCCCAAATCAAGTAATGACTTGTCTATGCAATGTCCCCCTATGTAACTAGGTATGAGTGGGGTTCCTGGGTCCTTTCTCTTCACGGGAGGTGAGTGTTGTATGATGGAGCTCACTTGTTCAGTTAATCTCACCTTCTTTGGAATCCTCCCCGCTGACCTTCTTTTCACAGTGCATAGGTTCTTGAGGAACTTGGCATATGATAGGATTTTCTTGATAGCAGCCAAAAGTGGAATGTTCACCTTCACTTGGCGAAACACCTCAAGAATATCAACATTGAGCTTTTGCCTTCTTATCAATTCCAGTGGCTCATCTAGTGCTTCTATGAATGGAGGATCACTAGTTTTTGCCGTACTTGCATGAACATGAGGCAGAACACTAGGGATGGTAGGACCTGCAAAGGGGATATGTGGTGGATCACATGGAATCCCAAACTCAACATGCGGTATCACAACATCATCTTCAATGATATCAATCATAGTATCACTACTTAGCTACCTTTGCTTTGCTTTATCAACTTTTCTTTGACTTGTGGTCTACTCAAGAGTTTTCCCACTCCTTAGAACTGTCACAACACTACCTTGTTCAAGGTGGAGAGGGGGAGCATGTTGTGGATGTGGAGGAGGTGGAGATGACACTTGGGGTTAAAATTGAGGCGGAGAAGAGAATTGAGGAGGAGGAGAGAATTGGGGTTGGAAAGTGAAGTTTTGAGAAATTTGAGGTGAGGGAGGTGGTGGAGGAGTGTAAGGCTTGGAATATCCTTGGAAGGAGTGAATGGGATGTACTTGCATGGGGGGTGGACTATAGAAAATGTGGGAAGAAGGCATAGGTCTGCTTGCTTCATGGTGGCTCATGATGGGTTTTGAAGACAATTTTTCTTCTTGGAGAGCGATTATGGAAGATAGCTGCTCTATTCTCTCTTCTAACCTTGCAACATCTATTTGAACATCATCAAATACTTTCAATCTAGAGAGAACCTCTTCCTCAAACCTTGAGCTATATGTGGGTCTTTGTGGTTCCTGGTAGCTATAGGAGTGAGGCGTCTTCTTTTCTTCCCCAAAAAAGTCAATAGCATTGACCGAATGACAAGGAGGTTTAGTCACTTGGTTTCTCATGAAGCTAACCATTTCACCAAAAAATTTCATCAATTGTGGGCTTGAATCATTGTGAGTTGGAGATGTCACACCAAAAGATCGGTCACTGCCACTAACCATACTAGAAGCTTTCATCCTTGAACTTTCTGCCAAACTCTCAAACAATGGCCGTGTCTCCTCAGGTGGTTTAGCCATAAAAACTCCCCTACAAGAAGAATCCACTGTAGCTTGACTTGCATGAGATAGAATGGAGTAGAAGGACTGAACTAGCTACCACAAAGGGATCTCGTGATGTGGACATTCTCTCAACATCTTTTGAAATCTCTCCCAAGCCTCGTGGAATCGCTCATTTTTCTATTTGACCAAAACTTGCTATGGCACGCCGCATTTGTGTTAGCTTTTCAATAGAGTAGAATTTCCTCAAGAAAGCATTTTTCATCTCTCCCCAATTCATGATGTCCTTTCTTGAATCATACCACTCTTTGGCTTTGTCTTTGAGAGAGAAGGAGAACAAAGTCAACCTAATTGTATCATCACTTTCTATCGGCATCCTGAAGGTGGAGCATACTTCAAGAAAGGAGTCCAAGTGCTTGTAGGGGTTCTCACTCTTTGAGCCATAGAAGATGGGGACGAGCCCAAGAAGACCTGGAGGGATGGAGAATTGCTCCCCCAGCATTTGATCAACCCTGCTAGCAATTGGCGATTTGTAGTTGCTAGGCATGAAGTAGTCTTGAAGTGGCTTGTGAGGTGCATTTTGGCCTTCCATCTTATTTCCTCCTGAATGGCTTGTCACATGCATAAACCACAACCAAACAAAATAGAACAAGTTAGTAAACCAAAATACCCAAAGAATGCAAATAATAATAAATAAATAATAGAAATGATGAGGGCAATAGGAAAAGTCAAAACAAAACTAACTAGATAGACCGAGCACCTCTAATCCCCAACAATGGTGGTAGAAAGCTTGGTTTACTCCCACCAATGGTGTTTCACGCTACTCAATTGGAGTTTTGAATAGATGCAACCCCGCAGATGGAAGAACACAGGTGGATTCACTTTAGATATTTATAAAACCTAACTCAACACCTACTCACACTAAAACAACTACACCCACAAGCTCACATGGTCGTGTCATAGTATAGGTAAGCGACAAGTATAGGGTCGATCCACAGGTAAAAGAGGGGGTGTCACGGAACCAGAATCCCAGTCCCATGAACCAAACGTATACCAAAGGCGAAATGCGGAAGCGTAAAGCTTAGCATACATGAACAGATAACAAGATACAAGCACCAACATAATCTCAACAATCAACAAGATATATTAAGCAACATCATTATATTACACAATTTGAATTACATATTCAAGAGTCACTTTGTACAAGTCTGCTCATGTATACTATATCTGGATCTTACAACAAGTACACCTAGCATAGCTCACCGAGCCCATCAACCTTCTAGCCATCTTTGAACCTAAAAACAACATACGAGAAATGGATCAACACACGAGGTGTTGAGTACGGGGCAAAAAGATACATATATATATATATATATAAGCTTTCCATAATTTTGAAAAATATTTCAAGACTAAACGAACAAGAATAAACATGTTAATTGTTTAACAAATGCAAAACCATATTTTATGTCATTTCACTCCATTATACCAACAATATCAAACATGTTTAAGGCCTTTGACCAACTTCCCGTCGGAAGGGTCCGTAAGGGTGCTCAAGCTTAGCTAACCCTTTTTATACAAAAGGGACCTCAAGGACATCACCGAGAGATAACCCTTTATCAACAATATTATAATGGAGTTTTGTACATATATGTGTTCAAGTTATAAAACCGACAAGGCAAACATCGAGTATGACATAGCAATACTACATGGCAATATTGGGCAAGTAAACAAACCAGCATATAATACATATCATTTCAAACAAGAAAGCTAGTAATATAACTAGATAAGGCCCGTACCTGATTCAGAGATTCATAACATAAATTATTCTTCATCATCTAGCCACATGCCAAACCTGATTAACAACAAGATTGCATATACACATTAGATTCTTATCATTAACCCTAATTAGATGCATTTTAGGGTTTTGGCCAAGATAGGTTCCAAGTTGCTTATTGGTTCATTATATGATATTGTATTGATCTAGAGGTCATCATAAGAGTGTGGTTCAAGTTTCATATCATTTCGAGGTTTCATGTGGATATGACAAGATTTATGACACTTATGCCCAAATTAGGTCACGAGACTCATAATAGAGTAACCAAGATCAAGATTATCAATTAAAGGGAACCAAGCATCAAGTATGGTCACGATCAGAAAGAAAAGAACATAGGAAATACATTTAATGTAAGGTGATGTCCATTAGGGTCTGAGCATCAAACCACCAACATGGGGTACCGATATTGAATGCAATTATCAAATTACCATGCTTATGCCATCAAGGGTACAAGGAATATGATAAGGTTTCCCAAGGGTTCCAATGGCATAAAATACCGATATCATGATTATTTAAACATTTGGATACATTAGGTAGCAAGGTTAGCCTCAAAAGAGCAACACACATCATTATAGTCCAAAATGGTCGAATATGTACAAAAGGAGGCATGTATCAGCACTAGGGGAGTATGACCTTCATTTAGTTCAAGGGTGCATAAAAAGATACTAATTGCATGATTAGAAGAGTGAAAAGTCATTAAAGATGCAAGATTGATCATAATAGTGAATAATTGTGCTCAAACATGACTAATGTTAGTATTTTCAAGAAATTAGGGAATAAACATTTGATTTAGAGTGTGGGACTAGGCCCAATGTGTAGGTCTCATCGAGCTGATCAATTTGATATATTGGTTCGACATTTTTGTGCATGAGATTAGCAAGATATCATTTTTTTAAAGATCAATATGAAAAACTATAGAGATAAGACATGTGACACATACATTTATTTCATTGGGGCCGGATCCCTTGGATCACGATCGGATGTGTTGGTATGTATGCCCTGAGAGCCCATCATGTGATAATTGGTGGGATACAATAAGATTGATTTGATAAACATAAAAGGCGAGCTTCCAATTCTTTCTGGTTCAGTCATATGAGATAGTGATAGAACAGATTGAATGTCTAGAGAATGACAGTACTCAATGACGTATGCCTTCAGGTTCATGACCTGAACGATGAGATCATACGGATGCTAAGAGTTTGTACATTCTTGTTATGTCCCTAGTCGGATGTCATTGTGGAAGGTAGATAGACAGCAATGACACACAAGACTAGATTGTGGCGTTGGTTGATGACAGAATCTCATTAGTCATGATATAGAGATATCAAACCAAACACATAGGTACTTGTTAGAGAACAAGGTACCGGACAGACCCACCGTGAGTTTGACACATGGAACCATGAGATGGTAGTCACAGTCAGTACTCACAGTGATGGTGGTGAGTGTGATTCTTAGACCTGAAATCACTGCACTCAACACATGTCGTTGGGCACACTTTGACATCATCAAACGCAGTCCTGAAACATGGGTTGTTATAAAGGTGATGATTGGGTGGCTTTGACACATGGGGCTTTTGAGGGGTGAGTGATAGATATGGGATTTGTCCCTCCTGAGGGAGTTTGATATCCATGGCCACTTGATGAGTAGGATTGAGAAAGGCGTGCACGCATGTGTGAATCAATATATGATACTGATGTCATACATATCTCTTCCAGTCTACTCTGAGATCAAGGAAGTGAATGAACGTTGACAGGATGACTATTCCATGCCTCGAGTTCATTCGGGATATCAGGGACAAAGGAATTATACATTCGCTGTAACACCATTCACGGATTGTAGGATGAAAGTTGTTCTCCAACTTTCTACTTTCACTTGGGTAGCACTGATGTGTGACTAGGCACCGCTCTTTGCTTGTGAAGTCATAAGTGTTATGGACTTTCACTGCCAACGTGAAATGGACCTGCAGGGTCACACACATAGGATTTAACCTGGAAGAGGAGTTTTGTCCACTAAGCAATGTTTAGATTGATTACTAAAGGAGTTTAGTAGTTCAATTAAACACTCAATCAGTCGATAGCTCAATATCGTATGGTTCAAGGTGTTGGACGCATTGATTGGAGTATCAAATTGATTGAAATCGCAATTGACTGATTTTGCCCAACCTGTGCTCCCAACCGATCGGTTCATGTGATGAACCGGTCGGCTGAGGTTGCTGAACCGGTCGGCTGAGGTTGCTGAACCGCTCGGCTGGAGTGTCCAGGCCGATCGGCTCATGCCCAGGTTGAGACGACCGGTTCAAGAGTTGAACCGATCGGCTCAACTGGTGCAACCGACCAGTTGGGAAAGTCATGTCGACAAGAATTTTCCTTTCGTTTCAAATTGCCCAATTCGATTGGGAATAATATTGGTATTTGATACCAATTAGGAAAGAAACAAGGAAAGTCTTTTTGAGCCGGATTAGGACCATGAACCGATCGGTTCAGGGCACCAACCGATCGGTTGGAGTGCCCCAAATGATCGGCTCAGGTCCAACCGATCGGCTCAATGGACGAACCGATCGGTTCAGTTGTGAACCGATCATTTCAAGTTGCGAACCAGTTGCTTTTTGTGGAAAATTCTCGAACCCTTCTACTCCTGCTTTAGTCCCGCATTGCCCGGGATGGAGAACCCTGTCCCATGACTCTCCTATATATATAGGGGTATTGGGGGCTTCTCAAAGTACAGCTCAGTGCAAACAGTTGCTCTGCAAGTTGTCGTTCTCTCTGGTTTTGGTAACCGTGAGAGAGCCCGTGCAAGTGCTTCCCGCAAAAGGGAGGTGCAGCAAGGGAAGGACAACTGCAGTTGCAATAGGAGGCAGGAGAGCGTGTTGGCGACTAGTACGTCAACAGGAGGGTGCGACTCCTTCCACTTCCTTGTGGGACAAGGAGAGTGGAGTTCTAGGTGGTCCGTGTGGACTACTACAGAGGCGGGAGGACACTTCCGCTTAGGAGGACAACTGTCATCCGACAGTCCGGTTCGAGTAGGAGTTGTCAATCCCGGTGTGACCAGGAGCTGCACAGACACCGTCGAAGTCCGGAGTTGAAGATCGCGCATTGCGTGAGGTATTGTCGCCGAGCAAGCCTCGGAACAAGGTATGATTCCACAAACCATCCTTTCCTATTATATAGACGTTGACGCGTTTCCTCGGTATGGGTTGGGGAGAAAATTTTTGTTTCCGCTGCCATCTCTGTCTCCCCTAAAACCCAACAGTGGTATCAGAGCCACGTCAACTGCTCTATATTTTAGGAATATCGATATGATCGATTTTGGTTTGTCGCCTTTATTTATTGCATACGATGCGAATAATATCGGCTTTATGCATGTCCAATCCTAAATCCACAAATCCCTAATTACATATATGATATGTATTATTAATGCACTCGATACGCGTCGCCCTTAAACGAGTTTTGTGGTGGATGTGTGTAGCGTGATTATGGCCTATAAACCCCTATCTGTGTGTGGTTGTTTGTGGTTGCTTGCATCTCGGTCTGCGCACCGATCTTCCCTCTCTTATTCCTGATGTAACTCGAAATAATTTGAGATTCTTTCCTACCTTTGCTCCCCCCAAATGTAACTCGGGGTTTCCAATTTAAAGAAATGTAATTAATAGAATAGGATTTTATTTCCTGTTATGTCAAAGACCGGCGGACATCAAGACGACTGATCAGACGGTCAGTTGAAGGAGTGAACCGATCGGTTGACCTTCCAGACGGTCGGTTCAAGGAGTGAACCGATCGGTTGATGACCGGTTCGAGGAGCGAGACGAGCGGGTGGCGGACATGATGAGATGCACGACGACCAGGCGAACCGATCGGTTGGAGGAGCCAACCGATCAGCTGGTGGCACCCAGACGACCGGCTGGAGAGTACAGATCATTCATGTGATGAGTTGATCAACTCGGATGGCAAGGCACAGATGTTCATCTTGTACAGGTTGCATGTGATGTAGACCTAGATGACCGTGATTCCTCTTGGCTCGAGGAATCACATTAGGATGGTCATAATCATCGCTTTTATCGTTTTGTGCATGTTTTCTGTGGGATATAACATGTATATGATACGTACTATGTATTGTGGTGATTGGATATGTATATGTATATAAAACCAAATCCCTCATTAAAATATTAAGTCTTACATGCCTTCCATTAGCGGCACACATGAAAAGCTCGATCGACCAAGCGTAGGTTATGCCAAAGCGTGGTGCGCTGTCTATCTTGTGGAAGTGTGAAGGGTAGACATGTAGGTTCTGCCAAAGCAAGGTGCATGTTTACCGTGTCATCTTTTGGGTTAGACTTAACTGGTGATTCTTAGAGCATCTAGGCCCAGAGGCAAGGAATGTTCATGGCAAGGTGTTGTGCATGTTCATTCAACAAGAGTTACATATGATGCAATTGGCAAGAGTTGCCTACCTGAGAGATCTAAGTTGTGGGCGATCAGCCAAAGCTGACTCATGACTTAGAGGATTTCAGGATCTTGCCCACTAGAAGGTTGTACGCTGCAATCTTCCGAGTTGATGGTGAGGGCTATCAATTTGAACTAAAATAGTGGGAGCGATAATTAATTAAAGGCCTAATTATATCGTCAAAATTTTCAAATTAATCAAATAAGTCAAAAATGAGTTTTTGGACTAAAATTGCATATTTTCCTTTTTGTAGTTCAAATGGCAACAAACAACAACAACTTTTCTTTGCGATCGGTCCTTGACAAGGACAAGCTAAATGGGATGAACTTCCACGACTGGTATCGGATATTGAGAATTGTTCTCACTCAAGAGCGTAAGCTCTATGTCCTGGATACTCCAATTCCAGAGGAACCCGCTCCTAATGCACCAAAGGCAGAAAGGGATGCTTACAAGAAGCATTCTGATGATGCCATTGATGCAAAGTGCTTGATGCTATGTTCAATGAACCATGAGTTGCAGAGGCAACATGAGAACATGGGTGTCATAGAGATGATTCTGCATCTCAGGAACATGTATGAAGATCAGGCACGGCAAGAGAGGTACAATGTTTCTAGGGAACTGTTCAAGTGCATCATGATAGAAGGAGATCCAGTTGGTCCTCACACACTCAAGATGATTGGGTATGTGGAGAACCTGTAGAGACTAGGATTTCCACTGAGCCAAGAGTTGGCTACTGACGTGATACTGCAATCGTTGCCAGAATCTTACAGTCAGTTTGTGATGAACTACAACATGAACAACTTTGATAGGCCACTGTCAGAGTTGTTGGGCATGTTGAGGACAGCCGAGTTACAGATGAAGAAGGACAAGCCTAAGTCCGTGATGGTGATCATGAGCAAGAAAGGCAAGTCCAAGCGCAAGGGCAAGGGCAAAGCTAAGAAAGGTTCTGAAGCTAGCCAGGAGTCCAAGCCATCTTCAGCTCTCAAGGCCAAGGGAGGCGTGACCAAGAAAGGAAATTGCCACCATTGTCAAAAGCCAGGACATTGGAAAAGGAATTGTCCTCTCTACCTGGAAGAACCAAAAGAAGAAGGAGGCGACTGAAGCCTCTACTTGAAGGTGTCATGTAAATAAACTTGTAACACTTTTTGAGATATATGATATCAAGATGTAAATTGTAAAGCATTCTTACTTGGGGCAAGTGTTGCCTTTATAGATAGGAATACTTTAGTTTATTTTCAGCCAATAAGGCATGTAATACAGTTATGAACTGCTATTTCATACTTGCCAATAGATAGAAACACTTTATTTTTGCATATTGTATGACAATGATGGCAATTAATAAAGTTGTGTTTTCAATCTTAAAGATATGATCTTTGTGGCAATGCCTTATTTATCTTGTGATATTTGATATGCATAAGATAAGACGATACCTAAAAGTTATAGATAACTCAAACAATTTAATTAGCATTAATCATGAGAAATTCATTTCTAGTTTCCATGTGATGGATAAAACTAGACTCTTTTGGTTAGAGAACCAGTAAGGGACATGAATATCTTGGACATGATTAATCAATCTTCACTAATGTAGTGGGATAATGATTATCCTATTAGGTATGATACATGTGATGTATTTACATACCTATTGGAAAAAATGCTAATACTTCAAATGGTGTTTAGAGAAATACCAATATGAATGTCTTGAAGTGTTCAAGATTATCGTAAATGAAGTACAAATTTGGTAAAGTATTAATTCTTGATGAGATCAATGAATGAAATACTTGGACAAAATGTTTGATATCCTTATGAGTGATTATGATAGTGTATCATAGTGAACTCATGATTAAGGCATGGTGATGTCTGAATCAAGAAGGAATCATACTCTAAGGAGTTAGAGAATGATTATCAAATAAATGAATTCTTCTTAATAAAAGAATACCCCACACTAATAAAAGAAATTAAGAATCACAAGGGTTGTGAGTTCTTATATCTTTAGCAGATACACCTCAATTATCTATGTGATGAGTTGTTCATGTGATGAGTCAACTATCAAGATGAATATGAGGAACCGAATCTTGAGTTATGGTTTAAAACCATTACATCCGAAATGAATTCCATGTGAACCAAAAGGTATGACCTTGATGGTAGCACTCATTGGATCATATCCATAAGTGCAGATGAATCTTAAGTGTTAAGACACATGGATAACATTTTGAGAAGGATGATGCTTGTTGATTGCAACTTAATGGCTAAGACATTTGGCATATGGATACTAAAACCGCATTCCTATGAGGAATAAAACCAGGATGTCTACGTGACACAGCCTATAAGGTTTATGAATCCACTAATGCAAATGAAGTCTATAAGTTACAATGGACTAATCAATGTGATTGATTGAGTTCAAGCAACTCAAAATTGGATCTTTATTTTGATGATATAGTCAAAGGGTTTGACTGATATGTCAAAGATAAAGAAGGGATCTGTGATTTAGTGGGAGCGTGTTCACATTCCACATATTGATGTGAAATGGAAATGTTCTAGATTGGAAATCCGAATGTGGAAATTATCTTAAAGGAAGATAGAGATGTTTCCTATGTGATAGGAATAGAGATCTATAGAGATAGTTCTCGAAAATATCTTGACCTGGAAAAGAGAGATCATACATTGGCAATCTGTACTGAAGTATTCAGTATGCATAGATTCAGTGGGAGAAAACTTGTCCATGTTACATGGAGTTAGTATCCCAAGGCCAAGTGTCCAATTCTTATGAAGAATGGGAACACTAAGGATAGATATGGATCTATCATGTATGTAATCATCCCATTATCTTGCATGTATGACATGGCAAGAATAAAATGCATTCATCATCTTGTATGTAGGACATGGCAATATGATGTGCTCATCCTGATAACTCGTATGTGTGACATGACGAGTGGATGTCTGTCTGCTTCCAGTAAGTGTTACTGGAATACCATGAGAACTTGATAAGTGCTTGTGAAGCACTAGTTCTATGGAGAAGAGTTCGATGTAAAGAGTTACATTGATGCGAACTTACGAAAGGACAGAAAATTAATCGCAATATATATACATGAGATGTATAAAAGTGAATGTTTGTTGATAATTGGAAGTGTTCCAATAAAGCCATTTAAAAGGGAAATGCCGAGTATCTATGTGTTAGTGAACAACAGTGGATACTGTATGGATCTGAAAGTTCACGAGATGAACTTATATTCCACTCATTGATGACAAGTCTGGAATCCTTGATCATGCAATGTGGCTAAAGGTTAGCAAATGGAATACAAGATCGCATATTACGGTAACTCCATCTCATACGTGTGACGTACAGCGAAGAGATGAGAGACATGCAATTTATACAGACTTTGGCAAGGTGTTGCCATTACTCACTATGTTGGCACTACAGCACAATAACATGTGGGACATGTTTGAAGATCACTATGAATATGATTCATGGGTGATTGGCTCGCAGTGCAAGTGGGAGTCTGTTGGTATGTATGCCCTGAGAGCCCATCATGTGATAATTGGTGGGATACATTAAGATTGATTTGATAAACATAAAAGGCGAGCTTCCAATTCTTTCTGGTTCAGTCATATGAGATAGTGATAGAACAGATTGAATGTCTAGAGAATGACAGTACTCAATGACGTATGCCTTCAGGTTCATGACCTGAACGATGAGATCATACGGATGCTAAGAGTTTGTACATTCTTGTTATGTCCCTAGTCGGATGTCATTGTGGAAGGTAGATAGACAACAATGACACACAAGACTAGATTGTGGCGTTGGTTGATGACAGAATCTCATTAGTCATGATATAGAGATATCAAACCAAACACATAGGTACTTGTTAGAGAACAAGGTACCGGATAGACCCACCGTGAGTTTGACACATGGAACCATGAGATGGTAGTCACAGTCAGTACTCATAGTGATGGTGGTGAGTGTGATTCTTAGACCTGAAATCACTGCACTCAACACATGTCGTTGGGCACACTTTGACATCATCAAACGCAGTCCTGAAACATGGGTTGTTATAAAGGTGATGATTGGGTGGCTTTGACACATGGGGCTTTTGAGGGGTGAGTGATAGATATGGGATTTGTCCCTCCTGAGGGAGTTTGATATCCATGGCCACTTGATGAGTAGGATTGAGAAAGGTGTGCACGCATGTGTGAATCAGTATATGATACTGATGTCATACATATCTCTCCCAGTCTACTCTAAGATCAAGGAAGTGAATGAACGTTGACAGGATGACTGTTCCATGCCTCGAGTTCATTCGGGATATCAGGGACAAAGGAATTATACATTCGCTGTAACACCATTCACGGATTGTAGGATGAAAGTTGTTCTCCAACTTTCTACTTTCACTTGGGTAGCACTGATGTGTGACTAGGCACCGCTCTTTGCTTGTGAAGTCATAAGTGTTATGGACTTTCACTGCCAACGTGAAATGGACCTACAGGGTCACACACATAGGATTTAACCTGGAAGAGGAGTTTTGTCCACTAAGCAATGTTTAGATTGATTACTAAAGGAGTTTAGTAGTTCAATTAAACACTCAATCAGTCGATAGCTCAATATCGTATGGTTCAAGGTGTTGGACGCATTGATTGGAGTATCGGATTGATTGAAATCGCAATTGACTGATTTTGCCCAACCTGTGCTCCCAACCGATCGGTTCATGTGATGAACCGGTCGGCTGAGGTTGCTGAACCGGTCGGCTGAGGTTGCTGAACCGATCGGCTGGAGTGTCCAGGCCGATCGGCTCATGCCCAGGTTGAGACGACCGGTTCAAGAGTTGAACCGATCGGCTCACTGGTGCAACCGACCAGTTGGGAAAGTCATGTCGGCAAGAATTTTCCTTTCGTTTCAAATTGCCCAATTCGATTGGGAATAATATTGGTATTCGATACCAATTAGGAAAGAAACAAGGAAAGTCTTTTTGAGCCGGATTAGGACCATGAACCGATCGGTTCAGGGCACCAACCGATCGGTTGGAGTGCCCCAAATGATCGGCTCAGGTCCAACCGATCGGCTCAATGGTCGAACCTGCGAACTGGTTGCTTTTTGTGGAAAATTCTCGAACCCTTCTACTCCTGCTTTAGTCCCGCATTGCCCGGGATGGAGAACCCTGTCCCATGACTCTCCTATATATATAGGGGTATTGGGGGCTTCTCAAAGTACAGCTCAGTGCAACCAGTTGCTCTGCAAGTTGTCGTTCTCTCTGGTTTTGGTAACCGTGAGAGAGCCCGAGCAAGTGCTTCCCGCAAAAGGGAGGTGCAGCAAGGGAAGGACAACTGTAGTTGCAACAGGAGGCAGGAGAGCGTGTTGGCGACTAGTACGTCAACAGGAGGGTGCGACTCCTTCCACTTCCTTGTGGGACAAGGAGAGTGGAGTTCCAGGTGGTCCGTGTGGACTACTACAGAGGCGGGAGGACACTGCCGCTTAGGAGGACAACTGTCATCCGACAGTCCGGTTCGAGTAGGAGTTGTCAGTCCCGGTGCGACCAGGAGCTGCACAGACACCATCGAAGTCCGGAGTTGAAGACTGTGCATTGCGCGAGGTATTGTCGCCGAGCAAGCCTCGGGACAAGGTATGATTCCACAAACCATCCTTTCCTATTATATAGACGTTGACGCGTTTCCTCGGTATGGGTTGGGGAGAAAATTTTTGTTTCCGCTGCCTTCTCTGTCTCCCCTAAAACCCAACAAGATGGCCATCCCGAAAAGCAGCGTTCATGGTCCATGGTTGGTGCTCACCGCTCCAAATGCGGTCAGGGCAGTGGCGGTTGGCTTCAGCGTGTCCCCATCCCGACCGTTGCCAGCATATCGGCTAGTTGCGATGGCCTTTGCCTCCTGGCGTGCATCCCGCTCGGGATTCCTCTGTTCCGCCCGTGAAACAGGGGAAGAACAGGGGTTCCCCGCCCCGAGGACCTGCAGCCATGGCTCCCTCTCTGCCTGGGGAAGAAACAACAAGGGTGGATGGGGTGGATCTGAGGCACGCTGCCTGTCGTTCTCTCTTATCGTGCGCACCGCGGTGGTTGTGCGTGGGCGCCTAGCTGCCAGACCCAGCCGTCGACTAGCGGCATCTGAACTGGAGGAACACAGGTGGTAAGGAACCAGTGAAGGAGGGGTGATGGCAGCCAACTTGAGCACGGAAACAAGGGGCAAGCCGCCGTCTATGGTAGGGTTTTTATAGCGGTTCGAAGCTATCTTTAGGGTTTGCGAAGGGGCTCGTCTTGGAGAGTTGGCGGCGGGTTTCCTTGGCCTCCAAGGTTCATTTTTGAATGAATAACAGGTGGGGAAGATTCGAGAAGGTGAGGGGAAGAGAAACGTCACAAAAGTGGGGTGAGAGGGGGGGTCCAAGAGAGGGTCGGGTCATGCGCTGGAAGGGTCGGGTCTGTGACAGACCTGCCATTTTGGGTGCAAGGTAGAAGACGACCTGGCGATGTTGGATCTCCATTCGACGGTCGTTAGGTCATGCGCCAGGCTCAAGAGGAGGGGGTTGGTTCACAACCATTTCAGGGGATTGAACCCCAATTCGAAGGCATTAGACCCGGGTCGAAACATGGAAGCGCCCAAGGGACAAATGGGCTAGGCCCAGTAGGTATAAAAGGGGGAAAAATAGGGCTAAAAAGAGTAGATCTTAGGAAAAACATAAAAAATCTTACAAATGTCCAAATGGTCTCAAATTTGGACCATAGCTTCATAACAGGGTCTAGAATAAGTTTGCAAATTAACAAATAAAAAATATCATGTATGATCAAAATTTTAATCAAAGGGCTCAAGGGTATAACAACACTAACATTTCATGCATATATGTGTATCATATTGACTCAAAATGTGAAATCTTGACTTTGGCGGACATTATAGAGTTATGAAGTCTTAGGAGACATAAAGAGATTGGGGAATTCAAGTAATTATGCACAAATAGGAGAAAATACACTTTATCACATCCTCTCCTCCTTAAAAGAAATTTCATCCTCAAAATTCATCCATGATTCAAGATCCATTGGGTCTGGCTATTCAACCATGGTTGTCAAGGCATTCCCCACCATGGGATGCATATGTAGGCTATCATCGTTTAGGGTGTACCTATCTCGATAATGTACATATTACTTAGTATTCCCTCATAATGTGGAATCATCATGGCATTAGGGTTTACCTGACCCTTTGTATTCATACATTAGGTTTTTTTTTGGTTCACATATTCACATGAGACCAAGGTGTATTATAAGAATCCATGTTCATCAATTCTCAAGTGAACATGTTCATGGTCATGGCTTCAAACGAGACTATCATCGAGTGTGTATTTCTACAAAGTCTAATCAATTATGTTTTTTTTTTCAATTGGGTATGAGATTGGGCATGTTACTCTTGATTATTCAAGCTAAGATCTTATGACATCATCATATCTAGATCATGATTTCAAAGCTATATCTTTCATGTATGGTATGATTTCATGTTATGTGAGTGATCATCTAGCATATATCAGTTTTTAAACATAAGTGAGATATTTCATGTATCAAGCATCATTCGAGGAACAACATTGTCATCAATATCGAGGTTTTATAATCTTTCTCACTTATATCTAGAAAGAGATTCAAGCCACTGAAGCTAAGACATATATGTGTCCAACAAGACATGTTAACCACAATTTTCTACCCGTAACATAAATTTCTACCCATCTTAAGGGTAACCACTAGATTCCTTTATATACAACCACTAACCCGAGTATGAGTCTCATCATGGATATCACACATCATATACATCATATTAGGTCTTGGGACATCTCCCTCACATATATGTCAAGCATCAATTATTCAATTGCCTCTTTCTCTAGGGTTAGATTTTTAATAGGAAATCTAGGGTTCAACACTTTCAAGGAAACCGTCCACTAGGTCACTCAACTCATATACTTAGAAGTATTCTAGATAGGGACTCATCATCAAGTATTTCATCATTCATATTATTCAACATTTCAAATATTTTGGAGTTTAGGTACTCTAACGTTTTCCCGATATGGGTCAACTCATATCAACATGTCACCCTATTCATATGTCCCATGCTAGAGGTTTTCCTTTGTAAAGAGATTGAGGCCCGTGTTGGTCTCGAACCATATATCATATCTCCACACATACAAGACTAGGTACAAGCAAGCATGTCCACCCACTAGCTATGTTTAGCACATCAACCAAGTGGTATGTATCATACAAGGTGCTAGGTTTAACTAGGGTTGCATGGTCCAACTCATTCCATATCGTTAAACATACTCGACCTTCCTCAAACAACTTGGGTCTTATCAACATTGACATCATCATCAATATCATAATCATCATCTTAGGCTTCTAGGTTATTCACTTGCCTAACCTATATCATGGCTCTAGACAACTCTAGAGATTATCACTATCATCTAAACTCTCTCATCTAGACTTGATGTTACATATCTTTCTCCTAGGTTGCATGGACACTCACTACCTTTCTGCGTGTGGTAACATTTTTCATATGTACATATAATAATACTTGAAATATGTTTTCTCCAACATTTAAACAGGCAATGAAAACCACCATACTCCATCCAAATAAAACCAAAACCAAAACGAGTTACTACACTCATTAGGCAGTCTAGTATCATGACACCTAGAGAACTAGCAAGAACATGGTGCACACTTGTGTAGACATCCCAAGAACATGTCACGAATCATGTCTAGGGAGGTAACTTACACAAGTCTACACCTAGTTCTTGAACATCTAGGTTCTAACCTAGAGGCTAAGTCAACCTAATCCACAAGGATATTTCATTAAGTTTCTAGGGTTGAGATGTAAGGTGAGTTTAGTTTGTGTTTCATGTGAGCAATGTTTGGTGTAGTTATTGTTCATGCTCTGATATCTTCTGTCACGGAACCAGAATCCCAGTCCCATGAACCAAACGTATACCAAAGGCGAAATGCGGAAGTGTAAAGCTTAGCACACATGAACAGATAACAAGATACAAGCACCAACATAATCTCAACAATCAACAAGATATATTAAGCAACATCATTATATTACACGATTTGAATTACATATTCAAGAGTCACTTTGTACAAGTCCTCTCATGTATACTATATCTGGATCTTACAACAAGTACACCTAGCATAGATCACTGAGCCCATCAACCTTCTAGCCATCTCTGAACCTAAAAAAACATACGAGAAATGGGTCAACACACAAGGTGTTGAGTACGGGGCAAAAAGATACATATATATATAAGCTTTGCATAATTTTGAAAAATATTTCAAGACTAAACGAACAAGAATAAACATGTTAATTGTTTAACAAATGCAAAACCATATTTTATGTCATTTCACTCCATTATACCAAAAATATCAAACATGTTTAAGGCCTTTGACCAACTTCCTGTCGGAAGGGTCTGTAAGGGTGCTCAATCTTAGCTAACCCTTTTTATACAAAAGGGACCTCAAGGCCATCACCAAGAGTTAACCCTTTATCAACAATATTATAATGGAGTTTTGTACATATATGTGTTCAAGTTATAAAACCGACGAGGCAAACATCGAGTATGACATAGCAATACTACATGGCAATATTGGGCAAGTAAACAAACCAGCATACAATACATATCATTTCAAACAAGAAAGCTAGTCATATAACTAGATAAGGCCCATACCTGATTCAGAGATTCATAACCTAACTTATTCTTCATCATCTAGCCACATGCCAAACCTGATTAACAACAAGATTGCATATACACATTAGATTCTTATCATTAACCCGAATTAGATGCATTTTAGGGTTTTGGCCAAGATAGGTTCCAAGTTGCTTATTGGTTCATTATATGATATTGTATTGATCTAGAGGTCATCATAAGAGTGTGGTTCAAGTTTCATATCATTTCGAGGTTTCATGTGGACATGACAAGATTTAGGACACTTATGCCCAAATTAGGTCACGAGACTCATAATAGAGTAACCAAGATCAAGATTATCAATTAAAGGGAACCAAGCATCAAGTATGGTCAAGATCAGTAAGAAAAGAACATAGGAAATACATTTAAAGTAAGGTGATGTCCATTAGGGTCTGAGCATCAAACCACCAACATGGGGTACCGATATTCAATGCAATTATCAAATTACCATGCTTATGCCATCAATGGTACAAGGAATGTTATAAGGTTTCCCAAGGGTTCCAATGGCATAAAATACCGATCTCATGATTATTTAAACATTTGGATACATTAGGTAGCAAGGTTAGCCTCAAAAGAGTAATGCACATCATTATAGTCCAAAATGGCCGAATATGTACAAAATGAGGCATGTATGAGCACTAGGGGAGTATGACCTTCATTTAGTTCAAGGGTGAATAAAAAGATACTGATTTCATGATTATAAGAGTGAAAAGTCATTAAAGATGCAAGATTGATCATAATAGTGAATAATTGTGCTCAAACATGATTAATGTTAGTATTTTCAAGAAATTAGGGAACAAACATTTTAGAGTGGGGGACTAGGCCCAATGTGTAGGTCTCGTCGAGATGATCAATTTGATATATTGGTTTGACATTTTTGGCCATGGGATTAGCAAGATATCATTTTTTTAAAGATCAATATGAAAAACTATAGAGATAAGACATGTAACACATACATTTATTTCATTGGGGCCGGATCCCTTGGATCACGATCGGACGGCCATCCCAAAAAGCAGCATTCATGGTCCATGGTTGGTCCTCACTGCTCCAAACGCGGTCAGGGTGGTGGCGGTTGGCTTCAGCGTGTCCCCATCCCGACCGTTGCCAGCATATCGGCTGGTTGCGATGGCCTTTGCCTCCTGGCGTGCATCCCGCTTGGGATTCCTCTATTCCGCCTGTGAAACAGGGGAAGAACAGGGGTTCCCCGCCCCGAGGACCTGCAGCCATGGCTCCCTCTCTGCCTGGGGAAGAAACAGCAAGGGTGGATGGGGTGGATCCGAGGCACGCTGCCCGCCGTTCTCTCTTATCGTGCGCACCGCAGTGGTTGTGCGTGGGTGCCTAGCTGCCAGACCCAGCCGTCGACTAGCGGCATCTGAACTGGGAGGAACACAGGTGGTAAGGAACCAGTGATGGCGGGGTGATGGTGGCCAACTTGAGCACGGAAACAAGGGGCAAGCCACAGTCTATGGTAGGGTTTTTATAGCGGTTCGAAGCTATCTTTAGGGTTTGTGAAGGGGCTCGTCTTGGAGAGTTGGCGGTGGGTTTCCTTGGCCTCCAAGGTTCTTTTTTGAACGATTAACAGGTGGGGAAGATTCGAGAAGGTGAGGGGAAGATAAATGTCACAAAAGTGGGGTGAGAGGGGGGGGGTCCAAGAGAGGGTCGGGTCACACACTCGAAGGGTCGGGTCTGTGACACACCTGCCATTTTGGGCGCAAGGTAGAAGACGACCTGGCGATGTTGGATCTCCATCCGACGATCATTAAGTCATGTGCCAGGCTCAAGAGGAGGGGGTTGGTTCACAACCGGTTCTGGGGATTGAACACCAATTCGAAGGCATTAGACCCGGTCGAAACATGGAAGCGCCCATGGGACAAATGGGCCAGGCCCAATAGGTATAAAAGGGGGAAAACAGGGCTAAAAAGAGTAGATCTTAGGAGAAACATAACAAATCGTACGAATGTCCAAATGGTCTCAAATTTGGACCATAGCTTCATAACAGGGTCTAGAATAAGTGTGCAAAATTACAAATAAAAAATATCATGTATGATCAAAATTTTAATCAAAGGGTTCAAGGGTATATCAACACTAACATTTCATGCATATATGTGTATCATATTGACTCAAAATGTGAAATCTTGACTTTGGCGGACATTATAGAGTTATGAAGTCTTAGGAGACATAAAGAGATTGAGTACTTCAAGTAATTATTCACAAATAGGAGAAAATCCACTTTATCACAGGGGGCACTAGAGCTAGGTTCCTACTACGGTGACTAGGGTTAAGGGTTTGAAGGTTGTTTTGATTGTTAAACTATTATGGACAAACAAGCAATTAAAGGCAAGAATGAAATCTATGTTAACCCTAGGCTAGATTAAGTCTAAACATGTAAGAAATGATTAAGCTAGGTATGAAAGTGCAAACTACACTAAGGCAAGCATGAGATAAGATAAAGAGCAATTAAAGAGCCAACTAAGCTAAGAAAGCACAAAACAAGGGTTTTAAGCAGTAAAGATAGGTATGGGTTGTTTAGGGTTATGAACTTATCACTTAAGTTGGGGGTGACATATGAAAATAATATTTACATTTAGATTATCCAAACCAAACAACAAGTTAGAGTCTAATGAATTAACCTAAGCTACTAACTGGCCATGGATATGCTAGGTTGTGTGTAGGGGAACTAGTCCCTAACACCCCTACCACCCTTATGAGGCTCAATTGGGTTAGGAATTAGGTTCAATTCAAGTATAGTCTAATCAAGTCTAGGTTTCTAGTTTAGGCATTAAATTTGGGGCCGAGGATAATAATGGGGAGATGAAATTAGGGTTTTGGACCCCAATTCCCCCACATTCTAGCCTTGAGAAGGCTCCATGCTAATTGCAATAGAATGATACAATCTAGATACCTAGATATCTCACTTAGGTTTAGGTAGATTGATTAGGATGTAGGAAGATGGGAGGAAACCTAGGGATCCAAGAATTGGACCTAGGGGCAAATCCCAAAATTCAAACATATAAGCAATTTGCCTAAATTCCTAGGTGATTTCACACACAAACCAACAAGCAATTCATGGAGAATGAGATAGAAATAGAATATAATCATTAACAAATGGAATTACAATGTTTACATGTCGTTTTCCCCCAACATGGTATAAAAGTAACATAATTTCCCCCAAACAACTCACCCAAGGGGCCTAGCTACTCATAGACATGGAAAATACAAAAAGAAAGGAGAAAGAGGTAGAAGTGGTCATGGAGCTTGGTGTAGACGAGGGATATCCTCTCTCCAGCTACTTTAGGGGAATCCTCCTTCTTCTCCTTGGATGAAATGGTGTGGATTGATGGAGGGAAGTGGATGGAAGGCTTAGATATGGGGGGTTATGTGGTGGAAATGGTGAAATGGAATGGATTTGAGGTGGATATGGAGTGGAATGGAGTAGATGGCGATTTAGGGAGCTAGGAGGGGATAGAAGGTAGCTAAGGGTGGCCAACCTTTTGTGCCCCAACCGCCACATATGTATATATAGGTGGTGGGGAAGCACTAGGGTAAGTAGGGGTAGGATAGGAAAATCAGTGTAAAAGTTTAATAGGGTAGGTTGGTCACGACAACCGTGTTGATGTGCCACAGACGTGGTTAGGGTAGGATGGAATGGTCATGGAGTAGGAAAATGGGCGTGGTATGGAAAGGGTGTGGATATGCTAAGGAAGGTGGTGGCCACGGACGTGGCGGAGTGCCACGATCATGGTGGATGAGTGGCACCACGGCCGTGTTGGGGTAACATAGTCGTTTTGGAGAAGGAGGGCGTGGTCGTGGAGCAGCAGCACGGGCTAGTTGGTGTTCAGTGGCCACGGTCGTGGTAGATGGCCACGATCATGGCAATTTGGGGGGCAACTCCATGTTGTCTCTGTTAGTTTTTCAAAATAAACAACACAACGGTGGGGGGTTCCCATGGTCATCTTTCACTCTTTTGACCACGACCGTGCGGATGGCCACGACCGTGTTGTTTTCAAAGGGCCACGGTCGTGGCGATCCTGGTGCAAATCCTCTGTTGTCTCTGTTGATCTTTCACAATAAACGCCACGACTGTGGGGTTGTGCCCACGGTCGTGTTGGGGTCTACATCACTTGATTGTCCTTCAAACTTCATCATTTATGGATGTCTTTGCTTGATGACGACCCTTGGCCATTGGAGGTAGGTTGAGGGAGATTTTGGGGCCTTCTTTGGACCCTCCCCCATGAGTGGAGGAGCCCTAGAACTCCTTCCTTCTCTCTCATCCATCTAAGGCATGGTCCAAGTACCTAAAAATAGTGCAAAGAACATCCATAAGCGCATTTGGCAATGATAAACATATTAGGGGGGAAATTCTTGTAATCTAACATGTTTAGATGTGATTTAAGTACAAAATGGCACAGGATGGAGCCCTAAAATAGGGGTACATCAGTCAGCACAAAAATCCCCACATAAAGAAGACATTTGCAAATATGGAACATAGAGACTTGTTGTTCCACCTGTACAAATCTAATAGTAACTTTCAACTTTAAATTCTAGCTGTCATCCTAAAATTATATCTATTGTATCAACAAATCATCTATCCTCGATAGTGGTCTTGCCCATCTATCACTAGACCATACACACCATTATAGAGTCACTTTTGTTTTTCCTTCCAAACAACATCTATAGGATCATCATCAACTCTCTCTCTCTCTCTATGAGAGAGGAATACTTGGAATGTTCATTTAATAAACATCTCCAAACTTCACATATTTCTCATACTGTTAATACATCTTGGATACTAGGATTCATTACCTTGGTATCCACCTCATGTGCTATAAGGAACTCACATCATTATCTCATCAACCTTTACCAACATAACAAATATCCAGTCGTATAAGAGGATTTTTCCTAATTATTAGAAGGCTCAAAATTAAAATCATCACAAACTTTATGATCTTGTAACCATAGTCTAAACAACCTTATGCTATAATAAGCTATCCACCCTCATGTTTGCAGTGAATCCACACGTACCAAGTGGCAATGATCCACTTGAAATCAGTGCCTTAGAAAGTAAATACATAAAGGGAAACAAACTTCCCATATCATAGTAGTATTTTTCAAGGGTCACTAGCAGAAAGGTAACCAATTCTATTTTTCATTATGCAAGTTATAGCTTCTTATGTATCATTTTACGTTTTTCATTTTGGGTTCCTTTCCATTATAATAGGAATCATCATGATTAACATATCTCATTACTCCTTCCTTGATGAATATTTATCACACTTGGGTATGTTCTCTTATTTTATTATATTTTTCAACCACATATCAATAAGTAAATCATCATATTCCACATTTTCTTCATTAAGCATGGATCATCTCCCTTAATTTTTTTCACATGCCATGCTGATTTTACATTAACACTTTCTTACACACAAAGGTTGGTCTGAGATTAACTTAGGTTCCACCTTATTCTTTTGTCATTGTTCCCATTTATCTTCTCATTTTGTACATGTTATAGGAGTTCTTTCCATCTTATGTGGATTTCATACATTGATTCACTTTATAAGTATAGACTTATATGTCTTTTACTTTATTATCTTCTTGAATCACATCTTCAGGAACTCCTCTTCTTCTAATTTGTATTCAGATTTAGATTTCATGGTGTTGTATCTTTCTTTTATAGTTACCAAACATTCAAGTTTTGATAGATTATGATGCAATTCTCAACTTCTTCAAGGTAGAATTGAGATATTCATACCAAGATTTCTTATTCATTATGGTCTTTAGATTGTCTTAGAATGACTACTTGATCAGAGTAATCAGAAAGATAACAATCTAAGAGTTCCATATATACTTACATTTCTTCAATAATTGAATACTTGGCCAGGCAAATACTGAGATTAGGTAGTATGCACCATATTTTTATGTCATATTCCTATTTTTGACATCATCCTAGTCCAAAGTCTTAGTGTCCCTGTAGACTCAGTGAACCTAAAGCTCTGATACCAACTTGTAAGAACCCGTTACACTAAATGAGATTACTCAAAACATAAAGCACAATCGATCACTAATTAATCACATACCCAAAAATATGGGTAAATTAAAATTGATTTCAACGTCAACATCTGCTCAGAAACATTTGCATAAGAGCGCAAATCTTTCTTATATCCATAATATGCCAAGAATTTGTCACCACAACATATATACACAGGAGAACAATATTTGTATATGCCACACAACAAACATTAACATTCTAACAAAATTCTGTTTCATTTGAAACACCATATACAAACTTTTTAGACCCAGACTTGAGAGTACAGGGATGACTCTAGGACACACTAGTCATCTAATCAACTTTCTCAAAGATTAATTACTACAACTCCTCTTTGCTGCCACATGTTTATTTTAGTCACTTCATATTACGTAAAAAAATGTGTCGAACAACAAGGGTGAGACCCATGTCCTAGGAAGAGATATAACCTCCAACAATGCTTATTGATTACAATATTTTAAATAGTAGATAACTAAGCAGTTGGAGTATTTGATAATCAATTGAATAGATTGAACAGTTCAAGTATGCTAAACAGATCACTCAATTAATCTTAGCAACAAGTATGATAATCAATGCATATATAGATAACTAATAAATCCATTTCTTTGGATATATATCTACTCAAATATCATCAAATTTCATCTAATAACAATCATTAATCTAACTATAATCATATTCCTTTCTAACATGACAAGTAATCTAGTAGCATAAGCATCCCTGACGTCATGAATATATCTAGTAACATAACATGGCTATAAATATTGGCATCTCAAATAAAGTGAACATATCTATATCATAAGTAAAAGAAAATTCATAGCACAATTAACTACATATGCATGATTAGAAGTTTAAACATTTATAATTACATAGGCATGGCTAACAATATTAAACATAGCTAGCAGCATCATATTAACCATCAATGTCAGTATATTTGACAACATAAGCATGTTTAAAACATGAGCATAACTACACCTTAAGCATATCTATTATCTCTTATTGTACTATACATGATCTCAATGAAAAGAAAGCAAACAAGGTTTATCATCCAATATGAAGCATTGTGTATAACCCTAAATAGATATGCTACATGGCTATCTTATATCTTTCATTATGCCCTGGGGAATTTGAATCGTACCATCCAAAGTCCTACTGACCCCTATGAAGGGCTATTCGGTTCCATATAAGATCTAGGAGTGCTGGGATCCTAAGATCTCTTCCCCTTGGTCAGTATGAGTAAAAAGGCAGTGCCATATCAGTCAAAGCTGCCACCATAATGACTTATAGTCAAGCTGCTAACCACTTGTCCGCCCTTGGTATAGGTCACGATACTAGAAACCAAGGTATACAAAACCCTCTAATCTGAGGTATAATCACAGTTGTTCTCAATCACATAAGATGTATGAGGCATGACCATAGCCATCCTCCACAACCTACACTGTGGATGACAAAGATATATCCTCAACTCGACACCCCCACATATTCAACAATATGAGCTCTGAGTTTCCCTTAGGAATACTCATTTCACCATCCATCAAGTTCTAACACTGAAGATGGCTCTACGACACTTCACACTACATGATTAGAGTTTAACTTGATTAGTTTTGCCAATTGGGTGAATTAAGGCTGCATCAAACAAGTGGACATACAAACCCTAATTCACTTCTAGAAAGCATGTAAATATCACAACTTTTAAAAGATATAAAGAGTGTGAAACATAATTTCTCATCACATCATCCCATGGTACTATTCACTTGCCATTCATGAGACCACACTAGTCATCATACAATCAAAAGATATAAATACTTTTCACAATATCATAGGGTAATAACCCTTATCAACACAAGAGGATTACACCTCATTCAAGGCTCAACCATTCCCAAAGGTCATTAAGACCATCATACTATAATAGGATATAAATCCTTTTCACAATATCATAATGTATCAACCCTTATCAACAAAAGAGGATTACACCTCATTCAGGGCTCAACCATGCCCAAAGGTCATTTAGACCATCATATTATTCCCTGCAAGATCATCATTACCTTTGCATGCCTTATAACAAGGCTCAACAACATCACTTACATATAATACACTGGATCAACACAATATTGCATTAATGAGCTAGGAGATATTCATAAACAATCATAGCAGGGTTATATTAACATTAAGAACATTCATTTATTACATCAACATGCAAGGAATCTAGATATGATTAACCCTCATCATATTCATAATGCACAGGTTGAGCATAAGAAAGTATCAACCATGTATCTATGATAACCACCAATTAACATATTAAGGTTATGATCATATTAAGGAGGTTATTTCACTATCATTTCATCATATAAGAAGGTTAAACATGAATACTCATCTTTATCTAATTGCATTAGAGTTAGGTTCAATAAGATAAATTATATTAATGTTACTAATCAACACTCATACCCAAACCCTAACTCACGACATCCCTATTAGATCATGGATGCATAAGGTGAAGCATCACAATCACATTCCATAGTATTCTCAAGTATGAACCCACACATAAATTAAGGTGTAACCATTGGTTTATAGCATACTAAGGTTTCAACAACAATAAGAGAGTACTCCATGATTGTATTAGTCATTCAAGGATTTTTCATACCCAATTACCACCATTGAGTTATATTAAAGCTAGGTATAACAAGCTATACCTCATTAGGCTTACATATCAACACAATATGGTTATCATCCCTTCTATTCATATGAGTGAATAGGTAAGAATACCTTATTAAGGGTAACCCTCCATTTGTTCCATCATCATTCAACCCATATCACCATACCACAATGTCACCCAAAATCATTGGATGTTTAAAAGGTAAGACCATTGGTTGTTTACATAAGTAAACACCTTGCATGACCACCTATGAAGTCCTTGATTTGTACTCTAGAAAGAGTCACCATATAACCCTAGACATCCCTTTATTAACCATACAAAAAGTTTCATTGAGAGTAGGGTAAAACCCAAAATCGACTGTTCATTTAAAACAAGCCATTCATTGTCAAAAAGTAAGATCCTTAAGTTGATCATATAAAAGAAACCATATAAATCACATTTTTAGGATCAAAATATTACATTAGCCATCATTACACTTTATTGGAGGAATAAACATTAGATCTTAACCATTGGGTCAAGTTCATATGTTAAAACCATCAATTATGGTTTAGGTCTGACCATTGCATCAAGTGACCCAAGAAACCATTAGTCTAAGGCATAATTGATGTTGTTAGTATGTATGCCCTGAGAGCCAATCATGGGATGATTGGGGGGATACATTAAGATTGATTTGATAAACATCAAAGGCAAGCTTCCAATTCTTTCTGGTTCAGTCATTTGAGACAGTGATAGAACAAATTGAATGTCTAGAAAATGATAGTACTCAATGAAATATGCTTTCAGGTTGAGGACCTGAATGATGAGATCATACGGATGCCAAGAGTTTGTACATTCTCATTATGTCCCTAGTCGGATGTCATTGTGGAAGGTACATAGACAACAATGACACACAAGACTAGATTGTGGTGTTGGTTGATGACGGAATCTCATTAGTCATGATATAGAGATATCAAACCAAACACATAGGTACTTGTTAGAGAACAAGTGTACCGGACAGACCCACCGTGAGTTTGACACATGGAACCATGACAAGGTAGTCACAGTCAGTACTCACAGTGATGGTGGTGAGTGTGATTCTTTGACCTGAAATCACTACACTCAACACATGTCATTGGGCACACTTTGACATCATCAAACGCAGTCCTGAAACATGGGTTGTTATAAAGGTGATGATTGGGGTGGCTTTGACACATGGGGCTTTTGAGGGGTGATTGATAGATATGAGATTTGTCCCTCCTGAGGGAGTTTGATATCCAAGGCCACTTGATGAGTAGGATTGAAATAGGCACGCACACACATGTGTGAATCAGTATGTGATATTGATGTCATACATATCTCTTCCAATCTACTCTGAGATCAAGAAAGTGAATGAACGTTGATAGGATGACTGTTCCATGCCTCGAGTTCATTCAGGATATCAGTGACAAAGGAATTATACATTTACTATAAAACCATTCACGGATTGTAGGATTGAAAGTTGTAATCCAACTTTCTATTTCACTTGGGTAGCACTGATGTATGACTAGGCACCGCACTTTGCTTGTGAAGTCATAAGTGTTATGGACTTTCACTACCAATGTGAAAAGGACCTGCAGGGTCACACACATAGGATTTAACCTGGAAGAGGAGTTTTGTCCACAAACAATATTTAGATTGATTACTAAAGGAGTTTAGTAGTTCAATTAAACACTCAATTAATTGATAGCTCAAAATCATAGTGTTCATGGTGTTAGACAGATTGATTAGAGTATCAGATTAATTGAAACTGCAATTGACTGTTTCTGCACAATCTGCACTCCCAACCGATCGGCTCATGTGATGAACCGATCGGCTCAGCTTGGTGAACCAATCGGCTCAGGTTGTGAGTCGATCGGCTCATGGTCAGGGTGAAATGATTGCTTCAAGTGTTGAAACGATCAGTTCAACTCATGCAACCGAGCAAGTTGGGAAAGTAGGATTGGTGAGAAATTTCCTTTCATTTCACTTGCCCAATTTGATTGGAACAAGGATTGGTATTCGATACCAATCAGAAACAAAAGATTGAAAGTCAATCGGGAACTGACCAGGACCACGAACCGACCAGTTCAGAAGTGAACCGATCGGCTCATGGGTCTCAATCGATCGGTTGAGGTGTCAAACGACCGGCTCAGGTCCCCAACTGACCGTTTCAAAAATGAAACGATCGGTTCAGGTTGTGAGTTGGTTGTTTTGTGGAAAATCTTGAACCCTTCTACTCCTGCTTTTAGTCCCGCATTGCCCGAGATGGAGAACCACGTCCCATGACCCTCCTATATATAGGGGTATTGAGGGCTTATCAAAGAACAACTCAGTGAAACCAGTTGCTCTATGAAGTTGTCGTTCTCTATGGTTTTGGTAACTGAGAGAGAGCCCGAGCAAGTGCTACCCGATAAGGGAGGCATAGCAAGGGAAAGACAACTGCAGAAAGCAATTGGTGGCAGGAGAGTGTGTTGGTGACTAGTACGCTGACAGGAGGTGAGACTCCTTACAATTCCTTGTGGGACAAGGAGATTGGAGTTCCAGGTGGTCCGTGTGGACTACTTCAGAGGCGGGAGGTTTCTGCCGCTTGGAGGACAACTGTCAATCCCGACATTCCCGGTGAGATTAGGAGTCGTCAGTCCCGGTGCGACCAGGAGTTGCACATACACCGCCCAAAACCAGAGGTGAAGACCGCGCAAGCCGTGAGGTATTGTCGCCGAGCAAGCCTCGGGACAAGGTATGATTCCACAAACCATCCCTTTCCTATTGTATAGATGTTGACGCGTTTCCTTGTTCTGGGTTTGGGGGAGAAAATTTTTGTTTCCACTGCCTTCTCTGCCTCCCCTAAAACCCAACAGTGGTATGAGAGCCACTTCAACTGCTCTATACTTTAGGGATTATCGATATGATCGATTTTTGTTTGTCACCTTTATTTATTGCATAAGATGCGAATAAAATTAGCTTTATGCATGTCCAATCCTAAATCCACAAATCCCAATTTACATATATGATATGTATTATTAATGCACTCGATACACGTCGCCCTTAAACGAGTTTTGTGGTGGATGTATAGCGTGGTTATGGCCAATAAACCCTATCTGTGTATGGTTGTATGTGGTTGCTTGCATCTCGGTCTGTGCACCGATCTTCCTTCTCCTATTCCTGATGTAACTCGAAATAATTCGAAATTTCTTTCCTACCTTTGCTCCCCTTGAATGTAACTTGAGGTTTCACTTTTTATAATGTAAAATAGGATACAATTTTATTTCTTGTTATGTCGAAGAACGGCGGACATCCTGACAACAGCTGAGACGACCGGTTCAAGGAGTGAACCGATCAGTTGACATTCCAGACGATCAGTTCAAGGAGTGAGCCGATCGGTTGATGACCTGCTCGAGGAGCGAGACGAGTGGGTGGCGGCCATGAAGAGATGAATGACGACCAGGCGAACCGATCGGTTGGAGGAGCCAACCGATCGGCTGGTGGCACCCAGCCGACCAGTCTGATGGCGAGCCGATCATTCATATGATGAGTTGATCAAACCCAGAAAGGAAAAGAACATAATTCATCTTGTACATGTTACATGTGATGTAGACCTAGATGACCGTGATTCCTCTTAGCACGAGGAATCACATTAGGATGGCCATAATCATCGCTTTTATCATTTTTACATGTTTTCTGTGGGATATAACATGTATATGATACGTACTATGTATTGTGGTGATTGTATATGTATATGTATATAAAAACCAAATCCCTCATTAAATATTAAGTCTTATATGCTTTCCATTAGTGATACACATGAAAAACTCGACCGACCAAGCATAGGTTACACCAAAGCATGGTGCGCCGTCTATCTTGTGGAAGTGTGAAGGGTAGACATGTAGGTTCTGGCAAAGAAGGGTGCATGTTTACCGTGTCGGCTTTTGGGTTAGACTTAACTGGTGATTCTTAGAGCGTCTAAGCCCAGAGGCAAGGAATGTTCATGGCAAGGTGTTGCACATGTTCATTCATCAAGAGTTGGATATGATGCAATTGGCATGATGGCCTACCTAAATAGTTAAGATTGTGGGTGATCAGCCAAAGCTGACTCATGACTTGATGAAATACGGATCTTGACCCAATAGAAGGTTGTACGCTACAATCTTCTGAATTGATGGTGAGGGCTATCAATTTGAACTAAAATAGTGGGAGCGATAATTAATTAAAGGCCTAATTATATCGTCAACTTTTCAAATCAATCAAATAAGTCAAAAATGAGTTTTTGGACTAAAATTGCATATTTTCCCCTTTGTATTACAAATGGCAACAAACAACAATCACTTTTCTTTGCGATCGGTCCTTGAAAAGGATAAGCTAAGTGGGACAAACTTCCACAACTAGTATAGGACATTGAGAATTGTTCTCACTCAAGAGCGAAAGCTCTATGTCCTGGATACTCCAATCCCAGAGGAACCTGCTCCTAATGCACCAAAGGCAGAAAGGGATGCTTACAAGAAGCATTCTGATGATGCCATTGATGCAAAGTGCTTGATGTTGTGATCTATGAAACATGAGTTGCAGAGACAACATGAGAACATGGGTGTCATTGAGATGATTCAGCATCTCAGGAACATGTATGAAGATCAAGCACGGAAAGAGAGATACAATGTCTCAAGGGCACTGTTCAAGTGCGTCATGACAGAAGGAGATCCAGTTGGTCCTCACACACTAAAGATGATTGGGTATGTTGAGAACCTGAAAAGACTGGGATTTCCACTGAGCCAAGAGTTGGCTACTGATGTGATACTGCAATCGTTGCCAGAATCCTACAGTCAGTTTGTGATGAACTACAACATGAACAACGTTGATAGGCCACTGCCAGAGTTGTTGGGCATGTTGAGGACATCTGAGATACAAATGAAGAAGGACAAGCCTAAGTCTGTGATGGTGATCACGAGCAAGAAAGGCAAGTCCAAGTGCAAGGGCAAGGGCAAATCTTAGAAAGGTTCTGATGCTAGCCAGGATCCCAAGTTGTCTTCAGCTCTCAAGGCCAAGGGAGGCGTGACCAAGAAAGGCAATTGCCACCATTGTCAAAATATAGGACATTAGAAAAGGAATTGTCCTCTCTATCTGGAAGAACAAAAGAAGAAGGAGGCGACAGAGATCTCTACTTAAAGGTGTCATGAAAGTAAACTTGTAACACTTTTAAGGTATATGATACCAAGATGTAAAGTGTAAAGCACTCAATAAATGGGGCAAGTGTTTCCGCCATAGATAGGAGTACTTTAGTTTATTTTCAGCCTAAAAGGCATGTAATACAATTATGAACTGTTATTTCATATTTGCCAATAGATAGAAACACTTTATTTTGTATATTGTATGACAATGATGGCAATCAATAAAGAGATGTTTCAATTCATAAAGATATGATCTTTGTGGCAATGCCTTGTTTATCTTGTGGTATTTGATATGCATAAGATAAAATGATACCTGAAAGTTATAGATAACTCAAACAATCAAATTAGCATCAATCATGAGAAATTCATTTCTAGTTTCCATGTGATGGATAAATCTAGACTCTTTTGGTTAGAGAACCAGTAAGAGACATGAATATCTTGGACATGATTAATCAATCTTCACTAATGGTAGTGGGAGAATGATTATCCTATTAGGTATGATACATGTGATGTATTTACATACCTATTGGAACAAATGCTAATACTTCAAATGGTGTTTAGAGAAATACCAATATGAATATCTTGAAGTGTTCAAGATTATCATAGATGAAGTACAAATTTGGTAAAGTGTTAATTCTTGATGAGATCAATGAATGAAATACTTGGACCAAATGTTTGAGATCCTTTTGAGTGATTATGATAGTGTATCATAGTGAACTCATGATCAAGGCATGGTGATGTCTAAATCAAGAAGGAATCATACTATAAGGAGTTAGAGAATGATTATCAAATAACTGAATTCTTCTTAATAAAAAAATACCCCACACTAATAAAGGACATTGAGAATCACAAGGAGTTGTGAGTTCTTATATCCTTGACAGATACACCTCAATTATCTATGTGATGAGTTGTTCATGTGATGAGTCAACTATCTAGATGAATATGAGGAACCAAATTTTGAGTTATGGTTTATGACCATTACATCCTAAATGACATCCATGTGAACCATAAGGTATGATCTTGATGGTAGCACCCATTGGAATAAAATCCATAAGTGTGAATAAGTCTTAAGTGTAAAAGACACATGGATAACATTTTGAGAAGGATGATGCTTGTTGATTGCAACTTAATGACTAAGACATTTGTCATATGGATACTAAAAACGCATTCCTATGAGGAATAAAACAAGGATGTGTACGTGACACAACCTATAAGGTTTATGAATCCACTAATGCAAATGAAGTCTGTAAATTACAATGGACTAATCAATGTGATTGATTGAGTACAAGCAACTCAGAATTGGATCTTTACTTTGATGATATAGTCAAAGGGTTTGAATGATATGTCAAAGATAAAGAAGGAATCTGTGATTTAGTGGGAGCGTGTTCACATTCCACATATTGATGTGAAATGGAAATGTTCTAGAATGGAAATCCAAAGTGGAAATTATCTTTAAGGAAGAAAGAGATGTTTCCTATGTGATACGAATAGAGATCTATAGAGATAGTTCTTGAAAACCTCTTGACCTGGAAAAGAGAGAGCATACATTGGCAATCTGTACTAAAGGGTTCAGTGTACACAGATTTAGTGGGAGAAAACTTGTCCATGTTATATGGAGTTAGTATCCCAAGGCCAAGTGTCCAATTCTTATGAAGAATGGGAACACTAAGAATAGATATGGATCTATCATGTATGTAATCATCCCATTAACTTGCATGTATCGACATGGAAAGAATAAAAATCCATTCATCATCTTGTATGTAGGACATGGCAATATGATGTGCTCATCCTGATAACTCGTGTGTGAGACATGACGAGTGGATGGCTGTCTACTTCTAGTAAGGGTTACTGGAATACCATGAGAACTTGATAAGTACTTGTAAAGTACTAGTTCTATGGAGATAAGGAATAGTTCAATGTAAAGAGTTACATTAATGCGAACTTTCGATAGGACAGAAAATTAATCACAATATATATAAGATATATAAAAGTGAAAGTTTGTTGATAATTGGAAGTGTTCCAATAAAACCATTTAAAAGGAAATGCTGAGTATCTATGCGTTAGAGAACAACAGTGGATACTATATGGATCTAGAAGTTCATGAGATGAACTTATACATATTCCGCTCATTGATGACAAGTATGGAATCCTTGATCATGCAATGTGGCTAAAGGTTAGCAAACGAATACTAGATCGCATAATATAGCAACTCCATCTCATATGTGTGACGTACAGCGAAGAGATGAGAGACATGCAATATGATTCAAGGGTGATTGGCTCGCAGTGCAAGTGGGAGTCTGTTGGTATGTATGCCCTGAGAGCCAATCATGGGATGATTGGTGGGATACATTAAGATTGATTTGATAAACATCAAAGGCAAGCTTCCAATTCTTTCTGGTTCAATCATTTGAGATAGTGATAGAACAGATTGAATGTCTAGAAAATGATAGTACTCAATGACATATGCTTTCAGGTTGAGGACCTGAACGATGAGATCATACGGATGCCAAGAGTTTGTACATTCTCATTATGTCCCTAGTTGGATGTCATTGTGGAAGGTACATAGACAGCAATGACACACAAGACTAGATTGTGGTGTTGGTTGATGACAGAATCTCATTAGTCATGATATAGAGATATCAAACCAAACACATAGGTACTTGTTATAGAACAAGTGTACCAGACAGACCCACCATGAGTTTGACACATGGAACCATGACAAGGTAGTCACAGTCAGTACTCACAGTGATGGTGGTGAGTGTGATTCTTTGACCTGAAATCACTACACTCAACACATGTCATTGGGCACACTTTGACATCATCAAACGCAGTCCTAAAACATGGGTTGTTATAAAGGTGATGATTGGGTGGCTTTGACACATGGGACTTTTGAGGGGTGAGTGATAGATATGGGATTTGTCCCTCCTATGGGAGTTTGATATCCAAGGCCACTTGATGAGTACGATTGAAATAGGTGTGTGCACGCATGTGTGAATCAGTATGTGATATTGATGTCATACATATCTCTTCCAATCTACTCTGAGATCAAGAAAGTGAATGAATGTTGACAGGATGACTGTTCCATGCCTTGAGTTCATTCAGGATATCAGTGACAAAGGAATTATACATTCACTGTAACACCATTCACGGATTGTAGGATTGAAAGTTGTTCTCCAACTTTCTATTTCACTTGGGTAGCACTGAGGTATGACTAGGCACCACTCTTTGCTTGTGTAGTCATAAGTGTTATGGACTTTCACTGCAAACGTGAAAAGGACCTGTAGGGTCACACACATAGGATTTAACCTGGAAGAGGAGATTTGTCCACAAACAATGTTTAGATTGATTACTAAAGGAGTTTAGTAGTTCAATTAAACACTCAATTAATTGATATCTCAAAATCATAGTATTCAAGGTGTTAGACAGATTGATTAGAGTATCAGATTAATTGAAACTGCAATTGACTATTTGTGCACAATCTGCACTCCCAACCGATCGTCTCATGTGATGAACCGATCGGCTCAGCTTGGTGAACCGATCGGCTCAGGTTGTGAGTCGATCGGCTCATGGTCAGGGTGAAATGATTGCTTCAAGTGTTGAAACGATCGATTCAACTGATGCAACCGAGAAATTTGGGAAAGTAGGATTGGTGAGAAATTTCCTTTCATTTCACTTGCCCAATTTGATTGGAACAAGGATTGGTATTTGATACTAATTAGAAACAAAAGATGGAAAGTCAATCGGGAACTGACCAGGACCACAAACCGACCGGTTCAGAAGTGAACCGATCGGCTCATGGGTCCCAACTGATCGGTTGAGGTGTCAACCGACCGGCTCAGGTTCCTAACTAACCGTTTCAGAAATGCAACGATCGGTTCAGGTTGCGAGTTGGTTGTTTTGTGGAAAATCTCGAACCCTTCTACTCGTGCTTTTAGTCCCGTATTGCCCGGGATGGAGAACCCTGTCCCATGACCCTCCTATATATAGGGGTATTGGGGGCTTCTCAAAGAACAACTCAGTGCAACCAGTTTCTCTGTGAAGTTGTCATTCTCTCTGGTTTTGGTAACCGAGAGAGAGAGACCGAGCAAGTGCTACCCGATAAGGGAGGCACAACAAGGGAAAGACAATTGCAGAAAGCAATTAGTGGTAGGACAGTGTGTTGGCGACTAGTACGCTGACAGGAGGGTGTGAATCCTTCCAATTCCTTGTAGGACAAGGAGATTGGAGTTCCAGGTGGTCCGTGGACTACTTCAGAGGCGGGAGGTTTCTGCCGCTTGGAGGACAACTGTCAATCGTGACAGTCCCAGTGAGATCAGGAGTCGTCAGTCCCAGTGCGACCAGGAGCTGCACAGACACCGTCCAAGACCGGAGGTGAAGACCGCGCAAGCTGCGAGGTATTGTTGCCGAGCAAGCCTCGGGACAAGGTATGATTCCACAAACCATCCCTTTCCTATTGTATAGACGTTGACGCGTTTCCTTGTTCTGGGTTTGGGGGAGAACATTTTTGTTTCCGCTGTCTTCTCTGCCTCCCCTAAAACCCAACAGATGCTACAGCTATATGATTAACTCACCATAGGTTTTAGAGACCTGATCCACCATCATTAGTGACCATTAAGTCACCATAGGTTGTTAGATCAACACTATATTCATTAATCAACATCAAATATTAGGCTAATATCATCATTGATTGATAACATCAGTAGGGCACTTAATGGTTGATCATTAAATTCCAATTGGTCCAAAACCTAACCTAAGGGGGTGACCATAGGTTGTCACCATCATCTGAAACCTTTGATACCAATCATCAGTTGTAATGAAGACAACACTATAGGGTGTTGTAATGGTACCATCATCGGGTCATGGTTTATAGAAGAAATCAGCTTTAAACCCTAAAATTGACCATTGGTTGAGAGGTGCTTAGCACCATAGGTTGTCAAAACAACCTGATCCAAGTCATATTATACCTTAAGAATAACATACACATGAACACAGGTTCATATAGAATTGAAATCAGAATAGGGAACATTATAAAAATCGAAATCCAAGTCAAGCATAGCTTTTTAGTGCATGTATCATCATTTTCAAGCAAGAACATGGGCTAGCAAGCTTATGGTAAGAAAAAAATGTGGAGCAAGTTATAAAAATTTCCTCTAATTAGAATATAAAATCCCAAATAGAAGAAAACACGAGCATTTAGGGTAGGAAATCCAAGCATAAGTTGTGAAATCGTCCATCTAGCACCTTTCTTCATCAAATGGGCAAACCCTAAGCATAAGGAGCAAGAAAGGTAGGCTTTTAGAGCTTTAGAGAAATTTCTACCATGGAAAAGAAAGGTTCCAACCTGGAGAAAGGTATTAGGAAGGATTAAAAAGAAATAAATGGAGGAGAGAAGGGGATTATTACTCTTTTAGGTCAAGATCACTAGAAGGAAGCTTTTTAAACCCATAAAGGAAGTCAATTGCAACCCAAGATTCATTTTCCAAGAAGATCCCCTCTTTCTTCTTCCTTGTATAGGAAATTCGTAGCAGCACAGAGGGACAACGAGGTTCATTGAAGGAGGGAAGTGGTAGAGGGAAAATGGATGGCTATGGTTCTTAGGAATAAGTATATGAAACTTTAAGATAAAGAAAAAGAAAAAGTTGAAGTTCTAATATCTTTCCAAGTGTCCATGGCCTTAAACTATTAAGAATATACAAGCACACAAACAAGCAACTCCCCCACCATCCATAGAGACATTCTTATCCCTCGTTTCTTGAATTACCAAGCAAAACAAATAATTCATTAGTTGATAGCTAGCAAAGGTAGCTCATCCATGAAGGGGTAAACCCTAAAATACCCTTGAGGACAACACCTTCAAACCAAGGTTTAAATAGGTGCCCCATGGCTCAAAAATCTCAATAATGATGAGATAATATCGAAGGAAAATAATGCAAGTGATAAATTGAAAAGAAAACCTCTCAATTGGGTAAATTGAAGAAAAGTCCAAAATGTGCATAAAATTGCATAACTTGCTCAAACAAAGTTCAAATTGGACCAAATTTGAAACTTAAGCTTGCATTATCATTGAAAAGCATATCCAAAGATTATATTAGGGTTATAAGAATTTAATTATGATAATTAAGCTTATTCAACTCATTAAGTAAGTTTAGGGGCCTTACATAAAATGTGTGAACATAATTTCCCATCTTATCATCACATGGTACTATTCACTTGCCATTCATAAGAATACACTAGTCATCATACTATAAAAAGATATAAATCATTTTCACAATATCTTAGGGTATCAACCCTTATCAACATGAGGATTACACCTCATTCAGGGCTCAACCATGCCCAAAGGTCATTAAGACCATCATACTATCACATGATATAAATCTTTTTCACGATATCACAAGGTATCAACCATTAGCAACACAAGAAAATTACGACTGATTCAGGGCTCAACCATGCCCAAAGGTCATTAAGACCATCATACTATTCCCTACAAGATCATCATTATCTTTCCATGCCTTATAACAAGGCTCAACAACATCACGTACATATAATACACCAGATCAACACAATATTGCAATAGTGAGCTAGGAGATATTCATAAACAATCATAGCAGGGTTATATTAACACTAAGAACGTTCCTTTATTACATCAACATCCAAGGAATCTAGATATGATTAACCCTCATCATATTCATAATTCATAAGTTTAGCATAAGAAAGTATCAACCATGTGGCTATGATAACCACCGATTAACACATTAAGGTTATGATCATATTAAGGAGGTTATTTCACCATAATGTCATCATATAAGAAGGTTAAACATGAATACTAATATTTATCTATTTGCATTAGAGTTAGGTTCAACAAGATAAATTATATTAATGTTACTAATCATCACTCATACCCAAACCCTAACTCACAACATCCCCATTGGATCATTGATGCATAAGGTGAAGCATCACCATCACATTCCATAGTATTCTCAAGTATGAACCCACACATAAATCAAGGTGTAACCATCAGTTTATAGCATACTAGGGTTTCAACAACAATAAGAGAGTACTCCATCATTATATTAGTCAGTCATGGACTATTCATACCCAATTACCATCATTTAGATATATTAAAACTAGGTATAAAAAGCTATACCTCATTAGGGTTACCCATTAATTCATTATGGTGATTAGAAATCATAAACATAAGAGGGAAATGGTAACACTTATATTTTAAGGCATTGAACCATCAAATTCTCATCATTAGAATCATAACATTACACTACATGCTTCACCTAAAATAATGGGAATATTGAGGCATCAACTTCTAACCATGAAATGTTGAAAAGGTAAATCCATTGGTCGTTTACATAAGTAAACACCTTGAATGAATCATCTATGATGTTATTGAGTTGTGATCTATAAAAGTCACCATTTAACCCTAGACATCCTTTTATTAACAACAATAAGGGTTTTGTTGAGAGTAGGGTAAAACCCACAATAGATTGTTCATTTAAAACAAGCCATCAATTGTCAACAAGTAAGCTCCTTAAGTTGATCATACAAAGGAAACCATATAAATCACATTATTAGGACCAACATATTACATTAGCCATCATTCCACTTTATTGGAGGAATAAACATTAGATCTTGACCATTGGGTCAAGTTCATATGTTAAAACCATCAATTACGGTAAAGGTCCGACCATTGCATCAAGTGACCCAAGAAACCATTGGTCTAAGGCTTAATTGATGCTACAAATATATGATTAACTCACCATATGTTGTGGAGACCTGATCCACCATAATTAGTGATCATTAAATCACCATAGGTTGGTAGATCAACACTATATTCATTAATCAACATCAACTTTCAAACCAATATCACTTTTCAATATTGTTGAACTTGAAATTTTTAAGCTTCCCGAGATGTCCGTGGCTGCATGCGATACGGAGACTGGGAAGGCGACGACACCCTGCCGTCCTCCCCCTCCCCAGCCTATTCTCAGATGTAGGGGCATGTACCCTAAAGTTCATCAGTTACCGACGGGCGAACCTGAATCTGATTCAGATCTACTAAGTAAACCGTTCAGATGGGAGCATCTTAGACCAAGATCTGCTGTCAGAGCCACAGATCTAAGGAAGACTACTATGTCATTGGTGAATGGCAAGCTCCTATACCCCAGTGCGGAGGCGGTGGAGAATGCAGACAGGTGGAGTATATGTCTTCTGGGGTACATCGTGGATTTCCAACCTTATATCCCGCTTCTGGTAGAGCATTTTGTTAATATTTGGAATGTCCGAGGTATCTTCGAGATTTTTGACAAAGGGAACGACTTCTTTTTGATCCGCTTTGAAGAACTGATAGATCTGGAAACTGCTCTTGAAGGTGATTGGTATGTGTGCGGGAGACCTGTTATTCTTAAGCGATGGTGCCTAGGTGAGAAGCAATCCAAACTAATCCTGTCTGAAGTTCCGGTTTGGGTGCGCCTGAAGAACCTCCCGATGGAACTTTGGGATCATCGTACATTCAATAGGATTGGTTCCTTCCTGGGTGATCCGGTGAGGATGGATGAAGCTACTCTCAATATCAGCCGTATGGATATAGCTAGAATCCAGGTGCTTGTGAACAAGGATGCAAGATATCCAAGAATGATCACTCTCAGAAGTGATGAAGGGGTTGAACATTCCATTGAAATATAATTTGAATGGATCCCGTACAAGTGTAAGCATTGTGGATACCTTGGTCATGATGAGTGTCTGGTTAAATCTGCAACTGTTAATCGTGTTCTGAAACCTCAAAAACAGAAGTCTATCTGGGAAGTGAAGAAGAACCATTCTACTAATTGTATTGCGACTAGCTCTCAAGTCTGTCCGGAAGTAAGAACTGACTACATTATCGAATAAGTTCTGGATGAAGATGAAATCAGACGTGGGACCGCCTTTCGGCCTCCTGAAGAATTGATTGTAGAGGATGTCCTTCTTTCAGAAAAAGTTAATGAAGGTTTTATTTCTAAATCTAAGCAAAGCTTTCCTGGTGGTGTAGAAACTGTTGTGATTAATTCTAAAAATGCTCAGGTCGATCAGAACTTGTTAAAAGGTAAAGGGCTGGCAGATGTACCGAATGATTCTCTTTCTCTTGTGGCTATTAATCCAGGGCTTCTAACTCCTAGACCTGGTATAGTAGTCCAGAAGATCTCTCCAGTCAGTGAAAGGAGTTCTCTTGCTTCTTCTTGTTCTGTAAACTATATGCCTAGGAATATGGTTTTGAGTGAACCTCTGAGATGTCTAGGGAAGCTAAACACTGCTGTCAGACTGGAAAATCTTGAATCTGCTCTTACCCCCCGAGAATTGGAGTTACTTTCTAATAATACTGAGGCTGTCAGTTCAACATCCGAGGTGTCAAAATGAATCCTCCTATCAATATCTCTTCTTGGAATGTTAGGGGATTAGGCAACAAAATTGGTCCCGTCCAAGAAGAGCTTAGAAGGTTACAATGTGACATAGTTATTCTCATTGAAACTAAAATTAGGGAAGCTACTATGAATAAGATCATGAATAGATACTTTTATGAATACAATTATATTACTAATCTCTCCTCTCATTGCTTGGGTCGTATTATTGTTTTGTACAGAAATTGCTCTATTGACAAGTTGTCTGAAACTGATCAGCTGGTTCATCTAAAGGTCTCTGTGGATAGCTTCTCTATCTTTCTCACGGCTGTATATGGGCACAATGGTGATGCTGAACGCTCTGAACTTTGGAGAGTTATTGAAAGTTTAAGTCTATCCATTAACTCCCCTTGGGTGATTCTTGGGGATTTTAATGCTGTCAGGACAGAAGAGGAAAGAATCAGTATTCAACCGCCTACAAAAAAGTCCATGGAGGAGTTCAATAGTTGTATTCTCAACACTGGCCTTTTTGAAATGTGCCTTGCTGGTCCTTTTTTCTCCTAGGATAACAAGAAAAGTGGTGAAAGGTTTATAACTTCCAAGATTGACCGAGTTTTTCATAATGCTCAGTTTATTACTGATATTGAGGAATTCTATGGTGAGATTGTTTCTAATTCTATTAGTGATCATAGACGCATTTCCTTGAAAATTCGTAATGTAAGGAAAATTAATGCTCCCTTTAGATTCATTAATGCTTGGTCTCTTAGGAATGATTTTCTGAATGTGGTGGATTCTGCCTGGTCTATTAATGTGGAAGGCTATAAGATGTATCGTTTGTATAAAAAATTCAACAATGTGAGGAAGGCCCTTCTTAAGTGGAACAAGGACTTTGTTGGAAATCTCCATGACAATGCCAAGAATCAAAGATTTCTGGCGGATAAGGCTTTAAGTGAATCGGATCTCGATCCGACTGATGAAAGTAAGAGAGATTTTGCTAATAAATGCAAAAAAGATGCTAAAACAGCTGAGTTGGCTGAGGAATCTCTTCTCAAGCAGAAATCTCGTGTTCTCTAGCTTAAAGAAGGCAACTCTAAGTCCAAGTTTTTCTATGCTTCTCTGAAGACCAGAAGACATAATAATAGATTAAAAGGCTTATCTATTAATGGTGTTGTTTCCCATAATCCGGAGGAGGTTAATACTGCTGTTATGGATTTCTATTATGATCCTTTCAACAATCCTGATTCTGAAGGTAAGGTTTGGCAAGGGGAATGGCCTGGTAAAGTTCTTTGTCCTGATCATAGATCTTTTCTCACTGCTCCTGTTTCTAGAAAAGAGGTCGATGATATTATTTCTGAACTCAATGAAGAGAAAGCCCCAGGTCCTGATGGTCTTAATGGGTGCTTCTTTAAGAAAGCTTGGAAAATTATAGGGGATGATGTTTATGCTGCTATCGAGGAATTTTTTCAAAATGGGGTCATGCTCAAGGATGCTAACAAAACTTTCCTAACTCTCATTCCCAAAGGTAAGGATTCTTCTATCATTTCAAACTGGAGGTCGATTTCTCTATGTAATACTTTCTATAAAGTTATCACTAAAATTCTAGCCAACAAATTGAAGAAGGTGCTCCCTTCTATTATTGACTTCAATCAATGCGCCTTTGTGTAAGGTAGAAGTCTAAAAGATGTTGTCATGTTATCTAATGAACTTCTTAGTGATTTCAGGAATGATACAAACAACATGTGTATTCAAGAAGACATTTCCAAAGCCTATGATTCTGTTTCTTGGAAATTCCTCTTTTCAACCATGTACAAGATGGGTTTTCCTGTTAGCTGGATAAAATGGATTGATGCTTTGTTTGCTACTACCTACTATCATATTTTGGTTAATGGAGAACCCACTGACCCCATTTATCCTTCTAATGGTATAAGGCAGGGTGACCCTATTGCTCCCTACCTCTTTGTAATTGTGATGCAGGGCTTAACTACTCATATGAATCAAGGTCTTCATAAAGAGTTTTGTCCTATTAAGAGGTCTTTATTGCCTGCTGTGTCCCATCTCATCTTTGCAGATGACTTGATGTTTTTTATCAAAGCTACTGTGGATAATGCTACTTATGTCAGAAAGCTTCTTGATGAGTTTGGGTCTTGTTCGGGTCTCTTGTTAAATTTGAATAAAAGTTCAGTCATCTTTAGCAAGAATGCTAATAGGGAACCTATTTTGAAGGTTTTGGATATGCCTGAAGGGAATCTTGAAGATCTAAATTATTTGGGTATCCCTCTCTTCTATGGTATGCTGACGAGGAAGCATTGTCATAGATTGATTGACAAAATCAGTAAGAGGCTGGATGCTTGGAAAGCTAATACCCTTAGTCTTACAGGTCGTGTTGAGCTCATTAAATCCACTTTATCAACTCTCCATTTGCATTGGATGATTGCTTTCCCTCTACCATCTTCAGTGTTGGACTTTATTGATAAGTTGGCTAGGGATTTTCTCTGGGGAAAATCAGAAGGTAAATCCCTTTTGAATTTGGTTCCTTGGGAAAAAGTTACTCTACCTACTAATGAAGGAGGTTTGGGTATTAGAAGAAGCAGGGATGTATCTCATGCTTGTCTTATCATAAATGCATGGGATATTTGTAGAAAGAAAGATACTCTCTGGGTGAAATGGATTTCCTCTAAATACCTCAAGAATGAGAATTTCTGGCTATTAGAGGAATCTACAAATTATTCTTGGATGTTTAATAAGATTCTCTCTGTCAAGAGATCCCTTCTTCCTCTTATTGAATTTCATATTGGTCCCAATTCTCAGTTCAAAATTTGGAAAGACCCTTGGTGTAGATCCAAATTTCTTTCTGACTTAACTGATTTGAATTCTATTAACTCTGGGATGGCGACTAATGCTAACCTTGGGTCTATCATGAAAGGAAATGACTGGAACCCTCCCAAATCTAGAGTTGCACATATTTTTATGAAGTGTATGGAAGATAAAAATATCATTATTAAAGATAATAGTCATTTGACCATTTTGGGGGAGGAAAACACCAATCTCAGGATCGTCTGGAATGAGGTTAGAGATAAAGGAGAGATCAGTAATATCTACTCTTGGTTCTGGTCTAGTAAGGCTCCCAAAAATCATATTATTCATGCCTGGAAAGTGTGTTTAAACAAGCTCCCCACCTCCGATTATAGCAGAAGGAGAGGTATCACAGTGGTTTCTGTTTGTTATTTGTGCATGCAAGGTTACGCGAACACTAATCATGTGATGTTCACCTGCAGTTATGCTAAATCTATTTGGTTAGCTTGTTCACATAAGTATGCCATATGTTCTCCTCCTACTAACTTTAGTGATCTTATTAGTATTAACAATTCTGAAGGGAAGATTGCTGCTCAATGCATCATGTACCATGTTTGGATGGAAAGGAACAAAAGAGATCATGATAACTGTTCTAGATTAGATAGTGTGCTGTCCAAAACCATTTTTGATGATCTGAAACTCATTGCATAGAGCTTGGATTCCTCTTGCTTTTTTGCTGCTCAGATGAAGTTTAGGTTTTCCTCTTCTGTGTGCGGTGTGGCTCCTCTCCCTGGTCTTGGTGCTATGCTGTTACTGGCTGGTCTTTTGTCTCTGCCCGGGGGTCTTCTGTCTGTGGTGCTGATTAAGCTTCCTTCTTTTGTTGCTGCTCTGTTTGGAGTTATTCAGCTGTGGGTTTTTTGTTCTGCCATCTGGTTGTTGAGCCAGGTTGCTATTTGTTTCTAGCTGCTGAGCTGGTTTGGCTTTATTTGGCTGCTTTCCCTTATCTCGGGCCTGCTATGTCTTTATGGCTGAAAGCTGTTTATGCTATGGGGCCACGAGCTTGGCTTCTGTTGGAGTGGGTTTCCTTGTTTTCCCTCTAGATAAGTGGCTGCTTTTCTCTTAAGGAGACGTCTGGTTTGGTTTGATGAAGATAGGGCTTTCTTCTCTGGCTGTGTTGGGCTTTATGGTCTTTTTCTATCTTAGTCTGATCTGCTTGTTGCATCTGTTATGGTGGTGTTTCCCTTCTTGTTCTTTTCTCTGAAGATCTTGTGGATGGATGAAGCTTTATGGTGAGGCATCGAGATTGGTTCAGCTTGAGCTTGGAGGGGCTTTGATATCCTTTGGAAGAGTGGTGGTTCTCTTGTCTATTATGTTCGATCTGGGCTTCCCTATAGATATCCCTTATCTGTTAGGATTTCGTGTTCTTCTTTTACCTTTCCCTGTATAGTTTGTTTTTTGTTTTGTACAGACACTACAGAAAAAATACAAAAAAGCAGCATGAGTTTTCCGCCGACCAAAAAAAAAACTATCAAACCAATATCACCATTGATTGATAACATTATTAGGGTACTTAGTTGTTAATCACTAGGCTTATAATTAGGCCAAAACCTGACCTAATGGGTGAATGTAAGTTGACACCCTTGGTCACCACCATCAGTTGTCATGAAGATAACACCCTTGGTTGTTGCAATGGTACCACCATCGAGTCATGTGTTTATAGAAGAAATCAACTTTAAACCCTGAAATTGACCATTGGTTGATATGTGCTTAGCACCATAGGTTGTCAAACCAACCTGATCCAAGTCATATTAGACCTTAGGAATAACATACACATAATCACAGGTTCATATAGAACTGAAATTAGAATATGGAACATTATAAAAATTGAAATCCAAGTCAAGCATAGCTTTTTAGTGCATGGATCATCATTTTTAAGCAAGAACATGAGCTAGAAAGCTTATGGTAAGAAATAAAGGTGGAGCAAGTTATAAAACTTGCCTCTAATTAGAAGATAAACTTCCATAAAAAATAAAAAATGAGAAATTAGGGTAGGAAATCCAAGCATAAGCTGTGAACTCGTCCATCTAACACCTTTCTTCATCAAATGAACAAACCCTAAGCATAAGGAGCAAGAAAGGTAGGGTTTTAGAGCTTTAGAGCAATTTATACCATGGAACAGCAAGGTTACAACCTGGAGAAAGGTAGGAGGAAGGATAACAAAGAAATAAATGGAGGAGAGAAGTTGATTCTTACTCTTTTAGGTCAAGATAACTAGACGGAAGCTTTTTAAACCCTAAAAGGAAGTCAATTGCAACCCTAGATTCTTTTTCCAAGAAGATCTCCTCTATCTTCTTCCTTGAATAGGAAATTCATAGAAGAACAGAGGGAGAATGAGGTTCATAGAAGGAGGGAAGTGGTGGAGGGCAAATGGCTCATTTTGGTGCTTAGGAATAAGTATATGAAACTTTAAGATAAAGAAAAAGAAAAAGTTAAAGTTCTACTATCTTTCCAAGTGTCCATGGCCTTAAACTATTAAGAATATACAAGAAAACACACAAGAAGCTATCCCAATGTACATAGAGATATTCTTATCCCTCGTTTTTAGAATTTCCAAGAAAAACAAATAATTCATTATTTGATAGCTACTAAAGGTAGTTCATTCATGAAGGGGGTAAACCCTAAAATACCAGTGAAGAAAACACCTTCAAACCAAGGATTAAAAAGGTGTCCCATGGATCAAAAATCTCAAGAATGATGAGAGAATATCCGTGGAACATAATGCAAGTGATAAATTGCAAAGAAAACTTCTCAATCGGGTAAATTGTAGAAAAGTCCAAAATGTGCATAAAATTGCATAACTTGCTCAAACAATGTCCAAATTGGACCAAATTTGAAATTTAATCTTATCTTATGATTTCAAAGAATATCACAAGGTTATATCAGGGTTATAAGAATTCAATTATGATAATTAAGTCATTAAGTAAGTTAGGGGTCTTACAACTATAAACCCCTAATAGGGATTTCACCCCCAAAATCCAAGTTAAACAAAGATGGTTACTTCCTTTGCACTGCATCCTACTACCTTCACATGGTTACTTGCATATCATGGTGATGTCACATCATTCATACCTATCTCCTCTTGGGTCAGCACAAAACCCCCCACATAAGAAGACATTTGCAAATATGAAACATAGAAACTTGTTGTGCCACTTGTATAAATCTAATAGTAACTTTCAACTTTAAATTCTAGCTGTCATCCTAAAATTATATATATTGTATCAAAAAACCATGTATCCTTGATGGTGATCTTGCCCAATTTTTACTAGACCATACACAACATAATAGAGTCACTTTTGTTTTTCCTTCCAAACAATATTTATAGGATCATCATAAACTCTCTCTCTCTCTCTATATATATATATATATATATATATAGGAGAGGAATAATTGGAATGTTAATTTAATAAACATCTCCAACCTTCACATATTTCTCATACTGTTGATACATCTTGGATACTAGGATTCATTACATTGGCATCCATCTCATGTGCTATAAGGAACTCACATCCTTATCTCATCCACCTTTACAAACATAACAAATATCAAGACATATAAGCGGAGTCTTCTGAATTATTGGAAGGCTCAAAAGCAAAATCATCACAAACTTTATGAACTTGGAACCATAGTCCAAACAACCTTATGCTATAATAAGCTATCCACCCTCATGTTTGCAACAAATCCACACATACCAAGTGGCAATGATCCACTTGAAAGGTGTGCCCTGGAAAGGAAATACACAAAGGGAAACACACTTCCCACATCATATCAATATTGTTCAAGGGTCACTAGCAAAAAGGTAACCAATTCTATTTTCATTACGCGAGTTGCAACTTATTATGTATCATTTTACCCTTTTCATTTTGGGTTCCTTTCCATTAGCATAGGAATCATCATGATTAACATATCTCATTACTCCTTCCTTGATGACTATTTATCACACTTGGGTATGTTCTCTTATTTTATTATGTTTTTCAACCACTTATCAACAGGTAAATCATCATATTCCACATTTTCTTCATTAAACATGGATCAAATGCCTTAATTTCTTTCACATGCTATGCTGATTTTACATTAACATTTTCTTACACACATAGGTTGGCCTAAGATTAACTTAGATTCCACCTTATTCCTTTGTCATTGTTCCCATTTATCTTCTCAGTTTGTACTTGTTATATAAGTTCTTTCCATCTTAGGTGTATTTCATACCTTGATTCTCTTTATAAGCATAGACTTATCTGTCTTTTACTTTATTATCTTCTTGAATCACATCTTCAATAACTCCTCTTTTTCTAATTTGTATTCGGATTTAGATTTCATGGTGTTGTATGTTTCTCTTATAGTTACCAAACAATCAAGTTTTGATAGATTATGATGCAATTCTCATCTTCTTTAAGGTAGGATTGAGATATTAATACCATGATTTCTTATTCATTATTCTCATTAGATTGTCTTAAAATGACTACTTGATCAGAGTAATAAGAAAGATAACAATCTAAGAGTTCCATACTTACCTTTCTTCACTAATTGAAAACCTGGACAGGGCACCCAAGTACTGAGATTAGGCATTATGCACCATATATTTGTGTCATTTTCCTAACTTAGACATCATCCTAGTCCTAAGTCCTACTGTTCTTGTAGACTCACTGAACCTAAATCTCTGATACCAACTTGTGAGAACCTGTTACACTAAACGAGATTACTCAAAACATAAAGCACAACCGATCACTAATTAATGACATACCCAAAAATATGGGTAAATTAAAACCGATTTCAACGTTGACACCCACTCAGAAACATTTTCATAAGAGCCGAACATCTTTCTTATATCCATACTATGCCAAGAATTTGATACAAATTGTTCTATCGCCTGGGCCACAACATATATACATAGGAGAATAATATTTGTATATTCCACACAACAACAATTAACATGCTAATAAAATTCCGATTCAAATTAAACACCATATACAAACTTTTCCAACCTGGACCTGAGAGTATAGGGATGACTCTAGGATACACTAGACATCTAATCAACTTTCTCAAAGATTCATTACTATAGCTCCTCTTTGCTGCCATGTGTTTATTTTTGTCACTTCAGATTACCTAAAAAGATGTGGCGAACCACAAGGGTGAGACCCATGTCCCAACAAGAGATATAACCTCCAACAATGCTTATTGATTACATCATTTTAAATAGTAGGTAAATAAGTAGTTGGAGTATTTAATAACCAATTGAATAGATTGAATAGTTCCCGTATACTAAATAGATTAAACAAATCATCTTAGAAACAAGTATGATCATCAATGCATATATAGATAACAAATAAATCCATTTCTTTGGACATATTTCTACTCGAATATCATCAAATTGCATCTAATAACAATCATTATCATTAATCTGACTATCATCATATTCCTTACTAATAGTACAAGCAATCTAGTAGCATAAGCATCCCTGCCATCATGAATATGTCTAGTAACATAACATGGCTATCAATATTGGCATGTCAAATAAAGTGAACAAATCTATATCATAAGTAGAACTAACATCATATCACAATTAACTAAATAGGCATGATTAGTAGATTAAGCATTTATAATTACTAGGCATGGTTAGAATATTAAGCATAGCTAGAAGCATCATCTTAACCATCACTGTCAGTATATTTGACAACATAAGCATGTTTACAACATGAGCATAACTACAACATAAGCATATCTATTATCTCTCATTATACTATACATGATCTTAATGAAAAGAAAGCAAACAAGGGTTATCATCCAATATGAAGTGTTGTGTATAACCCTAAACAGATATGCTACATTGTTGTCTTAAATCTTTTGTTATGCCCTAGGGAATTTGAATCGTACCATCCAAACTCCAACCGACCCCTCTAAAGGCTATTCAGTTCTGTACAAGATCTAGGAGTGTGGGTATCCTAAGATCTCTTCCCCTCAGTCAGTATGAGTAAAAAGGCAGTGACATATCAGTCAAAGCTGCCACCACAACGACATATAGTCAAGATGCTAAGCACTAGTATGCCCTTGGTACATGTCACGAAACTAGAAACTAGGGTATACAAAACCCTCTAATCCGAGGTACATTCGTAGTTGTCCTCAATCACATCATATGTATGAGGCATGACCATAGCCATCCTCCACAACCTGCATTGTGTATGACAAGGATATATTCTCAACTTGCCACCCCCACATACTCAACAATATGCACTCCAAGTTTCCCTTAGGAATACTCGTTTCACCATCCAACAAGTTATGACACTGAAGATGGCTCGACAACACATGGCACTACATGATTAGAGTTGCACTTGATTAGTTATGCTAATTGGGTGAATTAAGGCTGCATCAAACAAGTGGACAAACAAACCCTAATTCACTTCTAGCAAGCAAATAAATATCACAACTTCAAAAGATATAAAATGTGAGAACCCATTACACTAAATGAAATTACTAAAAATATAAAGCACAATCGATCACTAATTAATCACAAAACCAGAAATGTGGGTAAATTAAAACCAATTTCAACGTCAACATCTGCTCAGAAACATTTGCATAAGAGCCCAACATCTTTCTTTTATCCATACTAAGCCAAGAATTTAATACAAATTGTTATATCGCCTTAGCCACAACATATATACACATGAGAGTGATATTTGTATATGCCACACAACAAACATTAAGATGCTAATAAAATTCAGATTCGTTTGAAACACCATATACAAACTTGTTCTGCCCGGACCTGAGAGTACAGGGATGACTCTAGGACATACTAGACATCTAATCAACTTTCTAAAAGATTCATTAATATAACTCCTCTTTGTTGCCACATGTTTTTTTTGTCACTTTAGATTACCTAAAAAAATGTGGCGAACCACAAGGGTGAGACCCATGTCCCAGCAAGAGATATAACCTCCAGCAACACTTATGGATTACAACATTTTAAATAATAGATAAATAAGCAGTTAGAGTATTTAATAATCAATTGAATAGATTGAACAATTCAAGTATGCTAAACAGATCACACAATTAATCTTAGCAACAAGTATGATCATCAATGCATATATAGATAACAAATAAATCCATTTCTTTGGATAAATATCTACTCAAATATCATCAAATTGCATCTAATAACAATCATTATCATTAATCTGACTATCATCATATTCCTTGCTAACAACACAAGCAATCTAGTAGCATAAGCATTTCTGACGTCATGAATATGTCTAGTAACATAACATGGCTATCAATATTGGCATCTCAAATAAAGTGAACAGATCTATATCATAAGTAGAACTAACATCATAGCACAATTAACTGCATAGGCATGATTAGCATATTAAACATTTATAATTACATAGGCATGGATAACAATATTAAACATAGCTAGAAACAACATCTTAACCATCAGTGCCAATATATTTGACAACATAAGCATGTTTACAACATGAACATAACTACAACATAAGCATATTTTTTATCTCTTATTGTACTATACATGATCTGAATGAAAAGAAAGCAAACAAGGGTTATCATCCAATATGAAACGTTGTATATAACCCTAAATAGATAGGATACATAGCTATCTTTCATCTTTTATTATGCCCTGGGGAATTTGAATCGTACCATCCAAAGTCCAACTGACCCCTATGCAGTGGCGGAACCAGAAAATCATAGTAGGGGGGGCTGAATGAAACAAACCACTAAGGATGATATTTTTTTGATATCTTATTTTTCTACCAATACCATAGTAGATATGTACACAGTGAAGTAGTCAGACAATTCTCCACATCAAAATAAAAAGACAATAAGAGAACAAAAGTAGTCACTACTAGTACGTCAAGTCAGTAAGTATATGCTTTGGAATAAAAAAATACATATGAAGCACTTGACTAATTTAAATGAGAGAGTTGGATGTGACGCGTCTTCATGTTCTGAAAATGTTGCAAAATGGTTTCATCACTAATTTCCCTAAACATGTCTCGCTCAATATAGCATACCATCAAGTCATTTAACCAGTCATCACTTATTTTGTTACGCAGTTCTGTCTTGACAATGTTCATTGCTGAAAAAGCTCTTTCAACCATTGTTGTTGCCATCGGTAGTATTAATGCTAGTTCTATAAGATGATAAAATAGTGGAAAAACTAAATGTTCTTCAGTCTATACCATCTTTATAGCAAGGTTGGCAAGATCATTGCAATCTAAAAATTTGGGACTTCTTCTTACAACATGAATATATATGCCAAGTTGGTCTTTCAAAATCACACGGTCATACTCAGAAAAGTCATCCGAGTAGATTTCAGTAAGTCAAACAGTTTTTCCAGAATCAAATCTAGAGAAAGAATCTCTTGGATCCAAACAAGCAATGCATTTTAACAACTCTGTAGAAGTCTCACTGAATCTACTATTCATCTCAGAAGCTATTGAATCAATCACAGCAATATAAATCTCAGCATGATAATGATGATGATAAGTAACCCATTGTCCCTCACGTCTTGACTTACCTCTAACGGGTATTCTATCTTCCATATTTGGTATACGAATAGACTTCTGCACACAATAGTTGTTTACATCTTCCAATAGTGCACCCATCCACATTCTCTCAACTCTTGCAATAGTTCTTTAATAGATGAAATCAACGTCATTGCATTAACAATATTTTGATCCTTCCTTTGTAATGCTTGGGACAACTCATTGGTTAAGGCCAACAACTTCATCATTAGAAATAAGATAAATACAAATTCAAAAGTCTCCATTGTTTGTATCAACCCTGAAGCCTTGCTTATATTAGCAGAATATGTTCCATCACAAGAAACATTTTGTAATACCTCAATCACAGAATCCCACATTGTAAAGAGTCGGATTAGGGTTGTATGATGTGATCCCCACTGAGTATCACTAGGTCTTGCTAGACTAGTTTCTTGATTTTTGCCTCTTCCTAAAAAGATTTCATTTTTCTCTAATTTCTCCATGATGTTATCGTGATGTTTTTGAAGCAATGCATATTTTCTCTTACAAGAAGTACTAGCCATGGTTACAATCAAACTTGTATAGCTAAATAAATCACTAATAGATAGAGTGTATTTTGCAACGGCAACAACTACCAATTACAACTGATGGGCAAAACAATGGATATAAAATGCAAATGGATTTTCATTTAAAATCAATGTCTTTAATCCATTAAATTCTCCTCTCATATTCGTGGCTCCATCATATCCCTATCCTCTCAGCCTAGACATGCATTATCCATGACGAGCAAACAAACCATCTAAAGATGTCTTCAGTGAAGAAGCTGATGTATTAGAAACATGCTCAACACCAATAAACCTTTCAATAACCCTCCCTTTCTTATTCACAAACCTATATGACCAAATATATACATATTAGAAACAATACTATTATCATATGAGTTTAAACTTTAAAGTAAATAACATACAAAAGTATGAACCTCAGAATAACAGCCATTTGTTCTTTTATTGATGCATCACGTGATTCATCAACAAGTAGAGAGAAATAACTACCACCAAGCTCTTTAATAATGGCTAGTATTGTCTCCTCTGCACAAGCTTTCACCAATTATTTTTGAATTAGTGCATATGTCATTTGGTTATTCCCAGGAGAATTTTCATTGAGTACACATGCAACATCACAATTGTTATCTTTGGTGTACTCCAATAATGCCAAAAAAATTCCTCTATTTCTCTAACTAGAAGATTCATCATGATCACGAAAAGCCAGACCTTGCAATAGGAGAAATCTAACTACATGTAATATTGTAGTCAGACGGGCTCGATATGCAATCTCCGTCTCCTTGCTATGAATAGATAACAAATGTGATACACTTTGTTTCTGATTCTTAAAATCCTCACAATGAAGTCTTGCCTTGCAGTGAGCACTACTAACTACACCTACATGTTCATTGAAAACTTTGAGTGCTTTCTTCCAGTTGCTTAATCTGGTTTTTGTGAAGGCATCATTTGCAAAGTTGTCACTCCTTGACTGATTAAAGAGATAGCAATAAAAACAATAAGCAACATCTCTTACCATGCTATATTCTAACCAGTCAAACTTCTTGAACCATGTTTCTTGGAAGCTCCTCCTTTGCTTTCCATATTGTTTGCTAGGGAAATTATAACCATCCGTATGACATGGCCCTTTTAACAAGTACTCCCTCCACACTTGGTCTCTGACTTCTATCTTATATTCATCAATTGGTTTTCGAAGTCCAGGATCAATGATAATATCATTTTGATTTAACTCAACATTCACACGAGATTTCTTTGGTGTAGGCATACTTACTTCGACATTTGAATTCCCCCTTTGCTTGTCATTCTTTGTAACAGGTTTGTAGAACTTCTTCATTTTTTATATATCCTGAAGTGGTTCATCTATTAAATTTTATAAAATCACAAAAAATCTAATATAATATAGAAATAAACCTATGTGATGTCTGCATAATTTTAAAAGTCAAGAACTAAATCTTATTCAAGGAGAGATTTAATATGAATACATATGAGATGGATATATTTACAAATACATGATTAATTTATTTGACTAACTATAATCATATACTCGGATTACAAGAAAATATTACACAGACTAATACATGAATATGTTCAACATAAACTTAATCATCACACAAAATTATAAGAAAAAAATTATGTTTAGCTGGTTGCATACCTTTAGGGTGTCCTATAGGCAGTAAGGGTTGTTGCTCTTTGTGATGAATGGAGAGGATACCGCAGTTAGATTATTGTGTGTCTTGTATCCCGATGTATTAGGCACGAACAGTTAGTACTTACTGGCTATCATTGATGAGTCGTGATGTGAATATATGATGACTGAATAAAAATATTTGACAGACAAACAAAGAACAAACTTTTGATGTGAAATTTCGATAGAAGAGAATGTTGATTACCTGTTAATTTATCACTCGTTCGTCGTGTCTTGATGAGTACGTGATCCGTGATCATCGACTGCTTGTTAATTCATCATTCGCAAAGAGTCTTTACCATTAGCAGATGCAGATGATCGCCGAACTTGTATGAACATAAGTTAAGAGACAAGGGGTTTCAGTCGGAGGATGTACCATAGAACACACACTGAAATTAACCAAATCAAACCACCAATAAACAAATGCCTCTCCACTCTCTCTTCAGTTCCATGGGTGTTGGGATCATGGGATGGTCTTTCTAGTATTAACAACTGTTGCATTTATCCCCACTTAAACCTAGTACAAGCTTAGCTGTTAGCCGGGAACTCCATGGGTGGAGTATATACTAATTGATGCCTGTGCCAATTGCGATTCTCCCTCGTCACGCAAGACTCAAAATGATAGTTGGGACAGTCGAAGGGAAAAATCCTCCTCCACCTCTAGCAGATGGTAGACGTGCATCGTGTGATGTAGACTGGAATTGTGAACATTGTTTTGTCTTTGTGGAACCCATAATCACGTAACTGATATCTCCCCATGGTTTTAGACGATAAGTTGTTGATCTCTTGACTCTTGTGGCTGCGGACCTGATGCGAGGATTTTGAGTCGCATTTATAGACTTGTTTTACATGCGTTTTATGTGTTTATTAGTCACTTTTGTGGTTAGTATCACATGATTCACATACTTTAGTCTATAATCTCATTCTGTATCAAATCTCTCATATTTTATCTTTTTGATTATAAATGATCATATTGACATGTTTTAGCATTGCTGATTTGGCTTTATCTTGGAATTTCAGGAAAAACGAGTATACACATCTGTTGATACCATCGACCTGTGTCGATAGTATCGACACAGTCACAGGGAGACAGCCGCAAGAAGCCGAGATGAGTCGATACTATCGACACTAAATTTGATAGTATCGAGATACCTTTAGCGAGCCAACAATCAACCTGTCGATAGTATCGACGCAATGTCGATACAATCGATGATGCCCAGCTGCAGTGTCGGAAGGGTGACAAAACTGACACCTAAAAGGGGTCGATACCGTCGACCCGCATCGATGGTATCGAGTCTACATCAGGCAGAACGTCAGAGAAGAGAAGAGAACTTGTCGATACCATCGACCCGCGTCGATGGTATCGACGCCGTCAGGATATGTTTTGTTTCAGATCGATCATAATCCAACGGTGGCAATCTTTTGGCGACCAAAGGTGGTCCATATACCTAATTTCGTCGGCCCTAAGTAGGGTATCACATAATTAGTCATTGCACACATCTCGAGGAGAGGTAGAGAGGAGAACAGAGCCCAGAAGCACACCCCAATCATTTCGAGAGCCACAGAAGATGATTTCCACAGTCGAAAGGCTGTAGATCGCGCACTTTATGTCAAGGAACGCTTGGATTTTCTCTGTTCAGGGGTTACATCACTTTTATTCATGTTTCTCCATGTTTTCCCTTTCTCTCATCATGTCTTTCGTTGATATGAACATGCGGGGCTAATCCCCTTTGTCTTTAGGACCAGGAGTAGCCTGGGTAATCGTTGTATGACATTTTTATCATAGTAATTCATATTTTGTCCCTCAAACCCGTGGTATGATTTCATTTTCTCCATTATATCATTATGATTTATCACCTTAATGATAATCTAATGCCTTTAATTACTTTGAAAGAAGAGTTAACGGTTGAAAAGAGACAAAATATACATTAATTAATAAATCCTTTGAACAAGGTGATGTACGGTTAATGGTGGAAACCCAGAGTTTGGTCTTCATGCACCTAGTTTAGGGTATAGGTTACTACGACTGTGGAACTGACCTAGATTTAGGTAGTGAATTTTATCATGACAGTGAACAATTATGACTACAGACCACTACCCAGAATGAGAGACAAATTTGATTAAATATATAAAAATAAATACAACGAGAACCTGTGGTGAAACTGCAATCCTAAAGATTCCCATCTAAATTGATTAAACTCAACATTTAATCGATTGCTTTGTTTTCATTTATTTTTCTTTTATTTTTCAATCAACTCTCAAAACCTTTTAATCGGTCTAGCTGATTGTGAGTAGTTAGTAAGTAGTCTACCGATAGTTCAGTGTCCCTGTTTTCGACTCGGGCCTCACAAAGGCCTATATTACTCTGACGCGTGCACTTGCGTTCTATGCACGGTAAATTCGTGTCAAGTTTTTGGCGCCGTTGCTAGGGACACGACAACTGTCGGCACTATGAGTGCTGCAAGCGGCCACTCTGGGCCATTTTTTATTTTATTATTATTTTTGAAATTCATCGTTTATCTTTCATATTTAGCAATCATCTAGCACTGTACTAAATCAAATTTATTACCTTGTAGGTACTAGTGCATGGTGAGGACACGTAGCACAGACTACACACTACCATCACCAGAGGTTCCACCATTGGGATCAGATGACAAAGATAACAATATTCACGATCAACCTGAGGATATAGATCCGGACTCTGAACCAGAAGCCATGGCGGAAGAACAGACAATATGGGAGAAGATAAAGGCTTCTTCCTCATCAACATCAAAGGGGCCGATAACAAAGTAGGCAGTCAACATTCCAACCTATAAGATTGATCCAGCACTAATAAACTTGGTCAAGTCTCAAGCATTTCACGGGCTGAAGAATGAAGACCCAGTGGCACACATCAGCACTTTCATGGAAAATTGCGATACAATCAAGATAGATAGGTTTCCACAGGAGACACTGTATTTGAAGCTGTTCCCCAACTCTCTTGTAGGTAATGCACAGGAATGGTTGCATAACCTTGATGATGAGACCGTCGAGACTGGGGATCAAATGATCAAGGTTTTCTTTGAGAGATTCTTTCCATTAGAGAAAAATAATGACCTAGTACGGAAGATCCACAATTTCTATCAAAGGCTGGGGAGACATATTATGAGACTTGGGAGAGCTTTCAGATAATGTTGAGGAGGTGCCCACATCATGGGCTGGACAAGGAGAAACAAGTCAAGATTTTCTATTTTGCTCTTTTGGAGCATGATAGAAGCAACCTGGATTCAGCAGGTTCGGGGTTCTTCTTAAACAACACAGGTACAAGGTGTTGGGAGATTTTGAAGAACATGGCCAAAAAGCAATCCTGGGGTGATAGAGATGCACCAGAACAAGTTAAAGTTGTAGGGGATACCAAAGCCATCAAAGAGTTGAATGACAAATTGGATCTCATAGCCAAGAAGCTCATGGAGCAAGAGGAAGGATCCGATGAGGAGGCCAAGTCAAATTTATGCAACAACAGGGCTATAGGAACAATGATTATGCCTGGAGAAAGGACAGAAAATTCTCATGGAAGGATCCAAACAACTTCCTGTAGGACCCGGTTGCAAAACCACAGGCTGCTGCGGAGGACAAAAGCACTGAATTGATCAGCCAGGTAGTGAAACAAAATCAAGAGATGATGAATATGTTCAGTAAGTAGTTACAGTTGCAGGGTGAGATTTTGACTAAATTTGGGTAGACATTGCAAAGTCATGGAGCACAGATGAGGACACTAGAGACGACAGTGACTCAAATCGCTAAGGAAGTGGCAGCCATGAAGCATGCAAATCAACAAAGACCAACTGGTAATGCAGAGTCTGCTCAAGTACATCATCAAGTGAAATATATATCTGTGATTAAGGAGTCAGAGCCACCGGCGGGGGAGGTCCATGAAAAGGGCAAAATGCATTTTGAAACGGAGGCTAAGCCCAGGGTGCCATACCCCCGTAGCTTATATGGACTACCAGGCGGATATTTCCCATTCAGGAAATCCCACCAAGAACCCATCACAACAGTGCCTACATCTAAGCAAGAGGAGAAGGTAAAGGTGACATTGCATAGTGAAGTCACAACCACCGAGAAGGATGAGAAGCCACGATTCACACCAACCGTGAATGATGTGTTGAAGCCTACGCCAGAAGGTGACATTGAAGCAAGCTTAGGGGAGGGGACCCCGAATAGCCCATATGTGCCACCGTACAAGCTTCTAAAGAAGCCAATTGTGTCTTTTTCAGATAGTCGAAAGTCGAAGAAGGAGGACAAACACTACAAGAAGTTCTTAGAGATGTTTAGGAAGCTCCATGTTAATATTCCGTTAGTGGAAATGATAGAACATATCCCTGCATATGGAAAATTTATCAAGGACATCATCACTAAGAAAAGGAGGATAAAAGACACTGATGTTTGTGTTATGAATGAGACAGTGATCTCAATTATCCATGGGAGTTTACCAAATAAGATGAAAGATCCCGAGAGATTCTACATACCGTGCTCAATTGGCGGCCATCATTTCCCGCACGCACAGTGTGATTCGGGCGCTAGCATAAACCTTATGCCATTACCCACGTTCCAAAAGCTTGGATTGAAGACACTAAAGAAATCTGCCATGACTGTTGAGTTGGAGGATGGGTCTATTGTGAAGCCATACAGAGTGTGTGAGGATGTACATGTCAAAGTTGACAGATTTATCTTTCCCATGGATTTCATTGTCATGGACATGCCACAGCTAAAGGGTTGTGAGATGCTACTGGGTAGGCCATTTCAAGTGACGGCTGATGTTATCACTACTATCGGGAGAGGTACTTTGACATTGGGGATTGGCTAGGATAGAGTTGAGTTTAAACTGCCGAGTGATCCCCTAGGAACACTCTCTGATGCTCCAAGCTGATGAGCTTGATTTTGTCTAGCCTAAGATGTTAAAGAAGGGTGCTTGTTGGGAGGCAATCCAACCATTGGTAGTTCTTTCATTTTCTTTCGCATTTACAAGCTAGTTTTGTTTAATTTCGGTTTTAGTGTAAAAATGATACCTTAATCGTTTTGTTCAGTGTGCAGGACTGAGTCAGAGTCGATACCATCGACCATAGTGTTGATGGTAGAAACATGGGTACATGGAAGCAGCTGTAGAAAATTTTCTGAGTCGATACCATCGACGGTCTCGTCGATGGTATTGACCCATCATCAGGGATGTCAAAGAAAACAACAGCTCCAGGTCGATAGTATCGATCAGGAAGTCGATACTCGCGAGATCCCTAAAGATTTACAGAAAGATTTGTCTCAGTAAAGTCGATACCATCGACGACCTTGATGATGGTATCGACACAACAACAGAAAGGAAGTGGCACCCGGGCCTCGCGAGGGTAATTGATCCATGAAGAGTCGATCATCGACCCCCATCGATGGCATCGACGCGACACGTCACCGATCCGCGAGAAGAAATCAACGGAGCCCGCCACTTTTGGAAGTCGATCCGTGGGATGGGTCGATACCATCGACTCGTGTCGATGGTATCGACACATCACCGATCCGGGCCCCCAAATCCAACAATTGACAATCGTCGATAGTCACGAAGAGAGGATCGTGCCTCCAAGTGTCGATACCGTCGACACCCCCATCGATGGTATCGATGGGTCAACAGTGGCGGCGGAATTAGTTATAAAAGGAAGGGTTGCTTCTCAATTCTCTTCACACCTTCAAAGTTTCTTCCTTCCACTTGTGTATTGAGCATTGTTGTGTGACCGGAGGCCTTCATCGAGCGTCCAATGATCGGGATATCTTCACCGAGCTCTGCACCGAGTGGATATCATCTTCTCTGACCTTCATCGAGCTCTATTTCTTATTCCCCTTTCTCTCTGTGATGATGGTGCAGACGGAAGGAGATTCTTCTTCAAGGGAGGCCCCGATGGAGCTTCTGACATTTGTCCCTCCACCACCCGGCTCCATTCCTCATCTGAGGATTGTTCATCCCTCGGCGGACATAAGGAAGATATACGAGGAGTTGCTAAAGAGGAAAATCGAGCCGACCCAATATGTGGATCGGACCATGGTCCGCGACCTCGGGTTCGAGGTCAACATCGCCTTTGTCCTCCAGGGGCAAGCGCATCATACAACCAGGAGGTCTGACGAGATCCAATTCCACACTGAGAGCCACCCCTTTTTTGGCGAGTGGCAGACATACAAAGAACTGGTGGCGGAGTTTATGGCATCGCTTGACATATGTGTTGTGCCTAACGACCTTATCACCACCGATAGCGAGTGGATACAAGGGTGAGTTTTTTTCCGGTTATACAACAACAACTACACCCTCACCCTCATACAATTCAATTTAATCTACAAATGGTATCAATCTCTGAGTCAGCATAGGAGGCCGGACAACCAGATGGATTATGATGAAATATTTGCCCAACTGGTGACCGCACCTCCAGGCAAGTCCGTCAGCTATCATAATGCATTCGTCGCTGATTTCGAGCATCCGTTTGTGCAGATTCTACATCGCATGTTGTGCACTACTCTGTTTGCTTGAGGAGATATTTCTCTCAGTAAGTTTTAGGAGATGGATTTGTTCTTTCTACATAAGCTATTGAAATGAGAAGAGTTAAATTGGAGCGCATTTTTCTTGACGCGTGTGCTGGACGTGCGGAGGAGTACAAGAAAAGCTCCTATCCATTTTGGGGGGCTTATCACACTGCTTGCTCTGTATCTTGAGTTGGATTTTTCCCAACTCACTCCGTTGTCCAACAGGAATAAAGTCAACCTGTATCATCTAGACCGCTCCAGTCTTCTTACGATCCGTGATGAGGTGGCCTATGCACAGTGCCATGTCAACCAGGAGTACCAGGAGTGTGTGCTTCCAGATCCCATCTTCGACATCCACAAAGCTCAGTACTTTCGGTGGCCCATCATTGCCATCGACGACTCTGACGAAGAAGACGACGATAATGACGATGACAATGACGATGACGACAAGCATGAAGAGGAAGAGGAGGCTTTCACTCCTCTTCGTGCACACGTGGCACCGCAGAAGCGTCCACGCTTCAACCCGGGTGCATCATCATCTTCACAGGATCTGCCACCTCAACCCTCTCAACAAGGGGAGGATGCCTATTCTATGCAGGGAATGTATTCTATGCTGTAGGAGATCCAACAGACCCAACAACAACACACTGCTTCTTTCGCCGGTATTCAGGAGACTACGAACCGACTATTCTTAAATCAGTAGACCATCTACGAGAACGAGCACCTCCTCCTCGCCAACCAAGAGAATATTCATGACAGGTTGCATAGGATGGAGATGCAGCAACAACCGTTCTACGATAATTATTGGAGCCATAATTACTTTGGGGGATATCCCCAACCTCCACCCATGCCCCCGTATGACCCAAATTTCTAGGGGCAATATCCATCATGGGATCCCACCACCCCGCATTACCCACCACCTGAACAATGAATGGTATCACTATTCCACCTGTTAAGATTGTTTTTGACTATGAGTCCATAGTCGAATTCAAGCTTGGGGGGGGGAGATGGAACAACCTCTATATTTTTCTATCTTTTATTTTTAGTTTTTATCATTTATTGCCTTTTCTGTTGTTCTAGCAATTTTCTTAATTTTTAGGATCCACATTTTATCTAGTGTAATCGTGGATGTCTAAGTTAATGTGTCATCTCTTTGTTTGTCACATGGGAGTATGGGGTCAATTTGAAAATTTTTAATGAATTTTCAAGCTTGCTTTGTTTGAACTTGAGCATGCGACTTATGAAAATAATTGGGTTTGTCAACTTTAAAACATAAGACCACAACTGTACATGCCTATGATTCAAGAAAGTGGACAAAATTGGATGTTGAGCCTGAACTGATCAAATGGTAATGAGATTTTAATCTGAAATAAGAGAGAGAAACCTCTTGATTTTACACATGTTAGTAAGGAGGAACATATAATATCTTCCAATGGTTCTGTCAATTAATCTTGTGATCTATCCACTTCATCTTATCTACACTCCACCATAAGAATTGGGAGCACTATACAGTTTTTCATCTCTTGATTGCATATCATGTAGATAGGATTGCATTGTAGTTAGTGTCTACATTTGTTGCATTGAAAGAAAGAAAAAAAGAAAAAAAATGTTGCATTATTATCCTGCATTCACAAATTTTAGAGTGCATGTCAATGTCATTTTAGTTGCATTTTGCATAACTTTAATCATATTGTACAATGATGTGCTTTGCTTCTTCTACAAATAAAGGAATTATTTCATACTCTCTGAAAATTTAAGAAATAAAAAAGAAAAAAATAGTAGTTATGTGAATAAGCCCAAGAGAAATATATTGAAAATTTCATCTTGTTCTATGAAGCAAGATAAGGGCTTGAAAAAAAAGCATGAAGATCAGAGGGAGAAAGGAATTTGTTCAGCTGCATAATAAAAAGAGCAAGCACATGTGTACGTTGTAGATATTCTGTCTCTCGTTGGGATAGAATGATAGTGCATGCATCATTCTACCTAAAATATAGCATTAGGACATTTTCACATGCATTTTGCATCATGATAGGGCATTAAATTTTGTATTGCATGATTGAATGTTATATACTTCCATTTCTTCCACAACCACCTATTCCATCCACCCGTTGCTCTAATTGGTAGGCCACCCGTGATTATCTCCTCATTCATTAATATCAGGAGATCTGCTTCCATTTAGATGGTAGATAGAACGAGCAACATAGATAGAAGATCACAAAGGTGCACCAAGCCGGAACTGGAGGATTTTATTATATTAACTGCCTTATTTGATAGTGCTCATCAATCTTGGGGTGGATATTTCTTATGAATGATCATTATCGCCTAGAGGGTAATTACCATTCTGTGGTTAGTAAGGGTCGGTATGTGAATGTCTGGTGGGGATCATATGGCAATGTCTATTATGATAATATTTTCTTTAGTTGAACCTCGCAATTTTATTCTATAGTTTTGCTGCTCGAGGACGAGCTAGGTTTAAGCTTCGGGGAGTTTCATGCGAGCATTTTGAGTCGCATTTATAGACTTGTTTCACATGCATTTTATGTTTTTATTAGTCACTTTTGTGGTTAGTATCACATGATTTACTTACTTTAGTCTATAATCTCATTCTGTATCAAATCTCTCATATTTTATCTTTTTGATTATAAATGATCATATTGACATGTTTTAGCATAGCTGATTTGGCTTTATCTTGGAATTTCAGGAAAAATGAGTATACACATCTGTCGATACCATCGACCTATGTCGATAGTATCGACACAGTCACAGGGAGACAGCCGCAACAAGCCGAGATGAGTCGATACTATCGACACTGAAGTCGATAGTATCGAGATACCTTCAGCGAGCCCATAATCAACCTGTCAATAGTATCGACGCAATGTCGATACAATCGATGATGCCCAGTTGTAGTGTCGAAAGGGTGACAAAACCGACGCCTAAAAGGGGTCGATACCATCGACCCACGTCGATGGTATCGAGTTTGCATCAGGAGGAATGTCAGAGAAGAGAAGAGAACTTGTTGATACCATCGACCCACGTCGATGGTATTGACGCCGTCAGGTTATGTTTTGTTCCAGATCAATCCTAATCCAATGGTGGTGATCTTTTGGCGACCAAAGGTGGTCCATATACCTAATTTCGGCGGCCCTAAGCAGGGTATCACGTCATTAGTCACTACACACATCCTGAGGAGAGGTAGAGAGGAGAACGGAGCCCAGAAGCACGACCCGATCGTTCCAAGAGCCGCAAAAGACGATTTCCACCACCGGAAGGCTGTAGATCGCGCACTCTACGTCAAGGAACGCTTGGATCTTCTCCGTTCAGGGGTTACATCACTTTTATTCATGTTTCTCCATGTTTTCCCTTTCTCTCATCATGTCTTTCGTTGAGATGAACATGTGGGGCTAATCCCCTTTGTCTTTAGGACCGGGAGTAGCCCGGGTAATCGTTGTATGACATTTTTATCATAGTAATTCATATTTTGTCCCTCAAATCTGTGGAATGATTTCATTTTCTCCATTATATCATTATGATTGATCACTTTAATGATAATCTAATGCCTTTAATTACTTTGAAAGAAGAGTTAACGGTTGAAAAGAGACAAAATTCACATTAATTAATAAATATCTTGAACAAGGTGATGTAGGGTTAATGGTGGAAACCCAGAGTTTGGTCTTCATGCACCTAGTTTAGGGTATAGGTTACTACAACCGTGGAACTGACCTAGATTTAGGTAGAGAATTGTATCACGACAATGAAAAATTCTGACTACAGGCCACTACCCAGAATGAGAGACGAATTTGATTAACTATATAGAAATAAATACAACGAGAACCTGCGGTGAAACCGCAATCCTAAAGATTCCCATCTAAATTGATTAAACTCAACATTTAATCGATTGCTTTGTTTTCTTTTATTTTTCAATCAACTCTCAAAACCTTTTAATCGGTCTAGCTGATCGTGAGTAGTTACTAAGTAGTCTACCGATAGTTCAGTGTCCCTGTGTTTGACTCGGGCCTCACAAAGGCCTATATTACTCTGACGCGTGCACTTGCGTTCTACGCACGGTAAATTTGTGTCAGGACCCCATAGTTTTATACTTTTATTTACTTCTTTGTTTAATACATAAGATAATACATGTAAATAATAGATTCTTTATTGGGTGGGGAGGGCTTTAGCCCTGAAAGCCCCCTAGTTACGCCCCTGCCCCTGTGAAGGACTAATCGGTAACATACAATATCTAGGAGTGTTGATATCCTAAGATCTCTTCCCCTTAGTCAGTATGAGTAAAAAGGCAGTGACATATCAATCAAGGCTGCCACCACAACGATATATAGTCAAGCTACTAACCACTTGTCCACCCTTGGTACATGTCACGTCACTAGAAACTAAGGTATATAAAACCCTCTAATTTGAGGTACAACCACAGTTGCCCTCAATCACATCAGATGTATGAGGCATGACCATAGCCATCCTCCACAACCTGCATTGTGGATGATAAGGATATATCCTCAACTTGCCACCCCCACATACTCAACAATATGAGCTCTGAGTTTCCTTTAGGAATACTTGTTTCACCATCCAACAATTTCTGACATTGAAGATGGATCTAAAACATAGGGCACTACATGATTAGAGTTGCACTTGATTAGTTATGCCAAATGGGTGAATTAAGGATGCATCAAACAAGTGGACATACAAACCCTAATTCACTTCTAGCAAGCATTAATCACAACTTTTAAAAGATATAAAACATGTGAAACATAATTTCTCATCTCATCATGACATGGTACTATTCACTCGCCATTCATGAGACCACACTAGTCATCATACTATCACAAGATATAAATCCTTTTCACAATATCATAGGGTATCAACCCTTATCAACACAAGAGGATTACACCTCATTCATGGCTCAATCATGCCCAAAGGTCATTAAGACCATCATACTATCACAAGATATAAATCCTTTTCACAATATCACGTGGTATCAACCCTTATCAACACAAGAGGAATACACTTCATTCAGGGCTCAACCATGCCCAAGGGTCATTAAGACCATCATACTATTCCCTGCAAGATCATAATTATCTTTGCATGCCTTATAACAAGGCTCAACAACATCAGCTTACATATAATACATCGGATCAACACAATATTGCATTTATGAGCTAGGAGATATTCATAAACAATCATAGCAGGGTTATATTAACATTAAGAACATTCACTTATTACATCAAAATGCAAGGAATCAAGATATGATTAACCCTCATCACATTCATAATGCACATGTTTAGCATAAGAAAGTATCAACCATGTGGCTACGATAACCACCAATTAACATATTAAGGTTATGATCATATTAAGGATGTTATTTCACCATCATTCCATCACATAAGAAGGTTAAACATGAATACCCATCTTTATCTAATTGCATTAGAGTTAGGTTCAATAGGATAAATTATATTAATGTTACTAATCAACACTCATACCCTAACCCTAACTCACGACATCCCCATTAGATCATGGATGCATAAGGTGAAGCATCACCATCACATTCCATAGTATTCTAAAGTATGAACCCACACATAAATCAAGGTGTAACCATTAGTTTATAGCATACTAAGGTTTCAATAATAATAAGAGAGTACTCCATGATTGTATTAGTCATTCAAGGACTATTCATACCCAATTACCATTATTTAGTTATATTAAATCTAGGTATAATAAGATATACCTCATTAGGGTTACATATCAACAAAATATGGTTATCATCCCTTCTATTAATATGAGTGAATAGATAAGACTACCTTATTAAGGGTAACCCTCCATTTGTTCCATCATCATTCAACCCATATCACCATACCACAATGTCACCCATAACCTTTGTATGTTTAAAAGGTAAGACCATTGGTTGTTTACATAAGTAAACACCTTGGATGAATCACCTATGAAGTCATTGATTTGTGCTCCAGAAATAGTCACCATCTAACCCTAGACATCCCTTGATTAACAACACAAAAAGTTTCATTGAGAGTAGGGTAAAACCCAAAATCGACTGTTCATTTAAAACAAGCCATCCGTTGTCAACAAGTAAGCTCCTTAAGTTGATAATATAAAGGAAATCATATAAATCACATTATTAGGACCAACATATTACATTAGACGTAATTCCACTTTATTGGAGGAATAAACATTAGATGTTGACCATTGGGTCAAGTTCATATGTAAAAACCATCAATTATAGTATAGGTCCGACCATTGCATCAAGTGACCCAAGAAACCATTGGTCTAAGGCTTAATTGATGCTACAACTATATGATTAACTCACCATAGGTTTTGGAGACCTGATCCACCATGAGTAGTGACCATTAAGTCACCATAGGTTGTTAGATCAACATTATATTCATTAATCAACATCAAATATTAGGCTAATGTCATCATTAATTGATAACATTAGTACGATACTTAATGATTGACCATTAAACTTCTAATTGATCCAAAACCTAACCTAAGGGGTGACCATAGGTTTTCACCATCATTTGACACCTTTGATCCGGACCATCAGTTGTCATGAAGACAACATCATAGGGTTGTTATAATGGTACCATCATCAGGTCATGGTTTATAGAAGAAATCAACTGTAAACCCTAAAATTGACCATTGGTTGATAGGTGCTTAGCACCATAGGTTTTCAAACCAACCTGATCAAAGTCATATTATACCTTAGGAATAATGTACACATGATCACAGTTCATCTAGAACTGAAATCAGAATAGGGAACATTATAAAAATCGAAATCCAAGTCAAGCATACCTTTTGAGTGAATGGATTATCATTTTCAAGAAAGAACATGAGCTAGCAATCTTATGGTAAGAAATAAACGTGGAGCACGTTATAAAACTTGCTTATAATTAGAATATAAACTCCCAAATAGAAGAAAACACGAGTAGGTAGGGTAGGAAATCCAAGCATAAGTTGTGAACTCATCCACTTAACATCTTTCTTCATCAAATGAACAAACCCTAAGCATAAGGAGCAAGAAAGGTAGGATTTTACAACTTTAGAGCAATTTCTACCATGGAACAACAAGGTTCCGACCTGGAGAAAGGTAGTAGGAAGGATAACTGTTATAACCTCAATTTTTCAAAATTATGTAATGAAATTGTGAATGTTCTTTTTAAAGATAAATAAAATTCATGGTTGAATTGATGGATTAGTTTGAATGGATTGTGTGTTTGATAGCTTGTATGTTTTCTTATTGGGCCTTTGTGGCCATTGAGCCCAATTGAAGGATTAAAAGAAAAACAAAAAGAAATGAAAAAGGAATTTTATTTAATAAAGGAATATATGAGGAAAATAAAAAGAAATGATTTTAAGGCTAAAATATATTTTCCCAAAATAAGATTTCGAGTTAAAAGGGTTCCTTGGGGTTCAAGGAACTCAGGATAATTGGATAATGGCAAAGGAAATAAAGAATATGTGAGAAATACAATTAAATAAAGGATAACTTGAAACTGAAGTAAAGGGCTCGTTTCCTTTGGATAATAACTCCAATTTTTGCACAAGGAAAGATAAAGGTACAAACGAGTTTTCCTCAAAATTTGAGATAAAACAGAGTTAAGGATTGAGAGTTATTAAATTTTCAAGTTATCTTCAAAAATAGAGTTTTCCTTGAATAATTGAGAATTTATTTTCCTTTTTGGTTTGAACACGGATAACGATGACCGTTGGATTCTAATCCAATGGAGCGGGCTCATCGTCCAGAGTCCCAAAGGGACACGGACTGCAGCCGTTCACAGGGGATTTACCCTTTGTGATTCCGATCACAGCAGGGTATGAGGGTACATGGGAAGTATCCCATTGAGTACGGGAGAGAGAGGGGAACGTTTTCGACCAAAGATTTAGGAACTTTCCTTTTTTATGCATAAAATTCCTAATTGGTCTAGGAGTCAGTTAGCGACGGGGTTGAGAAAACCCTAGAGGAGTCCCCCATGCCCTATATAAAGACCCCCATGTGGTTCCTCACACCCTAGCGATCTCAACCGACCAACTCTCGAGTGCCCGTACCCTCTCCTTCGTCCTATTGACCTAGCTCCGGCAAGCCTCAGGTGCGGCGCCGCCGTGCGTTTGGGTTAGGAAGAAGAGAGGGAAGACGACGTGTAGCTGTCATCCAATCACGGACCACCGAGGTCCCGCGCGAGATCCAACGCCTCCAGAGCGGCAAGCCGATCTTGCTGGAGTAAGTGGAGCGGGTCAGCGCGTGGCGTCAGATCGAAGGACCATCGTGGGCCGAGGAGATCTAGCGGACGAAGGCCTAGTCGTGCGCGCCTGCAGTGACGAGCATTGGATCCAGGCGCGGACCACAGGCGCATCAATCGGACGGCCGCAAATTTCCGGTAAAACCCCTCTCTGACAAAAATGACAGAAAATAGCTTTTCTTTGCGAAATTAATAGAAATTACTAGGATTATCTAATGAGAAAACTTTATATATGAAAATTGTATAGAAAAATACAAGGAATATGTTAAAAATGATAGTATAACCTAATTCTGTTCTGTTTTGCAAAAGTACCTTAATTTGTTAATAAAGTGTATTAAGAATTGATGAGAAACCCTAATTGCATGATTAAAGTGTATTTTGGTAAATCAATAGATCAAATTGATAAGTTTAACTTTGTTAATGATAAAGGTGATATGATTATCAGTTTGAATGAAAAATTGCATAATTTAGAGTTATAATACCTAAAAGGAAGTTAATTTACATGGAAACCCTAATATGGGATAAAAGGAGATAAAAAGCATGTCTTTGTGGAATAAGATAATCAGATGCTTAGTAAAGGAAATTTAATGAGAAATTAGGGGTTTTAGGTAGTTTTGATAAATTAAGGATGATAATAATGAAAGAAGAAGTGAAAACCCTAATTTTCAAGAGAACCCTAAAATTGAATAGAAATCCTCAGTAATGTGATGAAAATTGGATAAATATTAATAAAAGGAAAATTGTCCTTTTATTTCAGGATTTGCTTGTTGATTGGGTTTCTCTACCTATTAATTTCTATCTTGAAATCTGCAACCAAAGGTATGTGGTTACTTATGAATAATCACTTAGGTTTCTTGAGGATTCCCGAATGTTTAATCGCATTGAATGCAACTAAACTGTTTGGATGTTTATTTCTTTCACACAATTATAAAGTTACTATGACTATCACATAATGTATATGCCTTCTAGCTCAATCCTTAATCCCCTCCGTGTCATAATGGCTGACCTAGTATAAGGCTACCTAGAGGGTAGGTCCATCAGGTCATGAATGACTTTGGCTGCCTAGAGGGTAGGTCCATCAAGTCACCTTTATAGAGGTACCATATAAGTCCTTACAGGGACAACACAGAGTCGTGGAGAGATATGGATTGAGTAGTTTGGCTTAAAACGTAATCTTGATTGATAAATGATTAATTGAGTGATTATGTTGTTAGCCTAGTTGAACAATATCTGTTTCCTCCACATACCAGCTTCGGCTGATCGTCGTTTTGTTTGTCGGCGATTTAGGTACAAATCTCAAAAGTACAAACAGTAAAGTGACACCTTGTGAATTCAAGAATTAAAGAACAAGGAGGAATTAGTTAGAATAGTTCAGCTGAGGTTAGAAGTTAGTTTATTCCCAACTTTTCAAAGGTATGCAAAGAAAAATTTTATTACCATTTTTCAGTATAGTCTGTTAGAATTTAATAATTGTTTATGGTTATATGTTGAACCTTTGATCCAGAATTAATGGGTGGGGCTTCAACCTTTTGGTCTCCCTTAATTGGGGGTTACTGAAAGGTGAGGTCGTAACAATAACAAAGAAATAAATGGAGGAAATAAGGGGATTCTTACTCTATTAGGTCAAGATCACTAGAAGGAAACTTTTTAAACCCTAAAAGGAAGTCAATTGCAACCCTAGATTCATTTTCCAAGAAAATCCCCTCTTTCTTCTTCTTTGGATAGGAAATTTGTAGAATCATAGAGGGAGAACGAAGTTCATAGAAGGAGGGAAGTGGTGGAGAGAAAATGGCTCATTTTGGTGCTTAGGGATAAATATATGAAACTTTAAGATAAAGAAAAGGAAAAAGAAAAAGTTGAAGTTCTAGTATCTTTCTAAGTGTCCATGGCCTTAAACTATTAAGAATATACAAGCACACATACAAGAATCTCCCCCGCCATCTATAGAGACATTCTTATCTCTCATTTCTTGAATTTCCAACCAAAACAAACAATTCATTAGTTGATAGCTACTAAAGGTAGCTCATTCATGAAGGGGTAAAACCTAAAATACCCTTGAGGACAACAACTTCAAACCAAGGTTTAAATAGGCACCCCATGGCTCAAAAAGCTCAAGTATGATGAGATAATATCAAATGAACATAATACAAGTGAGAAATTGCAAAGAAAACCTCTCAATTGGGTAAATTGTAGAAAAGTCCTAAATGTGCATAAAATTGCATAATTTGCTCAAATATTGTTCAAATTAGACCAAATTTGAAACTTATGTATATATATATATAATATATATATATATATATATATATATATATATGTATATATATATACACACACATATATATACACATATATACATATACACATATATACATATATACATATATATACATATATATAGTCATATATATATATGTATATATATGTATATATATATATTTGTATATATATGTATGTATATATATACATGTATATATATATATATATATATATATAGAGTCAGGCTAGAATACACTCGAGTGTACGGATCGCACGAATACACTCAAGTGTGTTTTCATATCAAGACTATTTTTTGTAAAATGTAAACCGTTGATCTTCACTGTCATACTATAACTAGGCTACATATAAATTTTGAGCCCATTTGGATGAGTGTAAGTCACTCATCCAAGGGCAACAAAATCGACACACGAAACTAATTTGAAATGCATAATTTTTGCGGTCTTCATAACATGAGTTATACATATCCAAATGTGATCAAATTTTGCGTATGAGTGGTTCACGAGATGTTTAATAAGATCAACAGATTAGATTTTCAAAAAAAATATTGCATCATGAAAAACTACTTGAGTGTATTCCGCTCCGGATACACTCGAGTGTATTCTAGCCTGACTCTCTCTCTCTCTCTCTCTCTCTCTCTCTCTCTCTCTCTATATATATATATATATATATATATATATATATATATATATATATATATATATATATTAGTAATCCTTAAAGAAAATCTATAGTATTATGAACGGTAGACACGCACATATGCATTAAGTTTATATGATTCGAGAAACCTAGGGGTGGTCCTCTGGTCAAGCTAGGAGTTGGTCCTGGTCTGATGCATCTATCTTAATCTCTAGTATCAAAATGTTAGGATGGAAAATACACATGGTTTGCAAGGTTAGACATACCCCTCCCAAATCAAGAAGGGAAAGGGAAGTGCCGGGCTAATCTGGTGTTAGATTGGATGGTTTTCCTTTTACTGATGGACTAGACCAACAGAGACCGAAGTTAGTGGTGTGCCATACCCATGAATTCGGATTTTTGGAGTTCGATTGTGAAATATCTCTCTCACCTGAGAGTTAGACTGGTTGTAAAACCATTCATCCATAAATTTGGAATTACATGTGTTTCCGAGATTCCACAGGTACCATAAAATGAAACAAAAACTTAGCAATATACTTTCACGATTTAATATTTACAGAGGACTCACATAACTCGCTCATCAAAATCGTGCAGGACAACAACTTACACGACAAACAGTATGCATGTGCATCAACTTTATAACAGTAACAACAACACACAAAACACTCGATTGCCATCGTAATTGAAAGTGATGACGCCTATAATATCCGATAATATAACGAGTTAAGGCCCAACAACTGATTGAATGGCTGGAGGAGCTTGATCCCCTGTCGACGGTCTGATATCACATGACCGAGCAAGCGTTGGGGTTCTCGTCACTGAACGCCTGCGGGTCGACGATGATGTAGTTGGTGTACGCATTCGACGGCCAGTACATGTACTTCTTGATCTCGTCGGCGTTGGGGTCACCTTCGCCTTCCCCGGCTGCTGCTGGCGCTTCTTCTTTCTTCTCCTCCTCCTTCTTCTCACCCTCCTCGGCTGGCTTTGCTGCCTCTTCTTCTTTCTTCTCCTCGGGCACGATGGAAGCCTGCTTCCTCGTCTTTCTGTACACGGTCTCGACCAGCTTGGCTGAGTCGAAGATGCCCGTCACGGCGACCTGGTCGTTGAGCAAGTCGGCGGTGACGGACTCCACACCTGGCAAGACACGTAGCAACAAGCGGGTCAGTGTGGTGGCCGTGGGAAGGCCTTGGTCAATAAAGAGGCCGAGATGCAGCTAGCGTATTTGTACTGAGCCTCATTCCCGTCGCCATTTTACAAAGTTTGCACTTGTATGACTCCGATGAGCTAGGCCCATTGGTGAAAGCATGTCTAGATGGACCTCGCATTATATCTATACTACTATAAAATGATGTTGCGCTCTCTTTGATTCACTATTTTCTCTCTTTTTTTTAAGGAATTTTGTTCCTAAAAATATTTATTCTCACTCTCCTAATAATTTTTATAATTTTTAATTCTGTATTTTTCTCTCCAACCCACGAAAACGGTTCCTTGATTCTCTCCTTTCAAACAACCAACACAAATATCTTTCCTCTCCCCACATATTTTGAACAAATTTTATATTTCACGTGCATGTGCACGTGTGCCTTCACTAGTAATATACCTTCCATCTTCCTGATCCGTTTCTGTAGGACTTGAGCGCAGGCTTCGCAGTGCATCTTCACTTTCAGAATGACGGTGATCGGCTTGGGCTGCAAAATTGATTAATAATTTATTAGATCAGACCGCCGTGATTAGACTGGAACAAAACGATTAAAACATTGGAACGATTAACATGAAAAGGAGACGGAGTGATAGACAGCCCATCGATATAAACAACTTTTTCTTGGAACTGCATCGATAGCTTCAAACCCACCTCTTCCGGCGGCTTCTCTTCTTCCTTGGGCGGTTCTTCTTTCTTCTCCTCTTCCTCGGGAGGTTTAGGGAGTGGCGAGATGAGCTCCACCTTCCTACCTGTCTTCTTCTGAACCCTCTCACATATCTTCACTGGGTCCGCATCCTTCCCCTTAACCACCACCGTGTGTGTCCGACTGTCCGCCTTCACCTCCTCTACCCCTGCATCAGTATTTAAATTAACAAATTAAGGCATGCAGCACGTGCAATTGATAATTTTTCCTTCTTCTTTATATTAACCAGTCACCAGTCCATTATATGCGTTTGTATACTATATTCAACAGTATAAGAAGGAAATGTTCAACTTCCATTTTCTTGAATTATGGATCACACCAGAATATTCCGAGAGCGACCCAGGACGCACAAGTAAACGTCTGTCGATTAGGTGTCATTAATTTCCTTTTATTTTATTTTATTTTGTTTCTTCTAAATTATAAAACGAATCTTCTTATTAAGATGTATATATTTTAAAATAACAGTGGCCATCCCTCAACCCCAAGATGGCGAACCCGGGTTTTGTAGGATGCGTAATTTCCTGGACCTATGACACGAACGTTTTCCCAACCATGACGCCATCAGATTGCAAAACTTATGTATACTTTGGATGTGCCGATATAAAGTTGAAAATGATGTATATTTTCCATTATCAGAAAGTTAGAAATGTATGGAGTACATGTATGCAGGAGGAATCCTACCAAAGAAATACTTTTTTGCTTGCGGCTATCTGAAAACTGGTTGCACTTCATGTGGCTGCAAAAACCACAGCCATAGAGTTGTGGTGCCCCTTATCTATACATTTTTGCGCTCACAATCAGCCTTTCAAAGCTTATCAACCCGTTACACCACTTTCATAGGCCTGGACAAAACGTAGCAAAATCTTCTAATCTGTAAACGTGCTCAGACCAATATAAGATATTGCAAATGCCAAGACGATCCTGCATTAGGTCGAAATTAGATAGAGTATACTCCTGCAAAACATGTTTGCATTCTATTCTAATATGCTTTTCCATTCTTCTAATTTCTGAGAGTTGTGGCGCGGTCCTTTGAACTAACTGCAAGCAACAATTTTGGAACAAGTCTTCCAATTCTTCTATATATCCGTATTGTGAATAGTGCGATTGTGTATACCAGACGTTGAAGGTGCCCTAGAATTGCATGTTCTAGCGTTTCCGACCACGACTAATAAGTATGAATCAACTCTCAATGGTATATATATTCAATCTTCCTTGTTGTTTGATACAAGCTTTGCATCTCAATCAGCAGGAAACAGTATATGTTCTTGTCTAAGCTAAGAATTTTTGCCCCTTGGATGGGTGCTGCTGATGGTTGTGAATCCCGTAAATATAACCTGGGATGGCGCAAGACCATAAAACTATTTACTTCTACCTGGACCAGTCGTTTCCGAAAAATGATGACCAACTATTGGTCATCTCATCTTTTCTTATATGCTAGAAGAAGGCTTCTCACAGCTAAATCATGTACACGGCTGTTTAGAAGTAAACTTTCAAAACAGGCCACCACGCTTGCCTTTCGTTTTACATTGTCATAGGACATCCTCACTATTTGTTAGCATATTCTGCATGTAATGTAAGCCCCCATTACCATAGTCTAATATATTGATACATTGAAAGCTAGTGAGAGACTAGTATTGTTTCAATTAGTAGCATCACGACCAGTCCCGGGTTGCTTATGCATTCATGCATAGCTATTTTAGAACCTTGTATCATTAGCATATGGGAAGACAATGATGTGCAAAAGAACTAAAATTTTTGAAGAACCTTACTATCTTCAAACCTTCACCCATTTTCTGTACAAATGTTTAACATCCCAAAACATGTATAACATGAACGGTTATAGAAGACGTCACATTCTTTAACTATGAGTTCATGTTAACTCGAAAGAAATGGTCCTCTTAATGGGATGCCAGGAAAGAACAAACCTTCAAACCGCCTTAGGGAGCGTTCCACTTTCTTGGCGCAAGCCTCACAGTGCATGTAGACCCGGAGCACTATCTCGGGAGGAGGGGGAGGAGGCTCATCCTTTTTCTCTTCCTCTTTCTTCTCTTCTTCCTTTTTCTCTTCCTTTTTTGTGTCACACAGAAAAGGGGAAAAGAAGCTCAGTTGCGTGCGTGCACAACTACTGAATCAACTGATTGTGTATGAACAAACATGTATAAGACAATTAATATTCTAATTAAACTAATCAAACTGCTTACCTCGCCCATGTTCTGTAACTACGGCGTTGAGTTCAAGCTTTGATACTGTACAACTGATCCAGTATAGAGTGTTATGTCTAAAATTAAGTGGGGAGAGCCCTCTTTTCCCTGAGGGAAAGAAAAAGAGCCTTGAAGGCTCCTCGAGAGCTCTTGCTGCACCTTCTGTTGCTCTTGCTACCCTTTCAATACATCTCCCAGCAGCCCTGAAGTATTTATAGAGAGACGTCCACCTCACCACGTCCTAAAAGGGACCATAAAACGCAGCATTATTTTGGAGTTAGGCTACACACAGTCCCCTTTACACCCGGGTACCCATCCGTTTTTTGGGAAAATAGATCTGCAGCATTTGTAATTGTCTTTGTATTAATACTCATGCAAAGTCCATGCAACAGTATGTCTCTCCTCTCTTCTCTCCAGAGTATTAATATCAGGGCCGACCCATTGGGGTGGCCAACTTGAGCGACGGTCAGGGGCCCAACAAAGACGGGGGCCCACAATTTTATTTTTGTAAGCATCTCTTGTTGTAGGGTAGTGTTATTTGGCATTATATTTTATGTATTGTTAATCCAGTAAGTAAGAAGTTGCAATCCAAATCTTTGTATTGATGCTACTGTTTTTTTATATGACCGTTTGACAATTATAACTAAATTTGTATTTATTTAAATTTGTTAAATAAGAGTATATAGAAAGCCCATTTTTTATCTTTGTCCCGGGGCCTCTAAAATTTCTACAACGGCCCTGATTAATACTCATACAAAGTCCATGAAAAGTCCATGCAAAGTGTATTAATTCTTTTTTTCTCTTGTAATTATTCTCTCCCGTTCTAATCCACCCACCTGCATTCCCGTATTAGTAAAGTACCTACGGAATCCAATAACAACAATGATCTGGAAGCATGAGTACAGTACATACGAAATCCAGTAGTAACATTTATCATCTGGACATAAGTACAGTACCTACAGAATCCATGCAAAATAAGTACAGTATCCACTTGTTAATTCCAACTCAGTTTTTTCAAACATAAGTACAGTACTTACCAAATTATAGAACCAAGCATAAGTACAATACTTAACAAATTACAAAATCAAGCATAATTGTATAACTGATCTGGAAGCATAAGTACAGTACCTACGGAATCCAATAACAACATTTTTCGTCTGGACATAATTTTTTTACAAAAATGTAGTGCACATCTGGTCCATAATCAACTATAAAATGCATCATAAGCATTGTACTCAATTATTAATTTTCAACCCAGTTTTTCAAATATAAGTACAATACCTCTCAAATTCATTTGTGAATGTATATGTATTTATTGTAGGTACAATACTTACGTAATCTGCAGTGGGGATAAATATACAATAGAATTTTTTTGTAAGCTATAGTGGATTGATATTTGTCATTTGCGTGACTGTTGCACTGAGTAGGTGGCGAGATAATTATTTCATGCATCCTGTTTGTATGTAAAAATATGCAGAATCGCTGCTGCAAATATCCATTTATTTGTGCATGCGGCAGCAGAGGTTAGTGGGCGTGGCAGTGGGCTGGCGCAACAGCTGGTGGGAGCAGGAGTTGGTGAGTCCTGATGTCCGGGTAGGTGGCCGGGTATGTGGGGTGTTATGTGTAGAATTTTTCTTATTTTGGCCACAAAAAAAGGACCCACGGAGGTGAAGATTCTCCTAAAGGCATATCATGACAAGCAATGGCGTTGTCGTGTGCTGTCGAGTGTCAGCCGCGTAATGTTAACGTACCAACCAACGGCGTCACAAATTCCTTTATCAAAACTACACCCTCCCTCCTTCAGTTATACGTGGGGTTTGTCTGCTCCCATCTCTCGTTTTCTTAACTTAATTATGCAACACTTTCGTAGGTTGGTTGGCTACTTTCTTCTTTTTAATGGTTTGATAAAGTCAAACTATAGATCGAATCAATGGGAGCTGCGGAAGTGGAGGTTTCGTTAATCTAAGCATCAACCGCCAGCAAGCAATCGTCATGGGTTGTATTTTTACTCATGTAGTTTATCAACCCATAGTGTTATAGAGTTCGGATTTGATGTTCCTTATTTTTAGTAGGAGCAACTTACTCCTTCTCCCATCAACATACGTGTGTCCCTGCCCATTGAATGATAGGATTGAGATTTTATTCGTATAACAGACGACAATATCTAACACGAGGTGCATCCTGCTCCTTGTTAAGTTAGGAACAACAAATTCGGGGGCCCATAAGTGAGATAAGATTGTTGTATTATGAAAGATATGTGTTTAGATTAATTTATGCTTCGTGATCTTTATCTCTATATATATGCCCTCATCTACACTACCTGTATTTAGTAGTGAAGTTTGCTAATTCTTCCGTTTTACTTCATATATATATGCAACGAACAATCATGCTATTGGTGATTTCGTAATCAATTGGACATAAATTTATGGGAGCCAGTTAATTCGTCCAATAGAAAACCGCGCCACCAGTTGAGTACAAGGCCAAAATTTCCGATATATAACACGCGGATTTAGAAATCGCTTTCTCTGCTACCTTCTCGTAGGATTGCCAATTTGATGTAGAACTGGATTCCTCCCTCTTATCTCCAAATGTCGGCATGCATTGCCTTTGCCGAACTCGCTACGACTTCCTTTAAGCTCACCCAAGTCAAACCATTATTGTCCGCTCACCATAGCGTGCCACCAAGTCCGTGATGTGTTCCATTCACAGTGCACTTGTCTGGTGTAGTCTTGTCTGCATCCAGACTATCTAGGTTGAGTGCCGCGCGAGGACGCAAACGCATTCAAGTAATAGGGAAAAATGCTATTGGGAAATACTTGCACGCGGATAAATGAGGCGGCAAGAGGAGTATTGGGAAATGGAAATAGGACTTTTCAGTGGACAATGCCCTTTCTCTACCACTTTTAGGATTGCTAGCGTTCAACTTCCTCCAATCTAGACTACAAAGTGACGAAATGAACAATGGACGGTTCAACATAACATCTACATGCCATAAAACTATTGAAAATCTTAAATCATTTTTTATTAAACACACATTATGTGGGTACCTTGTGAATCCTTCCGCAATCTGCTCGGTTAAGTTTGAATTTGTCTTTGTTCTACCGATTTAGAATTGCATTTTTGACCCGCACCCCTGGAACCCAAACCCGCATTGACTCAATCAAAACCCAACACACCCATCCATTGACAAATCTAGATAAGTATCAAAAATTAGTATTGGAAAAACTTTCCTAACCGGATGAATAATTACTAACATTCTTATTGAACAACTATACCAAACTGCCAAGAAAGAAATGTAGATTATTGTATGGGATTAACATACGGTTTACCTTGCTATATGAAGTTTTGTCGATTTATTCTCGAGACAATATTTTCCATACATGTTTGTTTGAATCGTACAAACAAACTATTCTGGTGCCAAAGTCATAATAGAATGCCCATATATCAACAATCTTCTGTCAGGTGTATGAACAATGCTATGTTTACTTTGGGCTTAAACAATTGCAAAAGGAGCTATAGGGGTCAAAATATGCACACTAGAAATCATCACCAAGTTCAACACTACACAAACTATAGCCATCACTACTTTACCAAATATTTTATCTATATTTCTAAAAGCTCAACATTGGTGTGATAGAGATTACATTGAAAAGTTAGATACCCTTGCCAAGTTCATGTGTTTGAACTTCATTGTCTTAAAACATAATAAAATGCTAGAAACAATCTCATCACATGATATTTTGCAATTCTGCTCATCTTGGTAAGATCACAAGAAACAACTACATTATATGTAGTAACTTGATGATATCTATTAAATATGCACATGAAAGAATATAACATACAACACATGCATGACTTTGGGCATGGGAATCATTCAGTTATCAACTGTGAAATGTCTATATCAGATTCTTGTGTTATAAATTAAATATATATCACAACATTATAAGTGGACCAACAACGTGGGGGAAGTCACTCCACCTTACTTTTGGCATAGTCAATAACGTTGAATTTGACATAGGAAATCATCAACCGGTAAGACATGAATTATTCACTAAAATACCACATCTGTTCCTATCAAAAAAGCAGGTTATCAAAACTAAACCCTAGACTTTTTACCCTTTATTTGTAGCTCACACATAAGGAACTTACATTAATAACTTTTCCTATTCCTAATGGATATGCATACATGACCTTAATGTCTAACTGCTAATTTATATAAAGAAAGTTTATGCTAAAATTCTAGCAATATCGTAGATCCTTCAATGGAACATTAAACATGATTGTTAGATCATATAAACTCTAATGTACCAAAATTGAATAGTTAGATAGATACATTTTAACAAATAATAAGAATTCCTAATAACCTCATCTTGAAATATACACATATATAATCCAATAGGAGATAACACAATGGACACTTTACCAATAGAAGTGTTTTCTTTCTTTCAAAAACTATCATATTGACTTTGAATTGAGATACACTTGTGAGGAAGAAAAATTCCACCCAAAGTGTGAAGATCATCAAGACCACTAAATACAAAACTCAAGAATATTATTACCCATCAATTTAATAATTATCTTTACCTTCACTTGAGTGATACCATTCATATTTTAATGAAACAAATCAAAATTGATGAACATAGTTCATACTATATTTATGACCACTTTTAGCAGTCTTATTGCTTCAAATCTCAACTTCAGCTATACTTTCAACTTGTAATCACATTCTTTAGCATTATTTTCTATTTGCTATCATTTAGATTAATTAGATGTGTTTTGATGCAGATTTGACAAGACATAGTTAATATGGAACCCATGTCACCATCATCATCATCTACTTGTGCCCCACGATATCCAAATCATCATTGTTTTATTTGATAGTTTGATTGACCCAGAGCATGATGTGTCCCTGTCTAGAAGCCAACCAAACTTTTTAAACATCAAACATAGTGTGTTTTAACCAAAGAACAAAATGTCTACCCACAAATGCACTAACCAATTTTGACATCTAAGGACATAACTCACCTATCTCAAGCATGATGTGTCCCACCACAGTGGGATTTGGTCATGTCGATCGCGACAACACAAGATATGTCTAGACAATGACACTAAGTGCAAACTCATCAACAAACTCTTAAAATAAACATCAACATGACATGTTGATTTCATGACATATCATGTCACACAGCTATCTGCCCCTTCTCTTAGAAATTTTCAAGAGACTCACCATGTCCAACATAGTCTTCTCATAGTTCTAAAAAATTTTACATTCAGAAGACTAGTTTTAAGGGGGTATATTTTCATTTGTAATTCATTTTAATTTTAGTAATGAGAAGGAGGTGACCTAGAGGATGAGTCTACAACTAGGGAAGAGAGAAGTACTATATTTCCTCCTCCCTTTGGGAAAGAAGCTCCTGGTGCAACTCCATGGTAGAAGATTCATCCTTTACAATATTTGTATCTCATTTCTTTCTCTTTTCTCCTCTCTTTCTTCCTTCTTATTCATGGACCTTATATAGACCATGATTTATACACTTCTATTATAATCCCCCATAGATATGGAGTATCTACCTTTGTATTTGGTGTTTTTTGGCAACCATTCATCATGCAATGAACAACTATGAGTTTGATTATGAATTTTCTTCTTTGTTTCTCTGGTTTCTTTGCATTGCTTATGGGAATCTTAGCATAGTACCTGACCTCCCTCAATTTGGCATTGCCAAAAAAGATAAATATTGAATAGATGGTATATAGATAACTAACTTCCTAATGCATGTAAATGACCATTGGATTCCATGTTAATACCTCCTTGTGCATGCATCAAGGGTTGGTAGTCATTTTCTTTGAAAACATTTAGGAAAGCTTATACAATATGCAAGATTGTTAGCTGGGAAGACATCAACATTGCCACCTAGTCTATCAATAATAAAAGATACATTAATTACATCTTTGAAAGATAGGATAAAGTAAATAATTTTCCTCATATGTTTAATAAAATCCATGGAACCAAAACACATCTTTGATTCGATGAATTCAAAATAATTTTCTGACATGCTTAAGTAATTTAGTTAAAAGCTAGTTAAACTCTCTTTTCTTTTTGAACTAACTAGTTAGTTGAATCTAATTTATTATTTGATATGTATTTTCAACGTGTACCAACGACAATTAACTTATGCTACTAATGACCCATGCTATTAGGAGCCTCAAACTTGTGTCAGTTAGGTTGATAATTGATTGCACATGCTCTAGAGGAAATCAATTCTTGGAGCCATTGTTGGGGAGCCAATTCCATTGTGGAAAATTTATACTTCATTTCTTTTATAAAATTGTGTGATTCCTTAGGATTAATTTTGTGTACTTGTTTACTTCTTGCACTTCAATCAAAATAATGTAGAAGTAAACTCATTTTTTCTTTGTTTATCAGGAACCATGTCTGACCCACACTCAACCTAGTTGGGATTTTTATTCTATGAATTTTAACAACCCCAAAGAGGTGTAAACCCATAGAAAACTACAACCAAGAAGAAAGAAGCAAAACAAAGAGAAACTCATTGCCATTTTGAGAACAATGATGATAGTAGAAAAAGCATTGCTATGCAACACCTTCCTTTATATTAATTAGGTGTCTAGTTCAACAACAATCTGACCCACTACAGATGCCATTACTTCTTATTAGTCCCAAGTCTAATATGTAATATGCAACAAAACCAGTTATCTGGATTAGCAAATGAAGACCAAATTTTCATTTGAATATTTTCCTAGAGCTATGTGACAATACTAAGATCAACATCATGATGAAAATCTACATCTCTACCTCTTTTGATTTACACTACATGCTTGATCTAAGTAGTTGATCCAATTTTTGGGAAAATGATTTCATACCTAGAATGCCTTGTTGTTTGCCTTCCTCCAAAAATTATTTCCTCCAAGTAAGAAAAGTGATATTCTAAAACAAATATCTAGATTTGAGCAACAAGTTGGAGAGATAGTAGCTGATCCTTACATGAGGGGTGATGCAACCCTATTTTAGGGCTTTATCTTGTGTTTTATTACACTTAAATAACATCTAAATCTGTTAGATTACATGTTATTTCCCTCAATATGCATATTTAAGTCAAATGCACTTATGGACGTTCTTTGCATGTTTTTTAGGTACTTGGACCACACTTAGATGGACAGAAGAGAAGGAGGGTGATACTAGGGTTCCTCCACCATTGGAGGGGTCCAAGGAAGGTCCAAGACCTTCCCCAACCTACCCTAGTGGCCAAGGATCAAGTGAATTAAAGAAGTCCACTAAGATCAAAAGTTCAAGAGAAAAGTGTAGCTGAATACCCCAACACGATCGTGGTGCCAAGGAACGACTGTGCTTGCCTAGTTAAAAATCACAAAGAGACTCCAATTTAAATATTAAAGAAAATGCTCATTAGAACAACCATGCATGATAACACGACCATGCTATAAAGGACTCAGAATGACCGTGCTAGACCCTGGCACACCCATTTTGGAAGAGCGACTAGATATTTACTCATTTGCCACCACTATGTGATCCAACACAAACATGTATCTGCCTGGCCACCATTGTCGTGATGGTCAACACGTTTGTACCACCAACCTTCCATAATCACAAAGCAACCTGCCATTTTTTCACTTTTTACCTTGGCCACTCCACCCCACCACAACCGTTCTATACACAACCCATCATGGCCATGATCCCTGACATGATCTTTCTACCTGAAAGCCTACCAAATCTTTGCACTGCATTACCCATTCTACCCCCACTTGGTCTAGTGCTTCCCCACAACCTATATATACTTGGCTAGTGACTGGAGCATGAGGTTAGCTACCTTACCCATTCCTAGCTCTTCCATTTCAGACCTTAGCAATTCCATCTCTTCCCTACCTCATTTCACATCCATTTCAACTTTTACACCATCAAAACCCTAGTTTTCTAGGGTTTGACTAATTTTCTCCACCATCCCTTGCCGTTCCACCTTAGAGGAGGGAGGAACATGTCCTTGCAGTTGCTAGAGAGGTATATTTCTTCATCTATACTAAGATCCATTGTTACTTCTACCTCTTACTTCTCCATTTTTGTATTTCCTTATTCTAAGAGTAGCTAGGCCCCTTAGGTGGGCTGTTTGGGGTCAAAAATGTTGCTTTGACACCATGTTGGGGGAAAGTGATATCTAAATATTGTAATTTCATTTGCTGATGATTGTGTTATATTTTTATCTCATTTCCTATAAATTGCTTTGTACTTTGTTCTTGAAATCACCTAGTATTCTCAGAAAATTGCTTATATGTCGTTCTTTTTGGGAATTCCTCCTAGGTCCAATTAATGGATCCCTAGTTAGCTATTCATATTCCCACATGCTAATTGATTCTCCTAAACCTAATGAGAGATCAAAGTATCTAGTATACAAGCATATAACGTAATTATCTTGGAGCCTGCTCAAGGATAGAATGTAGGTGTTGTGAGGTCTAAAATCTCATTTCCACCTTCCATTACTACCCTTGGCCCCTAATTACCCTAAGAGTTTCTATCCTAGAAACCTAGGATTGACTACATACTAATTGAATTCCACGTAAACCCTAATCTAAATGAGCCTCACAAGGGTGGGTAGGAGGTGATATGGACTAGTTCCCCTATACACACCCTGCCATATCCATGGCCAGTTAGTAGTTTAGGTCAATTCATTAGCATTTAGCTTATTGTTTGGTTTTGGTAATCTAAATGAAAGAATAATATTTACAAGTTATCACCCCTACCTGATTGACAATTACATTCCCCCAAATTTCCAACACTTCCCATTATTGTGTTACAACCTAAATTGCCATCTTTCTTAGTTCATGCTTTCTTAGCTAGTTAGTTTACTTTCCTAGTTATTGTTCTTGTTCTTGATTTGTTCTTGTTAGTTTTTTGGTCTTTAATTATCCCTTTAGTATTAATTTCTATCTTAGTGTATTGTAGATCTCTTCTTTCTTGCCTTAGTGTAATTTTCTCCTTTATTGCCTTTTCTTACTTAGCTTGTCATTTCTTGCTCTTTAGAACTAATTGTATAGGGTTAACTTAGGTTTTGAATTCTGTTGATTCCTTTAATTGTTTGCTTTCTCAACCTTAGTGTAGTTAACAAAATCAACCTTTGTACCCTTCAAACCTAGGCTCTGTATTAGGAACCTAGTCTCTTGGGTTCAACCCCTAACTTTCCACTTTCCTATACTATAACACGACCCTGTGTGCTTGCATGTAAAGTGTGATACTTTATATGAGAAAGCCGATGAGGGATTTATAAACTTGAAAGACCCATATTGTGTGTTCGAGCCTTTAAAGAACACATCTAATCAGGATTTAGTTGATTTAGGTATGTAAACCTTGAGGGTGAGGAGAAAATGCACCAAACATTCTGGATCTATTTCTAGGGAGAAAGGTGCTCAACCTAGCTAGTTAGTTTTGCTTTGATCTTTTCCTAACACCCTCCTCATTGATATTATTTATTCTTTATTCTTTGTATTATTTAGGCATATTGGTTTGATAACTTGTCCTTTTTTGTATGTTTGTGCCTTGTGCATGTGACGATAATCCCGTTAAAGATAAGATGGAAGGCTAAAATGCACCTCACAAGCCCCTTCATGTCTATAAACTACAACAAAACAATTGCTAATAGAGTTGATCAAATGCCATGGGAGAAATTATACATCCCTCCAGGTCTTCTTGGCTCTTGGCCACCTTCTATGACTGAGAGAGTGGGAAACCCTACAAGAACTTGGATTCTTTTCTTTAAGTATGCTCTACCTTCAGGACATCGACAACCATTGATGATGAAATCAGGTTGACCTTGTTCCCTTTCTCCCTAAAAGACAACGACAAAGATTGGTATGACTCAAGAAGGGACATCATGGGTTGCAGAGAGATGAAGAATGGCTTCTTAAGGAAATTCTACTCCATTGCAAGGTTAACAAAAATGTGGCTTGCCATATTGAGTTTCAGTCAAGTGGGTAATGAGCAGTTCAATGATGCTTGGAAGAGATTTTAGAAGAGGTTGAGAGAGTTTCCACACCATTGAATTCCTTTATGGTTGCTTGTTCAATCATTTTACTCCAGTCTATCTCAAGCAAGTCAAGCTACAATGCATTCTTCTTGTGGAGGAGCTATTATGGCAATGCCACCTGAGGGGACATGGCCCTTGTTTGAGCAGTTAGCAGCAAATTCAAGGATCTGAGCTTCTAGTATGATTAACGATGGTGACCGACCCTTTGGTGTGACACCTTCAACTTCTAGTGATCCAACCCCACATGTGATGAAGATTCTTAGGGAAATGATGAGCTTTATGGAGAATCAAGTGGGAAGTATTCCTTGTCACTCGATAAATTTTGTTGAGTCCTTTGGTGAAGAAGTGAAGAAACCTTATTCTTATAGCTACTAGGAACAACAAAGTCTAAGATAAAGCTAAAATTTGAGGATGAAGTTGTCTCTAAGTTGAAAAACTTTCATGATGTGAAAACGAATGTGACAAAGCTTGAGAAAAAAGTGGAGCATCTCTCTTCAATACTTGCTCTTCAAGTGGAAGCAAAATTGTCCACCCAACCCATAATGAATTTCAATGAATCAAGTAGAGCAATGGGTGCCTCACAAGTTTTCTATAGTCCACCTCCAATGCAAGTGCAACCCAAATATCACTTTCAAGGATATCCTAAGCATTATATTCCTCCATCACCTCCATCACCACAACCTTCCCACTATTTCACTTACCACTCACAATTTCCTCCTCGACCTCAATTCCAATATCAAGTGCCCCTCCACCTCCTCCATAGCCACAACCCGCTCCCTCTCTCCACCATGAGCAAGGAAGTAGTACTGTGACAGTTATAAGGAGTGGAAGGTCTCTTGAGTAGCCCACAAGAAAAAGGAGTTTTTATTAAACAAGGTCGAAGAGACCAAGTGGCAATACTATGCTTGAGATTGGTGAAGATGATACTGTAACACCTTATGTTGAGTATGTGTTACTATGTGCTCCACCTCACACTCCATTCACAGGTTCCGCCATCCCTCATTTTCCACCTCATGTCATGCCACTAGGACATGTTGCTAAAGCAAACGAGCCACCATTCCTAAAGCATTACATGAGCCTCCAGTAGTAAAACAGAGGAAAAAATACAATGTTGACATTTTAGAGATGTTTTCCCAAGTGAAGGTGAACATTCCAATGTTGGATGCTATCAAGAAAATCCCATCTTATGCCAAGTTTCTCAAGGACCTATGAACTGTCAAAAGGAAGTCAACAAGGAGGATGCCTAAGAAAATCAAGTTGACCGGATAAGTGAGATCCATCATCCAACACTCACTTCCCGTGAAGAGAAAAGTCCCAAGAGCCCCACTCATACCTATGTATATAGAGGGACATCACATGGACCAATCCCTACTTGATTTGTGATCTACTGTGAATTTTATGCCATATAGTATCTATGTTGAGCTGGGGTTAGGTAAGTTGAAACCAACAAATTACACTCTCCAATTGGTGGACTACTCCATAAAAGTGTGTAGAGGACAAGTGGATGATGTTTCGGTAATGATAGATAAGGAAATGGCAGTAGTGTTTCTGGCTGATTTCATTATTCTTGATATGGATGCAGAGGATAGGAAGATTCCCGTCGTCTTAGGGAAACTGTTCCTATATACAGTTGATGCCAAGATACATGTGCGTAGTGGAACAATGATGGTATCTTTCATGGACATGAAGATAAAGATCAATATGTTCAAGACCCCAACCCGGAGAGACCGAGATGAGGATGTTGAGCATGGTCACTTGAAGATCCCAATTGATTACTTGAAAGGAGGAGATCCAGATGGAAGACCTCATTATAAATTTTGTGAGCAGTGGGACAAGGAATGACTATTTAATGCAAATGAAGGACATATCTATTGCAACAGTGGACACATGATGATGCCAAATGGTTGAATGGTTGAAGGAATATTAGAAGCCCAATTGAAGCCATGAAATGTAGCACTAGTGGGAGGAAAACCCATCTAGGTTTGAGGAATTGTTCACCCAACATTTCATTTTTGATACTTTTTTCATTATTTTTACAATTTTCCAAGTAAGCATACACACACTTGTTTTTAATAGTTTTTGTCTGGTTTTTAGATGTGTAGGTGAAAAGAGTGATAAAATGAAGGAAATTAGCTAAAATGTGGAAAAGGGTTAATGAAAATATCACTTGGGTTCAAGATTTGATGCTTTGATGTGAATCAAGTTGAAACTACCTACTACAGTACCCACCACAGTTGTGGTACCATGGAATGGCCATGGTGGTACCCTCAAATCAATAGGAGAATTGAAGAAGTTCAAGAAATACCAATATACCTAGAATAGCCACACAAGGTAGCACCACTGTGAGACCAACCAAACACCATGGGCCATGTAGCCCAATACGGTCATGGAGTCACCCAGCCAACATGACAGTGTCATGGAGCACGGTTGTGCTGCTTGCGGGTCCAACAACTTAAGTCACGTGGTCTAGCCATTCCAGTAACATTACTATTCATATGCTTCCATAATAGAATGCCTGTTCCCACACTCCAGGCAGCTGTGTGGCGATTCACAATGCTTCCAAAACTATGATTCTCCATACTTTCACCCCCAATCAACTCCCAATCACTCCCACAACATTTCCCTTACCTCCACATATCAATTTGACCCCATTTTTATCACCAAATCAGTCGTTTTCTCTCCATTGTGCCCCAACAGTCTAGAAATACAAAAAGCCTAATTTTCCCTTACCATCCAAATCCACCCAAGATGGAAAGAAACACAAAGCAAGTGGTGTCAAGAACCAAATAGGCCATCTCCTATGACCGTCGCCCAAAAAAGGGCTCATCTTTAGTCCAAGCGACATCTCTTGCTCCTCGGCCACCACCACCGACCTCTAGTTCTCATGACAAAATACCATATATGGTGACGGTCAACTTGAAAACATTAGTTGATCCTGTGGTGGAGGAGTCCACAACTCGACCACTAAGTGGAGGAGTGGTGGAAGGCTGACAATTGACTTTTCAAGGGTAGCACCACCGACTTCATTAGCTTGGCCTTCTATTTCAGCAACCCGACAATTGACTTCTTCAAGGGCAGCACCACCACCTTCATCAACTCGACCTTCTACTTCAACATCTCGACCTTTGACTTCTTTAGCCTCACCACAGCCACAAGCCCAAAGACGACTACATCTTGATTATGAGGATGAAAATATGCAGACGCACCAAATGAGGAGGTGCAAAATGAACAGCGTGAGGAGAGCCCGGATGTGAGATATTATAAGGTGAAGAATCCATGACATCTAGAGTGCCTAACGTGTAGAGTGATTTCCACTCACTATGCTTTCTAGGAGACTATGGAAGCCTTGGGTATCTTCTATTTTTTTATGATGTATTGAGACCCATTAGATTGTTGATGTACTGACCACGATCGAGGAGACATATATTGAGCTCCCACAACAATTTTTTTTCCACATTGAAGAAAGTCTCACATGACACCCTCAGTGTTAGATTGGGGAATGAGACTTGACTCATCACCGTCTCCTATCTCAACAACATTTTCAGTCCCAACCCTATGATAGAACCCAACTTGATCAATGGAGTACAAACAAGGGAACTAATGTGAATTATGCAACCATGTTGAAGAGGCTTACCGGGTAGAGAAGCTTTTTAGTGGGTAAATCAAAGACAAGATTGATTCATAACCCCATTTTGAGATAAATTTAGAAGGTCTCAGTGAACACAATCTTTGCCTGATATGAGAACTAGAAAGTCCTATTTGTGTTGGGATGGACAGTACAAGGCAAGCATGTAAATTTGAGGGCACAAATTATTGATCATATTAGTCATGTACAAGAGCAAGAACCCTTTTATCATGGAAAGAATTGTGACTTCCATTGCTCTATTCCTATATCATGATGTATCTGGTTACATTAAGATAGATGTAGTGAAAATTGTGGACATGTAGTACTTGATCTACTACAACAATATAGTCCTACACTAGCAGCCAAGAAAATGCTGGTATATATCTATAAATGCTAGTATAAGCTATACCAACATCCAATAAATGTTGGCTAAACTAATGATTACACAGGCTTTACCATCACTTTTTGAGACTATGCCATCACTTTTACATGCCGGTACAAGTGTCACGTATTAGGTTTGATAAGTTGTTATTTGCTCTAAGCCATCACTGATGAGGTGTTGGCACAAGTTACATGGTCTCCACTGTAGGTCGTATTGGTGTCAATAATAACTAACTCATGACCAACATACATATTTGAAAAACCATCATATATATTATAAGTACTGATACATAGTTTTCTATCGAGGCACCATGCAATATTGGCCAAATATTGAGATTAGTAATATATATTTGATTGGTTCTAAATTAGGAAATATATCCTAAACACTTAGTGCTTGTAGTATTGATATGATAAACTACTTTTAGGCATTAACTTTTGTTGGTAGAAACTACAAAAGTGTTCCATACATGATAACCATGTTATTTGACTTTTAAAATCATATGAGCCAAATATGACAAACATTTTGAGATAAATTTTAATTTATATTTAATATTGACCATGAGTTACATGGAGAGGACATTGACCTTTCCCCTTTACTTAGGACACTTACACTGCTCTTGGAAAGATCTAACAAACAAAATTCCAACCAAAATTTGGGAAACATGATTCCTACAATGCATTGTGTTCCATTATTTAACATGTGAAGCATCACACAAAAAAGAAAATGCATCACTTCAAGTCCCTTGTACATTGCATGTAACGCTTTTTGCAACATGGATGTTTTGCATAAACCTATGACGTATGGCATAATAAGCCATCAAAAATGAAAATACATAATATATTCAGTATGAGAATGGATAAATAATAAGAAAACTGACTACTAAATATAAGATTGACAAATCACAAAGTTGAAGCTAAACAAAATTTCTCTTGACGCTACCTCAACCAAATTGTTTCAACTAAGAGAACTATTGTTCCTAAGTTGTAAATGGGTTAATATAGACATGTTAGTAGTATAGAGAACAATGTTGGCAACATTAAGAACACAAGTGGGTTGTTGATGAAAGAACATGTAAGTTGACTAGATTTGAGTTGTTGTAGAGAATGACAAACACATTGTTATATACCTTTGTAGAATTCAATAACTTCCTAATTTTCAAAGATAATTGAGAACATTAGCAATAACATACACACAACACAAAGGAAACTTGAGAAATTTTTATTTAAAAAAAATCAGTAAAAGGTAGCCATATTAGACACTTTATGATGTGCATCTATTAGAAGAAATGAGTTAAAATCCATAATATGCAACATTGACTTGGAACATTAAATATCATATAACACCACTGACAAGGAATTAACTATACTTACATACTCCAATATCTCTCATAGACCATAAGTCAATTGTTTATAATATTATTATATATGCTTATTGTGGCAACTGACCACAATAATCGAGATTACTCAAAACAAAACACACGATCAACCACTAATTATCCACATAGCCAGAAAAGATGGTAAATGAAAATTGATTTAACATTACCATCATGTTCAGAAATAATCACATAAAGGCCCAACCACTTGTATATCAACACATACCATATGATGTATTTACATGTATGTCCATTGGACTCAACCACAACCTATATACAAAATATAGGTTACATGTATAAATGTCATATACAAACATCGACACACTGCCAAAAACTTGAGTCGATATACATATCTACAAATACATCCCAAGCCCGAACTTGAGAGTACAGGGATGACTCTAGGACTCTACTAATAACTATCCAACCTTTTTGTTCTACTACTCTTTAGGCTACTCTTCCTCTCCACCACGATCCTGATGACATCATTGATGACCACATAAAAAGATGTGGTGACCCACAAGGTGAGACCAACGTCCCAACAAGAGATATAACTCTCAACAACAGTTATTGATCACAACATAAATTTTTTTACTAAGAAAATTAAGCATGTAAACTATTAAGTAGGTTTAGCAGATTGAGCATGTTAAACACACTAAGCCAATGAAATAGATCGGCATAGCAACAATCATGACTAGAAAGTGTATGAAGGAACATGTAAGACTATCATCTAGTAAACAATTACTTTCTCTTACCACATTATATAACAACTAAGTAGTATCGGAAATAAGGCAAGAGTTATCAACCAATGTGAATTGTGTTTAACCCTAATTAAGCAAATATACTATATGACTAGATTACATCTTTTATTAAGATCTAAGGAGTTTAGGTATACCAGTTAGACTCCAAATAACCTCCGGTAAGTTGAAATTAGTGCCATTCAAGATCTAGGTAAGTCAGACTCCTAAGATCTCATCCGCCCTTGATTGGTACGAGTCACCCGCAATGACATATATAGTCCATCTACAAAAAGCCCAGTTTGTCCGTGGTATACAAGTCACATCTCTAGTAACTAGGGTATACAAACCCTATCATTATAGGTACAACCACAACTATCTTCAATCACATCATATGTATAAATATCTAAGATACAACCGCAATCGTTATCCTACCAAGGCATGACCACAACCATTCTCCATAACCTTAGAATTAGGATGACAAGGACAGATAGTCTCATGCACCCTGCAACTCAATAGTATGCACTCAGAGTTTCCCTTGGGAATACTCATTTCACCATCCAGCAAGTTCTGACTCTGGAATGGATCTATGAAACAAGGCACTACATGATTAGGGTTTCACTTGATTAGTTAATGCCAATTGGGTGAGTTAAGACTGCATCAATCAAGTTACATACAAACCCTAAAATATTTCTACAAAAAATGGGTATATTGTTACTTCAGAAGATATAAAATGTATGAAATATAATGTTTATCAACTCATCACATGGTGCTATTTCATTTCCACACATGAGATCACACTCATCATTATACCACCAGAAGATCAAATCCTTGTCAATTTAGGATGTGGATAACACCTCAATTAGGGCACAAAACCATGTCCAAGATCATAAGTTCTGCTAGGGTTACCCACTTCAATGAATGCTAGGGTAGGATTAGAGTCCTTAGCGACCAACAAAGTTCAAGTCTCATCAAACAACATGAAATCAGAACTTGGCGACTACATAAGACCAATTTACACTTCTTTCCAAACCTCATCACACCCTTACAAGGGGAAACCTTAAGATATACACGATCTCCAACTTGTAACTCTAGTAGTCTGTTGCAATTATCAACATAACACTTATGTCTATCCTGATTTGCTTTCAACTACTGTTGTATCACTTTGATCTTCTCTGTGGTCAGCTACACTAACTCATGACCCAAAAACTGATACTCACCTGTCTCATACCAACAAAGAGGTGACCGATAATGCCTCCAATATAAAGATTCATAAGGTACCATATCTATTCTGCTATGATAACTATTGTTGTAGGGGAACTCTATCAAACTCAGATGTACATCCCAACTGCTAAGAAACTGCAAGACACATGCTCTCAATAGATCCTCCAACACTTGAATGGTCATTTCTTACTGACCATTTTTCTGTGGGTGGAAAGTTGTGCTAAACCTCAGCTGTGTCCCAATAGTTGTATGTAGATATTCCCAAAAACGACTTGTAAATTGTGGATCTCTATCAGATACTATGGTAACTAGAATATTAGGCAAACAAACTATCTCATCAACATATATTTGTGCAAACTTCCCCATGGTATACATCTTCCTGATTGGAAGGAAGTGAGATGACTTGGTCAACCTATTAACTATCACCCATATGCAATCATGACTTTTATCTGTCCTTCCACTGTGATATTAGAAAAGGTTGTAACGTTCATGTAGGATTTTGATGCTCTACTTTAACGTGTTGTAAAATTGGACACTTAGCAACCAGCTCTTCCACATCACATTTCAAACATGGCCACAAGTATATGTCCTTAAAATTGTTGTACATCTTGGTACTTCCAAGATATATTGCATACATCAAGGAATGTGTAAATAAGTGAAATCACCACCTCTTTACTAATTACAATGGTAAATAAAATCTAATTTGATAGTAGCAGAAGAAAAAATCTTTGACTATATTCAATTTAAATAAAGAGTACATAAATTTTCCCAAAAGGGTATGCATGATTTATACAAAAAGAGGATCTAAGTAGAGGGAAACTAGACTACAACATTATGTCTCCAAGAAAAATAACTTGACCAATAATTTCATGATGGAAAGGTGAAGTCCTTCTCCTAGTCTTAGGTCGGTTCACCATGCTCCTGTTGTGCACTCTGATCCTAACCTGGGTGAGTGGGATCACCCATCAAGAGGAGAAAAAAATGTATGTGTCAAATAAAGAATAAAGACAATAATAGACTAAGGCAGGAAATAATAAATATTCACAATGCTAAGAGGCTCAAGAATACGAGGCAAGTAAAACAAATAAGAATTTCTGCCAAGTTAAACAATAATAAGTTTCATGCATAATTAAATTTGACTATATTAAACTAATATAGGGCTGAGGCACCTATCGAACATCAACCTCTGGGTGAGGGAGAATTTAGACATTCCCAAACACCCAAATATATATAAAATGGGGAGAATTGCCACATTCCCCTGGGGAGAATTGCCAAATTCCCCTGGGGAAAATTATCATGTCCCCCTAGGTTTATGCCCAAAACTATGGGTGGTTTGTACTCATGTACACTACATTAGTTAATTAGTCATCTTCATCATCATGCTAAAGTATTTCAATGGAAATTATAAGGAATTTAAATAAATTTGCAAATGGGGTACAAGACCCTATAATAATGGAATTAAAAGTACCACAAGAAGGCAATAAAGAGAATCAAAGCTAAGCAATGCCTCATTGGAAATTAGGGTTGGATATCAGATGCCTAACTGAAGGATAGTGTTCAAACTCATAAATAAATAGGGTTGCACATATATACCTCTTTTCACACATAAAGGTTAGCTTGATTAGTATACTTTGATCCACAAAGTCAACTTTTCATCCTAGAAACATATTATGTATGTTAGCCAAGTCAAAGTGGACATATTCATTCCTATTATATTTTTATATTATTCTTACCCTATTCCCAATCATCTAATGTCATTTTAGGGTTTATGATTTTAATCTTTGTTGATAGAAAATGTAATGCTTTATTTATCACTCTTAGTTATACTTATCCATCTTTATTCACACAAGTCTATGTAACTCATATATATGTGGATAGTAATATATATTCTTCCAATTTAGGTTTGATGATGTCATTTTCTTCTCTATAATGTGAATCCATATTATTCCTAACATCATGCTTACCGTGTATATTGGTGTAAGTATATTCCACGTGAAAATCTATTAGGTTGACTAATATACACATGCTTTGATCCAACTAACATGTCATCTAGATATATGTTTATAAAAGTATATTCTTTTACACATTGTTATCTTTTATACCATTTAATTCATAAGAAGATAATATGCAATCCATAGCTATATTTGTATTTATAGTTACCATCTATTGTATAAATATACATGTATATACAATTATGCAGCTAAGTATAGTTATTGTTGATGAGACTATTAACTAATCCATATCAGTTTCATGATTAATCATCCAATGGCTAATAAGTCTACATGATTTTAGGTCACCTTATAGATCATATATGTACTGGTACGATTACGTACAACAAGTATTATATAGTTAAGAGGTTAAATAGTCTAACTAAATTATCTCAATCATCCCAATACTCAAAGTCTGATCTAACTAACCTTAATTTTATTCATTCTATCATTTCCATTGGTTCAATTATTATAGTTATGAAAGAATAGAAAGTAAAGAAGGTGATACTGACCTGTAGGTATTGATGTTCTACTCGTATGAAAAGATTGCTTCCAGATTGGTTCATGGATATTAGGCTGATAGGGATGAGTTGCAGACATCGTGGTGGTCGTCGGTGTTGGGTTGCAACAACTTGATGATGGGGACGACGTGGAAGTGTGATGGTGGAGGAGTTGCAACATGGTGTTGCAGGTGGGGGTCAAGAGGCACTGTTGGGCATCACAGGTTGTGTTGCAGACTGGAGACGGACATCAATAATAGAACGAGATCGGGGTGTCGGGACATCAGATAGGAAGGTGTTGACAATGCGGACGTCACGTTGGGGTTTGCTGGGCATCGCGTTTTAGGCATTGTTTTGGGAGATGGGAGGTACCCGACTAGATAGGGACCTGAGCGACACCCTTGGTGATTTGGTGGACAGGCATCATGTAGGCGCTATGGATGAAGGAGAAGAGGAGGAGGGCAGCTAGGGTTTTCGTGTGTTGATGGGTAAAGGAAGTAGGGTGCGGAAGATATAGTAGGAGGCGAGCATCACCTGTTTCAGAGAGGAATAACGTGTTGTCATGTTAGAGATGGGAGGGAGAAAGTAACACAACATTGCGCTATGTTGAGGAGAAATGTATTTAGGAAAATTATTTATTACTTAGTCAAACGGCACATAAAAATCTAAGGTAATTTGGATTCCAATTACTAATTCAATTTGGAAAATAATTAATATCCATTTTCCAAGCAATTTAAGGGGGCAGGTAAATTAGGAGTCAAGGAGGTTTCCTTTTTTCCATGCAATAGGCATTTATATACATTAGAGTTGCTTATTTAATTAATTAAGAGGTTTGAGAAATACCCATTTACATGAAAATTCATGGGTTTTTTAATTAAAGTTTGTGGCGTTTAACATTATATTAATTTCCTCCTTTTGAACGAAATTTATATTTGATTATATGCTAAGTGCATAATAAATGAATTTAGTACCTTTCTTAATAGATGTCGATATAAAATTTCTTATTTGCTCATTTCTTGCCCCACAAAGCCATAAAATCTCCAAATTACTATAATCTAATAATTTTCTCTCATGAATGGTCATTTTACATAATTAGACTCTCATTAACACAAGTGTTGAGATATTTGTGCAAAAACCCATTCATTGAAATGAATGTGGGTAAATATAATTCAAACCATTAAGCATTCCTCAATTTCAATATAAAGGAAAAAGAGGATAGAAAAGATAGGAGAAATTAAGTAAAAACACACAAAGGATATGAAGGAAATAAAATCTTGAAAATAGGTTAAATTGCAAATAAACCCAAGATTCAGTATGTTGCTATAGTTAACCCCTTAAAGAGGATTTCATCCTCGAAATCACAATAAGAGGGAAGGGTGAGTACATAACATCCCAACCTTAAGAAACTAGGTGATAACCCCTAATATAGGGTACTTCACATGCTCTACTCATAAGTCATGTTTACTAATGTTTCCTTGATTGATATCACCTTTTATCAAATATAACACAATTAACATTTTCAATTTATTAGCACAATCTCCATTATGAAATTACATCATCCTTATTATTTTATAACTTTTGTCATGTTGTATTCACATTGTTGTAGAAATAATTATATCTCAACATTATGTACAAACCATGTGTATTTCTCATTTAGTAATCAAGAATTTTAAGCACAGTTAGGGTTTACTAAATAATCTCAATATTTATCAATATGTTAGATCAAAATCTTTAATAACTTGAATTTATACCCCATTATCCTCATATTACCATCATGTAGAATTTTCACAAATTATTTTGTAAGAAATGGATACTATTATCCAATAAGTTATTAAGTCTAAATAATGTCACATTAATTTCTTACACTTATATTACACATTGTCACATCACTTTTTCATACTCATGTTAATGTCATCACTAGCCATTTTCTCCTATTTATACTTCATATAATAAATTATTCATTTAACATCACATTAGACATTTGGAATTGTAGACTTAATAATTATGCTTATGTAAACCAATTACCCCTTATCATATTTGGGTCATTACATATATATTTTAGTGAATAAGGTGGAACACGTTCCATTTTAATGAATTGATTTGTATATAAATTCTTGATTAGGTGATTATATTCCATCAAGGTATATAATCTGATGATGTCACCTAATGTCACTAATGTATCATGAAGGCAAGGATACAGATATATATATATATATATATATATATATATATATATATATTAAAGTTCTATAATTACATTTTAGGGTTTAGGTCAACATGACCATTGTATTTTCTGCATTCTTAGTATGCATTATTTCCATTTATTATATCACTAGGGTGACATGGTTAACCTTATGTGTATTCACAATTAGTGAGTTACTCATATTATGCGCCTTAAATATTTGTTGGGGGTTCAAGCATATGAACTATTTAATATAAGACTTATTATATATTCATTTGTATATAAACAAATAGGTAAATTTATAATTATAATTTGTTTGGTCAATTCCAATCATATAAGCTCACTAATCTGTTGTTTATGGAATTAGGGTTTCCAAATTTCAGAGTATCTAGATTTTGATGTATTGTAGGACTCCATCCCCTTAAAAGGATATTTTTCCTCAAAATCAACAATTTCAAAAATTTTCAAGGTACTACCAAAGGGTTGACCTACTAAGTCAAATTAAAGTAGATGTAAAAGAGTGAGTCTAAGTAAATCATGTATAAGATCCAACACTTAATTGTTTAACTAATCACTATAACCAAACTATAAGTCTAGTATAGGGTACACTAACCCTAAACATGGAAATCTAAGACTCATATAAGAAAATTGAGGGATATAAGGTGAATTTATTTGGTTTCTAAGGATACTCAACAATGAGGTTATTTGCCTAAAGGTATGCTATTTCGAGCATTACATATCAGATTAGGCCAGGCCGGTGTCATATGAACTCGGGAGTCCCCATAAACCAAGCTAGTGGCACGGAGGAAAATATTTCCAACCCCCAAGTTCTGACCCTTTCTAGACACCATCACTTTGAACTTCATGCCCTAGTAGCTACCTAATAGGCTAATCACCTAAAAGTTGATTAAAGATGTATCTAATATGAAACTACTATGGTTATAGATCAACCTTTCACCATAGGTCAATTCTAAGGTGAACTAAAGGGATACTATATGAGGTAAGGGTTTCTAACTAAGGAGACAAATTGAAATATTCAAGGATCCGATTACCACTGGCTCTGAAACCATACTGTAAAGAAGTGAAATCACAACCTCTTTACTAATTACAATGGTAAACAAAATCCAATTTAATAGCAGTGAAAGATAAAATCTTTGACTATATTCAATTTAAATAAAAGAGTACATAAATTTTCCCAAAAGGGTGTACATGCTTTATACAAAAGGAGGATCTAAGTAGAGGGAAACTAGACTACAACAATATGTCTCCAATAAAAATAACTTGACCAATAATTTCCTGAGGAAGGGTGAAGTCCTTCTCCTAGTCTTAGGCTGGTTCACCATGCTCCTGTTGCACACTCTGATCCTAACCTGGGTGGTTGGGAACACCCAGTAAGAGGAGAGAAAATGTATGTGTCAAATAAAGAATAAGGACAATAAAAAACTAAGGAAAAAAATAATAAATATTTACTATGCTAAGAGGGTCAAGAATATGAGGCAAGTAAAACAAATAAGAATTTCTGCCAAGTTAAATAATAATAAGTTGCATGCATGATTAAATTTGACTACATTAAACTAATATAGGTCTGAGGCACCTACCAGACCTCAACCTTTGGGTGAGGGAGAATTTTCACATTCCCAAGCACTCGAATATATATAAAATGGGGAGAATTATCACGTTCCCCTGGGCTCATGCCCAAAACTATGGGTGGTTTGTACTCATGTACACTACATTAGTTAATTAGTCATCTTCATCATCATGCTAAAGTATTTCAATGGCAGATATAAGGAATTTAAATAACTTTGCAAGTGGGGTCCAAGACCCAAGAATAATCGAATTAAATGTGCCACAAGAAGCCAATAAAGATAATAAAATCGAAGCAATGCCTCATTGGAAATTAGGGTCGGATATCAAATGCCCAATTGAAGGATAATGTTCAAACTCATAAATAAATAGGGTTGCACATACATACCTCTTTTCACACATAAAGGTTTGCTTGAATAGTATACATTGATCCACAAAGTTCTAGAAACATATTATTTATGTTAGCCAAGTCAAAGTGAACATATTCATTCCTATTATATTTTTATATTATTCTTACCCTATTCCCAATCATCTAATGTCATGTTAGGGTTATATTTTTAATCTTTGTTGATAGAAATTGTAATGATTTATATATCACTCTTAGTTCTAGTTATCCATCTTTAGTCACATGTCTATGTAACTCATATATATGTGGATAGTAATATATAGTCTTCCAATTTAGGTTCAATGATGTCATCTTCTTCTCTATAATGTGAATCCATATTATTCCAAACATCATGCTTACCATGTATATTGGTGTAAGTATATTCCACGTGAAAATCTATTAGGTTGACTAATATACACATGCTTTGATCCAACTAACAAGTCATCTAAATATATGTTTATAAAAGTATATTCTTTAACACATTATTATCTTTTACACCATTTAATTAAGACAATATGCATTCGATAATTATATTTGTATTTATAGTTACCATCTACTGCATAAATATACATGTATATACAATTATGTAGCTGAGTATAGTTAGTGTTGATGAGATTATTAACTAATCCATATCAGTTTCATGATTAATCATCCATGGATAATAAGTCTACATGATTTCAATTCACCTTATAGATCACATATGTACTAGTAAGATTATGTAGATGCAAGTATTATATAGTTAAGAGGCTAAATAGTCTAACTAAGATTATCTCAATCGTTACAATATTCAAAGTCTGATCTAACTAACCTTAATTTCATTAATTCTATCATTTCCATTGATTGGTTATTATAGTTATGAAAGAACAGAAATTAAAAAAGGTAATATTGACCTGTAGCTATTGATGTTCTACTGGTATGAAAAGATTGCTTCCAGATTGGTTCATGGTTATTGGGCTGATAGGGATGAGTTGCGGACGTCGTGGTGGTCGTCGACGTTGGGTTGCAACAACCTGATGATGGGGACAACGTGGAATTGTGATGGTGGAGGAGTTGTAGCATGGTGTTGCAAGTGGGGGTTGAGAGGCACTGCTAGGAATCACAAGTTGTGTTGTAGGCTGGAGACGGACGTCGACAATAGGAGGAGATTGGGGCATCGGGGTATTAGGGTGTCAGGGCATTGGGGCGTCAGGGTGTCGGTGCATCATATGGGCATGTGCTAGTGACGCCGACGCAACATCGGGGGTTGCTAGGCATCGAGTTTCATACATTATTTTGGGAGATGGGAGGCACTTGACTGGATAGGGACCTGAGAGGCACCCTTGGTGATATGGTGAGTAGGGGTCGTGCATGCATTGTGGCTGAAGGAGAAGAGAAGGTGGAGGGTGGCTAGGGTTTTTGTTTGTTGATGGGTAAAGGAAGGAGGGTGTGGAAGATATAGGAGGAGGCGAGTGTTGCCCATTTTGGAGAGGAATAACATGACATCACGTTAGAGATGGGGGGACAAAGTAATGCAACATTGCATTATGTTGAGGGGGAAATGAATTTAGGGAAATTATTAATTACTTATTCAAATGGCACATTAAAAACCTAACATAATTTGGATTCCAATTACTAATTCAATTTGGAAAATAATATATATCTATTTTCCAAGCAATTTAAGGGGGAAGGTAAATTAGGAGTCAAGGAGGTTTCCTTTTTCCATGCAATAGGCATTTATATACATTAGAGTTGCTTATTTAATTAATTAAGAGGGTAGATAAATACCAATTAACATGAAAATTTATGGGTTTGCTAATTAAAATGTGTGGAGTTTAATATTACATTAATTTCCTCCTTTTGAATGAAAATTGTATTTGATTGTATGCTAAGTGCCTAATAAATATATTTAGTACCTTTCGTAATAGATGTTGATATAAAATTTCTTATTTTCTCATTTCTTGTCCCACAAAGCAATAAAATCTCTAAATTACTATAATCTACTAATTTTCTCTAATGAATGCTTATTTTACATAATTAGACTCTAATTAACACAAGTGTTGAGATATTTGTGCCAAAACTCATTCATTGAAATGAATGTGGGTAAATATAATTGAAACCATTATGTATTCCTCAATTTCAATATTGAGGACAAAGAGGATAGAAAAGATAGGAGAATTTAGGAAAAATCACAAAAAGGATGAAGGAAATAAAATCATAAAAATGGGTTAAATTGCAAATAAACCTAAGATTCAGTATGTTATAGAATGAGCCTCCTCAAGAACCATTTCCTCATACCCCCAACATCTGAAACCACAATCCTGTTGTGAAAGAAAACTTTCCTATGACTCATGAAAGCCATCATACTTGTTTCTACCAAACTCTACCCTAATATTCCATATCACAGTATCCTTATGTTGCACATCTCTGATCTTTTGTGTCAAAGTAGGCTTTATCTACAACTGTGCCAACAAGCCTGCTAACATGGAAACCTCTATCTGTATGTTCATCTGGTGAAGTGACACCAACATGTCTTGCTTGTTGGATACCATATAGTGAAACTGTACCTTCTCCATAGATAATGATGAAGATAACTTCCTACTCAACGCATCAACCACCACGTTTGCCGTCTGTGGATAGTAGTCTGGCATGCAATGATAGTCCTTGATCAACTCCATACATCTTCTCAGTAGCATGTTCAGCTCCCGCTTCAAGAAGATATACTGTAGGTTCTTGTAATTCGTGAAGATCTGACGCTTCTATCCATATAGGTGATGTCTCCAAATCTTCAAGGCATGAACCACTACTGCAAGATCTAAATAATGTGTTGGGAAGTTCTCCTCGTGTTTCTTAACCTTTCACAAAGCAAAAGAATTCACGTTCTTGTCCTGCATCAACACACATCTTAAGGCATTCTTCTAAGAATAACAAAAGATGATGTAGCCCTTTCCTTGTTCTAGAAAGACTAAGATTGGAGCACTAGTCAACTTCTCCTTCAACAACTGAAAAGAATGCTGACACTTGTCATCCCAGAGAAAAGGATCACCTTTCCTTGTCAACTTGGTTAGGGGTAATGCCACAACATTGAAAATATTTATGAATCTCCTGTGGTAACCTGTCGAGCCTAGGAAACTCTAGATCTCCATCAATGTCTTGGGTTGTTCCCACTCTATCATTGACTACACCTTCTTTGACTCCACATAAACACCTTTAGCAGATATGATGTGATCAAGAAAAGATAACCCTATCAATCAGAACTCTCAATTGTTGAACTAAGCATACAACTGGTGATGCCTCAACAACGTCAATGTCTGGCACATGTGTTGCTCATGCTGCTGACTATTCCTACAATATATCAAGATATCATCGATAAAATATGACAACAAACTGATCCAGATAAGGTCTAAACATCATGTTCATTAGATCCATGAAAGCTTCTGGAGTGTTAGTTAACCCAAACAACATAAGTAAAAACTTCTAGTGACCATACCTAGTGCTGAAAGCTATCTTAGGTATGTCATCCACCTTGATCCTCATCTGGTGATAATTTGACTTGAGATCTATCTTAGATAACACCATAGCACCTCACAACTGGTCAAATAGATCATCGATCATTGGCAACAAGTACCTATTCTTTATCGTGACCTTGTTCAAATGCCGCTAATCTATCCACAACCTCATGCAACCATCCTTGGTATTTACAAACAACATGGGAGCACCACAAGGGGAAGTGCTCGGTCAGATGAAACCCTTCTCTAACAGCTCCTGCAACTATTTCTTCAACTCCTACATCTCTATTGGTTCCATCCTATAAGGTTATTGTGCTATAGGTTGTGTTCTAGAAATAAGATTGATCTCAAAATCAATCTCTCTAGGAGGGGGAACACCAAGAAACTCTTCAGTAAAAACATCCTCAAACTCTCACACTACTAGCACATCTTGGATACTAGGACCCCTCACCTTGGTATCCACCACATGAGCCAAGAAAGTCTCACACCCCTATCTCATCAACCTCTCCACTGTCTAGCCATAACTAAGCACGTAGGAAGAATCTTGCTATTTCCTTAGAAGGTCCACAAAACATCTCCATCACATAATGTCGCCACCTTGGAACTATAGTCCAAAAAAACCTTATACTTAACCATGGTGTCCATCCCTAGGATCACATCGAATTCATGCATGTCAAGTAGCATAAGATCCACTTGAATATTGCATCCCAAGAAAGAAAGAATGTAAGATGGACACACCTCCCACAACTAAAAAGAACCAACTTAAGGGGTTTCTAGTATAAGAATATTAGATCTACTACAAATATGCATATAACAACTACTTATCACCTCTCTAGAGATAAAAGAATGCATCACACCCGGGTCAACCAAAATAGATATAAAACAAGAAGTTGATAAGTCAAAATGAAAGAGTTTCATTTGGCCTCTCACGACCTGTTGATTGACCACTCCCTCCAACTGACTCATAGTGTAGAATCAAGCCATTCCTTGTTGTCATCCACATCCTCTTCTAGTTGGTCCAGAGGATTCCGTCTGTGATGCATGACCGCATCCTCTACCACCACTGCTATTATACTTTTGCTACTGGGGACCTCATTGACTTTGCCTCAGTTTCTATATCACTTCTTAATCCTTCATAGGGCAAGTCCACTTGATATTCCCTACTTGCCCACACTTGTAACAAGTCCTCGAATCATACTTTGGCTTAAACGACCCAATCACTAACACAAACATTACACCACACGCTCCTACTGGCGGAAAGCTGTGATCTCTTCCCTAACTCAGGGACCACTGTGATGACACTCTTGATCTCAAATTAGAAAAGGTAGATTTCTATTGTGACTGAGGAAAAAAAACCTTTACTTCCTAAAGCCACAAGACGGCTGCCCCTAAAACTGAGTTTTCCTTCTTAGTGTTGGTTCACGCTTCTCAATAGCAGAGTTCTCAATCCGTCTCACCGACTCCACAAAGGCAGAGAACCTCTATGTATTCTCTAAAGCAGATGATGTCGTCGTCAACTGTGTGATAATTCTCTTACTCAAACCTACGTATCATCTCCTTCTCTATTGCTTCCATATGAGGATAGAACCTCAAAAGATCCATAAAATTCACCTCATACTCGTTGAGGGTAATCAAACCTTGTTGTAGCTTCTCAAATTGTGTCGTCTTCTCATCCAGATAAGTCTCTGGGATGTATCAACTCACAGATTCCTACTAAAACTCTTCCCATCCTATCACAACTCTGGGTGTCTTCTCTTCCTATATGGTTCACTAATGACCAACACTACCCTTAAACAGATAAAAGACATGCTTCACCTTGTCCTCTTCTGGGATATTCAAAATCTTGAATGCCTTCTCAAGCTCCATCAACCACATATCAGCATCATCCGGGTCTGCTATGCTCGCATACTCGATAGCTCCAACATGTTTCAGCCTCTCAAATGTCTCCCTAGAATCCTAAAATTCCACATTAGGAACAACTTCTATAGCTTGATGTATGGGAAATTTCTCCTCTATGTGTGTAATTGTCACCATGAGATATCCAAACATGAACTGGAAGGTAGGATTAGACATGGTTGCATGGACAAATTGAGGCACGAAAGGCTTCTCCGGCCCCATCTCTGGTACTCTCTCATCATGTGCCTGCCTCCTAGCGCAACTTCCAGGCAGGACATAGGTAATCTTCACATGCACTTCATGTTCTCCAGACATATCTGTATAAGCATAAGCTATCATCAAATATGTTGGATGATGTAAGAACAAACACAAAACCTAAGTTCTATGTCCCTATAGACTCAGTGAACGGAAAGCTCTGATACAACCCTTAACCATGACAACCTGCCATGCTAATCAAGATTACTCAAAAGAAACACATGATCAACTACTAATTATCCATAGAGCCAGAAAATAGGGTAAGTTAAAATTGATTTAACATTACAATGATGTTCAGAAAATTTTACATAAAGGCCCAACCACCTATATTTCAACACATACCATATCAGGTATTTACATGTATGTCCAGTGGACTTAGCCACAACATGTATAGAAAATATAGGTTCCATATATACATGCCATATAAAAACATTGACACTGCCAAAACCTAGAGTCGATATAAATATCTACCAAAACATCCCCTGACCGGACCTAAGAGTATAGGGATGATTCTAGGACTCTACCAAAACCTATCCAACCTTCTGCTTTTACTGCTCTTCAGGGTGCTCTTCCTCACCACCATGATCCTGACGACATCACTAACAATGACCTAAAAAGATGTGGTAAACCACAAGGTGAGACCAACATCCCAACGACAGATATAACTCTCAACAATGGTTTTTGATTATAGAAGATACCATTATTACTAAATAGATTAAGTAGGTAAACAATTAAATAGATTTAGCAAATTGAGTATGTTAAACACACTAAACCAATTAAATAGATAGGTATAGAAACAACCATGACTAGAAAGTATATGAAGCAACATGTAAAACTATCATCTACTAAATAGTTAATTTCTCTTACCGCATTATATAACAACTAAGTAGTATAAGAAACAAGGCAAGAGTTATCAACCCATGTTAATCGTGTTTAACCCTAAGTAGATATACTACACAACTGGAATGCATCTTTTATTAATCCTTGAGGAGTTGAGATATACCACTCAGACTCCAATTGACCAATGCTAAGTCAAAATAAATGCTATACAAGATCTCAGAGAGACAGACTCCTAAAATCTCATCCTCCCTTAGTCAGTATGAGTCAAACACAATGACGTATATAATATAGTTGCAAAACAGGCCTAGTCCTTCCTAGATATACATGTAACAACAGAAGTAACTGGGGTATACAAACCCTATCATTGGAGGTACAACTGCAACGATCCTCAATCACATCACATGTAAAAATATTTGAGATATGACCACAACCATTCTCCTACTCAGGCATGACTACAACCATTCTCCACAACATTGGAACCAGGATGACAAGAACACACAGTCTCATGCACCCTGCGTGCTCAACATTATGCATTCCCAGTTCCCCTTGGGAATACTCATTGTACCATCCAACAAGTCTTGACACTTGAATGGATCTATGGCACAAGGCAACTACATGATTAGGGTTTTACCTAATTAGTTAATGCCAATTGGGTGAGTTAAGACTACATCAATCAAGTTACATACAATCCATAAAAGAGTTCTACAAAAACATGTGTAGATTGCAAGTTAAGAAGATATAAAATGTATTAAATATAATGTTTATCATCTCATCACTTGGTTCTATTTCATTTACACACATGATATCACACTCATCATCATACCGCCACAAGATCAAATCCTTTTCACTTCATAAAGAGGATAACACCTCAATTAGGGCACAAAACCATGTCTAAGGTCATAAGACCATTCACATTATTCCCTGTAAGGACATCATTATTTTTCCATGCCTCATCCAAACTCATCATACCATCACCATACATGAGACACACAAGTTCAACATAACATTGTATTTAAGAGCCATGATGTTCATATGACAACAAATTTGAGTTACAACAACATAGAGAGAGAAAGCATTGCACCATCATGCTAGCCACACAAGTAGCTACGCATCATCATTACTTACTTGTATTAGGGTTAGGTTCAACATGGAAAATTAAGTTGATGTTACAAATCATCCCTCAACTAACTATTAGTGCATATATTTACTTAGGTTAAAACACAAACCACCATATAGTCAAGAGAACACATTGACCACTAAAGTCAGGAACTTCATCAACCACTAGGGTCTATTCCCTTGGTGACCATTGGGATTAGACATCTTGGATACCGCTAGGGTTAGGGTTCACTTTGGTGGTCGTTAGGGCTATCCACTTGAACGACCACTAGGGTTAGGGTAAGAGTTCTTGGAAACCAAGTTGCATCACAAGGAGAAAGATCAGTTCAAAAACCTAATTAGAAACCATTATTTGAGAGAAAAAAATCATCATTTCCACAAGGATGCAAGTACAAAAACTCCCATTATTAAGCAAGATTCAAGCACAAGGTTTAGGGTTCATCCAAGATTATAAACTATTCAAGAACCATCCCCTAAGTTCAAACCCTAGGCAAAGGTAGTTTGTTTTTTCTTAAAACTTCATTTAAGAGAAAGATCATGTACATGCAAGGTAAGAGTAAACAAAAATCATGTCAAAAATTATATAACTCATCTCAAAGAAGATGGAGCAACACAAACAACAAGGTACATTGAAGAAGAAAGAAACCCTAGCTTGAGAACTCCTCTCAGCCAAGTTAGCTTCTTGTCCAACATGGAAGCAAACCCTAGGTCCAGGAAGTAAGAAAGAGATGTTCTTCAAGTTCTAGATCAAGTTCCACCATGGATTTGACCAAGAAGAAGAGAGGTGAGGGTAGGAAAGCATGGAAAACGTAGAGAAAGATGGAGATATCACTTACTAAGACCAAGAAGCAAGCAAGGAACCTCCACTAGCAGAAGAAGAGGGTAGATCTGAACCCTAGATCAACATACAAGGTAGATCGACCAAGTTCTCCCATGACCTTGGTTCCTACTTCACCACCAAGAAAGAGGGGACGAGCTACAAAAGTAAGAAGAGAGAAAGAGGGTTGAAAGGGTTTGGCTTCATGAGAGAAGGGAGGTACATATTGAGTTTAAGGTGAGAGTGAGGAAAGGAGAGGTGTCTAACCATGCATGTCATGTGTCCATGGTCCTCATAGATCATCCATGCAATCATCTCACACATGCAACCAGGTCAAACACAAACTAGGTGACCCCACATAGGAAACTCATCAACCAGGGTGAGTAGAAAAACATAGCAACCACTTACCATTCTTCGCAACCAAGATGGTCAGAAAGCACACAACTGCCAGCCCTAGGTGATGTTGGTGACCAAGATGAATTCAAATCTCATCGAATACCAACCATAGGTGGGTCAAGAAAGCTTGGAGACTTCCAAACTTAGAGAACACACATAAAACTTTGGTGACCACCAACACAAGGTGATCATCAAGTCCAAGGTCAACCATGGGTTAGGGCATCGATGCAAACCCTAATCTCAACACAAGATGTCACCGCTCAAACCAAACTGTAACAAGGCACCCCAAAGAAAAATCATATAAACCATGATGTGAAAACATGTGAGGCAAACCAAACATGTTACAAATTGCAAGAAATTCCTAGATATGGTTAAATAGCATAAAGCCCAAAACAAGCACATAAACACATAACTTGCTCAAACAATGTCCAAACTGGATCAAACTTGAAATATAAGCTTGTCACATGATATCAAAGCACATAATAAGGTTTCATTAAGGTTTTTAGCATCTAATTATAGCTAGCAAGTAGGTTCAACCAAAAAGAAAGGATAGGGGTCTTACACATATGATGGCTAGGGTTGCTTTAACTTTGTTTGTCTCTTCTTTCCTCTAAGATTTGGTAATGGTTGCAAGGCAAACTTGGAGCTAAAGAACATAAACAAAGTATAAGTTACACATATAAAATAATTTTTGGGCCTAGATGAATGAAATTATCTTGAGAAACCTGATTTATACATGAATCAATAGATCTTCTATGCAAATCTTCCATGACATGAAAAACACATGAGAATGTTCCCTTAGTTTGTGTAGAAGAAATAACTCAGATTGCAATCAAAGTAGCTTCTAAGTCATGGAATATGTTAGGAAATTGTGGTGGGTAAGTGATGATGCTCTACAAAACTGAAGGCATAAGATTTAATGTGGAAAACTCTCCCCAAGACTAGGAGAGAAAAACCACGGGGCAGTACCAGCCAACAAGCACTAAGTAATCTGAATTACAACTCACACTGCCCAGATTTAATCACTCCTAAATCTGGGAAAGCTCCCCCTGCCCGAGAACAAAGATAAGGAAGAACAGAATTACACCTAACGTGTACAAACCCTCCCTTTTCACTTTTTCTCCTCACGACACCTTTGCCGCTGCTGGGACTGCTTGTTGTCGCTACGACCGTTGACCGGGTCACCTCTTCTCCTTATGAGGTCACCTAACTCACTACTGTCTTTGTGGTACTCGTTCAAGTTGGCGCCTCCAACTAGAAAGCCCACATACTGCCACAACTCTCTCTGCTAGAGAGAGTAGATACACATCCTCTGCTAATCAGATGGACTACTGTCATTGTCGCGTCACCAATAGTGTGCCTCCAATTGGTGTGCGTCTTTCGCTGCTTGGATCCACAATCGTAGTTGATGCACCACCTATGTGTCGTCAACTGATGTGCATCTTCCACTGACTGGATAGTCCGCCATCATTTTTGTAGCCATCGACTGATGAGCGTCTTCCTCTGCTTAGATCTGCTGTCGTAGTCGATGTCAATATCACATCACCAACAAAGTGCCACCAACTGATGTGCGTCCTATGCTATTCGGACCCGCCTCCATTGTCGATGCACTGCCATTGTGTTGTCGACTGCCAACCGCTACTTTGCCTCAAGACAAAGTCGTTGGCCCTCTCTCATCCACAAGAGAGTTTTACTGTTGGTGCACCCAATGTGCCACCAACTGTCAGCCGCTACTTTGCTTCAAGGTAAAGTTGCTAACCCTCTCTTATCCACAAGAGAGCTACACTGTCAGTGCACCTAATGTGCCACCAACTATTAGCCGCTACTTTGCTTCAAGAAAAAGTCATTGACCCTCTCTTACCATAAGAGAGAACCACCAGCTGTTATTGTTTTCTGGCTCTTCTACCATAAAAGGCACCAAAAACCAACAACCGGTGGGATCACACACCAACCGATGGGATGATCTCAATGGCCTCCCCGAGGGACTCTATTCATAGGCCTCCATGCATGTGATTGCAACCAAGAATTCTAGTCCTAGTTCAAATCCTAGTCCAACTCCATGTTACACATAGACACCTTCTTTTCTTCTTGGACTCAACTCATATTAGGATTGGCAACACAAAATTCCAACTCCAATTAAATCCTAATCCAATTCTAAATGTGCACGTAAGGAGCCATCTTCTTTCCTTCTTGGATTTAACTTCCATTAGGATTGGAAACACAAGCCAACTCCTATTAAGTCCAAATCCCAATAGGACATGGGCTAGAACCTTCTGACAACACTACAACACCACTGCCACTGCTGGGACTGCTTGTTGTCGCTACGACCATTGACTGGGTCACCTATTCTCCTGACGAGGTCGCCTAACTCGCTCCCATCTTTGTGGTACTCATTCTAGTTGGCACCTCCAACTAGAAAGCCCACGTACCTCCACAACTCTCTCTGCTAGAGAGAGTAGATACACATCCTCCGCTAATCGAATGGACTGTTGTCATTGCCACGTTACCAATAGTGTGCCACCAACTGGTGTGTGTCTTCCACTGCATAGATCCGCCGTCATAGTTTGATGCACCACCTATCTGTCGTTGACTGATGTGCATCTTCCACTGAGTGGACAGTCCGCCATTGTTTCTATAGCCACCAACTGATGAGCATCTTCCTCTGCTTGGATCCACTGTCGTAGTTGACGTCAATATGACATCACCAACAAAGTGCATCAACTGATGTCCGTTCTCCACTACTCAAACCCGCCTCCGTGTCGATGCACTTCCGTTGTGTTGCCGACTGCCAACCGCTACTTTGCCATAAGACAAAGTCATTGGTCCTATCTCATCCACAAGAGAGCTACACTATTAGTGCACCCAATGTGCCACCAACTGTCAGCCGCTACTTTGCTTCAAGGCAAAGTCGCTAACCCTCTCTTATCTACAAGAGAGCTACACTGTCAGTGCACCTAATGTGCCACCAACTGTTAGCCACTACTTTTCTTCAAGGCAAAGCACTGACCCTCTCTTACCATAAGAGAGCACCACCAGTTGTTATTGTTTTCTGGCTCTTCTACCATAAAAGGCACCAAAAACCAACAACTGATGGGATCACACACCAATCGGTGGGATGATCTCAATGGCCTCCCCGAGGGCCTCTATTTATAGGCCTCCATGCATGTGATTGCAACCAAGAATTCTAGTCCTAGTTCAAATCCTAGTCCAACTCCATGTTACACATAGCCACCTTCTTTTCTTCTTGGACTCAACTCATATTAGGATTGGCAACACAAAATGCCAACTCCAATTAAATCCTAATCCAATTCTAAAGGTGCACGTAAGGAGCCATCTTCTTTCCTTCTTGGATTTAACTTCTATTAGGATCAGAAACACAAGCCAACTCCTATTAAGTCCAAAAAATCAATGATCATCTATCCTATCACTCCCAAACTTTAGTATCGTGTTGAGGACAACATGATTAAAAAATTTAGGGTGGTAGGGCGGTATGCCTTTTTTAACTTATTTTGCATTTCATCCTACCATTTACTTTTATTCCCATACCTTTTCTATGTAGGTTATATTTCTATTTTCTCTGCATACGTTCATACCATGTCGTTCATTTTCTTGCATTTTAGCGTAATTTAAAAAAAATGGTTTCGCCATGCTTTGCATATCATGTAGCTTTTGCAATTTTTTTTATGTTTGTAGTTAGGGTTGGCTTGTTTATTTCTTTTTGTTTCATAAGGAAGGATTGGATGTGACTAAAGGCAACTTGGCACCATTTTTTCCAATTTTTTGTAAATTTGGAATTTCTTTCCTAAAAGCATGGTTTGACCCAATCTCTACTTATTGAAGTGAAAATGTTGATCTTTGAAAAATACATGCTACATTATCATGATCTATTGCTAAATGGTCTCAGTTCTTGACATTCTACATTTGAATCACCTCTCACATGAATGTGAATTTCTTGATTGAATTATGATTTAAGAAATCCACAAACACTTAGGGTTTGTAGAATCTCATGATGAAATGTGGTTTTCATATTGCTCATTCATGTGGTATGTCATTACTTGATGAAATTGTTGGAGTAACCTTCATGCAGGAGATCTCATATCAAAATGCATACTAGTGACCCTCTTTGACTCACTTTGCATTTATGACTTCTTATCTCTCTACCTCATAAAAGCATGCAAAAGAGCACATATTCAGCCTTGACCACCTCCAAAAATTTGGGGTGGCCACATCTATGTCTCCCCAATTCACTATCACCAGGATGTTCCCTATCTACACCAAGGGAAAATAAAAGGAAAAAATGCAAATTGAAAATAAAATATTCTACTACATAATAGCTTTTAAATAAACAAACGATGAGTTCTCCTATGTAATAACACTCTAACCCCTTACTACAACCATTTCTTCTATCTCAATGTCCATTGAGCTAGGAAACATCAAATGTATCTCATTTTGCCTTTTTTCATCGCCATGTGGGTCACTTAGTGTGGATTGAGATATAATATTGAATGCATGAAGGTAAAACAACAACGACCACCATGAAAGGGTTTACTCGGAGTTATATGACAACCATATTGATTGATTGTTTATTCTATGTTCTATATGTGAAGTTTGTATGCTTAGTGATTCAATCATTATTGGTTTGTGAAAGAGGAGAGGAGAGAGTTGGGATACATGTATTTAGTCATCATTGAGACCATTTAGTCAATATACATATATTGCAATGTATTTGTCATGTATTGTTTGTTGAAAAATTGAAGAGAGATTGAGTTTGAGCATACTTGAGGACAAATATGTTTTAAGTTTGGGTTGGTGATGCAGTCTTATTTTAGGGCTTTATCTTGTGTTGTATTGCACTTCAATCACATCTAAATCTATTAGATTACATGTTATTTCCCTCAATATGCATATTTTATCAAATGCACTTATGGACATTCCTAATATGTTTTTTAGGTACTTGGACCACACTTGGATGGACAGGAGAGAAGGAGGGTGATTCCAGGGTTCCTCCACCGTTAGAGGGGTCCAAGGAAGGTCCAAGAGCTTCCCCAACCTACCCCAGTAGCCAATGCTCAAGTGAAGTAAAGAAATCCATTGAAATCCAAAGTTTAAGAGAAAAGTGTAGCTGAAGACCCCAACATGGTTGTATTGATAAGGACACCATGGTGCACAAGTTAAATATCATAGAGAGAGTCAAGTTCAAGAATTGAAGAAAAACTTCAACAAAATGGTCGTGCTACAAAGGACTCAGAACGAATGTGCTGCTCAACACAGTCATGGTTGTAGACTCCGCCATGCCCATTTTGGGAAGAATAACCAGCTATTTCCCCACCCGCCATGGTCGTGTGATCAACCACAATCGTGTAGTCACCTAGCCACCACGATTGTGGTGATCACCACGACCGTGCCACCAGCCTTCTAAAGTCCCAAATCAACCTGTCATTTTCCCATTTTTCACCTCAGTCGTTCCACCCCACCATAGTTATTCTACACACTACCAACCACGACCGTGCTACCCTGCACGTCTGTGCTACCAGAAAACCTACCCAGTTTTTGCACTGCATTACCGATTCTACCCCACTTTACCTAGTGCTTCCCCATCATCTATATATACTTTCCTGGTAGATGGAGAATGAGGTTAGCTACCTTTTTCCCCTTCGTAGCTCCCCATTTCATACTTTATCTATTACATCACTTCCTACCTCATTTCAATTCCATTTCACCTTTTCCGCCACCAAAATCCTAGTTTTCTAGGGTTTTGATCACTTTCCACCACCATGTCATGTTATTCCACCTTTCATTACTACCCTCGACCCCTAATTACCCTAAGAGTTTATATCCTAGAAACCTAGGATTGACTAGATCCTAATTGACCCTAATCTAAATAAGCCTCACAAGGGTGGGTAGGTGGTGATAGAGACTAGTTCCCCTATATTCATTGTATCCTACCCATGATCAGTTAGTAGCTTATGGCAATTTAATAGTATTTAGCTTGTCGATTAGTTTGTTAATGTGAACGAAAGAATAATGTTTACATGTTTTCACTTCCAATCTAGTTGAAAGTTACATTCCCCGAAATGTACTACACTCCTCATTAGTGTATTAAAACCTTGAATGCCATCTTGCTTAGTTCATGCTTGCTTAGCTAGTCTGTTTACCTTCCTAGTTAATTGTATTTGTTCTTTTTTGTTTAGGTCTTTGATTGTCCTTGTCTTAATTTCCAGCTTAGTTTAGTGTAGATCTCTTCTTGCTTTCCTTAGTGTAATTTTCTCCTTTCTTTCCTTTTCTTGCTTAGCTTGTCATTTCTTGATCTTTAGAATTAATTGTCTAGAATTTACTTAGGTCTTAAATCCCTTACTTCTATTAATTGTTTTCTTACTCAAAATTAGTTTAATTAAGAAAATCAACCTTTAAACCCTTCAACCTTAGACTCCACAGTAGCAACCTAGCTAAAACTAAATCTGCTCTATTGCCCCCTTTTCTCTCTTGGGTTCATGTCCTAACATTATGATTTCCTATACTATAACATGACCCCATGCACTTGCAAGTGAAGTGTGTTAGTTTATGTGAGTGAGCCTATTAGGGATTTACAACTTCAAGAAACCCTTGTTGTGTGTGCGAGCCTTTGAGGCATGCATCTATTAAGAGTCAATTGATTTAGGTGTGGAGACCTCGAGGGCACGGAGGAAATGCACAAAGGTGCAAGGAACTTGTCTAGATATGTCCACTCCACATTTTCTTGAGAAGACACGAGTTTTTATCACAAGATATCACTTCCACCACTAAAGCATACTCCATAGGGGTTTCTTGAAAAACTACAAGTGAAGGCATAAAGTTAATTGAAAAAATATTATATGAATCTATGTTCAAGGGGTGCACATTGTAGCAACAATAACCACAAAAGGAAGGTCATTTTTACGTAAATTCAAAGATCAACAACCTCACTAAGGTGCACCTCCTTTTCTGGGAGCCCATCACTAAAGAACTCCATAGTTAAGTGTGCTCATCTTGGAGTCACTACTACAGAAATAGCGTTCAGTGTCGCTTTTCTGGGCGTCGGTTATTTAGGAAAACCGACGTCTATCATAGTAGACGTCAGTTATTTAGACAAACCGATGTCTATATTCGAAGACCAGCCAGACACGAGTACCACTTTGTATTCAGCGTCGGCTGAGTATAACCAAACGACGCCTAAAATCGCCCGCAAAATCCAATTTTCGAGCGAAAAAAATTTGGGTCACATACAACGTCGGTGTTTTAACTATTCACCGACGCCTATTTAAAATGAAATTTTGCACGAAAAGTTCCATTTTCGGTGTCGGTTATCCTTGGATAATCGATGCTGATAATGGTTCCCGCCAATTAATTTAGGGTAAAGATTGTCTAATTGGACGTCGGTTTTTTATTAGCAACCGACGCTGAAGATAATAGGCGTCGGTTTTCATAGATAACCGACGCCGTTGACCAACTTAATAGACCCGATCACCCGGCTCTTCCCCCTTTCTTCCTGTTTCATCGCGAATTCTGCTGCTGTGCTCCACGCCCCCCCGCCGCTGCTGTGCTCCACGCCCCCCGCCGCTGCTGTGCTCCACGCCCCCCACTGTTGCTGTTGCTGTGCTCACCCGCCGCCGCTGCATCCTCTACTGCTACCTTCGCCGCATCCTCTGCTGCTGCTGTGCTCCACGCCCCTGGTCGTTTGTTGTTGCCGCTGCCACTGCTGCTCTAGCTGCTCCACGCGCTGCTGCCGCCGGCGGTCCTCTGTGCACTCCACCTCGCGTCCTCTTCCGGTCCGCCACTACTTCCGCCTCTCTTCTCTACACTAGCTCCAGGTAGCGCTACCTCTTTTCTTCCTTCTCCCTAGCTATTTACCAACATGCAGCAAGCACGACCATGGCTGTGTTGGCCAACCACGGCCGTGCTGGACAGCACGGCCGTGGTAACGGCCGTGGCTGTGTTGCCTTACCACGGCCGTGCTGTCCAGCACGGCCGTGGTAAGGCAACACAGCCAAGGCCGTGGTAGGCCAACACAGCCACGGCCGTGCTTGCTGTTGGTAAGGATATGAACACATTTTTATGTAATGCTTTATGTAAATCTTAGGATATGAACAAATTTTTTGCTTGCATATATTTGTGCTTCTAATCCTAATGTTTGACTTAATTCAGTAAATTTTGATGCATGTTGAAATAAGATTTAAACTTGTCAATTTTAGCATCCTAGTTTGATTTGATTAAACCTAACATTGATGAAACCCTAACATCAATTGTGATGAAACCCTAACATCAATTGTGATGAAACCCTAACATGTACATATCTATTATTGTGTTTGTTGGCCTAGAAACCCGTCCAAGATTTACTCATTAGGAGTAAATCTTGGATAGTCCCCGGTTTGGGACTGTTCTTGAACACCTAATCTCACTTAGGATGTAAGTGTATAATGTGTATTGGGTTTTTGAGAAAATTTCGGTAGCATTTCCCCATTTGTTCTCTAAGTACATATGTACTTAGAGAACAGTGGGGAAATGCTGCCGAAATTTTCTTGAAAACCCAATACACATTATACACTTACTAGTGAGATTAGGTGTTCAAGGATGGGATAGGGGGTACAAATTTATTATATATAAGAATGACATCACATGTGTTTGTTGGCCTAGAAAGTGAACAATCATTGTTCTTTATATTACTTGTACATTGGTATAAATTAGAATGAACAATCACTAAATTATATACTGTTTGTATGGAGTCCAGCTTCATTGTAGATATCTATTATTGTGTTTGTTGGCCTAGAAACCCGTCCAAGATTTACTCATTAGGAGTAAATCTTGGATAGTCCCCGGTTTGGGACTGTTCTTGAACACCTAATCTCACTTAGGATGTAAGTGTATAATGTGTATTGGGTTTTCGAGAAAATTTCAGTAGCATTTCCCCGTTTGTTCTCTAAGTACATATGTACTTAGAGAACAGCGGGGAAATGCTGTCGAAATTTTCTTGAAAACCCAATACACATTATACACTTACTAGTGAGATTAGGTGTTCAAGGATGGGATAGGTGGTACACATTTATTATATATAAGAATGACATCACATGTGTTTGTTGGAGTAAATCTTGGATAGGATTTAAGTGTATACCCTAATCTTGTCCTAATATATACTTGTTTTCTCTTTGATCATAGAATGGATAGATCATGGATGTCCATTCGCAATCACTACACCCCAGAGTTTATATCTGGTCTTGATCAGTTTATTAGATTTTCCGAGGAATATAGGAAAAAACCTACATATAGGTGATACTATCCATGTAGGCATTGCGGTAACAACTTGAAAGTCAACACTGGTGAGGAAATCAAAAGTCATGTCATGTGCAACAGGATTGTACAAGGCTATACAGAATGGAACTGGCATGGAGAGATTTCAAACTCAAAACTAGTAGATGTCGATAACAGTGCTTGGGTGGAAGAAGAAATTGCCTCCGATGACGTAGATGTGAACGAACCAGTTCCAGTAGACATCGTTGATGCGATGTTGGATAGTTGTAGGGTAGAGCACACCGATCCACCTCCTATCTTTAGAAACATTGTGCATGATGCTGAGATACCGTTATACACAGACTGTGCTAAGTTTATGAAGCTTAGCGCTATGTTGAGATTGTATAAGTTGAAAGCTAACAATAGATGGAGCGACAAAAGCTTCACTTCATTGTTGACTTTGTTGAAAGAAATGCTTCCTGAAGGAAACGAGCTGCCAATCTTAACATACCGGGTAAAGAAAATGTTGTGCCCAATGGGAATGGAGGCCAAGAAGATACACGCATGCCCGAATGATTGTGTATTATTTCAAAAGGACTATGTAGATTTGAAAGATTGTCCAAAATGTGGTGCGTCACGGTATAAATTGACGACTTTGGGGGAGTCTAAAATTGGTTCTAATGCCAAGGTGTTGTGGTATCTACCTATAATATCACGATTTCAACGCTTGTTTGCAAATCCGAAAGATGCGAAGAATTTGAGGTGGCATGCAGATGTTAAGAAAAATAATGATGGGATCCTACGACATGCGTCTGATTCCCCACAGTGGAAGAAGATTGATCTATTGTACCCCAAATTTGGTGAAGAAGATAGGAATCTAAGACTTGGGCTTTGTACAGATGGGATGAATCCGTACGGGACATTGAGAAGCCAACATAGCACTTGGCCAGTCATGCTTGTTATATACAATCTTCCTCCCTGGCTGTGTATGAAAAATAAGTACGTTATGCTGTCGTTGTTGATATCGGGCCCTAAACAACCCGGAAATAATATCGATGTTTATCCTGAACCTCTGATTGATGACTTAAAGAAACTTTGGGCTGAAGGTGTGATGACCTATGATGCTTTAGGAAGAGAGACATTTCATTTGCACGCTATGTTGTTTTACACTATTAATGACTTTCCAGCATATGGGAATTTGTCTGGATATAGTGTCAAAGGAGCTAAAGCGTGTCCTATATGTGAAGAAAACACTGATTCAATAAGACTAAAACATGGCGGCAAGACCGTATATCTTGGTCATCGAAGGTTTCTTTCAAAATTCCATCCATATCGTAGGAAGCGCAAAGCATTCAATGGATGGAATGATGAACGGAGTGCACCTAAACCTATACCAGGGGATGTTGTTTACGAAAGAGTAAAAGACATTGTCAATGAATTTGGTAAGAAATCACAATGTAGTATGGCCACACGGAGTGACAATTCTTCATTCAAGAAGAAGTCAATATTTTGGGATCTTCCTTATTGGAGTTCTTTGACAGTCAGGCATTGTATCGATGTAATGCACGTTGAGAAAAATGTCTGTGATAGCATCATTGGTACTCTGTTAAATATACCAGGTAAGACTAAAGATGGGATAAAATCCAGACTGGACCTACATGAAATGGGAATAAGGTCAGAATTAACAGAATTACATGAAATGGGTAATAAAAGAACATACTTACCTCCTTCTTGTTAGACATTGTCTAGAAAGGAGAAGAAAGCTTTTTGTGAATGCTTGGTAAATGTTAAGGTGCCACATGGTTACTCATCCAACATCCGCAGATTGGTATCAATGAAAGATCTGAAGTTGATAGGTCTTAAATCTCATGATTGTCACACTCTAATGCAACAAATATTTCCCGTGGCAATTCAATCTATATTGCCGAAGCATGTAAGGTTTGCAATCACCATACTTTGTTTCTTTTTCAATAGTCTATGCAGCAAAGTTATTGACCCTGATACTCTCGATAATTTGCAAAGAGAAGTGGTTGTTACCCTATGTCAGCTTGATATGTATTTCCCTCCTTCGTTCTTTGATATCATGGTACATCTTGTTGTCCACTTGACTAGGGAAGTGAAAATGTTGGGACCAGTTTTCTTGCATTGGATGTATCCCTTTGAACGATACATGAGCGTTTTTAAAGGTGATGTTCGAAACCGTCATCGGCCTGAAGGGAGTATTATTGAAGGTTATGTGGCGAGAGAGGTTATGGATTTTTGCAATGACTTTCTGAGTGGTAATAACACTCCTGTTATTGACAAGAATATTGAGGAGGGCAAAGGAGTTTTGGGATCACGGGTGAAAGTAATCAGCCGTGAGCAGTTGGAACAAGCTCACTTGTATATTTTACACAACATGGACAAAGTGAGTGTTTATATCGAGGAACATACCAATTTCATCAAGAGACAACATCCTCGAACAAGTTCAATGTGGCTTGCTAGAGAGCATAATAAGACTTTTACTAAGTGGTTTGAAGATAAAGTCTTACATCAACTATCTCAAACACCAAATGATATTACAGAAACTATCAAATGCCTCACCTTTAAACCAAAACCGAATGTTATGTCTTATGAAGGGTTTGACATTAATGGGTTCACATATTACACAAAGCGCCAAGATGATAAGAGTGTCATCCAAAACAGTGGGGTCACTCTTCAAGCGTCGACTATGTATTTTGCAAGTGCAAAGGATAAGAGTCCACGTGAAACTAAAATGTCATATTACGGTGTCATTGAAGACATATGGGAGTTTGACTACATAGAATTTAGAATTCCGCTCTTTAAATGTAATTGGGTTGATAACACCAAAGGAGTTATAGTGGATGAATTGGGTTTTACTTTGGTGAACTTTGAAAAGATTGGCGAGAAGGGTGAACCATTCATATTGGCATCACAGGCAAAACAAATATTCTATATCGATGATCCTACAAATGATAAATGGTCGGTTGTTCTTCATGGTAAAAGACAGTTCATTGAAGATCATATAGATGAAGAAGAGTACTATGATATGTATGATGACTCCAGTCCATTCTCTGTTGGGTTGCCAACTCCACAAAATATTGAAGCTAATGATGACTTATATGTGCGCGGAGATCACAATGAAGGATTGTTAATTGATAAAAGATCACAATTTTAGAGGAATGTATGTTTATATTTTTTTATTGAAGCTAAATGTTTGCTTTTTTAATATCAATATCATTTTCAGATTTGATTTTTCATTATCTTCTAGTTAATACAAATGCTAAATGTTTGCCTTTTTCTAGTTAATACAAATGCTAAATGTTTGCCTTTTTAATGACATTTTTAGATGGCTGACCAGGATGAGCATGATGTCCATGATGAGCATGAATTCCATGATGAGCATGCTGTCCATGACAAGCATGGCGAGGATACCAATGTAAGTTCTAAAAACATATCCTGTATTTCTATAAAATTCATTATCTTCTAGTTATGTCATATATCCCAAATTGCTATATTGTGCTAATTCCGTGTGTTTATTTTTGTCAAATTTTAGGTTGATGATGCACATGTACCCACTGAAGCACTGGAGCAACTTGATGCGTAGCACCAAACACTTAACAAGAAAAGGGGCATCACTCTGTTGAAGAAGTTAATAGCATTGAGTGGCAGTGGATCCAAATTGGTTGTTGAGTTTGATAATGGAGGAAATGCAATTGGAGTGAACCGCAATAATTTTGTAAACTATCTTGGGTGTGTCACTCGAAGCCATTGTGGTGTTAAATGTGATAATTGGCATAAAGTTCCTCAGGTGAAGAAAGACTTGATATGGAAGGATTTATGCGTGAGTTATTATTATTTGCAATTCTATTTTGTAGATTACAAATTATATTATTTGCAATTCTATTTTTTTAATAAGAATTCTATTTTACAAAATCTGTTTGCATTGGATGAGAAGCTGCATCGTAAAAGCGTGATGCAACGTGCTGGAAAGATGCTTAGGAACTATAGGACAAATCTGAACAGAGAATACATAAAAGATGGTGATAAGAAGAAGAAGTCAGCCCTTGAGCAGTGGAACTTCTTGGACAAAGAAGATTGGGACAATTTTGTTGCTTCAAGAAAATCTGAAGAATTCAAGGTATTAGGCGTCACTCCCAATTTAATTAATATATGTTGTATTCACCTATTCAAGATTAACATTTAGTGCTACTAACCAAATCATTAATGTGCATACTAATTAGGCCCTCAGTGACGCACAAAAAGCAAGGCATGTACTGAATGTGCATGACCACACTATGGGTCCAAAGGGCTATGTAAGCGTTCACCAAAGACTATAGGCGGAGTCTGCGGCTACTCAGGAGTCTGCTGCTACTCAGGAGTCTGCCACACCCATGCCTCGCATTGATATCTGGATAGCTGGGAGGCAAAATAAGAAGGGTGAAATAAAGAAGCCCGTAACTGTTGAGGCGGCTGCGAAAATGGTAAAATACAACTCTTAGAGCAATCGTTTGAATATTGATTATTTGTGGTGTTAACTTACCAATTTCTGTTGATGGTGATTAGCGGGAGCTGCACGAGCAGAGGAAACAAGGCACATTCATCCCTCAGGACACAAGGGATGAATTGAGAGTTGCTCTGGGTAACCCAGAGCATCCTGGACGTGTTAGTGGTGCAGGCATTGGTGTGGGCATCAAAGCATTCTTTGGGCCATCCTAGCGCAAACCCAGAGCAGGACTTTCACAAGAAGAGGTAACCTATTCTTTTTTTAGAATGTTACTGCAAAAGGGAATTCAATAATAAGAAGCTAATGTTTCTTTTATCCATGTATAGGAGAATAAGAGAGTTGAGGATATAGTTGCTAAGAAGGTCAATGATATAGTTGCTGAGAAGGTCAAGGAAGAAATAGTGCGGTGGCAGGCATCTCAGGCTTCCAATCAGCCTATGATGACCCACTCTTCTCCTGATGCACAGACTGTGAGTAATCCTGGAGACCCATCGCCTAGCACGTCTCCTGTAAGTAGTATTGTTTATGACATTGTAGCTAGTCTTTTCAAGATGATATGTTTTCAAGATGATATGTATATATGTATAACATTCTTTACGTAAATTTGTAGGCATTGAAGCCATGCCGCTTAAGAATGCAAGACTATGTTGTTGCAGAGGCGCGGGCTTACCCGTCCCTTCCTGGGGCAACGTTTCATGGGAATCCACTACCGCAGGGCTACGTTCGTGTGAGCCCGATATGTGTATTACCCGATTGGAGGGAAGCTGCATTGCCATATGCCCACCTAGATATTGATACACTTGGTGAGGCAGAAGGCGGGGTGATATTGTGGCCCAAAGCAGATGTCGTCTACACTACTCAAATTGTAAGATAAATTTACATTACTTTAGATTGTTAATGTGTATATATGAGGTCAACTAATCTGAAATTATATATATAGGTTAAAAAGAAGACACCCGGAGCACCTAGGCCTCCACCTCCACTTCCTGCATTACCAAGTTGGGTTCCAACTGACCTAAAATACCCGTTAGGTCCTGCTTGTAGGGGAATGGCATGTTGGCTACGTGCACATAATATACATTGCCCTATAGTTGTTTCTTTAGAAGCAGATTATGCAGGTCAATCATACGATAGCTCTTTATTTATACAAGATATTATTGAGCTGTTTATGTATGATTGGTTGAATACATCAATGATAGAGACATGGATAAGGTGAGATCTTGTTTATACATCCATATACCTTGTGTAAGATCTGGTGATCTGGTTTCTTATATATTAATGCATACGTAATACATGTTTTGCAGCTACTTAGTCGAAGATCAATGCAAACAATTTGCATTTGATCATGTGGGATTTTTGATTCCATCATTGATTAGTATGGTAGCTAAAGACCCTGATAATGTTCAACAATACTGTATAGATGCTTTTACAGTTTTTGGTCAGCAAAAGAAGACGATAATAATAGCTCCATTCAATGTCAAGTAAGTTTACTTTATTTATAATTTGGACTTAAGAAAATTCCATTTTTATTGTGCATTTTGAGTTATTAATTTTTAACTTTTTTACCTCTAGCGGTAGACATTGGGAGTTACTAGTTATTGTCCCTGGGACGTTCACTGTTTATTATCTAGATCCTGCGGGAAGTACATTGAACACTAAAATTGGACACATATTGAGAATGCCATTATTCTGGTGAGAAATATTTCATTTTTATATCCGTTAACATCTGTTATTAAATTACTATTTAATTATGCAATTTACTGTGTTACATTAACATGTAGGGGTTTAGATGCATTCAAAAATGCTACAGGAAATGTCCCAATGAGAAAGAACCAACCACTAATTTGGGAGAACGTAAAAGTAAGTTCCCGACTCCAATGTATATATTATTTATGTGAACTGTACTTAGTTGTATTTTTTAATATTTTGTATGTTTCAATTTATAGTGCGCTACACAAGACAACGGCTGGGCATGCACATACTATGTGATGCGATTTATGCAGATGATTATTCGACATGCCGCATTGGATATTAATACCATACATGAGGTATTATATATAGTCTCATTAGTTAGTATGAAATATATCAATCTTATTTTTATATTATTACTTATATATATACATCATTCTCTTTGCAGGTGTTTAAAATCGACCACACTATAGGTAAACGCTTAAAAAATGTACATGCTCCATATACGATGGAAGCATTAAATGAAGTAAGAGAAGAATGGGCAAAAGCCATACAAGCCGTGGTGATTGTAAGATATAATTGGGATGCTGATAGCGATCCTGAATGATATTTTATAAATGAATATTTCTGAATGTTTATACATGTATTTGAATGTTTCTACATGTTTGAATGTGAGAATTGAATTGATGTCTGAATGTATCTACTTATGTGAAAAAATATTTGTTGATTTTGCAGGTTTGTGGCCTGTTTGTAGGCTGATATCAATGGATGTCGTAAACCTATAGTTCAAAAAACTGAACTGTTGGTTCTCATCCTGCTAACTAGCCACAGTAGGCCTGCAAACTGATAATAAAAAAATTAAAGTATAGGCGTCGGCTATTTATAAAACACCATCATCAAAGGCCTATAACGTCGGTTATTTGATAAAAACTGACGCCTAATATGACAAACAACCCGACCGTGCAGGAAAGTACGGCCGTGGTGGAAAAGGCATTGCTTATTTGTATACAACCGATGCCTATAGTACTAAACACGGCCGTGCAGCGAAGCACGGCCGTGCTTCTCCGTGTCGTCTGGGCGTATGGCATCAGTTGTTCAGTTGTTAACCGACGCAGAAAGTGTCCTAGGTGGTGCCCTTTTTTGTGGCACCAACCCTATAGACGTCGGCCAACTATATATAACCGACGCCTATAGGTCATATAGGCGTCGGTTAGAAAACTGACGCCGAAGAGTTCGACCTTTAGCGGCTCCCACATAGGCTTCGCTTGAAAACTGTCGCCAAAGGGTGTTAAACGACCGACGCCAAAGGCCTATTCTGTAGTAGTGAGTAGTACTAGGATGGGTGACCAGTCGGGAAGTTGACCCCGACTTGCACATGAGTGAGGACAAAATGCGCAGTTAAGGCTAGTGGTGGTGTGTGGGGCCGACCGACATTCCTAAAACTCTACTACAGCCTAGGGCACTGGGCCTAGGTGTTACAAATGGTATCAGAGCCAATTTCCCTCCAGTAGGTGGGACCCACATTAGCATGTGGCATGTAGTCTTGAGCTGTATGGTCCAGGCATGTAGGAAAGGGCTATCCATGGTGATGTAGCCACCCTTGCACTGGTATTCCATGATCGGGAGCTAGGTGTCCATGGGGCATGTTGGGTCTACACTAAAATGGGGAAATATCCTGAGGCCATATAGTTGAGTCTTAACGAGGACGTCAAGAGTCCAAGTGGGGGAGATTGTAACGTCCTAGGATTTGAGGCCTGAGATAAAATGATCTTAAAAGGAATGACTGGACTACCCATATCACCAAGGTGCACCTCCTTTTTCAAGAGCCCATACTAAAGAACTCCATAGTTAAGCGTTCTCAGCTTGGAGTAGTACTAGGATGGGTGACTAGTCGGAAAGTTGATCCCGACTTGCACATGAATGAGGAAAAAGTGTACAGTTAAGGCTAGTGGTGGTGTGTGGGGCCATTCGTCATTCTTGAAACTCTACTAGACCCTAGGGCACTGGGCCTAGGTGTTACAATAAGTGTAAAGTGAGTGTGATAGTTATTATGTGAGATTTTTGCAATGGTATCCACCATAATGTGGACTACAACACGTCATCGTACATATGTAGTGAAGAGCGAGTAAACTTAATTTGGAAGCTCCAATAAATTATCCCATGCAATATCAAGATACATGAATCAAAGTAATCGCATACAAAATAAGACAACTAGCCTTAGTGATTAGTGGAAAAATAATAAAGGATAAATTCCAAGAAACACCAAGTGTATCATCATTAGTGCCTAAACTCCATAATATTCAACCATGTGAGCATAAATAATGGGTCAAAGAAGCATCCAATGCAAGAATGTTGTTTGGAAATTTTTTTCCTAAACATGCCGACAATTATAAGAGAAAATAAAAATTATTTTCTCTAAAAAAATAATTCCAATACATATATACCATCTCACTTGAAGAGTAAGACAATGCCGCCACTAATTCAATTTTTTGAAATTATTACTGATGAAGAAGAGGTAGAAGGAGAAATAATTCCACAATATGGGAATTATACTGATGGAGGAAATGATCATGAATCTCAAGACATGATGCTCAGAGCTCATGTAAGAACATCTATCACCTCATACCTTCCTACCAAGTATCTAGACTTAGTGCTTTCTACATATTAGCAGACATAGGTAATACATATATTCCTATTATAATATTCTAAAACTCATGCAATATCAAGATACATGAATCAAAGTAATCACATACAAAATAAGACAACTAGCCTTAGTGATTAGTGGAAAAATAATAAAGGATAAATTCCAAGAAACACCAAGTGTATCATCATTAGTGCCTAAACTCCATAATATTCAACCATGTGAGCATAAATAATGGGTCAAAGAAGCATCCAATGCAAGAATGTTGTTTGGCAAATTATTTCCTAAACATGCTGACAATTATAAGAGAAAATAAAAATTCTGTTCTCTAAAAAAATAATTCCAATACATATATACCATCTCACTTGAAGAGTAAGACAATGTCGCCACTAATTCAATTTTTTGAAATTATTACTGATGAAGAAGAGGTAGAAGGAGAAATAATTCCACAATATGGGAATTATACTGATGGAGGAAATGATCATGAATCTCAAGACATGATGCTCAGAGCTCATGTAAGAACATCTATCACCTCATACCTTCCTACCAAGTATCTAGACTTAGTGCTTTCTACATATCAGCAGACATAGGTAATACATATATTCCTATTATAATATTCTAAAACTCATGCAATATCAAGATACATGAATCAAAGTAATCACATACAAAATTAGACAACTAGCCTCAGTGATTATTGGAAAAATAATAAAGGATAAATTCCAAGAAACACCAAGTGTATCATCATTAGTGCCTAAACTCCATAATATTCAACCATGTGAGCATAAATAATGGGTCAAAGAAGCATCCAATGCAAGAATGTTGTTTGGCAAATTATTTCCTAAACATGCTGACAATTATAAGAGAAAATAAAAATTCTGTTCTCTAAAAAAATAATTCCAATACATATATACCATCTCACTTGAAGAGTAAGACAATGCCGCCACTAATTCAATTTTTTGAAATTATTACTGATGAAGAAGAGGTAGAAGGAGAAATAATTCCACAATATGGGAATTATACTGATGGAGGAAATGATCATGAATCTCAAGACATGATGCTCAGAGCTCATGTAAGAACATCTATCACCTCATACCTTCCTACCAAGTATCTAGACTTAGTGCTTTCTACATATCAGCAGACATAGGTAATACATATATTCCTATTATAATATGTGATTAAGGAGCCATTTTAAATGGTATGTGTCTAACTATATCTATTCAAATATATTTGAATGAACACAATCATGTAAAGACTAATATTCAAATGGTAGGTCATGTGGAAGATATTGCACTTATTGGGATTGATGGATATTTTGTGTCAGATGGTTTTATGATTGCTGAAGATAAGGGAGGTACACTTACAGATATAATCTTATATTTCCCTTTATTAGATAGTGTTAAATAAAATTTTGATGTTGACAAGGGATAATCATGTGTTAAAAATGTGATAAGAGGGCCACTTTCTCCTCAAATCATTATTATAAAGATTTTCAAACGCATGCGATAGATGTGGAAGATGCAGACAATGATCTTCCTAATGATCATGTTTTCCATAACAAGAAACTCAAAACAATTAGAAAAGCATATTCGTGTTTGGCTTAGGGACAATAGATAGAATTACTTGAGGTTCCCACAATATGTTAACTCAATATGTGCATGTACATATTATGTGTTAAAATTTCCGTATTCGTTTAATTCAAGATGCATATTCATGTTGCGATGTTAAGAAAAATTGAACGCATGGCATTTCTAAATTAATGGTTGGCATTCACAACTACATGTCGTGTTTGAAAATGTGCATGGCTTGAAAAGTTTATATAAAATATGTTCAAATTTTGCATGCTTTAAGAATGATATGTGCATGGGTGATATATCTTATTGGATCAACATTGAGAAACTTGGTGTTACTAAGTAAAGACACAAAATGTGCCTACAACCACACATAAATTATTTATTTTAAATAAAGATTAAAAATCTTGGACCTACACAATATATTCTAAGGAGTGAAACTCCCAGACCGCCTTCTTTGAGAAGTATCCACCAAGGAGTCATGGAGCCACCATTGACATCTCCTATTTTACCACTGACCTCCCTCCATTTATCATTGTGAGCCACCACCACACAAAGGAGAGTCACTAGTGTGACATTGACCCTCCTCCTCTCCTTTAGTGCTAGCTGTAGGATTCACTCTAGGTGGAAACCCTTTTTATAGCTGCTTCTCAACCGCACGAGCAGTACCACCACCTAAATTCTCTTCTTCTCCTCATGTTTCAAAAATAGGAGAAGCTCCTCACACACCACCAACTACAAGCACGGATGTCGGAGGTCCATCATGGCCCTCTATTCCAAAAGAAGGCAACCACTCCACCCAAATTTTTAATCTTCCATTTCCAAATCAAGCACATAATGGAAGCCCAAGTAACAAGTGGTTAGAGGTGAGGTATCTAGAAGTCATGATGTTGTTGTAGAGCCTATGGTGGAGGAAGAAGAAGATGAAGAAAATTTTCCATATGTATATGTTCCATTCATTTTGTAGTCTAGGGAGGATATCCAGTGCTTCTAGAAGCTCGTTGCCCAACATCTTCAGCCAATGATATGTTTCTATAAGGAAACCCTAGAGGAGTTGACCTAACTGAGGAGGTCACACAAATATCTTAGAACATCTCAATACTTCACACATTATCCAAGGATAAAACACAGACTTATTCATACTCACTCCCGAATACTTCACACATTATCCAAGCATAAAACACAAACTTATTCATACTCACTCTCGACTTTCTATTAACTTTGGAAACATGAGAAAAATGGGGATATCACCTATTTAATTTCTACATGAATGATAAAATATTAAATTGTTTTAGAAAGATATTTTTGACAAGATAATGGATTTTATAAGGAAAATCAAACTCAACTTTCCCATGACTTATATATCAATCATACTAGTTTCAAACCACTATTGTCTATTGTGTAAGCTCAGGGATGCTATGGATAATCACATTCCTTGTCACATGCTTACCCTTTGCAATGGAGACACTATACAAATAAAATTGGGGTGGGGTGGCAACCAAACTCTTTGTAATTTTTCTACTATCTTTTTTTTCCACATTCCTACTAATTATGGTTATGCATAGCTTGTAATTCTATTTCATGTTTGCATATCATGTTTACTTTTTTTTGCATTTAGTGTAAACATGTTTTAGTTGTTTGTTCACTAAACTACAAGTTTAAATGTAGGCAAAGGCTAGAATTGTGTAATTTCTTTGAAAATTACTATCTAAAAGGGCATATGTTTTTAATATGGTTCATATTTTCACACCATTTCCATCACTTTGGTATCATTTATCCCATCTTTGTGATGATGATAACAAAGTCATGCTAAATTTAAAATCCAAGATTTAACAAACCACCCTAAAATTTTTTTAGTGTTTCAATTTATTCTAACATGGATGATGAATATAAATATTTAATCTACTAATTAAATTAATTGTCAATATTTTCTTTTATACAAGAAGATACCAAATGCCAATATCATCTTGAATCAGCCTATCTGAGTTATTTAATGAAGGCCCCTAGAGAGAAGCCCACTTAGATAAACTATATTTTAGAAACAAGTATGACCAAATTTTATTAGTTAAATAAGATTCAAAAGTTTCCTATAAGATTAAAACTCTAATCTTGTCACAAACATTGCGTTCTTTGTCAAAAAAATAAACAAACATTTTAAATCTTTAAGACCCAGAAAGACGCAACAACATATGTTTCACTATTCCCATATAGAATAAGAATATTGATCTAGACTCAATGGTTGGGTACCTTGATTTTAAATAAGAAGGGTGACAATGTTCCATAATGGTGAAATTCTATAATTATTTCATATGAATACATGGGTATAACTGTGTTTAAGTGAAGAGTATCTCAGTCAGGTTGAAGTCCTCAGGTTTTCTATTGGGAGTAAGTCTTATAGAATCAATGATTTTTGAGTATATGGTGGAGAATCATGTTATTTATCTCAATTGATGGAACCACTCTTTTATAAATATGATTTTCATTCATGTCAATAATCTAGTGTTATTTTTTAGTTTTCGTAAGACCAATTTAAACCTTTTCACTACATGCACTTCTCTTTGAATCTTAGTTTTCTTTTTAGTATTTAAGTATAAAAAATGGTTTAGGCCTATGGTCATTCCATGAACGTAGTTTATACTATCTTTTATGCCCACTTTTATCAATGTTACTACTCCAAGTTCTCAAATTTGGCTACATTTTAGATTTAAACATAATTAGTTCTTTCACTGTCATATGGATTAATTGAATTCATTTCGATGAAGTTCTTATGAGACCCTCTAAAACCCATGTTACCATCATCATCTATTTGAAGTCCCCAAGATCTCTAAGTTGTGCATCTTTGAGTTGGACACAATGTGCTTGATCTAAAGCATGATGTGTCCCTATACAAAAGTCAATTGATCTTTACCAACATTAGACACAACATGCTTTAGCCAAAGAATGATGTGTCTGACCATAGACACGTCATCCAATTTTGACATATATGGACACAACATGACTTTCTCAAGAATGACAAGTCACATAATAGTGAGATTCAACCAAGTCAACCACAACAATGCACGATGTCCAATCTCATTAGTAACCACTTAAAATAGTCATTCATATGATGTGTAGATTTCATGACACATCATGCTGGATGATTATCAACCACTATTATTGTTGCAACCCTAACTTTTGGTGAGAAATGTAATTTCTCATATTAAAGATATTGGAACAAATAATTATATAATTTGTTTTGTATAAATGGATTTCGTTTACAATAGCCTTGATGATTGTTTGTGGGCTTTATTGGCTATTGGGCCCAATAACAAGGAAAAAAACAAAAGGAACTCCATTATTAATAAGAAATGGAGAAAAGAAAGATGTAGAAACCTCTAGAAGGCAAAAGTATATAATCCAAAGGTGGATTTCGTACCTCTTGGTTTCCTTGGGTTCCAAGGAGTCCAAAGTTGCAAAGAGAAAGCAATAAGAAAAGAAAAGATCAATTAGAAATTTCTTTATTAAGAAAGAAATTGAAAACAATGATAAAATGTGAGAAATAAGTGAAAAGAGGTGTAATTGAGTTATCCTTAGTGGATTTTCATATCCAAAGGATTCCTAATGTTAAATGGAATGCCAATGAGGAAAATAAAAAGAAAGATAAAGAGAAATCCTCAAAAAAGAGATATTTAAATAAGAAATAAACAAGATAATGAGAAATAATGAATATAGATGCATCTAGAAGGATAATAAGTATCCTTAAAAAGGAATTTCGAAATCTTAGAGTTTCTTGGGGTCCAAGGAGCCCCAATGAAGAAGAAGGAAAGAGAAAATACCAATAATGCAAAATAAGAGGATAAAGTGATACATAATTAATGGATTTTGTGGTATTGTTAAAAAGAAGGTATTTTATATTAAAAAGAAAACATAAATTCGTGCCAATGGATCAAAAGTCAAGCACAAGGAGATTAAAATAGATAATTTTCATATTTTCTTTTAGGAAAATAGATTCCTTAATAACCAAGGAATACTAATAAACAAGGAATAGATTAAAGGAGAGAAGTTACACCTAAACAAGGAAAGTAGGATAAAGGGGACTTGTTTTCCCTGTGGTTAAGCACGATGGGATGTTTCCATCCTTCCATATATAAGGGTTGGATTCAAGGCCTCGAGCCAAAGAGATCTCAGGCATCCCTCTCTCCGTTTCTTCTTGTTTCTGCATAAACCCTAGCTAAGAGAGGGTAGAGCTATCTTGGGGACATCCAAGCACTGTGATGGGGTACGAGGGTGGCGTGCGGCTTCCCTAATGACTGGGGGGCTTGGCCATCATCCCCTACCTCTCGCTCCTACTCCAACCATCTGCAGCGTGGCTGCAAGGTCATCCGACGGAGGAGAAGCCGCCAGCCTGACCCCAGCCCACCTCGGCCTTAGCATGGGGTCCCGCGGGTGTGACAAGGGGCATCGGAGGTAAGGGCGTCGTCCCTAGTGGTCACCGGACCCTGGAGAAGAGGGGGCGCACTCGCGTTTGCTGCAGATTGGTGGCTAGGGCAGAAGCAATCGAGCTGTCCGAGGTTGAAGAAGAGTAGATACGAGTTGGACCAATTTGCCCTCCGCGGGCTGAAGAGCTGACCTACTTAACCAAGGGCAGAATAGTTTTTTCAAAATGTTTTCAAGCTGCAAGCAACGTTGCATGATAGAGGAGACGTGGCACCCTCTGATTGGCTCTAGTAAGTAATATCTTGCAAAAATCGTATTTAAATATCGGTAGCTCGGATGGATACACATAAAATATGAAAATTGCTCAGAAAAATAAGAGGAATTCATTAAAAATCGTTTTAGAGGATAACTCCTTTTGATATTTGAAAAGTAGTGTAAGTTATCAACTTTAATGAATTGAAGATTAAGAAACACTATTTGGAGATGATTAATGTATTTAGTAGGGTTTAATGGAGATTAAAGTTGATATTAACCTGTTAATTGTAAAAAAGGTATATTGAGAACAAAAAGGATGAACTTCGCACGTAACTGGTTTAATTTAGAGTTTTCTATGCATAAATATGCTTTGATGGGCCTTGAACCCTAATATTAGTAAATGTGACTCATAATGGTTTTCATTTTTCAAAATCATGAATAAAGTTGAGATATGATAATTCTAAGATATTTCAAGTATAAAAGTTCCTAATTGTGGATAAATACCCTTAATGTAGTATTAGGGTTTTCTAATGAATAAAGGTATTAATTAATGAGAAATAGAGTTCATATGTGAATGAGACCATAATGAACTATGAATTGATGATAAATGAGCATAATGATCTTGTCATGGATTAAAAGGATAACAATGGTAGTGTTAATGTAAAAGAGGCTTAATGGACTTAATTGATGGTTAATTATGCTTTTTCTAAAATCAGGGTTATATGTTGTTAAAATATAACCTTAATATCTTTCATGAAGAATAAATGAGATAATTAGGGTTTAAAATAGTAAAAGATGAAAGAAAACCCTAATTGCAATGAAAACCCTAAAAGTGGACTAGAAACCCTAGGAAGCGAGCTAGGTTTAATAGATCTTGATGACATGAGTAATAAAAGGACAATTGTATGATTGTTTCGGGATCTTGGTATGTGCTTGCTTGCCTATTTTGAGTTCTTGATTGATTGGATTATTCTGTCTCAAATCAGACTGACAAGTATGTGGTTATGCTTATGGATGATCATTTTAGTTTCATGGTGATTCCCAAACGTTTTATCGGTTGCCTGAAAATAACAGCTTGGATGACTTTTATTTCATGCAACTAAAAAGTGACTATGATTATCACTATATATATATATATATATATAACTGGCTTAGATCTGGGTCCTCCTCTGTGGCTTTGCAAATGCTAAAAAGGGCAACCTAGAGCAAGGTCTAGGCTATCATGAGTTAGAAATTGGGATACCCACGTGTAGGGCCATGAGACTCTCTAGCACACCATGAGTTAAGGAGTGGGCTACCTACGGGTAGTGGCATGTGACTCAACCCTAGAAATTGATTCACCTATTAGGTAGGATGATGAGGGGTTTAATGGGGATATACCATAAGGAAGGTAGCATCCAAATCCATTGCAGGGACATCGCAGAGGATAGGGTATGTATGGATTGTGTAGTTATATTTAAAATGTAAAGTTATTTCTTAAACTGTAATTGACTGCAATATGTTGTTATGGTTAATTGCATGATTATTGTTTCCCCCACATACCAACTTTATGCTGACTGACGTTTTGTTTGTCAGCATTTTAGGTACAAGTGAAAAGAACAAATAGTAAAGTGGCATACATGGAATTAAATATGAATTAAAGTTCAAAGGAGGATTAGTTAGAATAGACACCATGTGGATAGAAGTAGATATCCAAGTTTTTGAAAAAGGTATTAAAAGTTTAATTTTATTACAGCCTTTCAATTTAGTTTAGTAGAGTTTGATAATTATTCTTGATTATTTGTTGAACCTTTGATCCGGAAATTGGGATAACGGCTCTGACCTGTTGGTCTCCCTTAATTGGGGGTTACTGGGAGGCAGATTCATTACATTTGGTATTAGATCATAGGTTCCTCATTTAATCTTTAATAATTATTAAATTTTACAAACTTTGTAGAACCCAAGGGAGTTATTAGAGGAATTTCTGAAAGACAGAGGTGTCTAGAAAAGGATCTAATCTGGGGGCTAGCAAGATTTTCCTCCGTACCTCTAGTCGGAATATGAGGACTCCCGGATTAGTGTGACTGCCTGGCCGATGTCTTAGGATTTGACTCAAAATAAGATACATGTAGGACTCTCTCATCTTGTTCATCCCTTCTCAACTCAAATGTTGTTAAGGATTATAAGGACCATGGTTTTCTCTCTTTTCCTCACCCTCTTGAGATATGGGTAAGGTTGATAAGGTTTAAGGAATCCTCCACCAAATTAATAAAAAGCATGTAAATAAGATGACATGGACATAAGCTTAATAGATTAAGCGTAAAAGAATAGATACATGCTTAGGTCGTATGACATAAGTTGTCATGCCCTCAGGAGAGACCTGAGGCTAGACCTTCTTGTCAGGAGGATAAGTAAAGAGAGTTAGTCTTGGAGGTAGAGACCTCCATTATAAGTGGAGACCTAGCACATCCTCTGAGAATGATGTTAAGCCTAACCCTAAGTGAAGGTTAGAGAGAAAGATTACATGATGAGTTTGATGTCATGGTACAACAGGTGTTTGGATGGACATGCCTTGGATACCATATGAGCCATGAGAGGTTGGATGACTGAGTACCTTTGGCAACCCAACCCTGGGAAGGGTCATGCATGTTAGAGTGAAGGATATATCCTTCATTGATGAGGTTAGAGGAGAACCTGGTGCGATTCCGCTAGAGGTGTACACACCAACCAACTAGGGTGGCTAGGTGCACTCCACGAGGTCAGAACGCATGGGATGGGATCTTGCTTTTGAAATTTATAAGACCTAAACTGACTATCTATGTCTATTAAAACACTACACCCACAAGCGCACGGGGTCGTGTCATAGTATAGGAAGGTGGAAAGTAAAGGGTCGATCCACAGGGAAAAGAGGGGGCACTAGAACTAGATTAGTTTGGCTAGGTTCCTACTGCAAAGACTAGGGTTAAGGGTTTAAAGGTGATTTTGATTGTTAAACTATTATGAACAAGCAAGCAATTAAAGGCGAGAATGAAATCTATGTTAACCCTAGGTTAGATTAAGACTAAGAAAGCAAGGAAAGACTAAGCTAGGTATGAAAAGGAAAGTTACACTAAGGCAAGCAAGAGAGAAGCAAAAGAGCAATTAAAGAGCTAAGCTAGCATGATCAAGGAAAGAGTAAGAAAAGAAGCTAATTAAGCAAGAAAATAACTAATTAAGCTAAGCAAGCACAAAACTAGGGTTTCAAGCAGTAAAGAGATGTGTGGGCTGTTTAGGGGTATGAACTTATCACTTAAGTTGGGGGGTGACATATGAACATTATGATTCGATTTAGATTATCCAAACCAAATAACAAGTTAGAGTCTAATAAATTAACCTAAGCTACTAACTAGCCATGGATATGCTAGGTTGTGCATAGGGGAACTAGTCCCTAACACCCCCTACTACCCTTACGAGGCTCAATTGGGTTAGGGATTAGATTCAAATCAATTAGAGTCTAATCAAGTCTAGGTTTCTAGATTAGGCATTCCTAGGGCATTTAGGGGCCGAGGGTAGTAATGGGGATGTGAAATTAGGGCTTTGGACCCCAATTCCCCCAAATTCTATCCTTGAAAAGGCTCCATGCTAATTGCACTAGAATTATCTAATCTAGCTACTTATATCTCTCACGTAGGTTTAGGGAGATTGATTAGGATGTAGGAAGATGGGGGGCAACCTAGGGATCCAAGAATTGGACCTAGGGGCAAATCCCAAAATTCACACATATAAGCAATTTGCCAAAATTCCTAGGTGATTTCACACACAAACCAATAAGCAATCCATGCAGAATGAGATATAAATAGAATATAATCATTAACAAATGGAATTACAATGTTTACATGTCATTTTCCCCCAACATGGTATAAAAGTAACATAATTTCCCCCCAAACAGCCCACCCACAGGGGCCTAGCTACTCATAGAAATGGAAAAAACAACAAGAGGGAAGAAAGAGATAGAGGTGGCCATGGAGCTTGATGTAATGGTTGAAATCCCCCTCTCCAATAGTTGCAGGTCATCCTCCTCCCTCCTCCAAGGTGCAAGGGTGAAGAATAAAGGGGATTATGGGTAGGAACCATTCTAAACTAGTGATTTGGTGGTGGAAATGGTGGAATGGAGTGGATTTGAGGTGGATATGGAGTGGAATGTAGTGGATGGTGATTTGGGGAGCTAGGAGGTGGTGAAAGGTAGTTGACCTCATGCCCCAGCCTCCATCTAGGTATATATAGGTGTCTAGGGGGTTTAGGGTTAAGTTATGGGTAAAATGGGGAAAGCACTGGAAAAATGGATAGGTTTTGTGAGTAGCACGGTCGTGGTGGGTCACCACAACCGTGGTGGGTAGGATAGACCACGGTTGTGGTGGATGGGCACGGTCGTGGGTTTATTCCATCAAAGTTAACAGGGTTTTGGTCGATTTTTGGCTGAAATGGCCACGGTCGTGGGTTTATTCCATCAAAGTTAATAGGGTTTTGGTCAATTTTTGGCTGAAATGGCCATGGCCGTGGTGGTCACCACGGCCGTGGTGGGTTGAGGGTAGCGCAGCTGTGGTGGGATCTGGTAGAACGATCGTGCTGTGTGGCACGGCCATGGTGGGAGATGGTAGCACGGTCGTGCTGTGTGGCACGACCATGGTGGGTGGTTGAAACACGGCCGTGGTAGAGTATGCTCTGCAGCTGGTTCAAAATTGCGATTTTTCCTGTGATTTCTTCATTTGCAGCACGACCGTTCTGTGTTACCACGGCCGTGTTGGGGGCTTTGCTTGCACTTTGAGATTCAAACTTTTTATCCATGGACTTCTTTGCTTAAACTTGACTCTTAGCCACTAGGGGTAGGTTGGGGGAGCTCTGGGCCTTCTTTAGGCCCATCCATCTCTCTCGTCCATCCAAGTGTGGTCCAAGTACCTGAAAAACATGCAAAGAATGTCCATAAGTGCATTTTACACAAATATGCATATTTAGGGAAATAACATGTAATCTAATAGGTATATATGTGATTGAAATGCAAAATGCCACAAGATAAAGCCCTAAAATAGGGCTGAATCACCACCCCAGACTTGAAATATACTTGTCCTCAAGTATACTCCAACTCAATCTCTCTACAAATCTTCCACAAATAAGAAATGACATATGTAATGTAAAAGACGATTATTTCTAAATGGGATCAAAGATGACTGAGTGCATGCATTTCACCTCTTTCCTCTCCTACTTTCACAATCCAATCATGAAAATAGCACAAAGCACATGAACTTCAAATATAGCGCATAGAATATACAAGTTATCCATATTTCTTTCATTAAGTTCCGGGTAAACTGTTTCATGGTGGCGTTAATCAAGAATGGCTAGGAGTGTTGTTTCACATTCATGTGTTCAATCTTATATTTCAAATCACACCAAAAGACCCATGTGGGTGCAGAAAAGGGCAAAATGGGCTAAGTTTGATGTTTCCTAGCTCAATGGGTATGAAAGTGGAAGAAAGGGTTGCAGTAAGATTTTTGGAGTGTTTTTACACACTCATCTTTTCTTTATTTGAATGCTCTTAAATAGGAGCATCCTTTTATTTTGTTTTTGCTTTTTCTTTTTCTTTTCTTTTCTTTCTTGCCCTTGGTGTAGATAGGGCATATGGTGGATAGAGTGAAGCGAGGAGGTAGAGATGTGGCCACCCCAAACTTTTGGAGGTGGCTAAGGCTGATTATGTGCACTACGACATCTTTTTATGAGGCGGAGGGGTATGAAGATGGTGGAAGAAGAGTCGGGTCAAAGAGAGGTCATTGGTATGCTTTTCCACATAAGACATCCTGCATGAAAGTTAATCCAATACTTCATTCTAGATATCACACCACATGAATGAACAAGATGAAATTGATATATCAAACAAGTGATTCCACAAACACTAAGCGTTCAAAGCTTGCTCAAGTTCACAATTCAGCCAAATCAATCACAATCATGAGAGAGGTGATGCACATGTAAAAAGTCAAACATTGATACCACTTAGCAATAAATCATGAAATTTCACTTGCACTAGTCAAAGGTTGTCATTTTTATTCAAAACAATAGAGATTGGGTCAAAACATACTTTTTAGACAAGAAATCTCAAATTTGGGGAAAATTGGCCAAAATGGTGCCAAGTTGCCTCCAATCACATCTAAACCTATATTATTGAAATTAAAATAGAAAACAAGCAAATCCTAACTAAAACATGCAAAAATTACCAAAAATCTACATGATATGCAATGCCTAGAAAAAAGAGCAAATTTTTTGAAAATTACGCAAAAAATGTCAAGAAAGCAAACTACATGGCATGCAGGTATGCAAAGCAATAAACTTCTAAATTAGATAGCAAAAACAAGCAAGCAGGTGAAAAACAATAAACAAAGAGTAGTAAATGGTAGGTGAGATACAAAATTGAGTGAAAGTAAAATGAGGGCATACCGCCCTACCACCCCAAACTTTTGAATCATGTTGTCCTCAGCATGACACTAAAGTCTAAGGTGATAGGGTAGATGATCACTACGGTGGTGGTGGAGGTGCTCCTCCCTACCTGTAGTAGGCACCCCAGTAGTCTGACTGTGGAGGTGGGTAGTTGCCCTAGAATGCAGATAAAGAGCTCGACCAATCTTCACCCCATTGTGGGTTCCTCTGGGCCTGGGCATTTTGAAACTGATAAAGGTGGTTGACCTGGTAATGCATGTGCTGATGGTCCAACCACATGGCATCCTGTGTCCTTTGTAATCCTCTTGGTCCCATAGAATTCTTTCCTGTGTTTCCTGAATGCCCTCCAGCTGTGCATGGATGGTACTCATGTCATATGCATTCACGGAAGGCTGTTGTGGCTCTGACTCTCCCATCCTTTCTTTTCTTTGCCTCACCCGTCTTGCCGCTCTTTCCTCTGTTGTCTGCCTCTGCTCAGCCACACGTGAAGGCTCTCCTAGACCCCCAACAAAAATCACCTCAGGGACTGCCTCTCCTCTCAGGTTCTCTACCTCATACCTCCTCAATTTTTCCAGAAAATCCAGTGTCGGTCCATATTGTGCCATGAGGGGTGGAGTATGGTAAGGCAGCTCCAATGTCACTCCTGGGTAAGGTGGGTTGATTCAATAAATGATCCTCTGATCTGTAATTGTAATCATGGACGAGAGAGTTAAGTAGTGCAAATCAACCAACTTGCCACCATCCACCTTTGTATAGCCTATCATGTCATGTCCTAAAGCAGTGGCTATGGATGTCACAATCCCTCCCATTACAAATGGATTTGTGCTCTTGGACGGGATTGTTCTCATATGATCTATAAGTAATGCCCCCAGATTCACATGCCTCTCTTTTGTCATCCAACCAAGAACAAAAAGATCTTTCCTTGCGTAGCTGTCTTGGTTTTCATACCTGGCAAAGATGGTGTTTGCTAACACCTTCTGAACATAGCGGAGAAACAGGCTGTGGATGACAATTGTCTTGGACTTCCCCGCTACAAATGTATTTGGCCGGTGAAGCAGTTCCACATATCTAGATATGTGGAACTAGAATCATTTTCTATCCTTCCTCCGTCTAGCAGGGCTACCACCTCCCCACTTGGGGCAAAATTTTGATTTAGCATCTGCGAGGTTATCTTCCACCTCTTATCCCCAATCGCCACCTTGATTGCATTCTCGCCATCATCAGTTGCTTTCTCTAGTGTGGCGAAGAACTATTGGGTCAACTCTATGTATGACTCCTGTTGCAGTGTCAATACTTCAAATAGCCCCATTTTCTCCATCAATCCCTGAAAGTAGGCATAGAAACCCATCGCCTCCATTTTTGCTTGGCATGCATATCGAGTTGCTAAAACTCTATGTGTCAAGCACTCCGGGTGCTTAGGCTACTTTACCCTTCCTATAGTGACCTTGGGTTGTGGAAGGGGGCGTTGTGGTGGTATCTCGCGCTCCTCAACTTTGGGCATATCAATATCATCTTCATCATCTAGCACAAGCCGTCGACGTGGTCGCGGCTGTGCCGCCGAGGAGACTGATGGGCGGGCGGTTGAAACTGACGGTCATGTGGCTGAAACGGATGGTCTCTCAGATGAGACGGATGGTCGGGCGGTAGACGGTGGTGGCTGTGACGAAGACAATGTGCCCTGTTGTGGCTGTTCAGAGGCTTCTTCAATGATAGGATCCACTATGGCATCCAAATCGGAATCCGTCAACCGGGGGTGGCTTTTTTTGGTTTCCTTTGATAGGCGATGACACCCCTAGTCTTCTCTACTGCTCTCTTTACAAACTTCTTCATTCTTGCTCAAAAATGGAAGTGAAAATAGAAAATTTCATATTTCTCTGAAGAACTGGGTTGTTGGGGAGGAATGAGAGGAAGTGGTGCATTTTTGGATGGAAAATGGTGGAGTCTGGAGATTAAGGTAGTGGAAATGGTGGGGGAATGATTGGGAATGGTTTGGGAGTGATTTGGTGAGGATTCGAGCACTGGAGAGGGTGGGCGGACTGCTTCATGGGCGCTAGGGCGCAGAGAACGACCGTTATATTCTTCGGAGAAATGAGCAAGTGAATAGAAATTTTGCAAATTCTGAGTTTAAGTTGTTGGAATCGGGTTGTGGCACGGCCGTGCTGTGCGGCATGGCCATGGTGTCTTCATATACCATGGTTGTGCTGCCTTGCACGGCCGTTCTACCATGGTTCTACACTTAGTTAATTTTCTCAATTTTTGACGATTTCTCTGTTGAATGTGAGTGCACCACCACGGCCGTTCTATATCACCACGGTTGTGGTGTGCACTGTAACAGCAGTATAACACTTCAAATCTTGTTCAAACATCAAAACTTTGATCTCAAGTTGATATTCTATTGATTCTTTGTCAAAATTTCATCTATTCCTTCTTTATTTCACTCTGTTCCCACCTGCACATCTCAAAACTACACAAAAATTATCAAATACAAGTGTGTGTGTGTTTTCTTGGAAAATGTAAAAACAAAGCAAAAGTATCAAAAATGTAGATTGGGTCAAAATTCCCAAACCTAGGTGGGTTGCCTCCCAAAAGCGTTGAGTTTCTTGCCTTCAGCTAGGTTTCTTGGTGATTCTTCAAAACTCACCCATTTTGAATCCTCATGTGCCCATTCTTCCAAAACATGCATCCTTCATTTGTGCTCAATCTATTTTCCTCATCCATTTCATCACAATAATAGTCACCAATTTCTTCACCTTGGTGTCCTCTCAAATGCCCATTTGGACTTATGAAGTGATCATGTCCAATATCCCTATCTCAGACTCGTCGGGTTGGGGTATTGTACATGTTGATGTTGATCTTCATGTCCATGAATGAGACTGTCATAATGCCACTGCGCACATGAATGTCAGCATCATCTGTAGATAAGAATGGTCTTCCCAAGATGATGGGAATCTTCCTATCCTCCAGCTCCATATCAAGTATAATGAAATCTGTCGGGAACACCGCGCCTTTTTCTTTATCTATCATCACCAAAACATCATCCACTCTACCCCTAGACACTTTTATGGATCTATCCGCCAACTGGAGAGTGCAATGTGTCGGCTTCAACTTGCCTAATCCCAGCTCAACATAGACATGATAAGGCGTCAAATTCACACTAGATCCCAAATCAAGCAAGGACCTGTCTATGCGGTGTCCCCCTATGTAACTAGGTATGAGCGGGGCTCCTGGGTCTTTTCTCTTCACGGGCATGGAATGTTGTATGATGCAGCTCACTTGCTCGGTCAATCTCACCTTATTTGGAATTCTCCCCATTGACCTTCTTTTCATTGTGCATAGTTCTTTGAGGCACTTGGCATATGATGGGATTTGTTTAATTTCATCAAAGAGAGGAATGTTGACCTTTACTTGACGGAAGACCTCAAGAATGTCCATATTGTGCTTTTGTCTTCTTTTCACAGTCGGGGGCTCATCTAGTGCTTCGGGAAATGGTAGCTCACTAGCTATTGGCCCACTTGATTCATCATGATCTTCCTGTAGTGTAGCATGAGGTGGAGCACTAGGACTTCCAATATCAACATGGGGTGACAAATGATCATCTTCGGCAATTTCAATCACAACATCACCACTCGACTGCTTTTGTTTTGCTTTGTCACTCTTTCTTTGACTTGTGGGCTACTCAAGTGTTTTCCCACTCCTTAGAACTGTCACAACACTACCTTTCTCATGATGGGGAGGGGGAGCATGTTGTGTCTGTGGAGGTGGGGGTGATGGTTGGTATTGAAATTGAGGTGGAGAGGGAAATTGAGGTTGGAAAGATAAGTTTTGGGAAAATTGAGGTGGTGAAGGTGGTGGAGGTGTGTAAGGCTTAGGATAGCCTTGGAAGGAGTGAATGCGATGTACTTGCATGGGAGGTGGATTATATAAAACATGGGAAGAAGGCATAGGTCCACTTGTTTCATGGTAACTCAAGATGGATCTTGAAGCTAACTTTTCTTCTTGAAGAGCAAGTGTTGAAGAGAGTTGCTCTATCTTTCCTTTTAGCTTTGCAACATATTTTTGGACATCATCAAAGATATTCAATCTAGAGAGAACCTTTTCCTCAAACCTTGAGTTGTAGCTTGGACTTTGTGGTTCCGAGTAGCAATAGGGGTAATGTGTCTTGACTTCTCCCTCAAAAGAACCAATGTAGTTGACTGAATGACAAGGACCATTTCCTCCTTGACTTTTCATGAGTTTCATCATTTCTTCCATAGCCTTCATCACTTGTACATTGGGATCATTAAAAACAGAAGTCTCACTAAAGACCCAACTCCCATCACATATCAAACAACGACCATGACTCCTCCGGTGGCTTTGTCATGAAAACAACTCCACAAGAAGAATCCACTGTAGCTTGATCCCTTGACGACAAACTAGAGTAGAACACTTGTACAAGCCGCCACAAAGGTATCTCATGATGCGGGCACTCTCTCAACAGCTTTTGCAACCTATCCCAAGCATCATGGAACTTTTCATTATCCATTTGGATGAAACTCACAATTGACCTTCGCATTTGTATCATCCTTGCAATAGAGTAGAACTTCCTCAAGAATGACATATTCATCTCACCCCAACTCATGATGTCTCTCCTTGAATCATACCATTCCTTGGCCCTATCCTTGAGTGAAAAGGGGAACAATGTGATCCAAATTGAGTCATCACTTGCAATTGACATTCTGAAGGTAGCACACATATCTAGGAAGGCATCCACATGCTTATAGGGGTTTTCACTCTCCGAGTCGTAGAAGGTGGGTAGGAGCCCAAGAAGACCTGGAGGAATAGAAAAGATCTCCCCTTGCATTTGGGTGACTCTAGATGCAATAGGTGACTGGTAGTTGCTCGACATGAAGTAATCTTACAAGGACTTGCAAGGTGCATTTTGGTCTTCCATCTCATTTCCTCCCAAATGGCTTGTCACATGCACAAAGCACAACCAAACAAAGGAAAGCAAGTTAGAAAAATATACACAAAGAATACAAAGAAAAATGAATAAAGAATAGCAATGATGAGGGAAGTAGGAAAAGTCAAAGCAAAACTAACTATCTAGGATGAGCGCCTCTAATCCCCGACAACGGTGCCAGAAAGCTTGGTGTGATTCTTCTAGAGGTGTACACAACATACAACGAGGGTGGCTAGATGCACTCCACGAGGTCAGAATGCATGAGATGGGATCTTGCTTTCGAAATTTATAAAACCTAAACTGACTACCTACGTCTACTAAAACACTACACCCGCAAGCACACAGGGTCGTGTCATAGTATAGGAAGGTGGCAAGTAAAGGGTCGATCCACAGGGAAAAGAAGGGGCACTAGAGCTAGATTAGTTTGGATAGGTTCCTACTATGGAGACTAGGGTTAAGGGTTTAAAGGTGATTTTGATTGTAAAACTATTATGAACAAGCAAGCAATTAAAGGCAAGAATGAAATCTATGTTAACCCTAGGTTAGATTAAGACTAAGCAAGAAAGGAAAGACTAAGCTAGGTATGAAAAGCCAAGTTAAACTAAGGCAAGCAAGAGAGAAGCAAACGAGAAATTAAAGAGCTAAGCTAGCATGAACAAGGCAAGAGAAAGGAAAGAAGCTAACTAAGCAAGAAAAGAACTAATTAAGCTAAGAAAGCACAAAACTAGGGTTTCAAGCAATAAAAAGATGTGTGGGCTGTTTAGGGGTATGAACTTATCACTTAAGTTGGGTGGTGACATATGAACATTATGATTCCATTTAGATTATCCAAACCAAACAACAAGTTAGAGTCTAATGAATTAACCTAAGATACTAACTGGCTATGGATATGCTAGGTTGTACATAGGGGAACTAGTCCCTAACACCCCCTACTACCCTTACGAGGCTCAATTGGGTTAGGGATTAGGTTCAAATCAATTAGTGTCTAATCAAGTCTAGGTTTCTAGATTAGGCATTCCTAGGGCAATTAGGGGCCAAGGGTAGTAATGGGGAGGTGAAATTAGGGCTTTGGACCCCAATTCCCCCACATTCTAGCCTTGAGAAGGCTCCGTGCTAATTGCACTAGAATTATCTAATCTAGCTACTTAGATCTCTCACTTAGGTTTAGGGAGATTGATTAGGATGTAGGAAGATGGGGGGCAACCTAGGGATCCAAGAATTGGACCAAAGGGAAAATTCCAAAATTCACACATATAAGCAATTTGCTTAAATTCCTAGGTGATTTCACACACAAACTAACAAGCAATCCATGGAGAATGAGATCGAAATAGAATATAATCATTAAAAAATGGAATTACAATGTTTACATGTCATTTTCCCCCAACATGGTATCAAAGTAACATAATTTCCCCCAAACAGCCCACCCACAGGGGCCTAGCTACTCATAGAAATGGAAAATACAACAAGAGAGAAGAAAGAGATAGAGGTGGCCATGGAGCTTGAAGTAGTGGCTGAAATCCCCCTCTCCAGCAGATGTAGGTCATCCTCCTCCCTCCTCCAGGGTGAAAGGGTGAAGAATGAAGGGGATTGTGGGTAGGAACTAGTCTAAACTAGTGATTTGGTGGTGGAAATGGTGAAATGGAGTGGATTTGAGGTGGATATGGAGTGGAATGTAGTGGATGGCGATTTGGGGAGCTAGGAGGTGGTGGAAGGTAGATGACCTCGTGCCCCAGCCGCCATCTAGGTATATATAGGTGTCTAGGGTGTCTAGAGTTAAGTTAGGGGTAAAATGGGGAAAGTAGTGGGAAAATGGGTAGGTTTTGTGAGTAGCAGGGCCGTGGTGGGTAGGGTAGACCACGGCCATGGTGGATGGGCATGGTCGTGGGTTTATTCCATCAACATTAATAAGGTTTTGGTCGATTTTGGGCTGAAATGACCACGGCCATGGTGGTCACCACGGCCGTGGTGGGTTGAGGGTAGCACGGTCGTGCTGCGTAGCATGGCCATGGTGGGATCTAGTAGAACGACTGTGCTGTGTGGCATGACCGTGGTCAGAGATGGTAGCACAACCATGCTACATGGCATGACCGTGGTGGGTGGTCGCAGCATGGTCGTGCTGCGTGGCACGACCATGGTAGAGTATGCTCTGCAGTTGCTTCAAAATTGAGTTTTTTCCTGTGATTTCTTCATTTGTAGCACAACCGTTCTGTGTTACCACATCCGTGTTGGGGGCTTTGCTTGCACTTTGAGCTTCAAACTTCATTATCCATAGACTTCTTTGCTTAAGCTTGACTCTTGGCCACTGGGGTAGGTTGGGGGAGCTCTAGGGCCTTCTTTGGGCCCCTCCATCTCTCTCGTCCATCCAAGTGTGGTCCAAGTACCTGAAAAACATGCAAATAATGTCCATAGGTGCATTTTACAGAAATATGCATATTAAGGGAAATAACATGTAATCTAATAGGTATAGATGTGATTGAAATGCAAAATGCCACAAGATGAAGCCCTAAAATATGGTTGAATCATAACCTATGGAAACCCCATGAGCTTATATGAGCATGGCATAGTAGGCACCTAGAATACGTCAGTAGTGCAAGTAGTAGGTTGAAACCCTGGCCAAGGGAGTATGTCGGATAGCTGATGAGATAAGCATAAAGGGCTAGGGATAACCTTGAGCAAACATAAGTTTGAACATAGGCTTCACCCACATAGAGGTATTCTTTTGAGCTTGATCCTTCTTCATGGAGAGAGGACCTTTAGTATAAGGCTGGTTGTGGAGTTTTCTCTAGAGAGAGATAGTAGGACCCAAGCAAGAAGGTAGGAAGCCTAGACTTCGAGATATCAGGAAAAGTGGGGATGATGTGACCTAAGTGGATGATAGTGGTTGCCTCATGCTTGATCCCTGGAGGATGATGATATCTTGGTTGCCATTAGAGGAACCAAACCCTAGAGAGAGGATGGGGCTTCTGGTACCTATGTGCCCATGGTGTAGGTGTTTATATACCTTCTGAGAAAGGAAGAAGAGTTCCTTAGACATGGAGAGGTTTAGTAACAGGTTGTGAGGCCTTGTACCTTGTTGATTGTCCTTGAGGAGGACTCAACTCTGAGGTTTTACTCGAATAGAAGAATGACAGGAAGTGCATGTCATGACGTATACATGCTTGATATGTGGTTAAGAGGTTGAGCATGCAGTTGGACACCCAGAAAGCGAACCTAGGCCTAAGAGGGGAAGTTGTGTACCTAATGCTCATGATGAGATTTGAGTTTCTATAGATGCGTGCATGGTACTTCTCATGGTTAGAGGAAAGGGAAACCCCTTGAGTTTAAGGTATGTTTGATGAACCCCTCACAACTAAGTTGATGACATGGGAAGGTATGATCTTGATCCAGCGTTGAGGAAAGAGAACAGGTATGACCTAGCATAATTTAGTAGGTGGTCTGCTTCTGCTTTAGTAGCTGCTGGGTTAAGCATGCTCATGTGAATATAAACCCTAAGGATGTTTGTGACCTTGTTGTCAAGAAGTGTAGTTTCCTCCCATATTGGGAGAGGGACCCTTTGGTAGGGTGTATGCCAGTTTTGTGGGTTTCGAGGAAACCTGAAGAGGTCTCATAGGATATGGAGAAGCTAAGTGAAAAGTATGTGGTATGAGAATGAACCTGTAGACCCATAGATAACCATCTCTAAGTGCATGTGGATGTGTTACCATGGAGGTAACCGGTATGGGGCCTGACTAAGGTAGGCAGGTTGCCATGACCCCTATGAAAGGATGAAAGTTAGCCCAGGAATGCAGAGAGAGAGAGAGTGATGATGAAGGCTTGGGTAAGGTTCTAAGTGGGACATGTACTATAATAGAATCCTAAGTCTATCCTAGGGTCAGGTAGGGATAAGACCGATGGAAGTAGGAGTTACCGAATTCCCTAGTTGCACATGACCATAGGGTCGGGTGGTAACAACTATCATTGTTTGAGGGCCATGGGTTAGGAGATTGATCACCTTCATAAACTCATGGGACCCAAAGGACAGATGAGAAGGGCACTCTCTGGATGCATAAGGGAAGAGGGATGACCCCAAAAGTGTCGGCACCCTATAGACCTAGAGGAGATGACCAAGGATTGTGTGGTGACCCAAGTGGGTTTGAAATCAATTTTCCATGGAAGTAACTTTAATATCGAGATGGTTGTGATGTAGAGACATATGTGGCATGTTTCAACTTAGATTTAAAGGTGTACTGGTAAGGTGGGATGTATCATCTCTACTCTTGAAACAGGAAGAACTCTGTATTTGGACTGCAGCCAAATGCTTATTTCCTCTGGTTATGGGAGTGAGAGATAGGACAATATGCATGCCATACACCAAGGATAAATGGTGATGTGAGTTGGAACGTTGCCGTGAGGTATGAGGACAGAGATGATAACATACCTTAGTGGAGTGAATGACACATGGATGGTTTACAAACATTAAGAGAAACAAGGTAGTCATCTTATGAGTATGTTTTTATCATGAGATATGAGTCATACAAGGTTGATTACTAAACCCAAGAGAATAAGCTCAGAGTATTCTTGATGAAGATAGGCTTGGAGTGGAGATGAGATAATAAGTGGAATACATGGAGGTGTATGTCTTCAACATTACCTAACACTTAAGGATGTGAAGTGGTAATGGATGCTCATGATGAGATACAGCTGCCTAGTTTAGATGGAGGCTAGAAGAGGGTGTTAGGTTAACCCTCAGTTGGAAAAAGAGATAAGTTTGGCTAACACTGAGATGTAACAATATCGGTTGATAAAGTTAATGGTTGTTTGGTTAGCCAGCCAAGTCCTTGATGCAATGAAAGGATGGTTGTAAAACCTCATATGCACTTCTCTAGAGAAGAAGGAGATGAAACCCCGACTAGAGTGATTTAGGGTTTCTGAGGAATCAATCTTGAGGAATCATGACATGCAGGAGATGATGATACACCTTGGTACTACAAAGATAGTAAGTGACAGTAGTACTTTGGATGCCTAAGATGAAGTTGCATGTGTTATGTTGCCATGCAAGCCAGGAGGTGAAGGACGAACACCGTTAACCCAGTGTTTTGACATAGAGAATAACGAGTCCCTAAGAGGAATGGGAGTTCATCACTATGGATGTTGTAAGTCTCCCCTAGACCAAGGAAGGTCAAGATGCAATATGGGTTATGGTAGATTGCCTTACCTAGATAACATGAGAAAGAAAGAGTTTTGTCAAGGGACAGATCTGGTTGAACCACTTGTAAGAGAGAGAGATGATTCAACTACACCATGATGCAAGTTCGTGAGTATGACCGAAAGATACACTTCCATAAGGTGGAAGTAGATACAGGAAGAACTCGATGTTAGTACCGTTTATCACCTTAACTAATGTTTAGTACGATCTAGACTAGAGGGTCTGATGAGAGCATGTGCGCTCATTCAGGGTGATACATATAGATAATTCTTTGTAAGATGTGATGATAACCACCATAGCTTATATCAGGATGTAAAGAAGCTCTGCAAGGGAGGTTGTGTCAGTCACCACTTCATTAAGATGATGTTGGTGAAGGGACCTCATGAAGGTCAAGGAAGGACCACAGTGTGTGCATATGAAGTCGCTTTGATCATGCAATGGCTGAAAGGAGCCCCGGGATGACATGAGTTGTAAGCTGATGCAAAGTAGACTGACATGCAGTTCATTGTGGGGGAATATGTGACATGAAAATCTAATCCCTCTAAGTTATAGCTAAGAGAGATGAGTCCCCAATGCATGAGTGATTTTGACATGGTTTGGTGGAGAAGGTTAAGTTTGACCTTACCCCTCAGGATAATGTGATGTGTGATGTACCCGAACCATGTGTGGAGCAATGAACATAGTGAGCCCCAAGGGAGGCTGAAATGACCTGAGTCACCTGTGAGGTCTATAGATGCCAAGGAGAAAGAACTCAGAGAAAAGAATATGTGATGATAAAGGTTATTTGGAAGAACCATGGATAAGGTAAAGCCACATTGGGTCCAATGATGGACATGGAAAAGTCTTATCCTGAATTGTTTATTTGCTTGAGGAATTTTGAGGACAATTCCTATAAGAGTGGAAGGATGTTACAACCCCAACTTTTGGTGAGAAATGTAATTTCTCATATTAAAGATATTGGAACAAATAATGATATAATTTGTTTAGTATAAATGGATTTTGTTTACAATAACCTTGATGATTGTTTGTGGGATTTATTGGCTATTGGGCCCAATAACAAGGAAAAAAACAAAAGGAACTCCATTATTAATAAGAAATCGAGAAAAGAAAGATGTAGAAACCTCTATAAGGAAACAAATATAATCAAAAGGTGGATTTTGTGCCTCTTGGGTTCCTTGGGTTCCAAGGAGTCCAAAGTTGCAAAGAGAAAGCAATAAAAAAAGAAAAGATCAATTAGATATTTCTTTATTAATAAAGAAATTGAAAACAATGATAAAATGTGGGAAATAAGTGAAAAGAGGTGTAATTGAGTTATCCTTAGTGGATTTTCGTATCCAAAGGATTCCTAATCTTAAACGGAATGCCAATAAGGAAACTAAAAAGAAAGATAAAGAGAAATCCTCAAAAAGAGATATTTAAATAAGAAATAAACAAGATAATGAGAAATAATGAATATATATGCATCTAGAAGGATAATAAGTATCCTTAAAAAGGAATTTCGAAATCTTAGAGTTTCTTGGGGTCCAAGGAGCCCCAATGAAGAAAAAGAAAGAGAAAATACCAATAATTCAAACTAAAAGGATAAAGTGATACATAATTAATGGATTTTTTGGTATTATTAAAAAGAAGGTATTTTCTATTAAAAAGAAAACATAAATTAATTCGTGCCAATGGATTAAATTTCAAGCACAAGGAGATTAAAACAACTAATTTTTGTATTTCCTTTTAGGAAAATAGATTCCTTAATAACCAAGGAATACTAATAAACAAGGAATAGATTAAAGGAGAGAAGGTACACCTAAACAAGGAAAGTAGGATAAAGGGGACTTGTTTTCTATGTGGTTAAGCACGATGGGACGTTGCCATCCTTCCCTATATAAGGGTTGGATTCAGGGCCTTGAGTCAAAGAGATCTCAAGCATCCCTTTCTCTATTTCTTCTTGTTTCTGCATGAACCCTAGCTAAGAGAGGGTAGAGCTATCTTGGGGACATCCAGGCACTGTGATGGGGTACGAGGGTGGTGTGTGGCTTCCCTAATGACCAGGGGGCTTGGCCATCATGCCCTACCTCTCACTCTCACTCCAGCCATCTGCAGCGTGGCTGCAAGGTCAACCGACGGAGGAGCAGCCGCCATCCTGACCCCGACCCACCTCGGCCTTTGCATGGGGCCCTGTGGGTGCGGAAAGGGGCGTCGTAGGTAAGGGCATCGTCCCTAGTGGTCGCCGGAGCCTGGAGAAGAGGGGGCACACTCGCATTTGCTATAGATCGACGACTAGGGCGGCAGCAATCGAGCTGCCCGAGGTTGAAGAAGAGTAGATACGCGTTGGACCGATTTGCCCTCTGTGGGTTGAAGAGCCGACCTACTTAACCAAGGGCAAAATAGTCTTTTCAAAATGTTTTCAAGCTGCAAGCAACGTTGCATGATAGTGGAGACGTGGCACCCTCTGATTGGCTCTGGTAAGTAATATCTTGCAAAAGTCGTATTTATATATCGGTAGCCCCGATGGATACACATAAAATATGAAAATTGCTCAGAAAAATGAGTGGAATTCAATAAAAATGGTTTTAGAGGATAATTCCTCTTTCTATTCGATAATTAGTGTAATTTATCAACTTTCATGAATTAAAGATTAAGAAACACTATTTGGAGATGATTAATGTATTTAGTAGGGTTTAATGGATGATTAAAGTTGATATTAACCTGTTAATTGTAAAAAGGTATATTGAGAACAAAAAGGATGAACTTTGCATGTAACTAGTTTAATTTAGAGTTTTCTATGCATAAATATGCTTTAATGGGCCTTGAAGTATAAAAGTTCCTAATTGTGGATAAATACCCTTAATGTAGTAATTAGGGTTTTCTAATGAATAAAGGTATTGATTAATGACAAATAGAGTTCATATGTGAATTAGACCATAATGAACTATGAATTGATAATAAATGAGCATAATGATCTTGTCATGGATTAAAAGGATAAAAATGGTAGCGTTAATGTAAAAGAGGCTTAATGGACTTAATTAATGGTTAATTATGTTTTTTCTGAAATTAGGGTTATATGTTGTTAAAAGATAACCTTAATATCTTTCATGAAGAATAAATGAGATAATTAGGGTTTAAAATAGTAAAAGATGAAGGGAAACCGTAATTGCAATGAAAACCCTAAAAGTGGACTAGAAACCCTAGGAAGCGAGCTAGGTTTAATAGATCTTGATGACATGATTAATAAAAGAACAATTGTATGATTGTTTCAGGATCTTATTATGTGCTTGCTTGCCTATTTGGAATTCTTGATTGATTGGATTATTCTGTCTCAAATCATACTGATAGGTATGTGGTTACGCTTATGGATAATCGCTTTAGTTTCACGATGATTCCTGAACGTTTTATTGGTTGCCTGAAAATAACTGCTTGGATGACTTTTATTTCATTCAACGAAAAAGTGACTATGATTATCACTATAAATATGTATATATATAATTGGCTTAGATCCGGGTCCTCCTCTGTGGCTTTGCAAATGCTAAAAAGGGTAACCTAGAGCAAGGTCTAGGCTATCATGAGTTAGAAATTGGGATACCTACGTGTAGGGCCATGAGACTCTCTAGCACACCATGAGTTAAGGAGTGGGCTACCTATGGGTAGTGCCATGTGACTCAACCCTGGAAATTGATTCACCTGTTAGGTAGGATCATGAGGGGTTTAATGGGGATCTACCATAAGGAAGGTAGCATCTAGATCCACTCTAGAGACAACGCAGAGGATAGGGTATGTATGGATCATGCAATTATATTTATAACATAAAGTTGTTTGTTAAACTGTAATTGACTGCAATATGTTGTTATGGTTAATTGCACGATTATTGTTTCCCCCACATACCGACTTTATGCTGACCGACATTTTGTTTGTCGTCATTTTAGGTACAAGTGAAAAGAACAAACAGTAATGTGGCATACGTGGAATTAAATATGAATTAAAGTTCAAAGGATGATTAGTTAGAATAGACTCCATGTGGATAGAAGTAGATATCCAAGTTTTTGAAAAAGGTATGAAAAGTTTAATTTTATTACAGCCTTTTAGTTTAGTTTAGTAGAATTTGATAATTATTATTGATTATTTGTTGAATCTTTGATCCGGAAATTAGGATAACGGCACTGAACTCTTGGTCTCCCTTAATTGGGGGTTACTAGGAGGCGGGGTCGTTACAATTATTGGCAATCACATTGTGTCAATTTTATGAAACATCATTTCATATGATTATCAACCTTGATTCTTAAATACTACAAAGAGATGTCATGTCTGCACTCACACCATCTGTCTTCTTGGGTTTCTACAAAAATATAAATATTATGAGAGAAACTTTGAGGGGGTATATTTTTATTTTATTTCATTATAGCTTCAAGAAACGAGGAGGCAATTTAAGGGGAAATTCTATTGCTAGAGAATCAAAGGAAGAAGAGAGAAGAAGAAGTGGTGCTTTTCCTCCTCCCCATGGTAGATAAAACTACTGGTGCAACTCCATTGTACATGATTCATCCTCTACAATAGTTTTATCTTACTTCCTTCTCTTTTCCCCTTTGTTTCTTCATTGAAACATATAGAGAACGTTATTTACACACTTGTATGTGAATCCCTCATAGATACAAGGTAGTTCCTTTTGTATTTGTTGCCAAAAAGGAACCCATTGATCTTGTGATGAACATTTGTCAGTTTAATTATAATTTTTCCTTCTACATGTCTCCAATTTGTTTGCATTGCTGGAGGGAGTCTCATCCAAGCTAGTATCATGAAATAAGATTATTAATTGATCCTTTCAATTTGATGCTTCTATTGTTGGTCCTTCTGTTGTTTAATTAACTGATCCTATCTCCTATCTTCAGGTTTTTTAATTGCAAATTTCCCTTCTACATTTATCAAATTTTGTTAACATTAATTACTCTAGAGTTTATTACTGGTTTTAATTAGTTAATAAGATTTGTTGAGGAACTTAGAAAATAACATGGAGATAGGATCTATTGTCCATGTAGGAATTGAAAAAACAACTTGAAAGTCGACATTGTTGACAAAAGCAAAAGTCATGTCATGTGAAATAGGATTGTACATGATATACATAATGATATTGCAATGGAGAGATTACTATTATGAGATCAATAGATTTCGACAGTAGTACTTGTCTTGAAGAATAAATTGTTGATGACGATGTATATGTGAATGAATTGATTCTGATAGACATGGCTGATACAATGCTAGGTTGTTGTAGGGTTAATCTTACTAATACACCTTCCTTATTTAGAAACATTGTGCATAATGCTGAGAGACTATTATAATTAGGTTGTATTAAATTTATGAAGATTATATCTATGTTAAGACTGTATACTGTGATGGCTAACAATAGATGGAGAGTCAAAAGTTTGACGTCTTTGTTGTCTTTATTGAAAGAGAATCTTCCTGGAGGTATAGACCTTCAAAATCTCAACATACAAATTAAAGAAAATATTATGCCCAATGGGAATGGAGGATAAGAAGATATATGCATGCCCAAATTACTGTGTGTTATTTTAAAAGAACTATATCAATTTGAAAGATTGTCGAAAATGTAGGGCGTCAAGGTAAAAAATGAAGACTTTGGGTAAGTCTAGAACTGACTTGCAAACCAAGATGATGTGATATCTACCTATAATACCAAGGTTTAAATGTTTGTTTTACAATACCATGGATGAGCATAATTTATCATGGCATGTAGAGATAAAGAAAAACAATGATAGGATCCTACGAAAGGCGTCTGATTCCCCACAATGGAAGAAAATTGAATTATTGTACCCTGAACTTGGTGAAGAAGTTTGGAATCTAAGACTTGGGCTTTGTACCTATGGGATGAATTCATACGTCACATTAAGAATCCATCATAGAACTTGTCCTGTTATGATTGTTATATACAATCTTTTTCCTTGGCTGTGTATGAAAATAATTACGTCATATTGTCCTTGTTGATATCGGGCCACAAACAATCTAGAAACGATATTGATGTTTTTCTTGAACCTCTGATTGATGACTTAAATAAACTGTGGGGAGAAGGTGTGTTGACCTATGATGATTCACATAGAAAGACATTTCATTTGCTTGTTATCTTGTTTTACACTATTAATGACTTTCCAACATATGTGAATTTTGAAAAGATTAGTGAGTAGGGTGAACCATTCATAATGGCATCACATGCGAGACAAGTATTCTACATCAATGATCCTACAAATGGAAAAATCTATCTTCCTTCATGGGAAAAGGTAGTTCATTGTAGATCCTATAGATGAAGAATAGTACTATGACAAGTATGATGACTCCAATCCATTATGAGTTGGCTTGCCAACACAAAATGTTGAAGCTAACACTAACTTTTATACACATGGAGATAACACATGAGGAATATTGATTGATCAAAGATCCAACCAATACTAGAGGCATGTATTTGATTTTCTAAATTCCATATGCACATTTTCAATTCTTTCTTACAATTGTATTTGTTTCATATGTGACATGTACATTTTATATTTTTTGTCACTTATATTTCATTATCTAACTATTTTTAGTATGACATTTTTTTGGATGGCGTCTGACCATGTGGACGAGCACCATGATGATGTTCATGGTGAGGATGAGAACATGATAATGTAAGTTGTAATGTTTTATTATATAGATGTGCATTTCAAATTCTTTATCACAATTATTACAAAGATGCACATTCTACATTCTCTATCATTTATATGTGTTTCTTGATAGTTTTTGGATGAGCATCCTGAGGATGTGCAGCCTAAGTGTCATACTGGCTTTATGGAGGAAAATGATCATCCAATTAGAAGAGGAATCACCTTGATGACCACATTAGTAGCGCAAACGGGTAAAGGACTGAAGTTGGCTGCTGACTATGATGGTACAGGAAATCATATCAAGAAGAATAATAATACTTTCATGCAATATCTAGGTGATATAATTCATAGAAAAGTTTATATAAGAACATAATCTTGGAATAAAGTTGATCCTTCCACAAAAGACTACATCTAGAAGGACTTATGTGTGAAGTATTCTGAATTTTAAGGATATCCGCAATTCTGTATTTATAAATATGCCATTAAGTATATGAAATCTTGCAGAGCATATTTGACCTTATTAAAGAATTGCATCTTAAAAAGGTGATGCAACTCTATGGGAGGCTATTAGGGAATTATAGGAAAACTTTGACAAGAGAATACATCATCAACAACAACTAGAAGAGGTCTTCCACTGAGAAAAGGGCCTATCTTGACCCAAAGGTGTGAAAAGTATTTGTTGTTTCAAAATAAACATATGAATTCAAGGTATTCAACTTCCTTTATTTAAAATATGTTCTTATGATTTTAGAGTATTACATATTAAACATTTAGTTTACATTAATAAGGCTTTACATATTGCTCAAAAGAAAAGCGTGCAAAGAATGTCCATGACCACAACTTGGGTCCAACTGGCTATGCAATGTAGAGTCAAAAGAGTCTATAACCATCTTCTTCTGAGCAGCCTAATCTTGGTTCTACTGAGTCTTCTATTGCTCCAACACATTTACTTCACCATAAGGACTAGATTTCTATGAGGAAAACCTGATCTGGAGAAATACCCAACCCCGCAACTGCTAAGGTGGCTACAAAAATGATAAAATTCAACTCTCAAAGTGCATGTTAATTTTTGACCTTGATTTTTATGTTTTACTGAATAATTATTATTGATGATGATTAGAGGGATCTCTAAAAGCTAAGAGAAGAAGGGTAGTTCACCCTTGAGGGCTAAAAGGATTAATTGATGGTTGTTCTAGGTACATTAGAGCATCATGTCCATGTTAGGGTTGCTAGAGCTAGTGTCGGTATAAGATCCTTTTTGGGATCATATAGAAGCAAAAATCTATCAAGAAAGGAGAATTGTTACAAGACATGATTGCAAAGAGAATAGAGGATGCAATGAGACAATACCATGCTTCTCAGTCTCAACCTTCTTAGGAAGTACCTATGCAGCCCCGCTCTTTATACAAGGTCGACCCCCTGTGACATAGGTGGTTGCGAGTAATCCCATGGACCCTCCAACTGGTATTCCTGGTGTAAGTCTTTTTGTCATATAATAGTGTGTTATGTGAATTTATAATATGTTTGTGTTTAGGTGTATATAACACTATATAAAAATTTGTAGGGGTTGAGGCCTTGTCATCTTTTATTAGAAGAATATGTTGCTGCACTGGACGAGGCTTAGACACCCCTTATATGTAACATGATTCATGGTGTTCCAATACCATCTGATGCGATTTGTGTGTCTATTAGGCTTGTCTACGACACATGGAAACATACAACACTTCCACATGCCTACACCAACCATGAGAAGATAGGTGATGCATAAGGCGGTGTGCTTGTGTGGATCAAAGCATGAGTTATCTGTAATGATGTATTCTAATTTTTTGTTGTCTTTGTATTTGTGATTCTTTTCTACTTTTATATAACTCAAAATTGATATGATAATATGTATATGCAGATCGCAACATGTTGGCTATTTACGCTAACGAGTTTCAATCCAAGAAAGGATCGTTTACTCAAATTAACCAATCTCCGCAAGTATACGGAGGTAGTCATAGTCGAGGTCGAACACAAGGAGATTTGGTAATTAATCAAATGTGACAACACTAAAGTTCAACAATCTAGATCGGTTTAAAAAAAGGAAGGTGATGTTTATCTAATTACAAAAATTCAGAATTAAACAAGCAATGAAAAGATTACTAAAAAGGGTTTATATTCAGATGTTAAAGGATCTTGGACATTAAAATTTCACCCACATATCGTAGCACATCATAGGAACACGAAATTTAAACATACTAAGCACTTGTTTTAAAGGAAAGTTATGTGTTGCACTTCACCTCCCGGTGTAAGAGCAATGATCACAACTCAAATCCACATTCTCATGCATAATTTTTGTTTTAGATCACAACATGTTCCTCAACTCTATAATCTCCACTCTCATGGTAGAAGAAGAGTTGCCAAGAAGAGCACCTCCATACATTCCTACCATCTTCTCAGATTTAGCAAGAAAGCATAACACAAGCATATAAAGTGGCCAACAATACATGCAAGAGATGATAAAACCGATACTCTCATGGTAGAAAAATAAGCAACATAGTATTTAGTACGAAATTAACTTGTTCCATACATGATATGACATGGGAGCTACTCTCCCATGCCTAAGAAAAGGAGTTTACTCGTCCATAATCATGTTTTGCATAATTGTTACAGAAATTTCAAAACCTAGCATGATATAGAGGAAGAAAAATAAGGAGATCCAAAGATGTACCCACAAGAAGGTAGAATTCTAGCTTGGAGACGAAGTTCTACTCCTCCAACTACTTCAAGACGAACCAACTCCTCTCCTGAGAAGCTGCATGAAGTGGAGAAGCTCTACTGCGCCTTTGGAGAAGACAATGGAGAAGAAGAGAAAAAGATTTGGGATCCTGTGGCAAGAAACCACCTCTTTTCTCCTCAAAATCACCCTCCTCTGCTCTAGACATGCTATGGGATGAGAGAACTTTGAATTATGACTGTGGATAACTGCTCTATAGAGTGGTTTCGTCTTTTAAAATGAAATGAGTCGTATTTGAAATTTGTTGAAACTGACAGGCGCACGGCGTGCATTCCCAGTGCACGACGTGTAAATCCTTCATCAGTTGCTCCAGAATGCACTTTGCACGGCATGTGCTGAATTAATGCACACCGTGCAACTTTTCAAAAACTTTCAGTCGACTCGACGCTCCCAGGTGCACAGCGTGTCTTTTTAAGACACGACGTGTCAATGGCTGTTCTGGGCTGTTTTGTATTCTGCTCATAACTTTCAGTGTGTAGGTCCAATTTACATGCTGTAAAGAGTGATATTTGTGCAGTTTCAAACCCCAAAATATGTAGATACTTGAGGAGTGATCCAATAAGTGATAATATGATATATTCCTCATCATTTCATTACAAAATGTAGTGCCTACAATCCAAACTGTGAGACAAGTAAGAATACCTAAAAATATATAATCTAGCATGAATGAGAGTAATAATTGAGTCAAAACAATATGGATATACAACAAAAAATGATCCAAAATATGATATGATTTATGCACATCAAATCCCCCTAAGCTTAAACCATTGCTTGTCCTTAAGCAAAAAGGGCATAGAAACACAAATGAAGAATTGTCAAGTTCATGCATAGATCAAATAAAAAGAAAGATGTGTATAAGACCAAGCCAACCATGATCAACATGTTCATACTCATAGCCATAAATTAAACTTAAACATCTAATAAAGATATTTTTAGTTTAGCAGGGGTGGTCATAATTAAATGAATCAATCAATTAAACAACACTAAGTAGAATTTGGATGACCAAGCCAAACAATTAGTGGATGTGCAACTCAAACTTTCAACTATTAAGGATACAAATGATGAAATCTTAGTTAAAATTGACATTTTTAGTTGTAAAAAATATGATATGATTTGTGCACATCACAACACATAAGAAACACCTACAATTCATCCTTGACTTCCTCCTCCAGATATTCAATTACATGCTTGGATTGCAAACGATCTATTTTACTGACTAGGTCCTAAGTGCAAGGGGTTGGCACTATGGCTATGTGACTTAGAATAAGGGTCACCTATGATGGTCCATATTAAGGAGGATAATGCATGTCAAGTTCATGATACTAGTGTATTCTTACAAGATGTTATGGAGTTGTTTACTTATACCTGGTCGAATACAACTGTGATAAAACTTTGATAGGTGAGTTTTTATGACTAAATACCTTGTTCTATACATGTTGACTTGTTTTCTTATATATTAAAGCATACATATATGTTTTGCAGCTACTTATATACGGTGTATGGAGAGTTCACACTAAATAATGTAGCATTTCTAGTTCCATTATTGATTATCCGTGTAGATAAAGATTCAAAATCTAATCGTGATTGCTGCTCTACCACATTTAAATATTTTGGTAATGCAAGAAAGAGAATCATTATAGATCCTTTCAAAAGAGAATCATTATAGATCCTTTCAATTTTGGGTAAGCTTCGAGCTCTTTGCTTATAATTTTACCTATAATTTATATTTCATACAGGATTTTGAGTTTTCTTTTGTTTGCCTTCTTTTTTCTCAATAATAATCATTGGGTGTTGTTGGTAATTGTTTGTGAGATTCTAACTACGTATTATCTGAATCCTTCTCGTGACAAAGTAGACATTAGGGGACATGCAATGAAAAATGTATTATTTATGTGAGTAAATGTCTATATCCATCAACATATATTAATGTTTGCATAATTAATTACATGACTATTTATTTATTTAGTAAAATATGTTATTTCAACTTGTAGGGCAATAAAAGAACTAAAAAAAGATTGGAGGAAATGTACATAAAAAAAGAAAAATTGAAGTTGGAAGATTGTTGAGGTTGTATTTTGACCCCAATGTATATATATGTCAACTATTCTTACTTTTACTTATTAGTGTTTTGCATAACTATAAAAATATAATACCCTATACATGATAATGGATGGGCATGCAGACTACATGATGTGATATATGAATGTGATTGCCAGACATGTGACACTAGACATCCATTGCATACAAAATGTAATCTATATAGTCTTGATCATTTGATAATATTAAAAAAATGAAACTCTTGAATTATGACATCCTCTTTGTAGCTATTTGACATGACAAAGCACTATAAAAACAAGACATGGATGAGATACAAGAAGAATGGAAACACACCTTCATTAAGGAAGTCAACTTTTAATTTGATTAGGATAAAATATGAGTTTTCTAAACCTTGATGTTATTATTTCTATATACATGTGGTGATTATGACTTTTTGCAACTTTAAATTTGATACAAGTGAATTGTTGGTGGATATGTGAATGATGTGTGTATATTTGCATGTGTGTGAATGAATGTAAAGATGAATGAATATAATGAGAATTGTATTTCTACATGCCATGGGTATGGAATTGGAGAATAGATCTTGTATGTGTGTTTTCTAAAATGTGTATGTGCGTGAAAATGGAATTAAGTTTTGAAGATAATAGAATTGAAGAATGGAAATGTATGTGGGTGGATAAGTTGTGTATGTGTTTGTTATTACTAGTTTTACTCATTTGTTGGCATGTTCTTAAACTGAACACAAGATCAAACTTGCAGTTCTGATAAACTGCAGGTTTTACATCCCGTTGAACAACTGGATAACAAATATATAGACCTTCTATTAAAAAAATATACCTCTAGCATCAATTATTACAAAAAAAATCAACATTGTAGATCGTTGTCATCAATTTCTTTAGAAAACAAACACTACAGACCAACTGTGTCATTAGTTTACTCGTTAAACCAATGACACAACTATTCTAAAATGGTCATGTTGCCCAACACAACTGTGCTACCATGTGGACTATAACACCAATTTTTACAAGCAACTAACGACACAATTGGTCTACAATGTCAGTTTTCTAAAGAAACCAATGACATAGCTTTGGAGTCTTTAGAAGGAAAAAATACATATTCCATCAATTTTTACTTTTTACTAGTGTAACTGATGAAAGATGTTGACTATAGAGTCAATTCCTTGTCAGAAACTGATGGCACAAAATGATACCATGACATTGATATCGTTTTGAGTCGTGAGTTTCTATTTTAATAGAAATAGATGGGGGACTCATGTATTTGGTTTTTCCTTTTCCTCAAACTGATGCAAAAGGGCTTTAGCTATAACGTCACTCACTTAGGTGTCATTACAAAACTAATGTTATAGGGCTATTATAACTAATGCCAAAGATGGTATCTGAACTAGTACTACTTTACAATCCCTGTGAGTTGAGATTAAGTTATTTAGTAAAAATAGAAGTTCATATGAGGCTATTTAAAGAACCTTAAGGACTATGTTGAAATGACTCACACCATAGAAGATGTGTGCTAGTCATATAAGGTTGAGTATGATGCAATGTACCTAGAAGGAAATATGTTAGAGGACACCAACCACATTCCAAGCATGCCTTCTCCTACACTTACACCCTGAACAAAAATGAAATTCTTTCAAACAAGACATTGTTTCTAATTTGAGGGAAATGAATTTGCTTCTGTTGGAACTAGAAAAGTGGCTAATTTATTTTCTTATTAGTACAAATTATGAAGTGTTGATGTAAATTTTCAATAGCTTGCTTATATACATATTTGACTCAAATTATGTAGTTGATATGTTACTCTTCCTTTTTGTGAGACATGGATTACTAATTCATATTATTTTAAAATATTAGATTGTTCATTTCATATTGCATTGTATCTTCATTTAGATAACATGTACACATTTTCAAAACCACACGTATGACGATGGCATTGTGTTGTAGTAATTTGTCGATAACCTGAATAAATTTCAGTGGACTAAGGAGGCAGTAGATGAGGCTCTAGCCACTGCATTAGAACGTCAATAGTTTATACAAAACTATAAACTAGTGGTTTACTCAGTCCTTAGAGGGAGGCCATTTGTGACTTCCACACAACATTGGGGATAAATGACCCCAAACCAGGTTGAAAGTTTCAAAACATGTATACACAGTTCCTGGGACGTTCTAGGCCATTAAACACACTTATCTAGTAGCGGTAGCTATTAGAAAAGGATTACTCTGGCCCATGTCTTGATTGGATGTGGGCTTGAGTAGGAGTTGGCTTGTGTTGCTAATTCTAATAGCAGTGAAAATCAATAGGATAGAAGATGTCTCTCTATTTGCAACATTGGAATTGTACTATGAATTAGAGTGTGATTCCTAGTTGCTACCACATGTCATGGAGGCCTATAAATAGTGGCCCTGGGGGAGGTCATTCAGATCATCCTATCAGCTGTTTGTTGTTGGTGCCTTCTGTGGTAGAAGAGTAAGAAAATAAAAACAACTGGTGGTGCTCTCTAATGGTAAGAGAGGGTCCACGACTTTGCCTTGAAGCAAAGTAGCAACTGGCAGTCAGCGACACATTGGTGGAGCATCAACAACGACTGCATAAGCGGTCAATAGAGGATACACATCAGTTGGTGGAACTATGTTGGTGATGTGACAACAACTATGATAGTAGTCTGTCCTTCCAGTAGAGGATGCACATCTGCTCTCGCAGGCAGAGAGAGCTTATGGTTTATAGAGTGGTAAACAACCTCGTCAGGAGTAGAGGTGACCCGGTCAAAGGCCGCAGTGACAACAAGCAATCTCCAACAACGATAGTGGTATTGCGAGGAGAAAAAGTAAAATGGAAGGGTTTGTACACATTGAATGTAATTTTGTTCTTCCTTATCTTTGTACTCAGGAGGGGGGGAGCTTTCCATATTTAGGGGTGATTAAATCTGGAAAAATGAGTTGTAATATGGGTTACATAGTCTTGTTGACTGGTATTGCCTCTTAATTTTTCTCTCCTTGTCTTAGCGAGAGTTTTCCACGTTAAATCTTACGCCTTCACTCTTGTACAACATCGTCACTTCCCCACCACAATTTCTAACAAGTGTTATCAGAGTAAGGTTGGAAGGTTGAATTGGAAGTGATAATGGTATTTGAAGACGGGGAAGTACAAAATGACAAGTTTGATGGCAAATATTTCACCTTCTGGGAGATGTATTTTGAAGATTATCTATACCAGAAGAAATTGCATCAACCTCTGACGGGGACTAAGCTTGAACAAATGAATCAGGAGGATTGGGATCTCCTTAAACGTCAGACACTTGAGGTGGTCATGTTGACATTGGCATAGAATGTTGCATTCAACATTGCCAATGAGAAGACGACGTAATGACTTCTGAAGATGTTATCAAATATGTATGAGAAGCCAACTGTTGCAAATAAGGTATATTTAATGTGTCATTTGTTCAACCTGAAGATGAGTGAAGGAGCCTTAATAGCATATCACATCAATGAGTTCAACGTCATAATTACTCAATTAAACTCAGTGGAGATATAGCTTGATGATGAATTCAAAGCCCTTATCGTACTTTCCTCTTTGCCCGAGAGTTGGTCTACTGCGGTGACAACAATCAACAGTTTGTCAGGAAACATAAAGCTAAAGCTTGACGATATTCAGGATTTGATTCTGAGTGAAGACATCCATAGAAGGGAATGTAGAAAATCTAATTCTTCAAGTTCAACTCTATACACTAAAAGTAGAGGAAGAAATTAGAGTAGCAATCACGATTTTAACTACGAAAAGTCAAAGATAAAGAGTAAAGAATGTTATCATTGCGGTAAAGTTGGACACTTCAAGAAAGATTGTAAGATCTAGAAGAAGGTGTAACAAGAACTTGCCAAAGAATAGGAGGATGATGACCCAAAAAATACAACTCCCATTGTAGAAGATCTAATATTGACAGTCCAAGAGCAGGGTTTGAACACATAGGATGGTGTTGAGTGCGATGTAGACACGGGAGCAACAAGTAATGCTACAACTCACATGAAGTTCTTCACAAAATATAGAAAAGGGAACTTTGGAAATGTGAGGATGGGAAATGCTAGCTCTCAAAGATCATCAGGATTAGTGACGTCTGTGTCGAAACAGATGTTGGGTGTTCTATCATGCTCAAGTATGTTCGTCATGTTTCGTACTTGAGACTTATTGTAATTTCTGGTTCCTTGTTGGATAGGAGCGGATATGATCTCGGGTTCGGTAGTGGCATGTACAAAGTAACAAAAGGGTATTTGGTGATAGCTCAAGGCAGAATGTGTTGCAATCTATATAAAACCACATTGAGAGTGCACAAAATGAAGGTTTAGGAAGTCAAGAAGCCAATTCTAGTTCAAAGGAGACGAAGAGGACTTGGAAGTACTCCTATAGATAGCCGCATGTATGAGCTGCAAGATTCTCTCAATGATGTCAGTAAGGGTAGAAAGCTAAGTTTCTACAGACATCAAGACAGCTTCCAGTTGGAGAAGGTTGCTCCAAAGACTTCTTCTAGACAATGCGCACATGAGGAAGATGGACAATATAGTGGATATGTAGTTGATGCATGCAAAATGGAGGATCAAGCTCATGATGTGGGGTTACATTGATAGGGGGAGCGTCAAATGAATGCTTCTGAGTCATACTGTAGAAGTAGTTGCTACCACATGTCATGGAGGCCTATTAATAGAGACCCTGAGGGAGGCCATTGAGATGATCTGATTAGTTATTTGCTGTTGGTGCCTTTTGTGGTAGAAGAGCTAGAAAATAAGAACAACGGATGGTTCTCTCTTATTGTAAGAGAGGGTCAGTGACTTTGCATTGAAGTGAAATAGTGGCTGATAGTCAACCACACACTAATGGTGTATCGATAATGGCGGCGTATCCGGTCAGTGGAGGACACATATCAGTTGGTGACACTACGTTGATGTTGCGACAACAACTATGACAACAGTCCGTCCGTTCAGCGGAGGACACACATCTACTCTCTACTCTCTCAGGTGGAGAGAGCTTAGGGTTCGTAGCGAGGTTGACGACCTCATCAGGAGTAGAGGCGACCTGGTCAGAGGTTGCATTGGCAACAAACAATCCCCAGCAACGACAATGGTGTTGTGAGGAGAAAAAGTAAAAAGGAAGGATTTGTACACATTAGGTGTAATTATGTTATTTCTTATCTTTGTTCTCGGGCGGGGGCGCGGGGAGCTTTCTAGATTTAGGGGTGATTAAATATGGGTAGTGTGAGTTGTAATTTGGATTACATGGTACTTGTTGACCGGTATTTGCCTGTAGTTTTTCTCTCTTTGTCTTAGGAAGAGTTTTTCTCGTTAAACTTTACGACTTCACTCTTGTAGAGCATCGTCACCTCCTCACCACAATTCCTAACAGTAGCGTACCAACCTCAACATTTGTAAATTTCTCCACCTAATTTTGTAGTATTTAAACCACATTCTCATATTTCACGCATGGGGAAACCATCAGTTCTAGATGTTGGACTGAATATGCCTAATGGAAGCAAAAAAACTACGGGATGGTTGGTGACATTGGCAAAAATGGTATTCATTAAGAAGAAATATAACACTTGCCAGTATGAACTAGTTGTGTGGGACACATGACTTGACAGGACAACACTTTCTGGAAGTATATATTGATGATTGCAGTTCATTTTCTAGTTGTACTAATCTACATGCCCCAAGCCATACTTGTTCTTCACTGGTTACATAATACCATTAATATTCGTCATAAGTTCAATTTATAATATTTTTTAGTTCCCTAACAACAACTATGTTGTCGACAAGGAGTGACTCAAGTGGTCAAGCACGGTGTCTCCTAACAAAGGGACCCGTGTTCGAATCCCAGTTGACATCTTGATTTACCACCCTCCGGGAGTTTGGCCTCCGCCACGGGCGTAGAAGAGGGGGAGAGGATGCCTCTCTTAATCCCCCTAACAACAACTATGCTATATTGTTAATTGGTTGAGATGTCAATTATTTGGAGTTGTATTTTGACATTGTGTTTGAAGACGGACTTACTCCTCTATGAAAATATGTTTGCATTATTATATATGTTATGTATATGAACTTAAATTAAATAATGTATGTACTCGCGTAGAACAAAGATACATATTAATACTTGTATAAAACGTTAACGTAAAGGTAGAATTAATTATAAGATTTAGGAATTTATTTCATGTTATATTTTGCAATTTACAACATTCTGTTTTTATGAAGTAAAATTGACACAATAGAAGTATAATAAGCTTAACCGGATTAAATTTTAGCATTCGAAATAGAACCGGGTTGAAACAAGATCAGAGCAAGCAAACAGAATTGTCAAAAAAATCAAACTAAATCTAGATCAGACTAATCCGGATATCTAGATTATCCCCTACTAACTCAGTCCGGATCACAAAGTCGCAGTCCTACTTCAAAGAGGGGCTAAAATGTTAAACTATTACTTGCACACCAGACATTGAATTTGAAATGAACACATCTCATCACACCCTAGGACTTTTAAATTAAAAGGTCTGCTATCTAGACCCATTTTAGAATCTATAACGGAATCCCACTCATTTTCCCCCACATGTTTGAGGGTATAACAATATATTTTATTTGTTATATCTTCAAACATGTGGTGGAGAATAAGTGGGATTGTATTTTGGGTTCCAAAATAGTATCCACCTAGTATATTTCTAAATCTAATGCCCAATATAATCCTGCTGAACGCAAAAAGCCAGAAATGCCCTTAGCGAAACAAGTTCAGTAGATAACCATCAATCATCCCCAGACCGCTTACATTCTGTATGATCCAGATAAATAGAGATTAGGCGGTAGTCCTATCCTCTCCATAAAACTCCTTTTACATAGACGGTGGCATTTGGATTTGGACGTAAGTTAGATTCTCATTAACGTAGCGATTTACTAAAGAAGAGAAATGTCTATATTATAACAGTTACTGAACACAGTTAGATACCGACAGATAGATTAAAAGCCTGATCTATCTATAAAACTGAAAAAGAGAGCCATGCGAGATGCTTTAGCGCTTATTGCATCTTCATCTGTCTTGCAATTCGATCTCGAAGTGCACCTTTCTCTTTTCCATCCGTGGGTCGATAAGGGATGCAGCAAGAAAGAGGAATGATTGGCGTTGCCAAGACAAATTTTAAGGTTCCCTGTGGAACCCAACACTAGAATTATTCAATAGATGACGGAATCCTCATACAGAGAAAGCACCGCGGCATACCCTAGCTGCTTGACAATATATGAATCAAAATTCAATAAAGTGGGCCGTGAGGACCGCCAAGCTCAAGCCACTTGTGAAGATAAGCGTTATCGCCACCTCCCACCTCAGTCTTTTTGTTTTCATGACATCACGAAGAGTTTCTGCAGAAAGGAGCGAATATTTGTGTGTACGTCCCTTTTCAAGAGAGCAAGTCGACGGGGAGAAAGAATCTCTCAATAATCGACTGCAGGTGGCGGTGGAGTGTGGGGTACAGAGAATTATCCCGATCAAATCAAACACCCGAAAGCGGCTTGGGGGAGCAAATAATGGGAAGGGTGTGCATCGTAGGGTTTGAATGGAATAACTCAGAAAAGAAATGGATCACGTTGACGCGTGAAGGTTCAGGTTCTCCTGTTAAGATGTGGTTGCTCTTCTTCTCCTACTTCTCCTCGTGTTTTGCAAGGTAGAGATACAGACGCATGTCAGCTGTTTGAGCGTTTGTTTAAAATGGAGGAGGTGATTCATGGAGAGGTCGGTTTCCAGCTTTTACTTGATTTCAATCTGTATTCTATTTTCAGCGGGGAAGAGAGGCGATCTGACACATGTGGGCAATTGAGCTACACTGAGGACATCACATGTGAGGACAAGTGGCGACGAGGAAGATCAAGAAAGCCTATAGGCGAGAAAAACATTTGGTTGTCTGTATCAGTTCGCTGCGTGGCGAACTGGCAATACTCGACAAGTGCACACTTAAGGTGAAAAAAGAAACTGTCGCAATACGTATCAAGACGGGTGGGTTGGTGACAGATTCACTTGAAAATTGGTAAACGACATTTCCCGTCGCTGAATTCTGATTGGCACAAACAAATACAGTTCAGCAGAATGTGTCCAATCCCCTAATAATATGATAACGGACGACAAAATGTGTGTTTAATGTACATTTTTATATTACGAAATCATTAAACTACACCCACTCTACCCAACTAAACTCACCTTAAATTCGTTGGATAGGTGATCAATCGAGACTATCGGGTCAGAATACACACACAAGCACGATAGATGTAAGACACTAAGAATGCATTGTACATGTGATCAATAGAGACTATACGACTAGAATACACTGGACATGCGCACACACATGTACGTACACACACAAAAGGCGACAACTGGAATTCAAATTCGGATCCTTTTATTAAGAGACATTGTGTTTGATCACTTGAAGCACTCCTTATTGGATATATATATATATATATATATATATATATATATATATATATATATATATATATATATATATATATATATATATATATATATATATATATATATATATATATATATATATATATATATATATATATATATATATATATATATATATATATATATATATATATATAGAGAGAGAGAGAGAGAGAGAGAGAGAGAGAGAGAGAGTGTCAGGCTAGAATACACTCGAGTGTATCCGGAGCGGAATACACTCAAGTAGTTTTCCATGATGCAATACTTTTTTTGAAAATCTAATTCGTTGATCTTCTTAAACATCTCGTGAACAACTCATACGCAAAATTTGAGCACATTTGGATATGTATAGCTCATGTTATGAAGATCGCAAAAATTATGTATTTCAAATTAGTTTCACGCGTTGATTTTGTTGTCCTTGGATGAGTGACTTACACTCATCCAAATGGGTTCAAAATTTGTATGTAGCCTAGTTATAGTATGACGGTGAAGATCAACGGTTTACATTTTACAAAAAATAGTCTTGATATGAAAACACACTTGAGTGTATTCGTATGATCCGTACACTCGAGTGTATTCTAACCTGACTATATATATATATATATATATATATATATATATATATATATATATATATATATATATATATATATATATATATATATATATATATATATATATATACACTATTCGACTCTACTAAGTACGAGGACTCGTCTCGGTCCTCCTAATATCGTAAAAGGTTCAGACTCTTTGTTTGTGCTTACTATCATTCATTTCTATCTTATCTTTGTGCTTTATATTCGTGTGATCCGTACACTCGAGTGTATTCTAACCTGACTATATATATATATGAATGATAGTATATATATATATATATATATATATATATATATATATATATATATATATATATATATATATATATATATACTATCATTCATTTCTATCTTATCTTTGTGCTTTATTTCCGTCAATTTTGGCTATCAGGAAGAGCTGAACTCTTCTCGGGTGCCCTATATAATCAATGAATCGTGCTTGTAATTGCGAAGCCCTTTTCTCGTTGTTGGTTCCAATTCCATTGTCCAATACAGAACTTCGGTTCAGGCATGCCGTTTGGCTTCCTCCTCTTTGCTTCCCAGCACGGGATATATCGTCAACCGTATGGCCGATTGGACCTGGCGCTGGCCGGTAGAACATGACAAGCACTCAACGTTCTGGGATCTCATGGTGCGTATACCATACGGTCGACAGCGGTCCCATCTCCATACCCTATGACGAGGAAATCTTCCTCGACATCATGTGGAGGTTGTTTGCCGGGTGGAGCGCTAACAATGTATCCTGAGACTCCACATGCTGATCTGAGGGTTCCGCGTCGATGCATCTCGAATATGACCGGATTCGTCAACGTCGTCGCCGTCTATATGATATAGGACTACATCCAGATTATACTTAATTTACTTTTCCTACCAAAGTAACAATTACAAGCTTGCAACATAATTGACTAAAGCACTTAGAATTCTGGTGTTGTCTCCAAGTCCGTGCACCATGAAACATTGAACGGTTGTGTAGCCTTGTCCAACTTGAGATTAACAGGGATCACGCAACAGGCAGTGGTGTCTAACTTGGGAAGATGATGAAGACAGAGAAGATGAGGACCGAAACTTGGGAAGCCATGCAAGCCATGAGAGTTGACCATCAGCCAGCTGTAACAATTCCCTGTCAATTTCTAATAATGCATTTCTCACGAACATGAAGTCCGCTTACATTGTAATGATGTATAAGTCCATTGTAATATTTATCTCGGCGATGGACACATGAGTACTTGGTCTCAACTATTTCATAGAAGAGCTAAATATCATGCATTCGGTAAAGATCCAGATTAGCATTAGTTTTTCACGAACTACATAGATATGCTATTCTTTACTTTTTGTTGTATAGAGAACTGTTGAATCATCATACATTCTTTTCACATATTCATTTACTAGACACAATAAATTTATTATTTGAAGATTACCATGTGCCTTCTTTGTATTTGGGTCTATATCAAAGTTTACATTCAATGTATAGTGCCTACAAATAGATGCAGTATTTCCAAATGGAAAATGCATCTTTCAATGAAATTCACCAGCGAGATGTGCTCTTCATGATTTCCTAGGTCGTACATCGATTACAGATTCGCGGGCTTTCTTTTTCATGGTAGAGCAACAACTTATCTCGACCTTCCTAATTTATTTACTAATTTCACTTCCACCATATTTCCTTTTCTATAGCATTGTTTGCTTAGTTCCTTAAATATGAGTATATGGTGTATACCACAATGTCAGTTCGGTTGTTTCCTTTTGTGTCATCGTGTGGCTTGAGAAGAACCCAATAAGGAAAAGAAAAAAGAAGAAGCATTTTGACATGACATTAGGAGCGTGATTTATTAACTTCAAGAAAAATCCAATACACTAACAATAATCAATACTTAGCTACTAGGAAATAATGCTATGCCCTTCCCCCGCGTCTAACTCCCTCGCTGCCCTCTGGAGGCGGCTAGGGTTCGTGCGTGGGACTCTCCCGCTCGGGCGAGGTGGTCGGCTGCCGGCGCGTAGCCACCCTCTCCCCCTGGGTGTTCGTCGGGCGACTGTCCTCTTCATATATTGTGCGGTGTTGGGGCTGCGGCTGGCTGGCTCTCCTCTCCGTCGCCTTCGTCCTCCGTGCCTTTAGATCAGGGCTTCAGGGTGGTGGAGCGGTGCTTTCTTGGGCGGTGGCTTCGTCTCCGGCGAAGTTGGTCGCTTGGTGGAGGCAAGGAGGTGGCCGCCACGAAGCTTTTGGTGTGGATTTGTTGGGGGCGATCGTTTCTCGCTTTGTTGCTTTCGCTCTATTTTTCAGTTCAGTCTGTGTCGGCTCCCTGTCTTTCATTTTGATCCTGGTTCTAGGTAGTTTCTTGCCTTCTTCTCGCCGTATTCCTTCGGTGTTTGTCTCTCCCTTCGGGGTTTGGGTGTCTCTCCTTTCATGAGAGTGACGAGATCCCTAGTTGGTCTCGTTTTTGCCTCAGGTTCTTTGTTGCTCGATTCGTGCTATGGATGGTAGAGTCAACAATCAGACGGAATCTCAGTCGGGTTCATGCTTAATGTCGTTGTCTTATGCTCAAGTTGAAGGTATCTCTCACAATAGTTTCTTTGGTCAGTCATGAAGAAGAGAGTTCTATGCAGAAGTGTTTCAATCTCGTTCCAATATGAGTGGTAGTGGTGTTAGATCTATGTTCTTGACTGATCTAGGTTTCTTCTGGTTATACTTCTCTACTTGTAGATGACGTATGTCTTGAGTAATGAATGGATCTGTTTGCTGTCAAAAAAAAAGCTACTAGGAAATCTATATGTATTCATTGAAAAGAGTTTATCATATAGAATATCATGTATTTTATTATACAACATCATTATTTATAAAGCAGCAAATACAAATGGTTTTCCTCCGTATTAACTTAGACAACCGAAGAGAGGACATCAATTCACCCACGGATAACTAAAAAATTGATGATCCATGTTTTCATGATGTATAATGAACATCCTTGTTTTCTCATTCCTAAATTCCAAGGATGTACAAACCCATATTCAGATCCTAGACTTTATATAATGAAACAAGGCATTGAATATGGCTTCATTAGTTCAGACTGCCAATCTACTTATGATTTTGGTTGACTGTACAACCGAACCACCCGGACAATAATTATATATCACCCACATCCACCCTCCATTATGATTATGAATTCTCATATTTAATAGATTGCGTCAAATTGAGGTATTTTAGGGGATGGTAGGTTGGTTTTTATTGTCATTCCTACAAATGGTTCAAGAAGGGGCAACAAAGCTACCCTCAAAATGACAATTGGGGGACATTTGACGTAGTTATGCTAACTTTATAGTCTACTTGTCACACTGCCACAATGCTTTGATGATACCGGCATAGAATTTTATAATTCGTGTTGTGGTATGTGTCCATAATTACTTCTACTGTGCACCATCACAAATTCCCTTCTCAAAACAACCAATGTATACATCAATATTAATTGTGCAAACTCCATCACCACCAAGGTATCGAAGATGTACTGATCGGTCGTCTATAAGATGTACAAGATGAGATACTCATAAAAGGTACAAAAAAAAGAACATGTGGTTGATCAATACATCCTACTATTGTTGTATAACTCTGGTTCTTCATCTACCATCAAACAATTGAGTGCTTTAGTTGTATGCAATGTAGGTTAATAAATACAACTGCCTCCTGATTTCTTCTAGGGTAAAATTTTATGTCTTATTTATTTGTTACCAATAATCATCATGTCTTATTTTTAACTATATTGATTAACAACAATGAGAAACTAATTAGTAAACACTTCCAAGTTCATCTTTTCTCTACTTTTTGACAATTACATGGAAACAACATTGTATCTGGAAAAATGTTGACATGATCCCTTTGTCGTACTTGAGAAGGTGCTAATGTTCATTTGTAAAAAATCTTCAACGCCTAACCTGCACTGGGATAACTTTCAATGTTTCATTTGTTGCATGTTGGAAACAACACCCATATTGTATCACCATTTGAACTTTGAGAATTTATAGTTAATTAAATTAGTAGTATTCCTAGGGTTCAAGTAGCTTACTACAATTCTCATGAGTTCTTGTGGCGTTATTTAGGGACTGGGTGGAAATCCCTCCCTGGGAGGGCCCTTCTTCATTTCTGGACTTCCGTGGTTGAATCTACCATAATGGTCAACTGAAGTCCAAAACAATGTATCTAAGGCTATGAAAGAAACTTTGGCATCAGTCATTCCCTCAAAACTTTGAACCAAAAGTAACACAAGCACAAGTTGTATTTTTATGTTCCCATCTCATTTTCCAACTTGTTGTTCCTAGAATTTCTATGAAAAATGATTTGCAGCTAGTTAAACAAAACCATAGCTAGATTACAAGACGAAAACCTATAGCACAAGGTACAATATATGTACTACATCTTCTTTCCACTTCCAGTAAAAAAATCATGTACCTTGAAGTACACAATAGTTCTCTCTACCACATAGCAAGAACTTATGTACCTAAAGAACGACGCCCCCCCTTCAAAGACCCCTAGCCGTGGGGAGGAAAAACAACTATTGCCAATTTGATAACATCCAACTTTATAGTTATTAGGAAACTAAAAAGTCTATTCGAGACAAGTTCACATTAAATTAAAACCTAAAGTATTCACTGGAACTTAAGTACTGACATTCTAAAATCTTTCATTATTAATACCGAGCTTGAGAAAGCCTTTAAGATCCTTAGTATCCCTAAATTAGATAAGGTGAAGCATGTGGTGTACCTTCTGAAGGGGAGTGCCGACCACTGGTGGGCCATAGAGGAGGAGATGAGGCTGGGAGAAGCTATAGGTTGGGAGGAGTCCTGATGTGAGTTCGTCAGTCGATACTTTCCAAGGACCTATCTAGATGAGAAGATCAGCCAGTTTGAGTAGATCCAGCAGGGACCTATGTCTATCAATGAGTATGAGGCTAAGTTAATGGAGCTTCTTCAGTTCTGTCCTCACATGGCTACTATGGAGGATGAGCAGATTCATCATTTTGAGAAGGGGTTGAGCGTTGAGTTGTCTACCCTGGCAGTAACTTTGGAGAATCAAGAAAGGTTTTCCATGTTTGTGGAGTCTGTTCGGAGGATAGAGCGATCTGTAATAGAGAGACGAGAGGCAAGTGCCAAGAAGAGGCATGCACAGTTCCAACAACAGTCATCAGGAGGCTTTAAAAAGTCGAGGTTTTCCACACCTCTAGCATCACAAAGGTTCAGTGCACGGACGCAGTGGTCACCTAGTAAAGGTTGAGGCCATAGCTTTCCACCTACTGGAGCTCACAGCACAGTGTTGGTATTAGTGACAAGGCCGTCTAGCCCGTAGTTTAAGATACGAGCTTGCCACAAGTGTGTGCAGATGATACATCTGAAACGGGAGTGCCTAGTGAGAGACGACGAGGTGACCCAACAAATGAGGCAAAGCCACCAGGGCTCGCAAAGCAAATAGAACAACAGTGCAGGGGGATGAGGACGTGGCCAAGCGTCACAAGCCGGATCATCTACTCATGGAAGTAGAGGATGGGGAAGAAAACATGCAATGGCTAGATTCTATGCTATGAGTCATTCGGAGGTGGTAGTCAACCCGTGAGTAGTTATAGGTCAAATGAAGTTATTTCATTCTTGTTTGTCTTCTTATTTCTTTGTATCTGTTTTGGTTGACCCAAGTGCAACACACTCTTTTATCGCTCACGAAGTGCTTGACAACTGTCTTTTTCCTATTAATCGTAAGAGGGATAGTTTGTTGTTAGAAACCTTATTAGTAGGTCTTGTCATGTTATAGGAAGTGTGTCCTTCATGTGCCCTTTCTTTTTCAGGACACGACATTGAAGTGGATCTTATACCACTTGATATGCATGGATTAGATGTAATTCTTAGAATGCACATCTTGGAGAAGTATAGAGTGATCTTAGATTGTAGTTCAAAGCAGGTGACATTTGTAGATGATGGTGAGATAGGGATCTTCCAAGGAGACATGAAGATTCTTCCAACGTGTCTGGTATTGGCCATGGTAGCAGGGAAGCTTTTGAGACAGGGTTGTGAGGCGTTCCTTGCACATGTGCTGGATACTGAGGTAAGGAGTCCTAGTATTCAGGAGGTGCCAGTTGTCAGAGAGTTTGAGGATGTGTTTCCTGAGGAGTTTCTAGGTATTACCCTACCCCAAGAGATTGATTTTGAGATCAATCTGGTCTTCGACATGTAGTTGATAGCCCAGACATCGTACATGATTGCTCCATCCAAGATGGTAGAGTTGAAGAGACAGTTGCAAGAGCTTCTTGACAAAGGTTTCATCATGCTGAGTACGACACCATGGGGTGCTCCAGTGCTGTTCGTGAAAAAGAAGGATGGGTCTATGAGGTTGTGCATAGACTACAGACAACTGAACAAGGTGACGATAAAGAATAAGTATCCCCTGCCAAGGATAGATGACATGTTTGATCACTTGCATGGCATGAAAGTGTTCTTGAAGATAGACTTGAGATTACGATATCACCAATTGAGGATCAAGGAGGATCAAATACCTAAGTCAGCTTTTAGGATGAGGTATGGTCACTACGAGTTCGTGGTTATGCCGTTTGGGATGACCAATGCACCAACAACATTCATGGACTTGATGAATAGAGTGTTCTGGCCATTTCTTGATCAGTTTGTGGTGGTCTTCATAGATGACATCTTGATATGCATTCGTGACAATTAACAACATGAACAACATCTTCATTAGGCATTGACGTGCTGAGATGACATCAACTTTATACCAAGTTTAGCAAGTGTGAGTTCTGGATGAAGAAGGTAGCTTTCCCGGGGCATGTCATATCTTCCGAGGGAGTCGTGTGGATCTCAAGAAGGTGGATTCAGTGATAGAGTGGGAGCAGCCAAAGATGCTGACAGAAGTGCACATTTTTCTAGGTTTAGTAGGCTATTATAAGAGGTTCATTAAGGACTTCAACACGATCACTTTACCTTTAACAAAGTTGATAAGGAAGGATGTGATGTTTGTCTGGGATGATAGATTTCAACATACTTTTTAGACTTTGAAAGAGAAGTCAAGTGCACCGGTTTTGGTATTGCCTGAGCAAGGAAAAGGATACATAGTCTTCTGTGATGTGTCTAGGAATGGCTTGCGTTGTGTGTTGATGCAAGACAAGCAAGTGATTTCTTTTGCTTCCTGACAGCTTGAGAAACATGAGGAGAATTACCCGACCCACGCCTGGAGTTATCTACTATAGTTCATGCTTTGAAGATTTGGAGGTACTACCTGTATGGGAAGAAGTGTCAGATCTTCACAGATCATAAGAACCTAAAGTACATCTTTTCACAATAGGAGTTGAATATGAGACAATGTCTTTGGATGGAGTTAATCAAAGACTGTGACTGCATGATTGATTATCATCTAGGGAAGGTGAATGTCGTTGAAGATGTGTTGAGTAGGATGTCTTCGTCTTTGCCTATGGATAGAGCCCAGTCGAATTCTTTGGTGTGCCACAAGTGAGACATGTTGGTCTCCTTGTGTTAGATGAATGTTAAGTTGGAAGTTTCCTTATTAGTAGGTCTGTTGACACATTTACAGGTGACACCCACTTTGAGATAGAAGATCAAAGAGGTGCAACAGACTAAAACCATGATACAGTAGATTATATCATAGTTTGGTAGTGAGAAGCATGATGGCTTCCACGATTCAGACAATGGGATAGTTTTTTACCATGGTAGAGTTATAGTTCCTAATGCTGATGACCTAAGAAAGATGATATTGGAAGAGGATCACTCATCCATGTACTCTATGCACCCAGGTAGCACCACGATGTATCATAATATGAAGGATATGTATTGGTGGTCAAGCTTGAAGAAGGATGTGGCTCAGTTTGTTGCGAGATGTGTTGTATGTCACTAGGTTAAAGCTGAGCATCAGAAGCCTACAGAGACATTGCAACTGTTGCCTATACCATAATGGAAATGGGATCATGTGACTATGGACTTTGTGGTTGGTCTGCCTACGACAATCAAAGGTCATGATTCCATCTGGGTAATCGTTGATAGATTGACCAAGTCAGCACATTTCCTTCCCGCGAAGACAATGTTCACAACATAGAAGCTTTCCCAGATCTATGTGGATGAGATAGTGTGTAACGTTTGTCTCAGAAAAACGAGATCAACGAATGCAAAAGTGATTAACTAGCAGCGGAATTATGGAAAATCACTAAAAATTAGAACTTTTTGTAAAGAGATCTTCAAATGGTAAAAATCTTTCATAGATAAACATGATAAGTTATTTATAGACTGATCCATTAGTACATCTCTATAATGTCATATCTCGAGGTTACAACCATCAATTGCCTTGTTAACTGTATAAGGCAAGATACAAAAATCTTGAGGCATTAAGCCAAAATCTCAGATTTATATTAAACATATACTGACTCCTAGGACCTGAGAGTACAGAGACGACACATAGGACATTCTATTTACAAGACTTGACAGCCAGTGTCTCCACCTGAGGATCATTATTGTCCCTGATGTTGTTGCTGCTGTTGTTGTTGCTCATCTACTGATCGTTTCCTTTGTCCTCGGCGTCTACCTAAAAAGTCGAATCCCACGGGGTGAGACAATTGAATAATTGTCCCAGCGAGAGTTATAACTCTCTGCCAGAAGCATTATTATTGCAATACTGTATTAACATTAAGCAGTAGAACTAAAAACATTTAACAGCAGGTTTATCATTGTATAAACTAAGTGAAGCAACATTCTTTTAAGCAATCATTTCAATTATAACTTAATTAAATGACAAACACATTTCAATAAGGAATATGAAAAATGTGTATACTAGTTATTCAACTAAAGCATTATAAACAATGTAACATCAATCATTATTTCTCATTGTTCAACCTAAGCAATTATGCTATTTGACTGATTACATCTTTCAAACATATTTATGCCCTGAGGAGATGAGGTTTACCGCTCATACTCCAACCGACCATTACGAAATCGCAATCGGTACCATACATAGGTCATCAGAAGGACCAGATTCCTATGACCTCATCTTCCTCAGTCAGTGTGAGGATCAACATGCAGGACATCTTGTGTCTTTGCTATAATAACTTTCCAGGGTATTCTGGCAACTTCACTATTAGAGTTACAGTGGCGTGTTGTACTCTCTTCGTCATCGAGGGATTTCTTGTTTATCACTCATCGATGCGACATTAACAATATCATCGGGAGATTAGTGATACATCATCCCGGCATAAACATATAATGAAGGATTGATGGATTAAAGGTACATCTTACATCAATTCCTACATTAGGACGTAAGGATATTCGCGTCCATAACCCCAACATACTCAAAAGTATGCTCTCCGGGAGTTCCCTTAGGAAAACCTATTTCACCATCATTTAATTTCTGACAATGATGGATCTATGGTCAGGGCCCTACATGATATCATTATACTTGATTATTTAAGTACATTATGGCATTCTTTTACATCAAATGTTCTCAAACATAAACCAATAAGACAATTGCTATAAACAAAGAGTACTAATTGTATCAAGTTCATATCACATATAGCTAACATTGCGATATCAATCCCTAACCATCTCATCATTGTGATTCAGGAATATGAGTGTTCAAACCCTTAGATCATCAAAACACTTGTTACCAAGTGACATACTATTATCAAGTCATTTAACAACATGTCCTTGATTGTAACAATGCAGATATTTCTCATGGCTATCACCACCTTTCAATCTTATATGCTATCTTTCACTAGGCAACATAGCATATCATTACTTTCAAAGCTTAAATATGACATCATAGTCCATACCTGACTATGTTCACCATTTCATAAAAACATGCATAATTAATACACTTGATAATAGGCAATTCATCTCTATATCAGCATATTGCAAAACAAAGATAACCTTTTAATTTAAGGGTTGTACCACTATGCCCTTAATAGGGTTAGGTTTTCCCTATTCAATTCAATTAGGGTTATTCAACCCCTTTACCTTTTAGAAGGTATAGTAATTCTTTATTACATGATTCAATCATAGGGTTCCATGCTTAAAAGCATAACCCAAAATTAGGGTTAGTATACCCCACCTTTCATTAATTAGGGTTTCCTGCTCACATTATCAGTTCAACCCTAATGTATTACTCCACAACTCTTGGGAGCATTCAAAGATATTATAAGTGTTTGATTTTGATTACTATACTCATCATATATCATTAATGATCATCAATTCTAAGTATTAGTTCACTTCACATCCATGTTATGGTATGATTACATCATACTCATTGATTTGGCTTACCCCATTCTCAAGATATATTGATCAACACTTATCGAGTACATTGAGTCCATTATATATTTATTGTAAACAATAACTTATCATATACTCCATGTATCTCTTGTCTAAGTATAATGGTTTATAAGTTCATCAAGGTATGTTACCCTGAATTATTGAATGTGATATCTGTCATATCTTGATGTATCACTTTCTACTTGTTTCCATCTTACTTGAGTTAATTAACTAACTTTGTATTAAGGTATTTCTCTCTTAATACTTTTATCCACTAATTTGTTACTTTCATCATACGGTGCATGGATCATATATTTAGAATTGTCCAATTGTCTTTAATGATATGGACTTATCTATTTGATAAACATTGTTGATATAGGATAAACCATCATCAACTATTCCAGGTATTTCTATATTCAGGATGTTATCCACATCATTATTTAGTATACATAATTTTTAAAAGTTTCATGTCCATTGTCATTATAAGGTGTAAAAGCTATTACTCATTCATAGAAATGTTTGTACAAGGATCTAGGCATCATCTTACCTCTTACAACCTTATTCATTGAATTTACCACATTTATCATTCACATGGTTCATTAACCCTATCCATTATGTTTATGACATAATCGTCCTATTTAATTATTTTAGCCACACCGCTCTTTGGTATACTGGCCAATAAACCATCTCTAGGGTTTCATATATCATTACTTAACATTACGCTGAATTAAGTCTTAGACCACATCATATTATCAGGGTTTCTCATAACATTACTTAAAACTAGGGTTTCATATTTAACAAACCATAATTAAGCTTATTATTCATCTTAATTGGGGTTTCTCATGACATCACTCCCAATTAGGGTTTACTACTCATGGTACATCACATTACCCTAGATTAGGGTTTAATATACACATGTTAATTAATCAAGATCACACTATCATCATGTATGAGAATTATTTCCATTAATTCCCTCAAATTTGGTTAAGAATCATTAACCATCATGATTAGGGTTTCTATGATCTCATCATGATGGATCATACCCTAATTAGATATGTTTATTCATATTGAAAACTTATTACTTGATTCTTATTTATATAAGGAATCTTCTCCTTCCTCTTTCTATAAGATGGTCATTACATCACCCTTGATTAGACTAAATCAATCCACATTGACATCAAGGGTTAGGTCACTACTAATGTGATCATTAGGGTTCACTTGTTCAAAGGGTATTCGTCACTCTATTCCATCAAGGGCATATTGGTAATGATCACCTAATTGATCATGACATGCATTAATCCACTAATTACTTAGTATCTTAATCACCTATGAGGTTTAGGTTAACCAACACTAAACCATCTTGATCTCTAAGGCATCAAACAATCTTGATCTTTTTAGACCTCAAACGGTCTTGGGTACTAAACCCCCAAACGGTCTTGGATGGACCTTGAAACCGTTTGGTGGTGTTGAACGTTTGGTCTAGTTTGACTTTTGAAACCATTTGATAAAGTGCACACTCAAGACCATTTGCCCAAGGTGGGGTGAAGACCGTTTGGTTTTGTTGACCGTTTGGTCAAGTTTGACTTTGAAACAGCATGGGCAAATTGATCTTGAAACTGCATGGTCACCTAACAGTTTGGGATTGTTTGGTCCCAAACGGTCTTGAGACCGTTTGGACTCAAACGGTCTTGAGAAGGTTTGGTCCAAACCACCTCAAAACCGCATGGACCAAAAAGTGTCTCAACCACTTCAATTGAGTTAGGGTTTCCAAGTTCGAACCCCTCAATTATTCATGCAATGGTTAGCCACTTATCAATTGAGTTAATTAGGTCAACCCTCAACTGATTTGACCCTCAATATACCCTCAATTGATCACCAATTAGGACTTGAATCACTTGAATTAGGGTTTGTAATCGATCACCCTTCAACATGTATCAACATGAGTCTAATTGATGTTGAACCCATTGAACCATCATTCAATTTGGTCATGACCTGACCCCAAACGGTCTTGGGATCATTTGGATGACCTCAAAACGGTCTTGAGACCGTTTTCTCAAGTCAACACCAAAATCTAACTCAACCTATTAAGGTTTGGTTCATTGATTTGATCACTAGATCACTAATCGATTATACTTCAACTTGTTGGCTTTCAATCTTCAACCACTTAACCATGGTCAACCCTAGACTTCCAAACGGTCTTGGGTGACCCCCAAACGGTCTTGGGATCATTTGGAGATCCTCCAAATGGTCTTGAGACTGTTTGCCCATTATTTCATCAAAAACGAAGTCATTCACTTAATGGTTGAACCCTAGATTTGGTCACCAAATCAGCACTTAATTGCTCAACCACTTGGTATCATTGAACCCTCAATTGGTCAACCCCACTTAACCCTAGACCTCCAAACGCTCAACGCCTGGTCAACACATCCAAACGGTCTTGGGACCATTTGCTCCCATGCGTTCTTGGTTGATATTGTTTGCTTTCAAATGGTTTTGATACCGTTTGCTCCCAAACAATTTGGGAAACCATTTGAACAAGAGGTGGGAAACTGTTTGTAAGGACCCTGGCCTTCGTTTAGGGTTTACCCTATTTGCTTTGCTTAACCCTGGTGCTTTGTTGCTTGCTAATCACCTTTGGTGGTGATTAGGGTTTGGTTGTGCTTTGTTGAGAGTTGGAGGTGCTACTTGAAATAAACCAAGTCTAGGGTTTTGTAGGCAAGTTGCCACCTTGTGAGGTGTTCCTCTCTCTCTCTTTGCTTCCTTTTGTGTAGAGAGGAAGGCTTGGGCTCGTTGCTTGAGTTCTTTTGGGCCTAGTTGAGCTTGTTGGGCCTTGAGGTGTCTTGCTTTGCTTTGGTTGAGCCTTGTATTGACCAAGATGGTGAGTGTATCGGCCAGTGTGTGTATCGCCCAAGGTGCAAGTTGTTGTGTCACCCATGATACTTGACCTAGCCTTGACCCTGTTTGTGTCACCACTAGTGGAAACTTGGTACATACCTTGGACATGTGTATAGAGCTTGCTAGATTGGTGGCTCGTGCACTAGGACAAGTGTCCCTAGGTAGGCGACACCTTACCTTGATCTACCTTGTTTTATCCTCCCTTTCCTTCTATATAGGTGGTTTCTTTCCTTAACTAGGAGTTCCTTTGGTCCTTTGGTTCCTCTCCACCTTGGTGCACGACACAACCTTCTTCCTTGCTTGTTGGTGTTCGATATCCCCTTAGAGGAGCAAGCTAGTGGCTGATAGCCTTGGAGTCTCCATCTTCCTTGCTTGGTGGTGCTTGGAGCTAGGAGCTTGGAGCTTGCTTGAGGCGGGTTACATAACTTCTAACCCTAACTACATTATCTCATGCTATGATCTTGTTTATATCTATGATAGTAGCTTAGTTTCTTGCTTAGCTTCCATGTTGGCCGATCCTTGTGATCTAGAGTTTCTTGGTGAGCAATACTCCTTTCTCCCCTTGGTCTAGAGGAGTGATTTTGAGCTTCTAGTATCATGAGCAACACCCCTCTTTCTCTTAGCCGATTGAGGTGAGCTTGTGTTCTAGTTGCTTAAGAAACACTCTCCTCTCACCATGGACTAGAAGGGTGAGCTTGGAATTGGTGGTGACTCTTTGTAGGGTTTCTCCTTGTGACCCGTTTGGTGATGGATGATGTGCAAGACCCCTCTTTCTTAGTTGATTGAGGTGAGCCATCTTCCTAGGGTTCGGGTGCCTTTGTGTGATGTAGCTTGGACGAGATGAGCATGGGGAGGTGCTGCCCGACAGCCCTCTTGACCTAGACCCCTTTGCATGGCACAAGTGTGATGGTGAGGAATGATACCCTTGTGGCACGCCTTGCTCGGTTCACGCCTGAGGTGCGCGTCGTTGTGCTGTGGCGGGCCAGCACACTATCCTTTGATACCCGACACACGCCATGCACGCTTGGATGGGGTGCACGCTACCGTGCATGGTTTGAGCTTGACCTTGGCTCCGTGTCGCCCGGTAGAGCTGCACGCTCAGAGTGCGCAACACCCCTGCCCGACACCGTGTCACCCGGTAGAGTTGCATGCTCAACAGTGCACGTTATGCTAGCTAGTCTCCATGTCGCCCGACATAGCTGCACGCCTAGCATGCGTGACACACAAGCCCGATACCGTGTTGTTCGGCAAGTGCTGCACGGAAGGGAGCGCGTTACACCCCTACACAGCACGCCTAACGCCCGCGCTGCCCTCTATGGACCTTGCACGACACGCGTTTGTAGTACACAGATGAGTTGTTTCCATGTTGCCCGTTATAGCTTTGGGTGAGGGTAGGTTGTCCGTTATAACCTTTTAGTGAGGGTTCTTGGTGTTTCTAGTAAGGGTTATATGTATCCTGGAAAGCTGATTGCTGCATATGTTCTTGTTTAAAATGATGGTGACATTTGTGCATGCTTAATAGTATTCATTATGATAAAGCTTGTTCATCTAAACTTAACATGGCTAAACACATGAATGTGATCACCTTGATTATCTCTTTAATGCTAAGAACAACAATGAGCATGCATTTAGGTTTGCTTGATGATGTGCCATATACATGTGGCCATAAGTTGAAGCATGATTAAGAAATTATATAATCGTAAATGTCACTTTGTGTTGATGGAACACTTAATCATAAATGTCACCCTGTGTTGATAATATGAGTTTCTAAGTTATTCATGATAATTATTGAATAGTGCTAACCATGCAGGTAATGCATAGCCAAATGAAAGGCTATGAGGAATTGAGAACAATAAGATAACATGTACATTATGAATGTTGTTTCATGATGATGATAATGATATAAGCCCTGAGAGGCAAATGCAACATATGATGAGGGACTGAGATACCATGGTACAAACCTGGATGATTGGCAAGAGGCCAAGTGATAACATGTGATGTTGGATCCTTGTGTTGGATCAGTATGATGTGAATTGTAGTAAAAGCAACTGTTGAGTTTTATATTGTTTATCTCTGTTATAATTACATGTTATACAACTTGGTTGAATCTTGGAATCCATATAAAAGATACTAATTAATCATAGTGAAATATGTCATGTAGTTTTCCTGGCCATAGATCCATCATCGTCAGGAATTGGTGGTGGTGAAACGGGTTCTCCTGCGGGATAACCCGAAGTGCATATTGTTGAGTATGTGAGGTTTCTCCTAGCCTAAAGTGAGGAGGTAAGAGTGCAACTTTGGCTGTAGACTCCAGGATGAGGTTTCAGGCCCGTAGCCCAGTGGTGATAAAGAGCATGGTGAACATGCCCATGGCTCAGGATATGTGATATAAGGAGCATGAATGCGTTCATGGCTTAGAGCACGGTGAACAGGCCAGTGGCTCAGTTTTACTAGCGCCGAGACCTGTACCGAGGCGGGCTAGGCAGAGGGTAGCCTGACCCTGTGGCTAAGACCACTTCAACATGAGACTGCGGTCCTACTTGTGTTGTACTCATGCACTGACCATGAGGCAGAGAGGTCGTGGAGTCTGGCTCTTCCATTGGCCTTGTATGGCACCGGCTTGGGTTTCGCAACCGAAGGTTGGATTTGAGAGGTACGGATCACTTCCTTAGGGCATAATAATACATAATTCAGCCAAATAGTACTACTGCTTAAGACAAACACGAAACATTGGTTGAGGCCTTGCTTGTGTAGTTACTCTCATCATATCTTGCAGTTGCTTTTATGTTCCTCATATGAAGTAGAACTAATATATCTTGCCTTGTTAATCATGTTTCACTAGTAATACTTGAGTACATCTGGTAAGTTTGCTTGGTATAGATAGCTTTATCTTATAACTACTTTTTATCAGTTAGCTTCTATATATATATACCTGAGGTTTTGTGTTTCGGCAGGGAGTTATGTTTCTCGCTGGTACAATGTTCAATTGTCTCACCCCGCTGGTTTACACCCTTTTTAGGTGGTCGAGCTAGACGTGGTGGTGGTCGCGGAGTTGTGGCCGAGCAGCAAGAAGAACAATAGAAGGAAAGCAATGGATATGCTGCTGTTTTGGAAGTTTTGCAGTAGAGTCTAGAGTCATCCTTGTACTCTCAGGTCCTTGGCGGTGTTTTATCGTTGTTTCACGATGTACAGCTGTAGATGTTTTGTATATCCTGTTGTTGGCCAGATGTGGGCCTTTATGTATGTATAAACAGGTGATGAACTCATGTGATGACAAGACAACTATTTCTTTAAGCGGTGGACATGTATCGAGGCTTGTATATATGTATATAACCTGTTCTTTTACAGGATGTGGACTGGAATGTAATAGTTTCTCAATTTATCAGCTTTTGCGAAATCAATTTTAATTAACTCGTGTTTTGATGATCTGTTGTTATGGTGATTTCCGTACATTTTCGTGTAACACCTCCCTGTCTGTGTGATAGTGGGATGTGTTTCCACAAGTTTTGGTATCAGAGCCTTAGGTTCGCTGAGTCTACAGGGATCTAGGACTAGGTTGAGTCTGTTCTTATGAGTTTTCCAGATTTTCTCACAATCATCTTCTGCCCTCAGCAGAAGAAAAGCCAAGATGTCTAGAAATCATGAAGAACATGCTCCTGAGCATAGTGATGCTGCATCGGTTGATGGAGCAGTAGGGCAGGAACATGAAGATCGGGTGCCTGAGGTCCCCCAACCTAACCCAGCCATACTTGAACATCCTGCCTACCAACAACTTATGGCACAGATGATGGCTACGATGAATCTAATGGTTGAACGATTGCCAGTGCCTCCTCCGAGAGCATAGGCTCCCCATGGTGAAACATCGGGGATTGGGAAGACCTTCGAGCGGCTTCGCCGAGTCGGAGCTTCGGATTATGCTGGAACGGCTGATCCAGCGGATGCGGATCTGTGGCTGACAAGTCTTGAGAAGGCTTTCTGGATCCTTGACATCCCTGAAGTAGACAAAGTAAAGCACGATGTCTACCTTCTGAAAGGTAGTGCTGGTCACTGATGGACCATCGAGGAAGAAAAGTGGCCTGGTGAGGTGATCTGTTGGGAGGTTTTCTGGCGCGAGTTCGTCACCATATACTTCCCGAAGACGTATTTGGATGAGAAGATCAGTCAGTTTGAGAGCATGTGACAAGGAACGATGAACATCACCGAGTACAAAGCCAAGTTCATGGATCTGTTGAGTTTCTATCCTCACATGGCAGCGACAGATGAGGAACAGATCAGACGTTTCGAGAAGGGTCTGAGTTCTGAGCTGACAACCCATGTGTCTGCATTGGAGAATCGAGAGAGGTTTGCTACATTTGTGGAATATGTCCGGAGGATCGAACGATCAGTTAGGGAGAAGAGAGAGTCTATGACTAAGAAGAGACCTGCTCAGTTCCGGGGTCAGAGGTTTGGTGGCTTCAAGAAGTCGAGGTTTGCAGCACCGTCAGTGATGAGAGGTTCTGGTGGACCGTCTCAGTGGTCTCCGAGTAAAGGAAGAGGTGATGTTTCTTCACCATCTAAGGCACACACCACAGCTTCCGTGGAAGTGATAGGGCCATCTAAGCCACGGGTTGACGATAGAACATGCCATCTGTGTGGTCAGGTCAGGCATTGGAGGTTCAACTACCCAAATAGAGAAGTTGAAGTGACGCATCAACCGCGGAAGAATCATCAAGGACCGGAACGATAGCAGCCCAGTGGTAGCAGAGGACGAGGACGCAGTCAAGCGTCTCAGGCTGGATCGTCTGCTCAAGGAAGCAGAGGGCGTGGACAGCAAGCAAGGACTCGATTCTATGCCATGAGTCAGCTGGAGGCGATAGTCAACCCGCGAGTGGTGACAGGTCAGATGGAGTTATTTCATTTTGATATGTCTTCTTCTTGCTTTATATCTGTTCTGGTTGATCGGGATGCTACACACTCTTTTATCGCCTATAGTATGCTTGAGAACTGTCGTTTACCTGTTAGTCATAGGAAGGATAGTTTGTTGTTAGAAACCCCTCTGGATGGTTCCTCATTGCTTCGAGAGGAATGTCCATCTTGTGTCTTGTATTTCTCGGGACACCGCATTCGAGTGGATCTTATACCCCTTGATATGCATGGTTTTGACGTTATCCTTGGGATGGATACCTTAGAGAAGTATAAGGTTGTTTTAGACTGTGGTTCCAAGCAGGCAGTGTTGATGATGCTGGAGGGAATTGGATCTTCCAAGGAGATAGGAAGATTCTTCCAACATGTCTGGTATCAGCTATGGTGGCAGATAGGTTGTTACAACAAGGATGTGAGGCATTCTTAGCTCATGTGGTGGATACCGTTGTTGCTACCAAGGTGAAAGGTCCTGGCCTCGAGGAGGTGACCTTTGTTCGAGAGTTTGCAGATGTGTTTCCTGAGGAGTTTCCTGGTGTTCCCCCACCCTGAGAGATTGACTTTGAGATCATTCTGGTCCCAGGTACGCAGCCAGTTGCACAGACACCGTACAAGATGGCTCCAGTGAAGATGGCAAAGTTGAAGAAGCAGTTACAAGAGTTGATGGACAAAGGTTTCATCCTACCGAGCACGTCGCCTTAGGGTGCTCCCGTGTTGTTTGTCAAGAAGAAGGATGGTTCAATGTGGTTGTGTATAGATTACCGATAGTTGAACAAGGTCACGATCAAGAACAAGTACCCGTTGCCGGGGATAGATGATATGTTTGATCAGTTGTGTGGTGCTACAGTGTTTTCAAAGATCGATCTACGGTCCAGATATCATCAGTTGAGGATCAAGGTGGATGACATACCAAAGTCAGCTTTCAGGACGAGGTATGGTCACTATAAGTTCATGGTTATGCCGTTTGGGTTAACCAATGCACCTGCTGCTTTCATGGACTTGATGAATAGAGTGTTCTGTCCGTTCTTAGATCAGTTCATTGTAATCTTTATAGATGACATTTTGATCTATAGTTGGGACAGGCTAGAGAATGAGCAACATCTCCGACGAGCGTTGACTCTTCTTCTCCAACATCAGTTGTATGCCAAGTTCAGTAAGTGTGAGTTCTGGTTGGAAGAGGTGACTTTCTTGAGTCATGTGATATCTGTTGAAGGAGTCAAAGTAGATACGAAGAAGGTGGAATCCATTGCAGATTGGGAATAACCAAAGACGCCGATAGAAGTTCGCAGTTTTCTGGGTTTAGCATGATACTACCGAAGGTTTATCAAGGACTTTAGTTCGATTGCGCTACCGATGACAAAGTTGACCAGAAAGGATGTACCTTTTGTCTGGGATGATCAATGTCAACAAGCTTTCCAGAGTTTGAAGGAGAAGCTGACCAGTGCTCCAGTATTAATCCTTCCAGAGCCTGAGAAGGGCTATGTTGTTTTCTGTGATGCTTCCAAGAAAGGCTTAGGTTGTGTGCTAATGCATGAGGATCATGTGGTTTCTTTTGCTTCGTGACAGCTCAAGAAACACGAGGAAAACTATCCTACTCATGACTTGGAGCTGGTGGCAGTGTTTCATGCGTTAAAGATTTAGAGACACTATCTGTATGGGGAAGTGTGTCAGATCTTTACGGATCATAAGAACTTGAAGTACATCTTTTCACAACATGAGTTGAACATGCGACAACGCCAATGGATGGAGTTGATCAATGACTATGACTGCACTATCGAGTATCATCCTGGTAAGGCAAATGTGGTAGTTTATGCACTTAGCCAAAAGTCTTCTTCTTTTTTCTTCTAAGAAGGCACAACTGAGTTCTTTGGTATGCCATAAACAAGATATGCTTGTCTCTTTGCAGAAGATGAACGTACAGATGGAGGTTTCCTCGCTAGATGGACTTTTAGCACAGATGCAAGTCAAGCCTACGTTGAGACAGAAGATCAAAGATGCACAGTAGACAGATGATGCAATACAGTTGATCAGATCAGAGTTCGGCAGAAAAAAGTGTGATGGGTTTCATGAGTCTGAGGATGGGCTAGTCTGCTATCGTGATAGGATGGTGGTTCCTGATATTGATGAGTTGAGGAAGTTGGTGCTCGAGGAAGCACACACGTCGATGTATGCTATGCATCCAGGTGTCACCAAAGTGTACCATAGTCTGAAGGACTTGTACTGGTGGCCTGGTTTGAAGAAGGATGTAGCATAGTTCGTGGCAAGGTGTGCGGTGTGTCAACAAGTCAAGGTTGAACATCAGAAGCTGGCAGGTACGTTGCAACCCTTGCCAATATCGCAGTGAAAATCGGATCATATAACCATGGATTTCGTAGTTGGTCTACCCAGGACAACTAGGAATCATGATTCCATTTGGGTGATAGTGGACAGATTAACGAAGTCTTCCCATTTCATACCTGTAAAGACAATGTATTCAGCGGAGAAGCTCACTAGAGTGTATGTGGATGAGATAGTACATTTGCATGGTGTGCCAGCGACGATAGTTTCTGACAGAGGTCCTCAGTTCACAAGTCGTTTCTGGGAACAGTTGCACAAAGCGTTGGGAACGCAGTTGAGGTTCAGTACCGCCTTTCATCCGTAGACAGATGGACAGTTTGAGAGGACTATTCAGATTTTGGAGGATCTTCTCTGAGCTTGTGTTTTGCAGTTCCTAGGAAGCTGGGATGTACATTTGAGTTTGATAGAGTTTGCCTACAACAACAGTTATCAGCGGAGCATTGACATGGATCCTTATGAGGCTTTGTATGGGAGGAAGTGTAGATCTCCTTTGTGTTGGTATGAGTCTGGTGAGTATCAGCTTTTGGGTCCTGAGTTAGTACATCAGACAATAGAGAAGATCAAGGTGATACAACAACAGTTGAAAGTGGCACAGGACAGGCAGAAGTCTTATGCAGACAATCGCCGATGACCTCTGGAGTTCCAGGTAGGAGACAAAGGGTATCTTAAAGTCTCTCCGTGGAAGGGTGTGCTGAGGTTTGGCCGGAAGGGTAAGTTAGCACCCAGGTATATGGGGCCTTACCCAGTCACAACACGAGTTGGTAAGGTAGCTTATGAGATAGAGTTACCTCCATAGTTGCACAGGTTACATCCAATGTTCCATGTCAGTATGCTGAAGAAAAGCCATCCAGATTCAGGAAAGGCGATTCAGCCAGTAGAAGTTGAGCTTGATGAAGATGTGACCTACGAGGAAGGTCCTATGGCGATCCTTGACAATAGAGTTAAGAAGCTGAAGAGGAAGGACTTGGTTCTTGTGAAGGTCCTTTGGCATCATCGTGGCATTGAGGAAGCCACGTGGGAGCTGGAGGAAGAGATGAGGAGGAAGTATCCCTCACTTTTCTCTTCAGATTTCGAGGACGAAATCCCTTAAAGGGGGTTAGCTTGTAAGGACCCTGACCTTCGTTTAAGGTTTACCCTATTTGCTTTGCTTAACCTTGGTGCTTTGTTGCTTGCTAATCACCTTTGGTGGTGATTATGGTTTGGTTGTGCTTTGTTGAGAGTTGGAGGTGCTACTTGCAATAAACCAAGTCTAGGGTTTTGTAGGAAAGTTGCCACCTTGTGAGGTGTTCCTCTCTCTCTCTTTGCTTCCTCTTGTGTAGAGAGGAAGGCTTGGGCTCATTTCTTGAGTTCTTTTGGGCGTAGTTGAGCTTTTTGGGCCTTGAGGTGTCTTCTTTGCTTTGGTTGAGCCTTGTATCGACCAAGATGGTGAGTGTATTGGCCAGTGTGTGTGTGTGTCGCCCATGATGCTTGACCTAGCCTTGACCTTGTTTGTGTCACCACTAGTGGACACTTGGTACATACCTTGGACATGTGTATAGAGCTTGCTAGAGTGGTGGCTCGTGCACTAGGACAAGTGTCCCTAGGTAGGCGACACCTTACCTTGCTCTACCTTGTTTTCTCCTCCCTTTCCTTCTATATAGGTGGTTTCTTTCCTTAACTAGGAGTTCCTTTGGTCCTTTGGTTCCTCTCCACCTTGGTCCATGACATAACCTTCTTCCTTGCTTGTTGGTGGCCGATATCCCCTTGGAGGAGCAAGATAGTGGCCGAAAGCCTTGGATTCTCCATCTTCCTTGCTTGGTGGTGCTTGGAGCTAGGAGCTTGGAGCTTGCTTGAGGCGGGTTACATAACATCTAACCCTAACTACATTATCTCTTGCTATGATCTTGTTTATATGTATGATAGTAGCTTAGTTTCTTACTTAGCTTCCATGTTGGCCGATCCTTGTGATCTAGAGTTTCTTGGTGAGCAATACTCCTTTCTCCCCTTGGTCTAGAGGAGTGAGTTTGAGCTTCTAGTATCATGAGCAACACCCCTCTTTCTCTTAGCCGATTGAGGTGACCTTGTGTTCTAGTTGCTTAAGCAACACTCTCCTCTCACGATGGACTAGAAGGGTGAGCTTGGTCTTGGTGGTGACTCTTCTAGGGTTTCTCCTTGTGACCCGTTTGGTGATGGATGATGTGCAAGACCCCTCTTTCTTAGTTGATTGAGGTGAGCCATCTTCCTAGGGTTCGGGTGCCTTTGTGTGATGTAGCTTGGACGAGATGAGCATGGGGAGGTGCTTCCCGACAGCCCTCTTGACCTAGACCCTTTTGCACGGCACAAGTGTGATGGTGAGGAACGATACCCTTGTGGCACGCCTTGCCCGGTTCATGCCTGAGGTGCACGTCGTTGTGCTGTGGCGGGCGAGCACACTATCCTTTGATGCCCGACACACGCCCTGCACGCTTGGATGGGGTGCACACTACCGTGCACAGTTTGAGCTTGACCTTGGCTCCGTGTCACCCAGTAGAGCTGCACGCTCAGAGTGCGCAACACCCCTACCCGACACCGTGTCGCCCGGTAGAGTTGGACGCTCAAGAGTGCGCGTTATGCTAGCTAGTCTCCGTGTCATCCGACATAGCTGCACGCCTAGCGTGTGCGACACACTAGCCCGATACTGTGTTGCTCGGCAAGTGCTGCACAGAAGGGAGCGCATTACACCCCTGCACGGCATGCCTGACGCCTGCGTTGCCCGCTATGCACCTTGCACGACACGCGTTTGTAGTACACAGATGAGTTGTTTCCATGTTGCCCGTTACAGCTTTGGGTGAGGGTAGGTTTCCTGTTATAACCTTTTAGTGAGGGTTCTTGGTGTTTCTAGTAAGGGTTATATGTATCCTGGAAATCTGATTGTTGTATATGTTCTTGTTTAAAACGATGGTGACATTTGTGCATGCTTAATAGTATTCATTATGATAAAGCTTGTTCATCTAAACTTAAAATGGCTAAACACATGAATGTGATCACCTTGATTATCTCTTTAATGCTAAGAACAACAATGAGCATGCATTCGGGGTTGCTTGATGATGTGCCATATACATGTGGTCATAAGTTGAAGCATGATTAAGAAAGTATATAATCGTAAATGTCACTTTGTGTTGATGGAACACTTAATCATAAATGTCACCATGTGTTGATAATATGAGTTTCTAAGTTATTCATGATAATTATTGAATAGTGCTAACCATGCAGGTAATGCATAGCCAAATGAAAGGCTATGAGGAATTGAGAACAATAAGATAAAATGTGCATTATGAATGTTGTTTCATGATGATGATAATGATATAAGCCCTAAGAGGCAGAGGCAACATATGATGAGGGATTGAGATCCCATGGTACAAACCTGGATGATTGGCAAGAGGCCAAGTGATAACATGTGATGTTGGATCCTTGTGTTGGATCAGTATGATGTGAATTGTCATAAAAGCAACTATTGAGTTTTATGTTGTTTATCTCTGTTATAATTACATGTTATACAACTTGGTTGAATCTTGCAATCCATATAAAAGATACTAATTAATCACAGTGAAATATATCATGTAGTTGCCCTGGCCATAGATCCATCATCGTCAGGAATTGGTGGTGGTGAAATGGGTTCTCCTGCGGGTTAACCTGGAGCGCATATTGTTGAGTATGTGAGGTTTCTCCTAGCCTAAAGTGTGGAGGTAAGAGTGCAACTTCGGTTGTACACTCTAGAGTGCAGATTCAGGCCCGTAGCCCAGTGGTGATAAAGAGCATGGTGAACAGGCCCATGGCTCATGATATGTGATATAAGGAGCATGAATGCGTTCATGGCTCAGAGCACGGTGAACAGGCCCGTGGTTCAGTTTCACTAGCGCCGAGACCTATACCGAGGCGGGCTAGGTAGAGGGTAGCCTGACCCTGTGGCTAAGACCACTTCAGCATGAGACGGCGGTCCTGCTTGTGTTGTACTCGTGCACTGACCATGAGGCGGAGAGGTCGTGGAGTCCGGCTCTTCCATTGACCTTGCATGGAACCGACTTGGGTTTTGCAACCGAAGGTTGGATTTGAGTGGTACGGCTCACTTCCTCAGGGCATAATAATACATAATTCAGCCAAATAGTACTACTGCTTAAGACAAACATGAAACATTGGTGGAGGCCTTGCTTGTGTAGTTACTCTCATCATATCTTGCAGTTGCTTTTATGTTCCTCATATGAAGTATAACTAATATATCTAGCCTTGTTAATCATGTTTCACAAGTAATACTTGAGTACATCTGGTAAGTTTTCTTTGTATAGACAGCATTATCTTATCACTGCTTTTTATCAGTTAGCTTCTATATATATATATATATATATATATATATATATATATATATATATATATATATATATATATATATATATATATATATATATATATATATATATATATATATATATATATACGTGAGGTTTTGTAGTTTCGGCAGGGAGTTATGTTTCTCATTGGGACAATGTTCAATTGTCTCACCCTGCTGGTTTACACCCTTTTTAGGTGTCGAGCTAGATATGGTGGTGGTCGCGGAGTTGCGGCCGAGCAGCAAGAAGAACAGTAGAAGGCAAGCGATGGATATGCTGTTATTTTGGAGGTTTTGCAGTAGAGTCTAGAGTCATCCATGTACTCTCAAGTCCTTGGTGGTGTTTTATCATTGTTTCACGATGTACAACTGTAGATGTTTTGTATATCCTGTTCTTGGCTGGATGTGGGCCTTTATGTATGTATAAACAGGTGATGAACTCATGTGATGACAAGACAGCTGTTGCTTTAAGCGGTGGGCATGTATCGAGGCTTGTATATATGTATATAACCTGTTCTTTTGCAGGATGTGGACTGGAATGTAATAGTTTCTCAATTTATCAGCTTTTGCGAAATCAATTTTAATTAACTCGTGTTTTGATGATCTGTGGTTATGGTGATTTCCGCACGTTTTCGTGTAACACCTCGCTGTCTGTGTGATAGTGGGATGTGTTGCCACACCGTTTGCTAAAGTAAGATTAGGATAAACTTTGGAATTGACGTTGTTATCTTCTACCTCATGAACAAGGACTGTTCTTCATGGAAATGCTTGCAAGAACACATAGAAGTGTCTAAAGAAGAAGAACAAGCAACGTTTTTATGAGAGGAAGATGCATAAGAAAAACTTAAGGGTTAGAGTTATAAAACCCGCCTCTAGGACTGATCCAGAGCTCCAAGCTTCATAGATTTAATGGTGGATGAAGTTTCAAAGGTTGCCCAAGGTCCATTCTTCAAGATTTGGATGGAGAAGAAGGCTAGAAAGAAGAATTGTGTAAAGAAAACCAATAAACCAACCTTGTATAAGTGTTTCCACCATGAATTTGAGCTAGGTGATGATCAAAGCTTACCCAAACCAGCTTGGTCGTCCTCCTCTGCTCCTGAGCTTCTCCTTAGTCGGACAAAGCAATAAGATAAGGGAAGGAATTGTTGGATAAATTGGACATTATGATAAATCCCTTTGTTTCGATGATGACAAACATTTCATTCTTATTATTCTAACGAGCTACTTGAGTGTGCAGGATTATGGTGGATGACAAAGCAACTAGGGAAATCACGAGCTTACATATTTACTTTCATGCAATGTAATCACTATTGTAAAAACTTGTACAGTTATATAATGTACAAGTACTTAGATTGCATGTAAATCAAGCGTTAGATCTTCCCTAGCTACACACCATAGTTAGACAAGTCATCCCTTCCAAAAGGATCACATTATGCACACTCATAAACACACTTAGTGGTTTAATTAAAAGATTGAAACAGAGTCAATCTCGGTCGACCACACTCCTCGACCGAGACACTCTCGGTCGACAAACTTCTCGACCGAGATTGACCAAAAGTAGCCGTTAGACACAGCAGTTGACAGTTGCAAATAAACGTTAATCCAGAGAGCCTGTCGGTCGACGAATCCTCGACCGACTGGGCATCTCGGTCGACGAGTCCTCGACCGAGATGGTCTCTGACAGCAACTGCAGAATTAATTAACTAGCCGTTGCTAATGCGCCTAACTTATTCCTAACGGCTAGTTAAGCACTAGGAACCCCCTAGAAGTTGTCTAGAACGTCCTTAAGCATACATAGGTCATTCCTATAAATAGGACATGCCTTAGGTCACCAAAGAATATCCAAGATATACTTGTGCTATACTTGAGCTTGAATACACACTTGCAATCTGTTTTAGAGCAATAGAGCAATTCCTACACTTGCCATTCATTCCTATTGCTCCCATTTCGTGCCCTATAGGCTAGTATCTCCTATCCACTACAATCACATTGTCATACACATTGGTTAGGAGATTTATACGCTTGATATAGGCAAATCAAGCCTTGTGCTTAAAAGGATAAGTTGTAATTTCTGTTTTCCTTTCTTGTTCCTGTTTATCTTTTGTACTCTCCTTGCTACTCCTAGGGTTGGAGGCTGCGGATTGGAGAGGGTTGACTTCTCAGGTGGAGAAGGGGACTTCAAGCTACTTCAAGAAGGCTATCTCACGGGAAGCTACTTCAGAAGGCTGGTGCAACGGGAGTTGGTGCATCTACTTCAAGGGAAGGCTGCTTCGAGTTGGGCGATTACTTCTAGGTGAAGGCTGCTTGAAGGGTTTAGGGAAAAGAAATGTATTTTATGTAAAGTCCTTGCGAGGTAATAAAATAATTTCTTTTCAAATCCCGGTTGGGTAAGCAACCGGGTAGTGGACTGACTACCTTAGTATTTTCTAAGGCTAGGAACCACTCTAAACCCTTGTGTCTCCTTGTCCAATCTTTCTCTGTGGTTGCTTGAGTTTAAATTATTTTAAAATCTCTATAAAACTCTATTCACCCCCCCTCTAGAGGTTTTCAGGAATGACGGGAAATGATCCCTTGTTTGTTAAAAGGATGCACTTATATATTTTTGGATATATTTTCAAGGAAAGAAGATTATTTCCTTTATTTCTCAACTATATCCACCAAGACCTTCTCCACTTCTTGGCCATGTTTCTCCCTTCTTTCCTTAAGCAAAACTCTTCCCTTATCCAAGGTTAAAAGGAAAAGAAACCAATCACCTTAATAAGTTATATATGTATAAAAAGACCATTTTGCATAAAACTTGGTTATTTAAATATTAAGGTTATCTTTCTTACTTGGTTATTCAAATGTGGCGACCCTCTCTTTTTTTTTCTCTACTTGATGCCAAGAAATATGATATATACTCTAGAGGGTATGTTTTACATGTTGGACCCTTGGTTTCGGGTAAATTGCACTTTACACCAAAACTAGGTTTTAAAGCACAAGGATTGCTCTGCAAGCTATATCTTGGTGCTCAAGCTTGTGGAATCCATATCACTACATCATATTCATTCTTATGATGTCTCAACATCAGAGGAACATCTTAACATGTGCAATTTGCAAGTTAACCCCTTTACTTGGGTAATTTGCACTTTAGTCCAAGATTAACAAAACCATATTGTAACTTTGTTTAAAAGGGACTAAAATGGAATTATAGGTTCCTCAAAAGATTTGATTACATTTCATAAGATAACCACAAGCATCTAATCACATATATAAGTAAAACACCTAGGGTTAGTTCATAACCCAGGTCAGGGGTGTTACAAATTATAAACCCTTAACAAGGATTTCGTCCCCGAAATCCCAGATAAAAGGGAAGCAGATATTATTTAAGCATCATATCATTACATCCTCAGATAACATTTCATTATTATGGAGACATCATAGAGTTTTGATTAATACAAAGTTACTCCACACAAATTTATCATGGAATAATTCACATGGAACATATACTCTCATGTTCCTTAGTTAGATCAGCATTTCTTAAGTTCACAATTATACTCTATCATTTATTTGAGACTATATAAGTCCTTTCATACCTTGATTGTGTCATCTCATATGATAACACCATACTAACTTTCCTTATTACTTGCACTAATTATCTCATTAGTTGTACATTCTCTTATCATAGGGAAAAGTTACTTATCAATCAAGGACTTATCTGAAAGATATCTTGGGGAAAGATATGTTTATGAAAAACATAAACCCCTAACATGTGATGTTCATATTATTTTACATGTTGAATTTGATTTCATGGTTGACTATTCCAGGTAGTCAACATAAATCATTTGATATATTATTACATTCTTATCTTGATACCTATCACATGTGTTATCAACACATTACATCTTTATCTCCCTTTCATCTTGGGATATTGCTTGTTACATATATTCTCACCTTGGGACCAAAGTCCAAGATAAACTGATATCTTTCTAAGTATTCATCACATAAACATCTTTATATTATGCACATCAAGTGTCCTAAAACCCACTTGATTGCCATATTCTTGGAAGGAAAGAGAATAAGGAATAATATTCCTCTTATTATTTCATGTATTTTTCAACCATTCATGAGCGATAGCTGCGTGCTTCTTGTGGGGTGGGGGTGTTCATGCGGTGAAATGGCAGACTATTTCTCAACCTCTTCATGTGGGGGGTTTGGGGATGTACTGCCCGTATGATATCGCCTGGGGAGCTGCTTCTAGAAGAGTGGATCGTTTCCTCAATTGCCCGGATACTCTGTGGGCTGCTTGGCTGAGAGAGAGGTATGGGAACCTGGGTGGGGAGTTGAAGACTGGTGACTCGAGTGTTTGGGTCAGAATGAATAGAATCTTTGAGGAGCTGAAACCTTTATACCAGCTACAAAGCCATACGGCTCCTGAGGAGAAAATTAAACCTTGGAGGATCAAGAAGCTGCTTCCGCAAGATAGGTAGGTCGAGATCATCTGGTTAAAGCCTAGATGCCCAAAGTGGAGTTTTGGGGCGTACAGAACAATAATAAGAAGACTGCCCACTAGAGATCGGATTATTAGATGGGGTAGGGAGTGTGATCCTTTGTGCTTACTTTGTAACAATAGCACAGAAACACATGAACATATCTTCTTTGAATGTAATATCTCGGCCTACATACGGAGAAGAGGATGCTTGAAATGTGGCTGGGGGGGCCATGCGCCTTTGGATATGGATGATGCCTTGAATTGGATGCTTGAGAAGACTACAGGTAACCACAAGAATAGAATTTTGGGGGGTTTGTTCATCACATCCCTCATGTTTCATGTGTGGGGTGAACGTAATAGTAGGTTGCATGGTAGAAGACTGATAGATAACACCACCATTTTTGATGTTATTAACAATAGTCTTGTTTGGTTCCTTTAAGCTAACCCGAGCATGGTTGGGATGGATACCATGACTCTGAGAATGTGGGGGCTATTGTAAAAGCATGTACATTATTTGGGGTTTTTGGTACGTCCCCTATATTCCGTTTGAAATAGTAATATTTTACATTATCCAAAAAAAAGAAACATTTACTCCTTACCTCATCCTAGGTTCCTTGCCCTAGCATAGGAATCTTATAAGGATGATTACATGACATTGTTCCTTTCCTTGTTATTATCTAACACATTTATGAACATCTTATGATCTCATCATAAGTTCACATTATGGGGAGGATCATTATTATTATTCTTACAGCTTTGCTGGACAGGGTTGACCTCTCTTATTCCCATATTTCTTATTTCATGATACTCATTATATTGTCTCAAAATGACTACTTGATCAGAGCAATAAAAAAGATAACAATCTAAGAGTTTCCATACTCACTTTATCATCAGGAATTGTATACCTGGCCAGGGTATATAAATACTAAGATAAGGTAATATGCATTTGTTTACTACCATTTTCTTTCTTTTTTTTCCTATTATCACAAGTATAAGATTTAATATTGCTGAATTTTTATCCAGACCACTCTTTAATACCTCATCTTTCTTATATAGGTAAAAGCAACATAAAACATCTATTATATTTAATATGTAACATTATAAGTCCTCATAGGACTAATCAAGGAAAGTTCAATCAATTACTTTCTTAGTTCATCCAAGAAATCATAAAAAGACATATAAGAATGACATTTATTTCGCCTGGCCTGTCATGATTCGAGGATTATTCATTGCCTCACACTGATTCTGCCTCAGAGGTTGATTTTCCATAACATTTCTGGCTGAGCAATTTCTTGCCAAATGTCCAGCCTGTCCACATAAGTAGCAAATTCTGGGTCCCCTGTGTGGTCTAAAGGGTTCTTTACCCTTTCTGGATGACCATTGCCTTAGAGCACTAGGTCCTGGTTGTACTAGTGATACCAAAGTCTTTCCCTTTTTGTAACTACTAGGCCTTTGTTCCTGTATTTGGATAGGCCTTTTCTCAATCATCATCTTGTTTTTCTTTTCTGGGCAAAACCTTTTAATGTGTCCAGGTTCATTGCACCTATAGCAGATCCTGACATCTGGTTGTATTCTAATCCCTACATTACTATATATTGATTCAACGGGCTGAGGTTGAGCACAGACTCATTCTAAGTCCAGAACTTCATCATTTCCCATTGCTTCAACTTGTTGTTGTGGGTTACATATCCTGTTGATATCCAAAACATCATCATTGGGGGCTGGTAATCTAGGTTGTATTGCTAGTGCTTGATCCACTAAATACATCATGATTGCCCTAAATTCCCCAACAGTGATTCCTAAGGAAGGATTTCTTATCATGGTTGGATTATCTAGAGGGGTCTCAGGCAATTGTCCCTCTCTTGCCTACTCCTCTGCACCTCTTCTTGGTGCAGCATTGCTGCTCTCTACAGCAAACTCCTCATCTGACCCAGTCATCTTCAAGTTCTTCTTCTCCTATATGAGCAGAAGATACTATCAGATACACTGGATGACACTAGAACAGACTCTACTACCTTAGTCCTATGTCTCTATAGACTCAGCGAACCTAGAGCTCTAATACCACTAAATGTAACGTCTGTCTCAGAAAAACGAGATCAATGAAAGCGGAAGCAATTAACTAGCAGTAGATTATGTAAAATCACTAAAAATTAGAACTTTTTGTAAAGAGATCTTCAAATGGTAAAACTCTTTCATAGATAAACATGATAAGTTATTTACAGACTGATCCATTAGTACATCTCTGTAATGTCATATCTCGAGGTTACAACCATCAATTGCCCTATTAACTGTACAAGGCAAGATACAAAAATCTCGAGGCATTAAGCCAAAATCTTAGATTTATATTAAACATGTACTGACTCCTAGGACCTGAGAGTACAGAGATGACACATAGGGCATTCTATCTACAAGACTTGACAGCCAGTGTCTCCACCTGAGGATCACTGCTGTCCCTAATGTTGTTGTTGCTGTTGTTGTTGCTCATCTACTGATGGTTTCCTTTGTCCTCAGCGTCTACCTAAATAGTCGAATCCCACAGGGGTGAGACAATTGAATAATTGTCCCAGTGAGAGTTATAACTCTCTTCCAGAAGCATTGTTATTGCAATACTGGATTAACATTAAGCAGTAGAACTAAAAACATTTAACAATAGGTTTATCATTGTATAAACTAAGTGAAGCAACATTCTTTTAAGAAATCATTTCAATTATAACTTAATTGAATTACAAACACATTTCAATAAGGAATATGAAGAACGTGTATCCTAGTTATTCAACTAAAGCATTATAAACAATGTAACATCAATCATTATTTCTTGTAGTTCAACCTAAGCAATTATGCTATTCGGCTGATTACATCTTTCAAACATATTTATGCCCTATGGAGATGAGGTATACCGCTCATACTCCAACCGACCAATACGAAATCGCAATCGGTACCATACATAGGTCATCAGAAGGACCGGATTCCTATGACCTCATCTTCCTCACTCAGTGTGAGGATCAACATGCAAGACATATTGTGTCTCTTCTATAATAGCTTTCTAGGGTATTCTGGCAACTTCACTATTAGAGTTACACTGGCATGCTGTACTCTCTTCGTCATCGAGGCATTTCTTATTTATCACTCATCGATGTGGCATTAACAATATCATCGGGAGATTAGTGATACATCATCCCGGCATAAACATATAATGAAGGATTGATGGATTAAAGGTACATATTACATCAAGTCCTACATTAGGACATAAGGATATTCGCGTCCATAACCTCAACATACTCAAAAGTATGCTCTCCAGGAGTTCCCTTAGGAAAACCTATTTCACCATCATTTAATTTCTGACAATGATGGATCTATGGTAAGGGCCCTACATGATATCATTATACTTGATTATTTAAGTACATTATGGCATTCTTTTAGCATCAAATGTTCTCAAACATAAACCAATAAGACAATTACTATAAAGAAAGAGTACTAATTGTATCAAGTTCATATCACATATAGCTAACATTGGGATATCAATCCCTAACCATCTCATCATTGTGATTCAGGAATATGAGTGTTCAAACCCTTAGATCATCAAAACACATGTTACCAAGTGACATACTATTATCAAGTCATTTAACAACATGTCCTTGATTGTAACAATGCTGATATTTCTCATGGCTATCACCACCTTTCAATCTTATATGCTATCTTTCATTAGGCAACATAGCATATCATTACTTTCAAACCTTAAATATGACATCATAGCCCTTACCTGACTATGTTCACCATTTCATAAAAACCTGCATAATTAATACACTTGATAATAGGCAATTCATCTCTATATCAGCATATTGCAAAACAAAGACAACCTTTTAATTCAAGGGTTGTACCACTATGCCCTTAATAGGGTTAGGTTTTCCCTATTCAATTCAATTAGGGTTATTAAACCCCTTTACCTTTTAGAAGGTATAGTAGTTCTTTATTACATGATTCAATCATAGGGTTCCATGCTTAAAAGCATAACCCAAAATTAGGGTTAGTATACCCCACCTTTCATTAATTAGGGTTTCCTGCTCACATTATCAGTTCAACCCTAATGTATTACTCCACAACTCTTAGGAGCATTCAAAGATATTATAAGTGTTTGATTTTGATTACTATACTCATCATATATCATTAATGATCATCAATTCTAAGTATTAGTTCACTTCTCATCCATGTTATTGTATGATTACATCATACTCATTGATTTGGCTTACCCCATTCTCAAGATATATTGATCAACACTTATCGAGTACATTGAGTCCATTATATCTTTATTGTAAACAATTACTTATCATATACTCCATGTATCTCTTATCTAAGTATAATGGTTTAGAAGTTCATCAAGGTATGTTACCCTAAATTATTGAATGTGATATCTATCATATCTTGATGTATCACTTTCTTCTTGTTTCCATCTTACTTGAGTTAATTAACTAACTCTGTATTAAGGTATTTCTCTCTAAATACTTTTATCCACTAACTTGTTACTTTCATCATACGGTGCATGGATCATATATTTAGAATTGTCCAATTGTCTTTAATGATATGGACTTATCTATTTGATAAACAATGTTGATATAGGATAAACCATCATCAACTATTCCAGGTATTTCTAGATTCAGGATGTTATCCACATCATTATTTAGTATACATCATTTTTAAAAGTTTCATGTCCATTGTCATTATAAGGTGTAAAAGCTATTACTCATTCATAGAAATGTTTGTACAAGGATCTAGGCATCATCTTACCTCTTATATCCTTATTCATTAAAATTACCACATTTATCATTCACATGGTTCATTAACCCTATCCTTTATGTTTATGACATAATCATCCTATTTAATTATTTTAGCCACACCTCTCTTTGGTATACTGGCCAATAAACCATCTCTAGGGTTTCATATATCATTACTTGACATTACCCTGAATTAAGTCTTAGACCACATCGTATTATTAGGGTTTCTCATAACATCACTTAAAACTAGGGTTTCATATTCAACAAACCATAATTAAGCTTACTATTCATCTTAATTGGGGTTTTCTCATGACATCACTCCCAATTAGGGTTTACTATTCATGGTACATCACATTACCCTAGATTAGGGTTTACTATACACATGTTAATGAATTAAGATCACACTATCATCATGTATAAGAATTATTTCCATTAATTCCCTCAAATTAGGTGAAGAATCATTAACCATCATGATTAGGGTTTCTATGATCTCATCATGATGGATCATACCCTAATTAGATATGTTCATTCATATTGAAAACTTATTACTTGATTCTTATTTATATAAGGAATCTTCTCTTTCCTCTTTCTATAAGATGGTGATTACATCACCCTTGATTAGATCTAAATCAAACCACATTGACATTAAGGGTTAGGTCACTACTAATGTGATCATTAGGGTTCACTTGTTCAAAGGGTATTAATCACTCTATTCCATCAAGGGCATATTGGTAATGATCACCTAATTGATCATGACATGCATTAATCCACTAATTACTTAGTCTCTTAATCACCTATGAGGTTTAGGTTAACTAACCACTAAACCATCTTGATCTCTAAGGCATCAAACAATCTTGACCTTTTTAGACCTCACACGGTCTTGGGTACTAAACCCCCAAACGGTCTTGGATGGACCTTGAAACCGTTTGGTGGTGTTGACCATTTGGTCTAGTTTGACTTTTGAAAGCGTTTGATAAAGTGCACACTCAAGACCGTTTGCCCAGAGTGGGGTGAAGACCGTTTGATCTTGTTGACCATTTGGTTAAGTTTGACCTTGAAACCGCATGGGAAAATTGATCTTGAAACCGCATGGTCACCAAACGGTTTGGGATCATTTGGTCCCAAATGGTCTTGAGACTGTTTGGACTCAAACGGTCTTGAGACCGTTTGGTCCAAACCACCTCAAAACCGCATGGACCAAAAAGTGTCTCAACCACTTCAATTGAGTTAGGGTTTCCAAGGTTGAACCCCTCAATCGTTCATGCAATGGTTAGCCACTTATCAATTGAGTTAACTAGGTCAACCCTCAACTGATTTGACCTTCAATAGACCCTCAATGATCACCAATTAGGACTTGAATCAATTGAATTAGGGTTTGGAATCGATCACCTTTCAACATGTATCAACATGAGTCTAATTGATGTTGAACCCATTGAACCATCATTCAATTTGGTCATGACCTGACCCCAAACGGTCTTGGGATCGTTTGGATGACCTCCAAATGGTCTTGAGACCGTTTGCTCAAGTCAACACCAAAATCTAACTCAACCTATTAAGGTTTGGTTCATTGATTTGATCACTAGATCACTAATCGATTATACTTCAACTTGTTGGCTTTCACTTAACCATGGTCAACCCTAGACCTCCAAACGGTCTTGGGATCGTTTGGACATCCTATGAATGGTCTTGATACCGTTTGCCCATTATTTCATCAAAAACCAAGTCATTCACTTAAGGGTTGAACCCTAGATTTAATCACCAAATCAGCACTTAATTTCTCAACCACTTGGTATCATTGGACCCTCAATTGGTCAACCCCACTTAACCCTAGACCTACAAATGGTAAACGCCTGGTCAACACATCCAAACGGTCTTGGGACCATTTTCTCCCATGTGTTCTTGGTTGAAACCGTTTGCTTTCAAATGGTTTTGAAACTGTTTGTTCCCAACGATTTGGGAAACCATTTGAACAAGAGGTGGGAAACCATTTGCTAAAGTAAGTTTAGGATAAACTTTGGAATTAACATCGTTATCATCTACCTCAAGAACAAGGATTGTTCTTCAAAGAAATGCTTGCAAGAACACATAGAAGTGTCTAAAGAAGAAGAACAAGCAACGTTTTCATGAAAGGAAGATGCATAAGCAAAACTTAAGGGTTAGAGTTATAAAACCTGCCTCTAGGACTGATCCAGAGCTCCAAGCTTCGTAGATTTAATGGTGTATGAAGTTCCAAAGGTTGTCCAAGGTCCGTTCTTCAAGATTTGGATGGAGAAGAAGGCTAGAAAGAAGAATTGTGTACAGAAAACCAATAAACCAATCTTGTATAAGGGTTTCCACCATGAATTTGAGCTAGGTGATGATCAAAGCTTACCCAAACCAGCTTGGTCGTCCTCCTCTGCTCCTGAGCTTCTCCTTAGTCGGCCAAAGCAAGAAGATAAGGGAAGGAATGAAGGGAAACGATCCCTTGTTTGCTAAAAGGATGCACTTATATATTTTTGGATATATTTTCAAGGAAAGAAGATTATTTCCTTTATTTCTCAACTATATCCACCAATTCCTTCTCCACTTCTTGGCCACGTTTCTCCCTTATTTCCTTAAGCAAAACTCTTCTCTTATCCAAGGTTAAAAGGAAATGAAACTAATCACCTTAATAAGTTATATATGTATAAAAAAACCATTTTGCATAAAACTTGGTTATTTAAATATTAAGGTTATCTTTCTTACTTGGTCATTCAAATGTGGCGCCCCTCTCATTTTCTTTGCTCTACTTGATGCCAAGAAATATGAGAGATACTCTATAGGGTATGTTTTACATGTTGGACCCTTGGTTTTAGGTAAATTGCACTTTACACCAAAACTTGGTTTTAAAGCACAAGGATTGCTCTGCAAGCTATATCTTGGTGCTCAAGCTTGTGGAATCCATATCACTACATATTCATTCTTATGATGTCTCAACATCAGTGGAACATCTTAACATGTGCAATTTTCAAGTTAACCCCTTTACTTGGGTAATTTGCACTTTAGTCCAAGATTAACAAAACCATATTGTAACTTTGTTCAAAAGGGACTGAAATGGAATTATAGGTTCCTAAAAAGCTTTAATTACATTTCATAAGATAACCACAAGCATCTAATAACATATATAAGTAAAACACCTAGGGTTAGTTCATAACCCAGGTTAGGGGTGTTACATAGTGCGTTTCCATGGTGTTCAAGAAATTATTGTGTCTGATAGAGGTCCTCAGTTCACGAGTTACTTTTGGGAGTGACTACACACAACTTAGGGTATGCAATTAAAGTGTAGCACTTCTTTCCACCCACAGACAGATGGTCAATCTGAGAGGACCATTCATACCTTGGAGGATCCGTTGAGAGCTTGTTTTCTTCAATTTTAGGAAGTTGAGACATACACCTTAGTTTGATAGAGTTCGCCTACAACAACAACTATCAAATTAGCATCGACATGGCACCTTACGAGGCGTTGTATGGGAGGCATTGTAGATCTCCACTGTGTGGGTATGAGACAGGTGAGTATTAGCTTTTTGGTCATGTGCTTGTGCAGTCGACGACAGAGAAGATCAAGGTAATCCAACAACAGTTGAAGGTAGCATAGGACAGATAGAAGTCATATGTAGATAACCGTCATAGGCCCTTGGAGTTCTTAGTGGGAGACAAGGTATATTTGAAAGTCTCTCCTTGGAAAGGTATTTGGTGGTTTGGGAAGAAGGGTAAGCTGGATTCTTGGTTTATGGGACCTTACCCAGTGGTGGCATGTGTTGGGAAGGTGGACTGCATGGTTGGATTTTCCACCTGATTTGCAAATGTTGCATCCAGTATTTCATGTGAGTATGTTGAAGAAGTGTCATCTGGATACAGAGTTAGTGTTGCATCCTGTGGAGGTAGAGCTTGATGAGGATATGACCTATGTGGAAGGTCTAATGTTGATCCTTGACCGAAGAGTGAAGAAGCTGAAGAGGAAGGACCTAGTGCTTGTGAAGGTTCATTGGCATCATCGTAGTGTTGAGGAAGCCATTTGGGATCTTGAAGGAAGAGATGAGGAGGAAGTACCCCTCTCTTTTCTCTTAGAATTTTGGGGGCAAAATCCTTGTTAAGGGTTTATGGCATGTAAGGACCCTGACCCACGTTTTGGGATAACCCTATTTGTTTTGCCTATGTATGTTGCTTAGAACCTTGCTCTAATAATGTGAGATGTAATTAGTGCATGTAGAAAGCTTAAGTTTCATGTTTGAGCTTATTTGGATGATGCTTGTGTTTTGTGGTGTGGTTTTGGTGTAAATAGCAATTCACCCAGAGTAGGGGTTATGTGCAAGTTTTCCACCTCTAGAGTATTCATTCTCTCTCTTGGCATCATCTAGAGGAGAGATAGATGTGTTCCTTGTTTGGGTCTTGGTTGTGTAGTAGCATACTTGGTGATGTTTAGAACACATGAGTGAGGTGTGTTTTGCACCTAGATGTGTTATCTCAGGTTAGAGAGCCTTGGAGAGGTTGTGTATCAGTTTGAGAGTAAGCGTGGGGATGCATCTTGGTCTAGTGAGTGTGTGGGACGAGATGCATCTCGGTTTGGAGGGTTGGAAGGGTTAATATCAGTTTGGGTGTGTGTGGGGTTATGGTATCTCAGGTTAGTGAGTCTGTGATCTTGGTAGGAGACTAAGAGGCCAAGATCAAGACTAGATCATATCACCATGTCTTCCATGTTGTTGCATGTGGCCCTTTTTTGTGGACAAGTGTCACCTAGGTTCCTAAGGTGATGACACCTTCCCCATGATCTCTGTCTCACCCCCTAAATATATTGTCTACTTTCTCTCCATGAAAGAGAATCCTTTTGGCCATTCTTGCTTTCTCTCCTTCTTGGTGGACAACCTTGAGAAGCTTTAGGAGCTAGAGAGGTTCTCTTGGATCCTATAGGATGAGTTCCAAGATTGTGGTATTCCTTGATTGCCTTTCATCTTCTACCTTGGTAAGTTATGTTTCCTTATCTTTCATCTTCTTCTTGACCATGGATCATGGATATCTCCTTTTCACCTTGGTCTCATCTTCTTCCTTGGAGGTGTTGTGGTGATCAAGTTTGGTGGGTCATCTTCAACCTTGAACTCGTGAGCTTGAAGCTTGAACTTGGAGCTTCGATCTTGGTGGTGATCTTTGAGGCAGGGTTATATAACTCCTAACCTCTCTATTATTCACTTTACCCATATGTTGTGATTGGTGTTTTATATTTTTTTGTTTCCCCCTATCATGTTAGTAAGATGTTAGTTTTGAGAGATTCTTTGATTAGGGAAGTCTAGATGGCCGATCATACTTTGTTCTTCTTGGCAGTGAACATGTTGACGTTTTTCTAAGAAAATTTTGTATGGTGGCCGACATGCTTCAGGTTTTCCAAAGCCAGTATGGGTTGCTAATCCGACACCATGGGCTAGTGTTAAATTGGGATGACAAGCTGATGGGCATGTAGTAATAGCTGGGATAAGCTGAGGGCGTCAACTCGATACACACTCTACAGGAGCCAAATCGACTTGTTGATGATTCTATCCCAACATGTCATGTGGTCATTAGACCAGTATGATATCTTGTGAGCAGGTATGCCTTAAAGTGCCAACTGAAATGCCCTTGGTTGAGTAAGAGGCCGACATGATGATTTCTAACTCAGCACACTTTCAAGTAGGGTTAAACCGACACATCTTGGGGAGGTTAACCCCTTGTACCTTGCATAGATGTAGTCGACATGTTATGGTGGTGAAAAGGTGACACTCAATGTCAAGTATCTACCCGACATGCTTGGACTGATGCTAAACCGATACACCTCAAGATGAGCTAACCCGACATCTTGAGGTCTAACCTGATATCATTAGATGAGCTAACTTAACACCTTGAGGTCTAACCTGATATCCTTAGATGAGCTAACCCGACACCTTGAGGTCTAACCTGATATCCTTGAATGATCTTGCCTGACACACCTTGGTGTGTTTAGGCCGACACATGAAGATGATGAAATTGGGATCCCTATTGCCATATAAAACTAATACCTTATAATGGTAGTCATGATACATCATGATGATGATGAGGTTATATGGTATGATAGGATACCCTATGAGGTGTTTGTATGAGAAACAAGGGAGTGACATTTTCTATAACCTTTAATCTCATAACATACTCTATAATGATAATGGAAGTGATGAATTGAGGTTGGTTGTTGATCCTACCCTATAAACCCTAATTGGTTAAAGAGAACACCAACCCTAATGATGTAGTGTGAATGGCATAAATCTTTATTAGATGGTAGTAATGATGAAGTATTATCTTTCTTGTTATACGTCTCTAACCATACGGGTGTCACAAGTTGATAAGCATAGCTAGATAAGAGCTATGGTGTTTATGATATGATTGAATGGGCCTTATGAGACATGTGAGATATTGGTATCACAGAAAGAGGAGGTAAATGGGTCTTATGACCTAATGATGGTTTATTGCCTAATATGAGGTGATAATTTTCTCAGTAATGAGATGAGGTGTTGCTACCTCAAAATATGTGGTCCTTGTGATGAAAAATATGATGAATGTCAAGGATCAAGTGATAATGTAATGACATCACACCTTATATGCTCAAATATTTTCTGGTAATGTATTATGCCCTTATCTTTGTAGAATTTTTTAAAGTTTATACGTTGTAACTTGATTGATTCTAAAAGGCACTTAAATGACCTAACTAATCAAGTAGAACTTAATCATGTAGCTTTACCATGTGCCATAGATTCATTCAATGTCAACAATTATTGAATCGTGAAATGAGTTTAACTTGGAGAGCATATTTTTGAATATGCGGGGGTGAGGACGAATATCCCCTTATGTCCATGATACATGAGACAACCATATGTGAGATGGTTTCTTAGTGATATGTGATACATGATTGGCTGCATGCCATACCCTGAGGGGAGTGTCGTTGTGGGCCGTAGCCTAGTTTTTCTAGCGTCGTGACCTATACCAAGGCGGGCTAAACTTGTACAGTTGGACTATATGTCACTGGTAGCAGTTTGACTGGTGATGTCAATGTAGGTTCACTCAAATGATTGAAGGGGTGAGGTCATGGAATTTCGGCTCTTCCATGGACCTTGTATGGCACCAATTTTGACTTAGTTGTGGTCGGTTGGATTTAGGTGGTACAACTCAAATCCTCAGGGCATAGTAATATACATAATCAATCATGTAGTGCATTTGATTAGGGAATGCGAGAACATTGGTTCTAGCCTTGCCTTGCTTTATGTATGTTAGTTGGTACAAAATATACATGTTCTTTGTATTCCTTCTTAAATTGTTGATTGCTCTATTATTCAGTTATAAGTGCTACTATTTATTAAACTGATTTACTCAGTAGTTACACATTATTTAGTTGAATTTGATCATCTTGCTTAACCATGTACATACTTGCTTTATTATCTATGCTATAATAGAGTTGGTGGAGAGATATATCTCCCGCTAAGATTTGGAATCTCACCCTGTGGGTTTCCCACATCTTTTTAGGTGGATGTTGGTTATTTAGACTAATGAGTTTCAATCCAAACAAGGATAGTTTACCCAACTTAACCAATCTCCGCAAGTATACGGAGGTAGTATAGTCGAGGTCAAACACAAGGAGCTTAAGAAATTAAATGAGCGCAACAACACTAAAGTTCAATAATCTAGATCAGTTTAAAAAAAGATGGTGATGAATATCTAATTGCAGAAAATTCAGATTAAAACAAACAATGAAAAGATTACTAGAAAAGGTTTAGATTCAGATATTGATGGATCTTGGAAATTAGAATTTCACTCACATATCATAGCATATCATAGGAACATGATAATTTAAACATACATAAACCCTTATTAAAGGAAAAGTTGTGTTACACTTCACCTCTAGGTGTAAGTGCAACGTTCGCAACTCAAAGATGCACTCTCGTGCATAAATTTTGTTTTGATCACAACTTGTTCCTCAATTCACTTCTCTCCACTCCCGTGGTAGAGAAAGAGTTGCCAAGAAGGGTACCTCCATACATTCCTACCTATCTTCTCAGATCAAGCAAGAATGCAGAAAACATGCATATAAAGTGGCCAACAATACATACAAGAGATAAATAAACTGGTACCTTCATGGTAGAAAAACAAGAAGCATAGTATTTAGTACGAAATTACATGTTCCATACATGCTATGACATGGGAGCTACTCTCCCATGCCCAAGAAAAAGAGAATTACTCATCCATCACCATGCCTTGCAGATTTGTTATAGAAAATTCAGTTCTAAACATGATCTAGAGGAGGAAAAACAAAGAGATCTAAAATTGTAACCACAAGAAGGAGGAATTCCGGATTGGGGATGAAATTCTCCTTCTTTAGCTGCTCCAAAATGGACTAGCTCCTTTTTGAAGAAGCTGCACGGAGTTGGGGAAGCTTAGTTGCACCTTGGAGAAGACGATGGAGAAGAAGAGAAGAAGAAATGGCTTCTTTTGCAAGAAACCACCTTAGATCTCTCCCAAAATCACTCTTCTCTATTTTCCTCTGGCTTGGGACGAGAAAAACCTTCCAAAATAACCCAACATAACTGGCCCTTAAGTTCCCTCCTTCATTTAAATGCAAACTCGTATTTTTCGAATTTCTGAAACTGCCAGGTGCGCGTCGTGCATCTGGGTGCACGTCGGGCACCAACACTGACAGTTTGCTCCAGGTTGAACTATAAATGCGTGCACATAAGAAATGCATGTCGTGCGACTTTCCAGAAGGTTTTTTGGTTGCTTGACGCTCCAGGTGCACGTCATGTAGTTGAGTGCACGCCGTGCACTTGCTTTTCTGTACATCTCTAGAAACTTGCACGTTGTGTTCGAGGCTCGAGCACGCCGTGCATTCTGCTGTCTGGGTGAAATGAAACTTCTTCTAAAGTGATGCATGCCATGCATCTGTCCCGCACACCGTGCATTCTTCTGTTTTAGCAGAATTAAACTCTGAAATCAGTTCTTTTGGGACATATCTGCAATCTAAGTTATGTGATAAGTAAAGTAACAAAAAGATGGAAAAAGTAATATGAAAAGAGGCTAAATAAAATCAGAATGAACTAAATTTGTGTGTGATAGTATGTGAAAAGATGATGTAGAAATCACACAACAAATCCTCCTAAGCTTGAACTACTGTTTGTCCTCAAGCAAAAAGAATAGGGTTACATTCAAGAAGAATAATCAAGTTTATGCATGGATTAAAAGAAAAGAAGGTATGCAATCAGCTTAGCCAACCATGCACATTGTGCTTGTGTTCCTTATTGTCATATCAAATTTTCAACATCCAAGATTGAAAAATTAAGTTCAGGAGGGTTAGTTCCAAAATAAACAAAATGATCAACTAGACGACATATAATAGAATTTGGATAATCAAGCCAAACAATCAGTGCATGTACATTACAATGTTTTCAGCTAGTATAGACATAAGATGATTAAACCAATGCTAACATTAACAATACTTAGTTGCACTCTTTTTCTTAAGGATATGATGATGGAATTTTTGAGTTTCGGCATTTGGCTACTAATTTAGGCTTATGCTCACGAGAAAAGCCAGTTGGGGTGTTGTTTTTACCCTCTTTTGATTTTCATGTCACCTAACCATCGTTGCCAGATCAGACTCACACTAGGATAGCATAATATGTGGGTCATTTGCCATCTTTTATTGGGTCAAGATTAACTGTTGATGGTACAATACCAAAGAGTCAACAAGAATGTTAAAGCTAGCAAGATTTAAATCATTCTTATGAAAGTTTTTCACTGTAAAATTTATTGTAAATGCACTAAAGGTTTGGCAAAAGTATCCCGTATTCTATTAAATGTTGCCAAGTTGATTCATTCACTTAAAATTTGGAACTGTTACGTGTATTGAGAAATCAAGGATGTAAAAATTTGAGATTTCAAACAACAAACACAAGGCAAAATCATGTACATGGGGATTTTTCAATTTCCATTTCATTCATACATGCTCTTAATTTTTCTTTTCATATAGCCAAAACACATAAAGGACAAAATAATTCCAGCATACAAGGGGGGTTCATTCTAACAAGATAGTCTCAAGTCATATTAATTTTACCATCAAGGAACAGAACAAGGAATATAAAGGAAAACACATGATACAACTGACTCCAATAAAGAAAAGTTGGATGAAAAACAACAATTACCGGCAGGTTGTGCTCTCCCTAAGCTTGAAATCGATAGTGTCCTCACTGCATCAATTGAACTTATAGAGTTCATAACTGGGTACATGTCATCAATGTGATTAGAAATAAGAGCCGCCGCCCTCCTGATCAGGGAAGAACTGGCTGACAATGTCGGGGATGTCCATCGGCTGGGTGGAAGAGTCGGGCTACTGCTCTGGAAACTAAGGTGGTTGTTGTTCTAGAAACTGAGGTGGCTTTTGTGGGCACTCAGATGGTGGAAACTTAGACTGCTACTGAGGCGGTGACTGATATGTAGGTAGGGTGGGGTAATGGCCCTGAGAGATATGCCAAGCATCCATCTAGTTGACCATGTCGCACATAGCAGTGTACTGCGTGCTCATCTGGTCTAAATGGCTGTCGATGTGGTCAAACCTCTACTGAACGTAACCGTAAAGGTGCCTCACATCAGGCATCATCCAAGCATATTCCGTCTGAGTACGGGTGGAGGGTGGAAGTGGATTAGGAGTTGCTGGTGTAGCTGCTGGCGCTGTGGGTGGGTGTCTCTTCATCGACTTTAGGTTGTAACTCCACCTTCCAACTGCCTTTGTTCCCCATATCATTGCGGGATGAATTGGGGATGACGATGAACTGCTTATTTGTAATAAAAACCTTGAATTTACTTGTGCTACTGCCATGTCTTGATATCAAACCACAAGAAATAAGGTAGTTGATGTCTATAAGGTTTTCCCCAGTGCAGGTTCTAGGGCACCCACCTCTAAGCTTAGCTGCATTGCAAGTATACTGATCAGTCCACCGCACATGATGTCACCTGCCTCTCTTTGCTTCTTCTTTTTGGTCTCTAGAAGCTTATTTACAATGTAGTTGTCAGAACTGATTTGCTCATTCTTTACTATGCACCATAAGAAGAAATGATCATTTTTTCCTACGACACCTTGAGTCTCATTTTTAGCAAAGGGCCCTATGCTTAGAAGACGATGCATAACTCTGAAAACTGGATTATAGAGTGAAGACGCTTGGGCATTTCTAGCTCTATGCACCGTTTCACCAGTAATCTCAGACCAAAAAGAATCACTATGGAAGGTGGGTGGATAATCAATATACCCTCCATAGTTGCACTTAAGTAAAGCACAAAACCTTTTAAGATCCATAGAAAAGGATTTGTTTAGAAGTTGAAAATTGATTTTCGGATATGGTTCACGGTGTTTTGTGGTTCGTCTTCTGCTTTGAAGGTGGTCAGAAATTCATAAACCAGGCGGGGTAGGTCTTTGACACTCTAGTGCAAAAAGGTGTAGACCTAAGAACCGTAGATGCTCTATGACCTCAATTTTGAAACCCAACTTGTTAAGGGTTTCCTCGCAGACATATCAGGAAGGTAGAACATGCCTGGTGATGAGGAACTGGTAATCTGCATCCTCCTCTGGGGTGACTCGGAATTGAGTGGAGGGTAAAAATGCTACTGGTGTCGTCTCAGAAGGTGTTGCACTTGTAGCGGGAGGTGCTTTGGATGAAGGAGGTCCTACATGGCATCTGCCTGTGCTTCTCTTGATAGGTGCCATGTTGCTATAGTAATGCATGGCGTGCAGTTTGCTATTACGGCATGCAACTGAAAGATGTTGTTTCTGCCCTGGAAGACAAATGCACGGTGTGCAAGATGAGCGCACAACGTGCACCTGCAGATAAACTACAGACTGAATCAAGCGGTGCTGGATACTGATGTTGCTGGCTGTTTGGCAGCTAGGGTTGCGGTGGAGAAGAAGGGTCGGCGGTGTTGGCATCTATGAGTTGTTATTGCTGTCGGGCGGTGCAGAGAGGAGGCAGACGGAGAAGCTGGTGCCAGTCGCAGAGGACGAGTCATGGGGCTGTTGTGGCTGGTGCTATTAGGTGTGGATCGATGGGATTCCCCTCTTGCTGCTTGACGGTGGTTGGTGGTTGCTCAGCTACGGTGCCGTTAGGGTTCAGCGCTAGGGCGGCGACTGAGAGAGGCGGTGGATGGAGAAGTTGTTGTTGGCTTGCAACCTGAAACCCTAGCTTGAGCGGTGGCGTTGGCAGAGAAGAAGGCGGCTGCTCTTGCTTGACGGTGCACGGCTGCAGAATGGGGGAACGACATGCAAAGATGCACGACTCTCGTGGAGGACAATGGTAGCACGTTGGAGTGCACGACTGCTAGGGTTAGAGTGGGGAATTAGTTCATGCACTCCATCCCCTTCTTGACTAGTCTTTACAAAAAAAGACATGGGGTGCATTTTATATGCGCGGTGTGTTCCTCTTCAGTTTGAACTGCCTTTAATGCTCTTATGCACGGCATGCATTGGCTTGAAAACACATTGCAGACCAGTTCTTTTGCACAGATGCACAGTGTGCGTTGATCAATGCACATCATGCACATTTCCAGAACATTTTCTTGTCATTTGAATGACCAGGTACACTGCGTGCATAAAGAAATGCACGACGTGTAAGATTCCAGAAACATTTTTCATATTTACAGCTCCCAGGTGCACGACATGCAAGTTTCCAGAACATCATTCAGTGCATTTTCTGCTGAGGTGCACGCCGTGTCAATGAAAGATATGCCATGCGTTTTGGTATTTCTATAGAAAATAGCAGTCGGTCCACATGAAACAGAGATAGATATGGCGGCAATCAAGTCTAAATTATTACATTCATCCATGATAGGATTATTAACCAAATTAAAGAGTGTTTTTGACTCAAAGAACTAAATGAAATCTATCCTAATGTGGGGTCAACTCACACAAGGTCCTCCATTTAGAATCTGGAGTAAGACTCTTCAATTTCTTCAAGCATCTTGGAGGGAGCAAGAGGCTCCCTTCTCTACTTCATATCCACAAGAATAAAGTTTGCAACGCTGTCCATTCACTTTGAAGTTGCCATCTTTGCCTTGGAGTTCCACGGCTCCATATGGAAAAAAATTTAGCACCAGGAATGGGCCAGACCATTTTGATTTCAACTTCCCTGGAAATAGCTTTAATCTAGAGTTGAATAACAATACTTTATATCCTTCATGGAAATCTTTCCTACGGATCCTCTTGTCATGCCAAGCCTTTGTTCTTTCCTTGTACAACCTTGCGTTCTCATAAGCATCAAGGCGGAGTTCTTCAAGTTCCTACAACTACAAAAAGTGTCTCTCCTGCTTTTTTCATATCAAAGTTCAAGAACTTAATTGCCCACAAAGCACGGTGCTCCAATTCTAGCAGAAGGTGATAGGATTTGCCATAGATTAGCTTGAATGGAGTTGTCCCTATGATGGTCTTATAGGTTGTGCGGTATGCCCATAATGCATCATCAATCTTTAAGGCCCAATCTTTTCTTGAACTAGAAATAGTCTTTTTAAGAATATTCTTCAGCTTCCTGTTTGAAACCTCTACCTACCCGGATGTTTGAGGATGATAGGGCGTAGAGATCTTATGAGTCACACTATATTTAGAGAGAAGGTTGTTGAATTGTTTTTCAGCAAAGTGTGTGCCTCCATCTAAAATTACGACATGAGGAACTCCAAAATGAGGGAAAATAATCTTTTGAAAAAACTTAATTCCTGATTTAGCATCCGACGCTTGGGTTGGAATGGCCTCAACCCATTTGGACACATATTCACAAGCAACAAGAATTTAGTAATACCCGTAAGAAGATGGGAATGGTCCCATGTAATCCACTCCCCATACATCAAACACCTCAACCTCTAAGATAGAATTGAGAGGCATGTCGTCACGGCGGGATATACCTCCTGTTCTTTGACATCTATCACAAGATTTGACAAATAGATTGACATCTTTGAATAATGTGGGCCAGTAAAAACCAGCTTGTAGTATCTTAGCAGCAGTCTTCTCTCCTTTGAAGTGTCCACCATAAGGGGATGCATGGCATTCAACAATAATATTTGGGATTTCCTCTTTAACAACACACCGGCGGATCAGTCCATCACTTCCATGCTTGAATAATAATGGACCATCCCAATAATAGAATTTCACATCATGAAAGAATTTCTTCTTTTGTTGATACGTCAAATCAGGTGGGAGTTGTCCAGTAGAAATGGGATGTCTGCAAACCATGGTGCTTGAGTAGATGACAATGCATAGAGATTTTCAATAGGCAAATGATCTTCAATGGGAAATGGATCTCCAGCCTCTGTGGTTAGTCTAGAAAGATGATTAACAACATTATTTTCTGTACCTTTCTTATCCCGGATCTCAAGATAAAATTCTTGTAGAAGCCAAATCCAGTGAATAAGATGTGGTTTGGCATATTTCTTGTTCAACAAATACTTTATGGCAGCATGATCAGTATATACAATCACCTTTGATCCCACCAAATATTGTCAGAACTTGTCAAAAGCATAATTGATGGCTAGCATTTTCTTCTCCGTGGTTATATAGTTGATCTATGCTGCATCAAGGGTTTTCCTTGCATAATAGATGGCATGGAGTTTCTTATCTTTCTGCTATCCTAGAACAACCCTCACTGTGTAATCGCTTGCGTCACACATTAGCTCAAAAGGGGAATCCCAATCCAGAGGTTGAATAATTGGGCCTGAATTGAGGGCATCTTTGAGCTTAAAAAAGGTTGTATGGCAATCATTGTCAAACATGAACTCGACGTCTTTTGCAAGTAGGGAGCACAACGACTTTGTAATTTTAGAGAAATCTTTAATGAATCTTCTATAAAAGTTTGCATGTCCAAAAAAGCTTCGGATGTCTTTAACTGAAGATGGAGTAGACATCTTCTCAATGGCTTCAACTTTTTCCATGTCCACTTCAATACCTTTGTTAGATACAACATTTTCTAGTACTACACCAGATTGTACCATGAAATGGCACTTCTCCCATTTTAGCACTAGGTTAACCTGTTTACACTGGGATAAGACTAAAGACAGGTTCAATAAACATTGATCAAAAGAATCACCGTATACACTAAATTCATCCATGAAAATTTCCATTATATTTTCAATAAAATTAGAGAATATGGCCATCATACACCGCTGAAAAGTAGCGGGAGCATTGCAAAGACCAAGCGGCATACGGCAATAGGCATACGTTCCATAAGTACAAGTAAATGTGGTTTTCTCTTGGTCGGGTGGATAAATAGGAATCCGAAAAAATCCGGAATACCCATCCAGGTAACAAAAATAAGAATGCTTAGCGAGGCGTTCAAACATCAAATCAATAAAAGGCAACGGAAAATGATCCTTGCAGGTTGCCTTATTTAGATGCCGATAGTCAACACACATATGCTAGTCGGTAACCATACGTGTTTGTATAAACTCATCATTATCTCCCTTGATGACAGTTGCACCTCCTTTCTTAGGAACCACATGAATGGCACTAACCTAGGGGTTGTCACTAATGGGATAACTGATTCCAGCATCAATTAATTTGAAAATCTCTTTCTTTACCACTTCAAGCATATTTTGATTTAGGTGCCTAGGTGGTTCAACTGTTGGTTTAGCATCATCTTCCATATTAATTATATGCATATAGATTGAAGGATGAATGCCATTTAGATCATCTATGGAATAACCAATGATGTGTTTATACAAACGCAGTTCAGTAAGTAATTTATTTTCTTGGTCACTAGTTAATTCATTATTTATTATAACATGGGATGTAGAGTTTGGGTTAAGAAATGCATACCTCAACCTGGGTGGAAGGGCTTTTAGTTCTACCTTTTCCCTGTTGTACCTTCATCAACTTTATCATCAACAAGTGGCGCATCTTCATTAATAGTTTGTGCTTTAGAAATAGAAAGTGCTCCAGAAATTTTTGAATTGTTGAGTTCAGTCACATCATCATCACAAAGATTGATCATTAAATCAACAATATCTTCATTATCATCCTCAATTGGATCAGTAGTATCTATCAAAAAGATTTCTTCAACACGTGTGGGTTCTTTCATTGCATCATGAATAGAGAATTTCATTGCTTCTTCACCAACACGTAGAGTGAGATTTCCTTCCCGAACATCAACAAGACATCCGGAAGTCCTCAAGATTGGCCTTCCAAAAAGAACTGGGTTGGAAGGGATCTCCGCCATATCAAGAACAACAAAATCACACGGTATATAGAGCTTCCTGATCTGCACTAGTACATCTTCCACTATACCTTTTGGGTGTTTAATAGAATGATCGGCTAACTCAATAGCCATCTTTGTTTGCTTCAAGTCTCCAAGATCCAATTCTTGCCATAAGGTGGACAGAATGAGACTAATACTAGCACCAAGGTCTACTAGACCTTTGTCAAAAGTGGTATTGTTGATCTTACATGGCCGTGTAAAAGCTCCTAAATCATCAAGCTTTTGTGGAAGGCGGTTTTGAATAATAGAACTCACTCTTTTTGAAAGCATTACTGTTTCAACCTGATCAACTTTTCTTCTTTTAGTCAAGATATCTTTTAGGAATTTAGCATAAGAAGGCATCTCAGCAATAACTTCAGCAAAAGGAAGATTGACATGTAATTTATTAATAATGTCCATAAACTTCCCAAACTTGAGGTCCTCCTTCTTATTGGTAAGCCTTTGAGGAAAAGGTGCAGTGACCTTGAAAGAAGGTGGTGTTTCAGTTTTACCTTTCTCCTTGCTGCAATTAGGAGTGTTGGACTCATCTTCATCGACTACCTCCATGTTCTTTTCTTAGGATGGAGAGGGTCTTTCAATCTCAGCTCCACTTCTTAGAATAATTGCATTAGCTTGTTGCCTTGGGTTCACTTTTGGTTGGCTTGGAAGAGAATTGGACTGTGGAGTCCTTTGTTGAGTTAGAGTTTGTTGTGCTATTTGGTTCTCCAACATCGTGGTGTGAGTGGAAATACCATCCACATTTGCAGAAAGTTGAGCAATGGCGTCTTTCAACAACTTGTCATTTCCCCGGAGTTCTTCATTCTGTTGCATTTGTGTAGATATATATTTTTCCATCATAGGTTCTAGGGCAAGAACCTTGGGGTTGTTGTGGCTGTTGGTAACCCCTATTGTTGAAACTCGGCGGATTCCCTTGATGGTTTACATGTTGTTGTTGCATTTGTTGTTGTCCTTGTTGGAAGTTTTGAGTGTTTCTTGTGTTTCTATAGGAGAAATTAGGATGATCTCTCCATCCCAGAGTGTGTGTAGGAATAGGGATTGTATTTCTTATTTCCTTGCATTCCAAAAACATTGACTTGTTCAAAACTCTCTTCAATTGCATTAGGAGCAAAACATGAAGAAGAAGTATGTCATGCATTACCACAAGCTTCACATATAACTTCAGCTAATTGGATTTGCATAGTAGTCATCTTCTCAAACTTCTGTGTAAGAACATTCAGTTTAGCAGCAACAAGATCAACCACATCAACAATGTGTTTCCCTCCTTGTTTCTCAGTTGAAGAACTCACTGTAGAGGCTGATTTTACTCCCCTATCTCCTCCCCATTGACAGTGATTTAGCGATATCTCTTCAATAATGTCATAATCCTCTGTATAAGACTTAGTCATTAATGCACCACCAACTGCGACATCTAGTGTCAACCGAGTGTTGTAGAATAGTCCATTATAGAAAGTTTGAAGAAAAAACCAGTTAGTTAAACCATGGTGTGGGAAAAGGCGTTGAAGATCCTTAAACCGTTCCCATGTATCATAAAGAGTTTCTCCTTCATTTTGAGATAAATTGGTGATTTGATTCCTTAATTGGGCTATTTTTCTGGGTGGGAAGTACTTTGCAAAAAAAGCATTTAAGAGTTGGTCCCAACTTTTGATTGACTTCTTTGGAAGAGACAAAAGCCACGCCTTGGCTCTATCTCTTAAAGTGAAGGGAAAAAGCATGTCTCACTCCTTCAGGAGATACCCCATTGATTCTGAAGGTATTCGGATATTCCAAGAATTCGACAACATGAAGACTTGGGTCTTCATTGGATGTGCCTCCACAATGATTTTGTTGTATCATTTGCATCATAGAAGGAGAAATTGAGAAGTTTTTCGCTTCTACAGTAGGCAAGTCAATGGAAAAAATAGATGTCTGTGGCGACCGACATCGCAAAATCCTTTGAAGGACGGTCTTCCTCCATGGCTGGATCGCTTGGTGTAGCTTCCTCAAAGAGTGAAGAACATGGTGGTGGTGGTGATGGTGACGTTGGAGTACCTCCTAGCAGCAGCTGTTCTACTCTTCTTGCTCTTCTCAATCTTGAAAGAGTATGCTAGATTTCAAAGTCTAACAACACAGATGTTTGAAGACCTCATTGTGAGCGACACATACAACCTAAAAAAATAACAAGAGGAATTGACAACACAACTAAAAGGTATATGAAATTCAAAATATGGAAATGGTGTAGCCTCGAATACTGATTAGTACTTATTACTCCAATTAAACTACTGTAGCTCCCCGGCAACGACGCCAAAAACTTGTTGGTTATTTAGACTAACGAGTTTCAATCCAAACAAGGATAGTTTACCCAACTTAACCAATCTCTGCAAGTATATGGAGGCAGTATAGTTGAGGTCGAACACAAGGAGCTTAAGAAATTAAATGAGCGCAACAACACTAGAGTTCAACAATCTAGATCGGTTTAAAAAAATATGGTGATGCTTATCTAATTGCAGAAAATTCAGATTAAAACAAACAACAAAAATATTACTAGAAAAGGTTTAGATTTAGATATTAATGGATCTTGGACATTTGAATTTCACTCACATATCATAGCATATCATAGAAACATGATCATTTAAACATACATAAACCCTTGTTAAAGGAAAATTTGTGTTACACTTCACCTCCCAGTACAAGTGCAACGATCGCAACTCAAAGATGCACTCTCGTGCATAAATTTCATTTTTTATCACAACCTATTCCTCAACTCATTTCTCTCCACTCCCGTAGTAGAGAAAGAGTTGCCAAGAAGGGTACCTCCATACATTCCTACCTATCTTCTCAGATCAAGCAAGAATGCAGAAAACATGCATAAAAAGTGGCCAACAATACATGCAAGAGATAAATAAACCGGTACATTCATGGTAGAAAAATAAGAAGCATAGTATTTAGTACGAAATTACTTGTTCCATACATGCTATGACATGGGAGCTACTCTCCCATGCCCAAGAAAAAGAGAATTACTTGTCCATAACCATGCCTTGTAGATTTGTTACAGAAAATTCAGTTCTAAACATGATCTAGAGCAGGAAAAACAAAGAGATCTGAAATTATAACCACAAGAAGGAGGAATTCCGACTTGGGGACAAAAATCTCCTTCTTTAGCTGCTCCAAAATGGACTAGCTCCTTTCCCAAGAAGCTACACGGAGTTGGGGAAGCTTGGCTGCACCTTGGATAAGACAATGGAGAAGCAGAGAAGAAGAAATGGCTTCTTTTATAAGAAACCACCTTAGATCTCTCCCAAAATCACCCTCCTCTATTTTCCTTTGGCTTGGGACAAGAAAAAACTTCCAAAATGACCCAACATAACTGCCCCTTAAGTTCCCTCCTTCATTTAAACACAAACTCATATTTTTCAAATTTTTGAAACTGCCAGGTGCACACCGTTCATCTGGGTGCACGTCATGCACCAACACTGACGGTTTGCTCCATGTTGAACTATGCACGGTGTGCACATAAGTAATGCACACCATGCGACTTTCCAGAAGGTTTCTTGGTTGCTTGACGCTCCAGGTGCACGTCATGCAGTTGAGTTCATGTCGTGCACTTGCTTTTCTATACATTTCTGAAAACTCACAGGCCGTGTTCAAGGCCCGAGCACGTCGTGCATTCTGCTATCTGGGTTAAATGAAACTTCTTCTAAAGTGATGCACTTTATGCATCTGTCCTTTACGCCGTGCATTCTGTTGTTTTAGTAAAATTAAACTCTGAAATCAGTTCTTTTGGGACATATCTGCAATGCAAGTTATGCGATAAGTAAAGTAACAAAAAGATGGCAAAAGTAATATGAAAAGAGGCTAAATAAAATCAGAATGAACCAAATTTGTGTGTGATAGTATGTGAAAAATGATGTAGAAATCACATAACAGTGGACGTGCAAAATGAGGTAGAGATCGTGCAGTCGAAGTTGAGGAGTAGCAAGAAAGACATTAGTTAATAAGGTTGGAAGTGTTGTTGGATGTCCTTTTGGCATTAGGGTCCTAGAGTAGTCCCTGTACACTCAGGTCTTCAGGTTGTTTTGTAGATGTACTTTCAATATATGGTTGGCTTGTGTGCCCTTTTATGCAGAGTTGTGGTGGACATAAGTATATATGTTTTGGACAGGTTTTCTTGTAACAGGTTGATGACACTCATGGTAAGTGCCTTGTGACATGAAAGGACTCGTATAAAAAGGTTTTGCTGTTTGGCATCTTAACAAAAATGGTTTTAAATTTCCAGTGTTTTCCTGTGATCTACTGGTTAGTGGTTAATCACGTTTTGTTTTCAGTAATCTCACTTTGTGTGGCGCGGGGTGTCACATATGCGGTATAAACCAAAGATTCAGATGAGTCCAAAACTCCAAGGTGGAGCTATCCACACTAAAACCCAGTGAAATAGTGATTGGAAAACCAACATTGGTCATAAGATTTGAAACAAGGTAAAAAGAGGGGAAAATGATGTACCTTCAACTGGGTCAAATTGAAGGTGATAGAACCTACCTAGGGCATTCGTTGAAACTCTAGAGACTTAACCAACAATGTCGGAGGTCAGGGACGATCGTCGGGATAGATCTTCAGGCACAGTACATGTGGAGAAGGGGAGACAACTGTGAAGAAGTGAGAGGGAAAAGAGCAGTAGAAAATGGTTCCTTGGTGTTTTGGGGAACGTTTTCAGTGCTTTTCCTATATAGACTGAAGTCCAACAGAACTTGAGTCTTGTGTGGGGTGAAAATAGGGGAAGGGGGGGAGTTCTAGTCGAGTTAGGATTTTGAGGCATGGTATCCCACCATGTTACGGATGAACAAGTTCAGGAGGATAAGGAGATGGCGAGGAAGGTCTTAGATGCTTATGGTATCCTCTAGTGAGATAGATCATAGGGGAAAAAGAGTCTGGGTACTGTTGCGTGTGGGCAAGAGTCCTCCCGAGTGAGCGAGATGACTGATAGGTCGTGAACGACTCCAAGACTAGGATTCCGACCCAAGAAGGGAGCGTGACACTTGATTAGTTAATGTAGCCGGCTGGACCAAAGTCCATATAAGGTTAGGATTAGATATATTAGGTTTAATTATTAAAATTAGGTTAATTCTTTATTTTCTCAAATTGGAGTAGCTAGGAAAGTCCAAATCTAAAGAAAATTTGCATGCTACCAAATTTTTGCATAAGGAATATGAAAATATAGGTAGTTTCATGATTAGACCAACCTAGCTCATCATATGTCTTTTTTTAAGACAAACATTTAATTAATCATATAGGATTACTTAAAATGATTTTGAGGATACAAATTTGGGTAAATAATTACCTTATCAAAACCAACTTACGGTAAAATTATGAGGCCATAAAGAGAACATTGATTGGGTAGATTTCATTTTAAACCCTAAATGTCAATTATTAAATATTTAGGACTAAATTATTGATATTAAGTTTCAATTGAATCAATTAAGTGCACAAGTTCTCAAAATTAGGACCGTAATATAAGATTCACATTTTTAGGGTGTTACGATTCTACCCATCTTATAAACAATTTGTCCTCGAAATTTCATGAGACTACCCACCTTAGGCTTTTACTTATTCCTAGTTTGAAATACCTAACATGCATTTCTATCTAATAAAAACTAGGGTTGAACTATATCATACCTTCTTCTTCCTCATCAATCATTGCAAAGATCCTTGCTTGTCATTTTTTTGGTTGGTCTGGATTAGAATCTTACCTTGCATCTCTCCTTGCTTTGAATTTGAGGCATTCAAACTTCTTGTGGCTTGAATCTCCACAATGGTAGAAAACTCCAGTGCCAAACATACATACTCCAAGATGGAGCCTTTTGTAGGTAGGGCAAGGCTTCTTGTCAGTTGATTCTTCTAATGCTTTCCTCTTCTTATCATTATGGTTGTTGGAGTTGCTCTGAGACTGGGTGTGCTAATAATTCTTCCACGTCCTTCCTAGGTGATTTAATAGCTCTAGGGTAGCCTTGAGTGCCTCTTGCACTATCTTGATCCACGTCCAGTCAGAGCATAGCCCAAATCAGGCTTTAGACTACACATAAACTTCTTTGCAAGATGTACCTCGTCTAAGCCATACTCATACTTTTGCAGCATATGGAACTTCATTGCATACTGGTGACAGTTGTGTCATCCTGGTTTAGATGCTTGAACTCCATCTCCCTCTTCTCAATCATATGTTCTGAGATTTAATGGTTTCAAAAGGCAATGGTGAACTCCTCCCAAGTCAACGGCTCAACATTGGGTCCTCGAGCATTGGTGAAGTTCTCCCACCAAGTGTGGGTTGTGCTTTTCAACATCTGTGTCCCAAGCAAACTTTGGAATGCTCAGGACACCCCAGATCATGGAAGCAGTGCTCGACACTGAGTAGCCAGTCTTCAGCCTGACCAACTACATTGGCCTCAGCTTCACTAGAGTAGGTCTTTGACTTAATCTTTAGGAAGTCTACTAAGGTAAACTCTTAGTTCCTCAGTTGATATGGTCTTCAATGTTGAGCGGTCAAAGCATTTATAGAGGTGTATTAGGGTTACCATTAGGGTTAATCCCTCCAGAAGCACTATGACCACTTCCCCCATTGGAAGAGCTTCTTTCTCCATCTATGTGCTCCTTGCCCTTATCAGATTTCCTCTTGGGAGCCATATACAAAAGGGAAAATAACTATATGAGATTTTCAGAAAATCCTGGTGGCCAACTATATTTTTCACCCTGATACCATATTGTAACACCCCAATCCTCTAAAGCATGCATATAACTAAGCGGAAGCAATGATTATCATTGCATAAAAATAAGTTTGTTCAACCAACATAGGAAATTAAACAATTATCATACTCAAGTCCTCATCATAACACTCACACTTCATACTAATACATGATTCTCTTAACTTGAAAGTAAAACTAAACTAATTATTCGAGAATAGCTGGCACCCCACTAGGTTTGGACTCCTAGTTTTCTTCTCGAGGTATAATCTCCTTGCCTATGCTTTATCATCCTTCTCTCCTACGAACATCACATCCCCAACCATGCAAAGAAAAATGGAAATATGTTAGAGTAAGTGGCACTGAGTAACATTGTAACAATTGAAAATAAACTATAATTTTGAGAAACTTGAATTAAACATTTTAAACATTGAATACTTTTATATCCATTTATCTTTATCTATATTTCTCTTTATCATTGACATTGCTATCTTGGTTTGACTATATTGTCTTTCTTACATATCCTTGCTCTCAAGAGCTTGAATATACATGAACTAAAGTGCTTCCTATCAGGAGCTTGATAAATAGTATTGCTCTCATGAGCTTGAATCTATAAAATTGGTCTCATGATCCTGATGAATAACATTTCTCTCTGGAGCTCAAACATGACATTGCTCTCAAGAGCTTGATATGTGACATTGCTCTCAGGAGCTTGAATATGACATAAATCAACTATCTTATTCTTACATTATTCTTAACCATAACAACTTGAAATATTAAATCTTAGTTAAGAAGGATGTACATGTCATTGTCATCATCATATATGAGAACATTATTGAAAACTATAATCTTATTCATAATAATTTTTCTTGTAAGCATTCATAAAAATATGTACTTCATATTATCTTAATTGAATTTCATAAATATATGTGAGTATAAAGCCCATTACCCATACTTGTTAACTCAGAGTGCATGAATCCACTTACTAATTAATGAGAGAGAAAGTCTCTTAAACGTCCTTGATATTGATGAAATCCTAAAGTCTTAAAATTTACAAACTTCCTATCAATCATTATCTTGATAATCATCTAAGCCCTAATTTAGTCTCCTAGGGAAAACATGGCATGCACTGATGGATGTAGGGTTTGAAAACACTAAAATCATGTTCTACTCAAAAAATCATTTCCAATGACTATTTATATGTATTTTTCTAATCATCATATTAATTACTATGAATTTATGAAGAACAGACCAATTAGAAATCTAAGAAAACAAAATTATAATTATTAAATACTTGGAACCTTATCCAGGATTCGGGGTCCACTATGAGTTGTCCCAATGGATGGACGCCTCTTGGACAGTGGGACTCACATGTACAGCCAATACAATGCGTGTGAGAACCACACTTGAATAACAATAGTGCCCATGGCTGCGTGACAAAAGAATAGCAACCTAATAGGGGCAAAATTGTCAAACAAACAATGTTCATCTTCATTGTTGAATAAGAACCAATGGTAAATCAGACCTTCGTGCAGTTCAGTTCCTTAGGAAAAAAACATTGTATACATGATCATATCTGGTCAGAGATGGTGCCCACTGATCCCGACGTCATCTCCGCCGAGTCCACGCGGTCACAAAGACCCCTATTCTAAAACCTGAGGTGGTCGGAAGAGAAAATCACCTCCTCCTCCTTGGATGATCCATGGGTTATGTCCAAGAATCCAGAAGGAGGATGGTGTGATACAAAACAAAGATTTGGCTGAGTCCATAAATCCAAGGTGGAGCTATCCACACCAAAACCAAGTGATGTAGTGATAAAAAAACCAACATTGGCCTCAAGATTCAAAATATGGTAAAAAGAAGGAAAACAATGTACCTTCAAATTTGTCAAATTGAAGGTGATAGAAGCTTCCTAGGGTAGTCATTGAAACTCCCAAGACTTAACCAATGGTGCCAGAGGTCAGGGACAATCCACCGGGATTGATCTTCAGGTGTGTTACATGTGGAGAAGGGAGACAACTTTAAAGAAGTGAGAGGGAAAAAGTGCATCATAAAATGGTTCCTTAGTGTTTTGGGGAATGTTTTTGGTGCTTTTCTTTTATAGATTGAAGTCCAATGGAGCTTGGGTCTCATGCTGGGTGAAAACAGGGAAAGAGAGGGGGAGTTCTAGTCGACTTAGGATTTTAAGGCATGGAATCCCACCATGTTAGGTATGTATAGGTTTGGGAGGATGAGGAGATGGCAAGGAAGGTCTAAGATGCTTCTAGTATCCTCTAGAGAGATAGATCACAGGGGAAAAAGAGTCTAGGTATTGTTGAATCTGGGGAAGAGTCCTTTAGGGTGAGGGAGACGACTCAGGGGTCGCTTTAAGAGGTGTTCCTACAAAGCTATAAACTAAATCTAGAACTTTGATGAGAAGTAGATCATTAATTTCCAATAACTAAGGAGTTTGTGTTTGATGGAGATGATGATTGCAAAATGGGTGAAGATCGGCCCTACAAAACAAGACAAATGATTAAGATAGAAATGTGCAATATTTGTTACATATGCTTGCTTTCAAATATAATTTAAATATAATCCCAACAAAATATGATGTACTTAATTACAAAGAATTTCCCGACAACCAGCATTCCTCCTTTCTATGCCATTTATTTTTCCATTACTTCCCTCCCAACATACAAAAAATAAATATATATTTGTACAAAACAAAATTAAGTAGAGGAGTATAAAGAACATACCAGTGTAGCTATTCTAGAATTAGCTTCAGTGAGTTCTCTGTTCCTAACCTCTAGTTCCTGGCTCGTACTTTTTAGCTATTTTTTAAGTTCTATAACAATACCATGTAGCACTTGTTTTGCTTTTCAATTGTGCATATCTCTGTGTGATACCGTGGCTCCAAAACCTCCATGGTGTTTTCCAATTACGTCATCCAGAAGTGATTAAAACTTTAATGGATCAGGGGTCTTGCCAAGTCCATGTTTTATGCATGCATCAATAACTTTAGTTGATAGTCATTAGAAAAATAAAAAAAGTTAGTTTACTTAAGAAAATTATGTAAATTTAATTAAAAGTGTTCACCACCACTTACAACAATATCTTTAGTTTCTTTATCACGGAAATTAAGTTTCTTATCTAAATGGCATGAGACATAGATCTCCAATGTTGAATGATTGTTTTTCTGAATGTTTTAATACAAGATTAGAATATATTCAATACTCACTAGACAACTATAAAATAAAATAACCATTACAAAGTAGACAGGTCCATGGATATAAGTAGGTCTTACAATGCTTCATATGGCCTTATTTCTATCTGACAAATGCTGAAATAAATATAATTTTCTAACATGTCACATTGTATGAAGAAATAATACAAAATAATTTACAATGTACTATTACCTTGTTTATATCTTCATCCCAATATTGCAACAATTATGTCCATTGTTAAGCATTAATTCTTTTGTCTTTGCAAGATGAGGCTTGTTCCTGTAGAGTTTTCTTATCAGCATAATATTTGTATTTTAGGTTGCATCTCCAAGTTCTCAGCTCTTGTTGAAGTATTCTATTACAAGCAGTCAAAACACCATCCAGGGGAGCTTAGGTCTCTCAATATTCCATTACAAATTCAAAATCATCCTAACCCAAAACAAATTTTGAATGTCATGAATACTTACAACATTAGTTTACACGCAATGCTTATATAATTGAAATATAGTGTTGCATACATTCAATTTACGCATCACCTTCTCAAAACTCCTATGATGTTTTTGTCTCCATCTTTTTGCTATAGGAAATTTCTCCATGCGTCTAGCATATAGACCCAACCATACAACTAGTTTCTGACGTTCATCTCCAACGTGTACCCCTAATTGATGATCTACAATGCATACCCATTTTTTCCATTTTTGTGGCAATTTATTTGTAAGTGGTGCATCCTCTTGTATTCCTCTTGTCTTTATTATAAATTATAATCATCAAATAACACTCATTATTATTGCAAGAAAAAATTATATGACATGCATTACTTTTTTCACATCGTGAGCCCTCTAAAATTTCTTCATTTATTCCCACACGGTCTTCTATGTGCATCTCATCTTTAAAATGATCACCACATTCTGTCATAAGGGAGAATTTCAAGATTAGAAAAATATACTAGGTGTGTAGTATTTCAACCTAAACTGATAACCAATCCATGCCATATAAGAAATTAAGCACCCTTAAACTTAATTGTTGTTAGAGCCTAGTTCCACTCAAGTATGTGATGTGGTAGTGAAATATTCAGTCTTTACCAGATAGATAGCCATGTAAGGTTCCATAAACATGGAACTCATCAACATTATCCCCTTTTCCGTCTACAGTAATATCTATAAATAATTAATGGATTATGAAATATTATTATAGTAGTTAGAATAATATAACTATAGGAATTACCTGGAACAAAAGATTTTGAAATTCCTTAGATGTGTGGTTCATCCTCACATGTAGTTCCATTGACTTGGAGGTCATCAATATTTTTTCTATTCACATCTACAGTAACTTCTACAAATAGTTAACATTATGGAGAATGATTATAGTAGTTAGAGATTTACCTAGAATAGGGGCATCTGAAGTTCCTTGGATGTGTGGGTCATCGAACCTATGTTCTAGGGTTTCTTGGTGAGAAACACTCCTTTCTCTCCTTGGTCTAGAGGAGTGAGCTTGAGTTCTAGTAGCATGGTCAATACCCCTCTCTCGTTTAAGTTGAGAGGTGAGCTTGTGTTCTAGTTGCTTGAGCAACACCCTCCTCTCACCATGGACTTGAAAGGTGAGCTTTGTGGTGGTTGTGAACCTTGTTAGGGTTGTTCCTTGTGTTGATTGTTTGGTGATAGAAGATGTGCAAGACCCCTCTCTCTTAGTTATTGAGAGGTGAGCCATCTTCTTGATCTGTTAAGGTTTGGTACCCTTGTGCTTGAGTTTGATGACAACCTTGTAGAGTTGCATCTGGACCGATATGATCTAGGGGGGGGTGCTGCCTGATATCCCTCTAAATCTTGAGTCTTGGATGACACATGTTGTGGTTGTGATGGGCGTCACCCTTGGTCTCTGCCTTGTGTATGTCGGGCATCCCACCTTGATGAGTAACCTGCCCGATACATGTGTGATGGTTTGTTGTCATTGTGCGTTGAAGTGTGGAGATTGTTAGCTAGTTGGTGGTGTTGTGTCGGGCATCATGCTCCTAGTTGTTAACCTTTGTGTGTCAGGCATCACACAACATGTCCTTGCTGCCCGATACATCTGACCTGAGGAGGTAGCCTAGTGGCCCTCATACCTTGGATGATATGGAGCTATGTTGCTAGCATGGTGCTGGGTGTTACAACATAGTGATGATGCCTGGTGTAGTAACCTGTAGTAACCCTAGTCGTTGCACGATGCAGAGATGTACAACGCACCATTGCATGACAAGGAATGAGTTGCACTCTGCACATGGATGCCGACGGAGCGTTGCACGGTACTGCAATGTACGACACTGGTGAGTGCACGATATGCCTGACGCGCCGTTGCATGGCATGGCGGTGTGTGTTACACCCTGCACGACAGACTCTGCTGCACGTTACACTTGGAAGTGCACGACACAGTGTTGCACGTTATACTCTAAGTGCTGCCCGTTGTGTGTTGAGGGTTGGGCGATACGGGAGAGTGCCCTGTCCGATACCACCTCTAGTGAGGGTGCTCTACCCGTCACACTTCTTGTGAGGGTAGTGAGCACTTCTAGTGAGGGTCTTGTCTCTTATGAAAATCTATGCGCTAGCTCTTGTTAATAAATCACGTTGGTTTTTTATAGTAAACCTTGACATGCTACATCTATGTATCTTACCATGATATTACCAGTGTGTGTAATCATCTTAATGATATGGATAATGCTGAGATAATGGTAAGCATATAAGATTGATTTGCATGAACTGTATCTATGATCACAGGTTGAGGCATGAATAATAAAGCACCTAATCATCAATGTTGCCCTATATCAATAATATGATCTTGCTATTAATCCGTGATGATTGTACTAACCGTGCATGTGATGCATAGCCAGGTAATAATGATGAGTAACATTTCTTTGATAGTTACTCTTGATGATGAGATGACATACATGATGTATTTTGGTCTGAAGACCTGAGTTTGGTAAAGTGCCTATGTTGATGAGAATGCCTTGAGAGGCAGTGGCATTATGTGATAAGGGATTGAGATCCCATGGCAATGTGGTGATCCTTGAGATGGATCTAGATGATTGGCAAGAGGCCAAGTGGTAACATGTAATGTTGGATCCTTGAGATGGATCAGGATGATGTTGATTACAATAAAAGGATAATATTAAGTCTCATACTATTTATTCTTGTTATAGTTTGCATGTTATATAACTTGGTTGAATCTTGCAATCCACTTAAAATATACTAACTAATCACAGTGGAACAAATCATGTAGCTTGCCCTGGCCATAGATTTATGATCGCCAGGAGCTGGTGATGGTGAAATAGGTTCTCTAAGCGGGTTAACCTGGAAGCACATATTGTTGAATATGTGCGATTTCTCCTAGCCTAAAATAGAGAGGGAATCGAGTGCAGCTACGGTTGCAGACTCGGATGTATATATATATATATATATATATATATATATATATATATATATATATATATATATATATATATATATATATATATATATATATATATATATATATATATATCGAGTGCAGCTGCGGTTGTAGACTCGAATGTGTATATATATATATATATATATATATATATATATATATATATATATATATATATATATATATATAGAGAGAGAGAGAGAGAGAGAGAGCATGGTGAACATGCCCATGGCTCAGAGTGATAGAGCATGAATGCGTTCATGGCTCAGAGCATGGTGAACAGGACCGTGGCTCAGATATACTAGCGTCGTGACCTGTACCGAGGCGTGCTAGAGGAAGGGTAGCCTATGGAGCTGACCCTGTGGCTGAGGCCACTTAAGCATGAGACTGCGGTCCTGCTTTTGTTCTCGTGCACTGAACACGATGTGGGAGGTCGTGGAGTCCGACTCTTCCATTGACCTTGTATGGCACTGGCTCCGGGTTTCGCAACTGTCGGTTGGATCTGAGCGGTATGACTCACTTCCTCAGGGCATAATAATACGTAATCCAGCCGAATAGTATTTACTGCTTAAGGCAAAACACGGAACATTGGTTGAGGCCTTGCTTGTATAGATAATCCTGTTATATCTTGCAGTTGCTTATATGTTCCTTATGTTCTGTGGTAAGCTCTTATACATCCTATCTTGTCAATAATGTTCCATAAAGAGATTATTGGTGATATGTCTTCCGTACATCTGGTAAGCTTGATAGTATGAACAACTTTACTTCATAACTGCTCTTGTTATACCTCTTATCAGTTATCTGCTATTGTTGCTTTAATCTTTCTTTGGTTTTATAGTTTTGGCAGGGAGTTATGTTTCTCGCTGGGACTGTGTGTCTCACCCCTCTGGTTTATAACCTTTTTAGGTGTCCGAGCTAGACGTGGTGGTGGTTGCGAAGTTGCGGCCGAGCAGCAAGACGAGCAGTAGGAGGCAAGCGATGGATATGCTGCTGTTTTGGGTTGTTTTGTAGTCGAGTCTTAGAGTCATACCTGTACTCTCAAGTCCTTGGGAGCATTTTGATGTTGTTTCATGATGTATAACTGTTGATCCTTTGTATATCCTACTGCTGGCCGGATATGGGTCTTTCTGTACATATAAACAGATGACGAAATCGTGTGATGGCTAGACAGCTGTTCCTCTAAGCTGTGGACATGTATCAAGGCTTGTAAATGATTGTATAACCTGTTTCCTTGCAGGATGTGGACCTGAATGTAATAGTTTTCTCAGTTTGCCTACTTTCTGCAATCGGTTATAGTTAACCTGTGTTTTTGGTAATCTGTGGTTATGGTGATTGTCCGCACGTTTTTGTGTAACACCTCGCTGTCTGTGTGATAGTAGGATGTGTTGCCACAAGTTTTGGTATCAGAGCTCTAGGTTCGCTGAGTCTACAGGGATTTAGGACTAGGTTGTGTTTGTTCTTGTGAGTTTTCCATATTTTCTCACAATCATCTTCTGCCCTCAGCGGAAGAAAAGCCAAGATGTCTGGAAACCATGAAGAGCATGCTGTCGAGAACATCGATGTTGCATCAGTTGATGGAGCTATAGGGCAGGCACATGAAGATCGGGTGCCTGAGGTCCCCCAACTTGACCCAGCCATTCTTGAACACCCTGCCTATCAACAACTTATGGGGCAGATAATGGCTACGATGAATCTCATGGTAGAGAGATTGCCAGTGCCTCCGCCGAGAGCACATGCTCCCCATGGTGAAACATCGGGTATTGGGAAGACCTTTGAGCGGCTTCGTTGAGTCGGAGCGTCAGATTATGCTGGAACGGCTGATCCAACGGATGCATATCTGTGGCTGACAAGTCTTGAGAAGGCTTTCTGGATTCTCGACATCCCCGAAGCAGACAAAGTAAAGCATGTTGTCTACCTTCTGAAGGGTAGTGCTGGTCACTAGTGGACCATCGAGGAGGAGAAGCGACCTGGTGAGGTGATCAGTTGGGAGATTTTCCGGCCTGAGTTCGTCAGCAGATACTTCCCGAAGATGTGTCTAGATGAGAAGATTAGTAAGTTTGAGAGCCTGCGACAAGGAACGATGAACATCACTGAGTACGAGGCCAAGTTCATGGATCTACTGAGGTTTTGTCCTCACATGGTGGCGACAGATGAGGAGCAGATTAGATGCTTTGAGAAGGGTTTGAATACTGAGATGACAACACCTATTTCTACATTGGAGAATAAAGAGTGGTTTTCTACATTTGTGGTATCCATTCGGAGGATCGAACGGTCAGTAAGGGAGAAAAGAGAATCCATGTCTAAGAAGAGGCCTGATCAGTTTCAGGGACAGAGGTTTGCTGGCTTCAAGAAGCCAAGGTTTGCAGCACCGTGAGTGATGAGAGGTTCTAGTGCACCGTCGCAATGGTCCCCGAGTAAGGGAAGAGGTTATGTTTCTTCACCATCAAATACACATAGTACAACTTCTGTGGCAGTGACAGGGCCATCTAGGCCACGGTTTGAAGTTAATACATGCTATATCTACGGTCAGACGAGGCATTTCAAGTCGAACTGCCCAAGTAGAGATGTTGAAGTGACGCAGCAGCCGAGGAAGAATCATCAAGGGTCAGATAGACAGTAGCCCAGTGGTAGCAGAGGGCGAGGACGCAGTCAAGCGTCACAAGCGGGATCGTCTGCTCAAGGAAGCATAGGACGTGGACAACAAGCAACGGCTTGATTCTATGCTATGAGTCAATCGGAGGCGATAGTCAACCCGCGAGTGGTGACATGTCAGATGGAGTTATTTCATTCTGATATGTCTTCTTCTTGCTTTATATCTGTTCTGGTTAACCCGGGTGCTACACACTCTTTTATCACCTATAGTATGCTTGAGAACTGTCGTTTACCTGTTAGTTGTAAGAAGGATAGCTTGTTGTTAGAAACCCCTCTTGATGGTTCCTCGATGCTTCGAGAAGAGCATCCATCTTGTGTCTTATCCTTTTCAGGACACAGTATAAAAGTGGATCTTATACCACTTGATATGAACGATTTTGATGTTATCCTTGGGATGGATACCTTAGAGAAGTATAAGGTTGTTTTGGACTGTGGTTCCAAGCAAGCTGTGTTTGATGATGGCGGTAAGAAGTGGATCTTCCAAGGAGATAGGAAGATTCTTCCGACGTGTCTAGTGTCAGCTTTGGTGGCAGATAAGTTGTTACGACAAGGATGTGAGGTGTTCTTAGCTCACATTGTGGATACCATTGTGGATACCAAGGTGAAAGGTCCTAGCCTTGAAGAGGTGTCGATTGTCTGAGAGTTCGACGATGTGTTTCCTGAGGAGTTTCTCGGTGTTCCTCCACCTCGAGAGATTGATTTTGAGATCAATCTGGTTCCAGGAACACAACCAGTTGCACAAACACAGTATAGGATGGCTCCAGTAGAAATGGTAGAGCTTAAGAAGCAGTTGCAAGAGTTGTTGGAGAAAGGTTACATCCAACCGAGTACGTCACCTTGGGGCGCTCCAATGTTGTTTGTTAAGAAGAAAGATGGATCGATGCGGCTGTATATAGATTACCGACACTTGAACAAGGTCATGATCAAGAACAAGTACCCGTTGCCGAGGATAGATGATATGTTTGATCAGTTGCGTGGTGCTATAGTGTTTTCAAAGATCGATCTACGATCCGGATATCATCAGTTGAGGATAAAGGCAGATGACATACCAAAGTCAGCTTTTAGGACGAGGTATGGTCACTTCGAGTTTGTGGTTATGTCGTTTGGGCTAACCAATGAACCTGCTGCTTTCATTGATCTGATGAACCGAGTGTTTCATCCGTTCCTAGATCAGTTTGTTGTAGTCTTTATAGATGAAATCTTGATCTACAGTCAGGATATGCAAGATCATGAGCGACATCTTCGTCTAGCGTTGACTCTTCTTCGCCAACATCAGTTGTATGCCAAGTTCAATAAGTGTGAGTTATGGTTGGAAGAAGTGACTTTCTTGGGTCATGTGATATCTGCAGAAGAAGTCAAAGTGGATCCAAAGAAGGTGGAGTCTGTTGTAGAATGGGAACAACCGAAGACGCCGACAGAAGTCTGTAGTTTCCTTGGTTTAGCAGGTTACTACCGGAGGTTTATCAAGGACTTTAGTGCGATTGCGTTGCCGATGATGAAGTTGACTAGAAAGGATGTACCTTTTGTCTGGGATGATAGTTGCCAGCAAGCTTTCCAAAGTTTGAAGGAAAAGCTGACTAGTGCTCCAGTACTAGTGCTTCCAGAGCCTAGAAGGGCTATGTTGTTTTCTGTGATGCTTCCAAGAAAGGTTTAGGTTGTGTGCTGATGCAGGAAGATCATGTGGTTTCTTTTGCTTCACGACAGCTTAAGAAACACGAGGAGAACTATCTGACTCATGATTTGGAGTTGGCAGTAGTGGTTCATGTGTTAAAGATTGGGAGACACTATCTTTACGGGGAAGTGTGTCAGGTCTTTACGGATCATAAGAATCTAAAGTACATCTTTTTGCAGCATGAGTTGAACATGCAACAACGTCAATGGATAGAGCTAATCAATGATTACGACTGCACCATCGAGTATCATCCTGGTAAGGCGAATGTGGTAGCTGATGCGCTTAGTTGAAAGTCATCTTCTTTTTCTTCAAAGAAGGCACAATTGAGTTCCCTGATATGCCATAGACGGGATATGCTTGTTTCCTTGTGGCAGATGAATGTGCAGATGGAAGTTTCCCTGTTAGCTGGAATTTTAGCATAAATGCAAGTCAAGCCTACGCCGAGACAACAGATCAAGGATGCACAACAAGCAGATGATACAATATAGTTGATCAGATCAGAGTTCAACAGCAAAACGCATGATGGATTCCATGAGTCTGAGGATGGACTAGTCTGCTATCGTGATAGGATGGTGGTCCCCAATGCTGATGATATGAGGAAGTTAGTGCTCGAGGAAGCACACACGTCAATGTATGCTATGCATCCAGGAGTCACTAGGATGTATCATAGTCTGAAGGACTTGTATTGGTGGCCCGGTTTGAATAAAGATGTAGCTGAGTTTGTGGCTAGGTGTGCGGTATGTCAGCAAGTCAAGACTGAACATCAAAAGCCGGCAGGTATGTTGCAGACCCTGCCAATACCGCAGTGGAAATGGGATCATATAACCATGGATTTCGTAGTTGGTCTACCCAGGACAACTAGGAATCAGAATTCCATTTGGGTTATAGTGGACATATTGACGAAGTCTGCCCATTTCATACCGGTGAAGACAACGTATACAACCAAGAAGCTCGCTCGATTATATGTGGATGAGATAGTGTGTTTGCACGGTGTGCCAGTGATGGTAATTTCAGACAGAGGTCCTCAGTTCCCGTGTCGTTTCGGGGAATAGTTGCACAGAGCGTTGGGAACACAGTTGAGGTTCAGTACCGCCTTCCACCCGCAGATAGATGGACAGTCTGATAGGATTATTCAGATTCTGTAGGATCTCCTTCGAGCTTGTGTCTTGTAGTTCCTAGGCAGTTGGGACGTACACCTCAGTTTGATAGAGTTTGCCTACAACAATAGTTATCAGCGGAGCATTGACATGGATCCTTATGAGGCCTTATATGGCAAGAAGTGCAGATCTCCTTTGTGTTGGTATGAGTCTGGTGAATATCAACTTTTGAGTCCTGAGTTAATTCAGCAGACGACAGAAAAGATCAAGGTGATACAACAACAGTTGAAAGCGGCACAGGACAGGCAGAAGTCTTATGCAGACAATCACCGACGACCTTTGGAGTTCCAGGTAGGAGACAAAGTGTATCTTAAAGTCTCACCGTGGAAAGGTGTGCTAAGGTTTGGCTAGAAGGGTAAGCTAGCACCCAGGTATATGGGGCCATACCCGGTCATAGCACGTGTTGGCAGGGTAGCTTATGAGTTAGAGATGCCGCCAGAGTTGCACAGGTTACATCCAGTGTTCCACGTCAGTATGCTGACAAAAAGTCATCCGGATATAGGAACAGTGATATAGCCATATGAGGTTGAGCTTGATGAAGATGTGACCTACAAGGAAGGTCCTGTGATAATCCTTGACAGAAGAGTTAAGAAGTTGAAGAGGAAGGACCTGGTTCTTGTGAAGGTTCTTTGGCATCATCATGGTGTTGAGGAAGCCACATGGGAGCTTGAGGAAGAGATGAGGAGGAAGTATCCCTCACTTTTCTCTTTGGATTTCGGGGACGAAATCCCTTTGTAGGGGGTTATCTTGTAAGGACCCTAACCTCCGTTTGGGGCTTATCCTGTCTGCTTTACTTAACCCTGATGCTTAGTTGCTTGCTAATCACCTTCTGTGGTGATTAGGGTTTGTTGGTGCTTTGTTGAGAGCTGGAGGTGCTACTTGCAATTAACCCAAGTCTAGGGTTTGTGGGCAAGTTTGTACCCTTGTGTGGTGTTCCTCCCTCTCCTTGCTTCCTCTAGTGTTGAGAGGAAGGGTTGGGCTCGTTGCTTGAGTTCATTTGGGCTCGGTTGAGCTTTTTGGGCCTTGTGGTGCCTTGCCTTTGCTTCTTTGGACCTTGTGTCGGGCAAGAGCATGCTTGTGTCGGCCTAAGTGTGTCGCCCAGGATGTATGTCGCCCTGGTGGTGTGTTGCCTAGGGTTGTGTCGGCCATGGAGTGGGTTTGTTAGCCATGGCATGGAGGTGTGTCACACATGGACCCTTTGACCTTCTTTGACCTTGTTTGTGTCACCACTAGTGGACACTTGGTGCTTGATGCTTGCATGTGGCAATGGCCTTGGACATGTGTTTAGGGCATGTTAGGGTGGTGGCATTGCCATGGGCAAGTGTCCCTAGGTGGGTGACACCTTGCCTAATCTTTCCTTGGTTTCTCCTCCATCCCCTTCTATATATGTGTTTCCTTTCCCTTGCTAAGGATCCTTTTAGTTCCTTAGCCTCCCTCTCCTTGGTGCACGACACACTCTCTTCTTTTGCAAGCTTGGTGGCTGATCCTTCTAGGAGTCTCCTTCTTCCTCTAGTGGTGGTCGAACCCTAGAGTGCCTTGCTCTCCTTCTTGTGGTGGTGCTTGGAGCTTGGAGGTAGGAGCTTGGAGCTTGCTTAAGGTGGGTTACATAACTCCTAACCCTAACCACATTACCATTTTCTATGTTCTTGTTTATATGTTGCTTATGATCGACTAAGTATGTTGTTAGTTTAGTTTCTTGCTTAGTTGTACCTTGTTGGCCGAACCTATGTTCTAGGGTTTCTTGGTGAGCAACACTCCTTTCTCTCCTTGGTCTAGAGGAGTGAGCTTGAGTTCTAGTAGCATGGGCAATACCCCTTTCTCGTTTAAGTTGAGAGGTGAGCTTGTGTTCTAGTTGCTTGAGCTACACCCTCCTCTCACCATGGACTTGAAAGGTGAGCTTTGTGGTGGTTGTGAACCTTTAGGGTTGTTCCTTGTGTCGCTCGTTTGGTGATAGGAGATGTGCAAGACCCCTCTCTCTTAGTTGTTGAGAGGTGAGCCATCTTCTTGATCCGTTAGGGTTTGGTACCCTTGTGCTTGAGTTTGATGACAACCTTGTAGAGTTGCATCTGTACCGATATGATCTTAGGGGAGGTGCTGACCGATATCCCTCTTAATCTAGAGTCTTAGAAGACACATGTTGTGGCTGTGACGGGTGTCACCCTTGGTCTCTGCCTTGTGTATGTCGGGCATCCCACCTTGATGAGTAACCTGCCCGATACATGTGTGATGGTTTGTTTTCATTGTGCATTGAAGTGTGGAGCTTGTTAGCTAGTTGGTGGTGTTGTGTCGGGCGTCATGCTCATGGTTGTTAACCTTTGTGTGTCGGGTGTCACACAACAGGTCCTTGCTGCCCGATACACCTAACCTGAGGAGGTAGCCTAGTGGCCGTCATACCTTGGATGATATGGAGCTATGTTGCTAGCATGGTGCTGGGTGTTACAACATAGTGATGATGCCTGGTGTAGTAACATGTAGTAACCCTAGTCGTTGCACGACGCAGAGATGTACAACGCACCGCTGCACGACAAGGAATGAGTTGCACTCTGCACATGGATGTCGACGGAGCGTTGCACGGTACCGCAGTGCACGACACTGGTGAGTGCACGATATGCCTGACGTGCCGTTGTACGGCATGGCAGTGCGTGTTACACCCTGCACGACGCGCTCTTGGGATTTAGTTGCATGATAGACTCTGTTGCACGTTACACTTGGAAGTGCACGACACAATGTTGCACGTTATACTCTAAGTGTTGCCCGTTGTGTGTTGAGGGTTGGGCGATAGGGGAGAGTGCCCTGCCCGATACCACCTCTAGTGAGGGTGCTCTACCCGTCACACTTCTTGTGAGGGTAGTGAGCACTTCTAGTGAGGGTCTTGTCTCTTATGAAAATCTATGCGCTAGCTCTTGTTAATAAATCACGTTGGTTTTTTATAGTAAACCTTGACATGCTACATCTATGTATTTTACCATGATATTACCAGTGTGTGTGTAATCATCTTAATGATATGGATAATGTTGAGATAATGGTAAGCATATAAGATTGCTTTGCATGAACTGTATCTATGATCACAGGTTGAGGCATGAATAATAAAGTGTTGGTATGTATGCCCTGAGAGCCAATCATGAGATGATTGGTGGGATACATTAAGATTGATTTGATAAATAACAAAGGCAAGCTTCCAATTCTTTCTGGTTCAGTCATATGAGATAGTGACAGAACATATGAATGTCTAGAGAATGACAGTACTCAATGACGTATGCCTTTAGGTTCATGACCTGAACGATGAGATCATACGGATTCTAAGAGTTTGTACATTCTTGTTATGTCCCTAGTCGGATGTCATTGTGGAATGTAGATAGACAGCAATGACACACAAGACTAGATTGTGGTGTTGGTTGATGACAGAATCTCATTAGTCATGATATAGAGATATCAAACCAAACACATAGGTACTTGTTAGAGAATAAGTGTACCAGACAGACCCACCGTGAGTTTGACACATGGAACCATGACATGGTAGTCACAGTCAGTACTCACAGTGATGGTGGTGATTGTGATTCTTTGACCTGAAATCACTACACTCGACACATGTCATTGGGCACACTTTGACATCATCAAACGCAATCCTGAAACATGGGTTGTTATAAAAGGGATTATTGGGTGGCTTTGGCACATGGGGCTTTTGAGGAGTGAGTGATAGATATGGGATTTGTCCCTCCTGAGGGAGTTTGATATCCATGGCCACTTGATGAGTAGGATTGAGAAAGGCGTGCATGCATGTGTGAATCAATATGTGATATTGATGTCATACATATCTCTTCCAGTCTACTCTGAGATCAAGAAAATGAATGAACGTTGACAGGATGATTGTTCGATGCCTCGAGTTCATTCGGGATATCCGTGACAAAGGAATTATACATTCGCTGTAACACCATTCACGAATTGTAGGATTGAAAGTTGTTCTCCAACTTTCTATTTTCACTTGGGTAGCATTGATGTGTGACTAGGCACCGCTCTTTGCTTGTGAAGTCATAAGTGTTATGGACTTTCACTGCAAACGTGAAATGGACCTGTAGGGTCACACACATAGGATTTAACCTGGAAGAGGAGTTTTGTCCATAAGCAATGTTTAGATTGATTACTAAAGGAGTTTAGTAGTTCAATTAAACACTCAATCAATTGATAGCTCAATATCATAGTGTTCAAGGTGTTGGACACATTGATTGGAGTACTAGATTGATTGAAATTGCAATTGACTGATTCTGCACAATATGCACTCCCAACCGATCAGTTCAAGTGTTGAACCGGTCGGTTGAGCTTGGTGAACCGGCCGGCTCAAGTGTTGAACTGATCGGCTCAAGATCAGGGTGAACCGATTGCTTCAAGTGTTGAAACGATCGATTTAACTGGTGCAACCGAGCAAGTTGGGAAAGTAGGATTGGTGATAATTTTCCTTTTGTTTCAATTACCCAATTTGATTGGGAAATAGGATTGGTATTCGATACCAATTAGAAACAAAAGAAGGAAAGTCAATCGGGAACTGACCAGGACCACCAACCGACCGGTTCACTAGTGAACCGATCGGTTGCGGTGTTCCAACCGACCGGTTCACTTGTGAACCGACCGGTTCAGGTCCCCAGCCAACCATTTCAGTTATGAAACGATTGGTTCAGGTAGCGAGTTGGTTGCTTTTGTGGAAAATCTCGAACCCTTCTACTTCTGCTTTTAGTCCCGCATTTCCCGGGATGGAGAACCCTGTCCCATGACCCTCCTATATATAGGGGTATTGGGGGCTTCTCAAAGTACAACTCAGTGCAACCAATTGCTCTGCAAAGTTGTCGTTCTGTGGTTTTGGTAACCGAGAGAGCCCGAGCAAGTGCTACCCGCAAAGGGAGGTGCAGTAAGGAAAAGACAACTGCAGTTGCAACTAGAGGTAGGAGAGTGTGTTGGCGACTAGTACATCAACAGGAGGGTGCGACTCCTTCCACTTCCTTGTGGGACAAGGAGTGTGGAGTTTCAGGTGGTCCGTGTAGACTATTTCAGAGGCGGGAGGTTTCAGCCGCTCAGGAGAACAACTGTCATCCGATAGTCTGGTGAGATTAGGATTTGTCAGTCCCGGTGCGACCAGTAGCTGCACAGACACCGTCGAAGACCGGAGTTGAAGACCGCGCAAGGCGTGAGGTATTGTCGCCGAGCAAGCCTTGGGACAAGGTATGATTCCACAAAACATCCTTTCCTATTATATAGACATTGACGCATTTCCTTGTTTTGGGTTTTGGTGAGATTTATTTTTTGTTTCCGCTGCCATCTCTGCCTCCCCTAAAACCCAACATAAAGCACCTAATCATCAATGTTGCCCTATATCAATAATATGATCTTACTGTTAATCCATGATGATTGTACTAACCATGCAGGTGATGCATAGCCAGGTAATAATGATGAATAACATTTCTTTGATAGTTACTCTTGATGATGAGATGACATACATGATGTGTTTTGGTCTGAAGACCTGAGTTTGGTAAAGTGCCTAAGTTGATGAGAATGCCTTGAGAAGCAGTGGCATTATGTGATAAGGGATTGAGATCCCATGGCAATGTGGTGGTCCTTGAGATGGATCTAGATGATTGGCAAGAGGCTAAGTGGTAACATGTAATGTTGGATCCTTGTGATGGATCAGGATGGTGTTCATTACAATAAAAGCATAATATTAAGTCTCATACTGTTTATTCTTGTTATAGTTTGCATGTTATATAACTTGGTTGAATCTTACAATCCACTTAAAATATACTAACTAATCACAGTGGAGCAAATCATGTAGCTTGCCCTGGCCATAGATCCATCATCGTCAGGAGCTGGTGATGGTGAAACAGGTTCTCCTGCAGGTTAACCTGGAAGCGCATATTGTTGAATATGTGTAGTTTCTCCTAGCCTAAAATAGAGAGGGAATCGAGTGCAGCTGCGGTTGCAGACTCGAATATATATATATATATATATATATATATATATATATATATATATATATATATATATATATATATATATAGCATGGTGAATAGGCCCATGGCTCAGAGTGATAGAGCATGAATGCATTCATGGCTCAGAGCACGGTGAACAGGCCCGTGGCTCAGATATACTAGCACCGTGACCTGTACCGAGGCGAGCTAGAGGAAGGGTAGCCTATGGAGCTGACCCTGTGGCTGAGGCCACTTAAGCATGAGACTGCGGTCCTGCTTTGGTTCTCATGCACTGACCATGAGGTGGGAGGTCGTGGAGTTCGACTCTTCCATTGACCTTGTATGGCACCGGCTCCGGGTTTCGCATCCGTTGGATGGATCTGAGCGGTACGACTCACTTCCTCAGGGCATAATAATACGTAATCCAGCCGAATAGTATTTACTACTTAAGGCAAAACGTGGAACATTGGTTGAGGCCTTGCTTGTGTAGATAATCCTATTATATCTTGCAGTTGCTTATATGTTCCTTATGTTCTGTGGTAAGCTCTTATACATCCTATCTTATCAATCATGTTCCATAAAGAGATTATTGGTGATATGTCTTCCGTACATTTGGTAAGCTTGATAGTATGAATAGCTTTACTTCATAACTGCTCTTGTTATACCTCTTATCAGTTATCTACTGTTGTTTCTTTAATCTTTCTTTGGTTTTATAGTTTCAGCGGGGAGTTATGTTTCTCGCTGGGATTGTGTGTCTCACCCCGCTGGTTTATAACCTTTTTAGGTGTACGAGCTAGACGTGGTGGTGGTCGCAGAGTTGCGGCCGAGCAGCAAGACGAGCAGTAGGAGGCAAGCGATGGATATGTTGTTGTTTAGGGTTGTTTTGTAGTCGAGTCTTAGAGTCATCCCTGTACTCTCAAGTCATTGGGAGCATTTTGATGTTGTTTCACGATGTATAACTGTTGATCCTTTGTATATCCCGCTGCTGGCCGGATATGGGCCTTTATGTACATATAAACAGGTGACGAACTCGTGTGATGGCTAGACAGATGTTCCTCTAAGATGTGGACACGTATCAAGGCTTGTAAATGATTGTATAACCTGTTTCCTTGCAGGATGTGGACCTGAATGTAATAGTTTTCTCAGTTTGCCTTTTCCGCAATCGGTTTTAATTAACCCATGTTTTTGGTAATCTGTGGTTATGGTGATTTCCGCATGTTTTCACATAAAACCTCGCTGTCTGTGTGATAGTGGGATGTGTTGCCACAAAATAAGTATAGTTTATCTGCATCTTTCAAGAAAGATGTTTATGTGGATTTTTAAAAAAAAGGTACCACTTATTGTGACATATACTAGTATAAAAAAATAAACCACAGTCTCACATAAACATACTAATTCATTACCTCACATCCAACATAGTGAATCCCTCTTTTTAAAACTTTTCTATTGTCATTTTACAAAGCAATTGTGTGTCGTTGGAAACTCTCCAGTCAATTTATTTGAAATTAAGTTTATTTTCTTATCAAGAGAATGCAACTGTTCTTTCTTGACGCCACTCTTACATGGCTATGATGTAATCTTTGTAGATATTACTTATATGCTAACTAATTTTGATGTACTTTCGTACATGCTCTTTCCCCTTCATAATTGGGTAGAAAATGATAGGAAACATGTCTAGAAAGCACATCAGGGTGCTTTGAAGGTAGGGTACTTCACGTTTGGAAGCCCTCCCTTTTATAGTTTTCCAAATGTCAAATAAGAAGGCATGCTTCCACTTGGAACATATGGTGACAACGTGCCTTCATTGTATTGAAGTAGGAAAAAGAAATTTAAAATAAGAAATGAAACACCATATTTAGTTTGATATAGTCTAAAATATTAGCACATGTTGTTTGATCTAGGACAAACAGTCTAAAATATCAGCACAAGTTGTTTTGGGTGCAAGAATTTGAAAAAATTGGAGTCCCCAACACAGAAAACCCTATATAACGGTGTGACAAAGGCCAAAACCCATGCCTTCCATGGGGAAATTGATACACTACTTCATAAACTCATCAATCGTAACATATAGTTTCATAAGTTGTCAAGTAAATGCAACTATTAATAATGCTACAAGACAAAACATCCCCTAGACCTTAATATACTATAAACTCTTTTGTAGGCATGTCTCTAATATGTGCAGTGGCATAGCCACCTGGAGGCTTGGGTGGGCACATGCCCTACCCATGTTTCTAAATTTCCAATAATCACATATAAAGGGGTTGGACTTTAATGAAGAAATACCTATTGTGTCCTACCCAATATTTTTAACTTTGGCTCGACACTAGTGTGCCCTCCTTGATCAGATTTTCTAGCTCTACCACTGAATATGTGTGATTTTAAAAAATTATGTAATTATTCATGTTGTACTTATTAATACAATATTTTAAAAATCCAATAAAGTAAAATTCAATGTTTGCTTTGTAATGTTTTAGTAGTTAGTACAATTATTAATTAAACAAACAACTTCCAAAAATTGGCACCTAATCTAATATCCAGAGATTGTCCATCTCAACAAAAGTTTCTAACTACTCGTACAAATTTTCAATGGGTAAACGTGCCAATACTAGACGTAATGACATTGTTGTAGTCTCTTCACAGTGATACATATCCAACATCAGATAACCCTAGCATACATGATTTTATTCCAAATTGGCAAACAAGAATCTTAGGATATCCAAACACCAAATTATCATATAATGATATCTAAGCATACCAGGTAATACTACAATAAATGTTAACTTTACTCCATCAGATCAACAAAAGTAACATATTTAATAAACTGAATTGTCTTGAGAAAAACTTAAATAAAATCCAGTTAACATAGGAAAAAATTCAAAAGATTTTGAGAAAGTAAGTGAAAAGTCCAACCTTTTTGAAAAAAAAATCACACTACACTGAACGATTGTTAATCATATTTCATGATTTACATGGTGTTGAACTAGTGCCTTGCCAAATTTTAATTACAACACTACTACGTAGCTATAGAGAAAACAAGTTAACGTATATATGGATTTGATCTGACATGCAATATCTCTAGTGAGTAGTAGATCAAATTGAAGCAAAACAAGATGAGACTGGAGAGGATATTTGAGGAGTTTTTTAAAGTAGAGAATAAACTGAATGTGACAACGATTGGACAAACTATGAGACCAAATGTTTGAAATTATAACAGATAACCCTGACACATGTTTGCATTACATTCATAGAAAAATGTTAACATAAGCTAAAATTTTGGTAGGAAAGGGGTTATAGATCTAAAACACACTAAGTTACTTGCCAAACAGTTAATGGGAAAGCAATAAATATCTCAATAGATCCAAAAAAAAGTAGTACAGTTATAGATAGAAAATGTCAGATATACTTACAACTAGATAACAATAAGTTGTTTCATCAGGAAACAATTATCCAAGATCCGTAAAATTTGACATGGGAACGCATCAAGGTGAATAAATAAAAACCTATATCTTGTGTTCCCCAATACTTATTCGGCATGCATCACAAACAAAAAGGTTGGTTTTTGGCATGTTTGTCTATGCGATTAGACAAATAAATAATTGTTCTTTTCCTTTTGTTAAGGTGGTAGATAAATTAATGATGGACCATCAATATCACAACCTGATTCTGACAGATGTTTCAAAACCCAACAAATGTATCTTATGGTGTGGTAAATTAGAAAATATTTCATAATTATTAATGATGATGTTGTTGTTTTATGAGAACTTCCTAATTACACATCATGTGAGTACTACTATTATAGTGATAGTGCGACACTACTCTTGTCTACTTAGTGGAGTTAGAAACCAAATAAAAGTACTTAGAGGTAGCATGCTATATGAAAAACATGAATTTTTCCATTTTATCACGAATGAAGTAATAATCATGCTTAATTGACATAGCCCCATTCAAGAGTGAACTTGGGGATATGGTTAAGCAGATAAGCTGCTTCGTAGAGTTGATCAGCCTAAATCGCGCGTCCAAAAATGGAGGCGGATTTGAAGTAGTCGGACTTTTACATTTATAACCCGAAACCTTCTAGGCCCCCATAACTTTGCTTATGGGGTCGAAGTAGATATACGAGGTTGAACATAGGGACAAGGGTGGTTGTGTTGAGAACGCTGAATCGACACGCTACACCCTGGTAGGTATAAAGAGATAGTAAAATTCCCCAAAGGGAAACAACAAGGTAAGACCAATTAAAACAAAGAATACTATCTCCAACTGGAGCTACGAGAAAGATTTAAGGTTTTAGTCAATTAGCAATTTTTAAGGGTTTTCATGAAACAGAAACAGAGAGATAATACTAGAGCTAAAGCAAGGTGTGAAGGAGAAAACTTCAGTAAAACAAGAAGCAGCAGGAACATCCTGTACCCCTCCTCTCAGAGCGGGTACCTCTAACCAAGCATCAACACCCCTCTCGAGGTTGCTGGACTTAAGTTAGAGTGGAAAGGTACTAAAGCAACTCCGATTCTGGGAACTCTCGTACTCCAGAATCAGACCAAACACTAGAGCCACAACACCTCTCTCGAAGTTGTTGCAATGGGAAAACATGATTCGGTAGATAATCGAAACGTGATCCAAACATACAAGCTAGAGTTCAAATGTTAAACATAGCAATCATCCAACAATTGCACCAGACATAAAGCAGCAGGTAATTAAGCTCTTCTATTTCCATAAACAAATAAATGTCTTGATGACATTGCATAAGTAAAGAATTAAATGACTGAAATAAAGATAGATGTCGCCTTCTTGATATAGAAGGACGACAGACTACAGTGGACTCTCCAGCCCGATACCGGGCAGGATCCTAGCCCGATACAACCGTGTCGGGCGGCACACCCTCTCAGGCGACGCACCATGACAGGCCGATTGTATCGTGCGAGGACCCTTTCCCGATACGCTCATGTCGGGAGGCACCCTCTCGGGCGACACGCCGTAACGAGCGATGCGTATCGGGGTTTGGTATCATGTCGGGCTAGAGCTACGCATCTAGTGTCGGTCACATATGTCGTTTATCCTTGTTGGCCGATATCGGCCTGCAGTGATGCTAGGGACGATCCTAAGTGAACCATTCCCTCCATCTCGGGATGGGGAAGTGCTCACCTAGAATTGCCCGACACGAACACTGAGACATGATACACTTGCTCTTGCAGCTTTCCTCAGAAGATTTGTGCATGGTTCTGACCTGTCTTTTCGACTTCCTGTAGCTTCTATTTATAGGCAGAGTTTGGGGGAAGTTATGGTGCTCAGGGTGCCACGTGTCCTCCTTATCATCTCGGAGTCGATGGACGGACGATATCGGTATCGCCCAACACAAGGATGTCGACTGTCGATCACGTGATGAGTGGCGCCTGCCGATGGGTGGCCGGTATCGCACGACAAGCTTTAGTTGTCGTGGAGAGCTCGGCTCCCTGCCGGGTAAAAGACGTATCACCCGCTAGTTCCTTCTTGCGCGGCATCCTCATGTTGCGCGTCGGTGTGTCGCGCTACCCTGTCGGGTAGTGAGTGTATCGGCCATCTGGAAGGCCGATGTAGGTGGAACTTGTTTGTGGGCCGGGACGGCCTTATTGATGATAAATGTATCAAATAATGGAGGAAAACTTGGCAAAAGTTGGAAATATTGAATTAAGAGCGTTGTTTGGCCAGTTATTGCGAAAGTACTTATAAAAGAGAGGAAAATAGTTAAAAAGGGCAATTTTGATAACAAAATAAGGGTAAAAAAACATCACAAAAATTGGTGTTATCAACTCCCCCAATCTTAGCATTTTGATTGTCCTCAATCAATATTTAAACTTTATTTTGTGATGCTTCTTCTTGCTTAGTGTAGTTTTCAGTTCAAGAGGTAAAACAAGAATCGCGATTCCTTTAGAGATAATGATGCCCCACTACGAACAAAAGACCTTGCGTTTCTTACCTTATTATTTCAGTAAAAATTTTCTCTACAGCTTCAGCGAGACTTTGGTGTATGATTCCGAAGTTAGCTTTCACACCAAACAGCTTTAAGGGTAGAAAGTTGTGTATAGGGTAGGTTAAGGATTTTTGGGGGTTTTCTTGTTTCCCATCAGTCCATCCAGGTAAGGGTCCGTTAACGGGCAAGTGGTCCCTGCAGTCCAAGCCAGTTGGTTTTAGAGCAGTGATTTCACATCCTACGTACCACTGCCCCGGATCTACCATGCCTAAAGATGGGTACTTTTGGAAAACAAGTGTGTATATATTTTTTTCTTTTCTTTTATTGGGCACAAGTCTGATGTTTTTATTCACTCTCATAAGGCTACTTTCTCTTTTTGGGATTTTCATTGGGTAAGGGAAAACAAAAGGGATTTTTGCTATTTGGGCAGCATTTCCTTCTCCATACTCATCTCTTAGCTGTTGCGAGATTATTATTTTTTTTTTAAATTTTGGCACGGAAAAAACGTAGTCTTTTGTTGTTTGAGGCAACATTATCAGAAAGATATAACAAAACTTGCATCTCGTTAAGCACATAGAAAACAAACTTGGCAAGAAGTCGCAACAGGTTTTTACTAATATAGTGTCTTTGTACATATGTATGGGAACAAAATAAGAAAAAAAATTCAAAATTTTTATATGAGCATGGCATTTTATACAAGCATGGGTACATACACATGATATAGGAGAAGAACGAAATGACACAAAGGGTGGAGGTGAAGAAGAAAATTTTTATACCTCCCTCATTGGTACATGGGTACCCCCCCAAACTTACTCCACTCTCTGTCCCAGAGTAGTGAAGAAAATAGGGTGAGGTCATGTTAGCCCAGTGAAGGTTAGCTGGTGGTTGTGCTTGTGCCTTGGAGAAGCTGCAATATGTTCTCCTTATTTGCAGTCTCCGTTTTCTTTCCCAGCTAGATGTAGCCGGAACAAGTGCAAAGCTCTCAAGAAGGAAATGCAAGGCTCGTGCATATTATGGCAGTGATAGCCGGCCTATGGTAGACAGAGAGCTCTTGAAAACACTTGTGGATACTATATCAGCAGAAGATACCTCCCCTATGATGAAGGTGGCTTCACGACTGTTGGACCCAAAATACCCACATTCAATCCAGAAGCCACCGGAGAAGGACTTCCACTGATTTTCTCTTTTGGAGGACGTCCTAAACCACCGCAGAAGACAGACTATGATAAGGAAATGGACTTCTTTTGCTCTCTTTTCGGTGGGTGGTGGCCCAGCTGTCTCGGGATTCTGGCATTTTTGTCCGAATGTTGTTGCTTCGGCTGTGGCTGCAGTTTCGATTCTTCCACTGTGTTTGTCAACTCGTCCGGGGGTTTGCTGTGTATCATCCATGCATGTTATCAAGTTCATTGGTCATTTAAATGTTAGGTAGGAAAAACTGATATCTCGATAAAACTTGTCTCAATGTAAAGCCCGAGTATCGTTCATCAAAAGAAAATCCTAGGCGATACGAGATTGGACGATATAGGGAAAACCGCGCGGCACAACACGCTGCCTGACATGGGTATGTCGGGCGATAAGGTCGCATGAAACAACTGCCCGATAGGACGTCATGACGGAAAAACGTGTCGCCCGATATGGCGTATCGGGCAAACGCGATCGACCGTTGTGCCGCGCTTCACACGTGTCAGGCGATACAGGAAAAATCGACTAAGGTCGTCAACCCGACACGCAGCGCGCGATATGAAACCCGTGTCAGGCAAACCGACTGTCGGGCTATACCTTTGATCTTTGAAGCTCTCACCCGACACGAAGGAGAAGGCGAGCTGGATGACATGCGAGCAAAAAGTGGATTATTGCATGATTCGGGTGGCTGAAAGAGTAAGTGTAGTAGTCCGACACGGTAAACCCTCCTTACTATATATAGCAAACTCAGCTGGGGGTAAAACGGGCAGTACTGGGGCACGCGTCGACCGTTGAGAGATGCCATTCCCGAGATGAACAGTCATATCAGTCTAATTAAGGGAAATTATTCCCATGCACGATACGGGTGCACGCCTCCTAGGAATACCATCTGTCACGACCCTTGCGATGCCCGAGAAACTATAGCCCGATACAAGCGGTTTTGCGCGCCAGCTGAGCCGCTTCCCGATACGACTAATAAAAAGGAGATACAGGCGGCCAAAAACTAAAGCAAGGCGGAGAAAAAGCGATTTACGGGGAAAACATCATCGGCTTAGGGTTGAGTCCCCGACATCAGACAATATTACTCCTCAATGCTTTGTAAAATACAGTGGTGGCCCCTAAAACTGAAGAGTCAGTACGCTCGGCGCGTGCGCTGACTCGAGCCTTATTACAGTCCATAATGTTTGTTTTACAAGGAATAAGAAAAAAAAGCATCCTACTCTAGGAAAGAATGAAAAACTCGAGCTACCTCCCGAGGAGCGTTGAAGTTTGCGTCGCTAGCTCGACCGGTGTAGGATCATCACGTCCAGCCTTCGACAGTACCCATATCCTGCAGGTAGATCTCTTCTCTCCTGACAAAAGCTTCATCCTCAAAGTACCTCTTTACTCTGTGCCCATTTACTTGAAAGGCTTTTGTCGGGTCGTCCTTGTCGTAAAGCTCCATCATTCCTGATGGGTATATCTTCGATACAGTGAACGGTCCCGACCATCTCATTTGTAGCTTCCCAGAAAAAAGACGAATGTACGACTTGAATAATAAAACTTTGTCCCCTTCGCTTACATCTTTTCTCCTTAGGTGGGCATCATGCCACACTTTTGTCCTCTATTTGTAGATTTTTGCATTTTCATAGGCGTTCATCCTCAACTCTTCAAGCTCTTGAAGCTGCAAAAATCTCTTTTCTCCTACTTTTTCAAGGTCCATGTTTAAGAATTTGATTGCCCAAAGGGCCTTGTGTTCCAGTTCCAGAGGTAGATGGCAGGATTTTCTGTAGATAAGCTTGTAGGGGGTGGTTCCAATGGGCGTTTTGTAGGCAGTTCTGTAGGCCCAAAGTGCGTCATCAAGCTTCATAGACCAGTCCTTCCTCGTTTGGCTGACATTTTTTTCAAGGATCTGCTTAATTTTTCTGTTTGAAACCTCTACCTTCCCTGAGGACTGTGGGTGGTAGGGTGTAGCGATCTTGTGCTTCACTCCATACTTACATAGGAGTGCTTCGAACAGTCTCTCTCTGAAGTGCGACCTGCCGTCGCTTATTACAGTGTGTGGTACACCGAATCGAGGAAAGATCGTCTTCTCAAATAGCTTGATTACTGACTTGGCATCGCATGTTTGGGTTGCTACGGCTTCTACCCACTTCGATACATAGTCTACTACCACTAGTATGTATTGATACCCCCTTGATGGAAGAAACGACCCCATGTAATCAATCCCCCACACGTCGAAGATTTCTACTTCGATCCAATTCTCCATCGGCATTTCATTCCTCCGCCCTATATTCCCAGTAGATTGGCACTCTTTGCAAACTTTTACAAATTGTGCAGCATCTTTGAATAAGGAGGTCCAGTAGAAACCTGATTGTAGCACTTTTGCATCCGTTCTTTCGCTACCCAAGTGTCCACCGTAGGGGGAGGCATGGCATTCTTTCAGGATGTATCGCGGTTTCTTCCTCGGGGATGCACCTCCTGTATAAATTGTCAGCGCATCTTCTGAAAAGGAGAGGATCATCCCAATAGTAATTTTTAGCATCCGCGAACAACTTCTTTTTGTGATTATAAATAATGTCAGGAGGCAGTTCTCCACAAGCAAGATAGTTGCAGATATCTGCAAACCAGGGTAAGTCTTCTTCTTTAGCTTCAACCAACATATGAGCCTCATCGACATAGTCGTCGTTGATCGGTGGTCCCCCTGTCTTTCAGCTACGATCCTCGATAGGTGGTCAGCGACCACATTTTCTGCTCCTTTCTTATCGATAATTTCATGGTCGAACTCTTGAAGCAATAAGGCCCACCTCAACAGTCTGGGCTTTGTGTCTTTCTTTTGCATAAGGTATTTTATTGCCCCATGATCTGTATATACCTTGACCTTTGCTCCGATGAGGTATGGCATGAACTTATCGAATGCGAAGATGATCGCAAACATCTCATTCTCAGTGGTTATGTAATTTACCTGAGCTTCGTGCAACGTACGACTAGCGTAGCAGATCACATGGTGCTTTTTATCTTTCTTCTGCCCTAGGACTGCTCCTACTGCATAGTCACTAGCGTCACACATCAGCTCGAATGGTAAATCCCAATCTGGTGCTTAGAGGATGGGTGGTGATACTAAATCATTCTTTAAAGCCTGAAAAGCATTGAGATAGTCATCAGAGAAAACAAATTCAACATCCTTTACCAGAAGATTGGACAATGGTTTTGAAATCTTCGAGAAGTCCTTTATAAATTTTCGGTAGTAGCCGGCGTGCCCGAGGAAGCTCCTCACTCTCGTCACAGACTTCGGTGGAGGAAGCTTAGTTATTGCTTCAACTTTTCTTGTGTCCACCTCGATGCCACGCCTTGAAATCTTATGCCCCAGAACGATGCCCTCTTGTACCATAAAATGGCACTTTCCCAGTTTAAAACCAGGTTGTTCTCCTCGCATCTTTGTAGAACCAAGGATAGATTCTTCAAGCAGGTATCGAAGTCCTTTCCATAGACTGAAAAATCGTCCATGAAATCTTCTACGATATCTTCTAGAAAATCTGAAAACATTGATATCATGCATCTTTGAAACGTGGCGGGAGCGTTGCAGAGTCTGAAGGGCATCCTTCTGAAAGAATAAGTGCCGTAGAGGCAGGTGAATGTTGTTTTCTCCTGGTCGTCAGGCAGGATGGGTACCTGATAAAATCCTTAAAATCCATCAAGGAAACAAAAAAAGTCATGATGTGCTAATCTTTCAAGAACTTGGCCAATAAGAGGTAGCGGAAAATGATCTTTTTTTGTAGCCTGGTTCAGCTTTCTATAATCGATGCAAATTCTCCATCCGGTGACGGTCCTAACCGCCACCTCGTCGCCCTTTTCACCTTTTACCACTGTCATCCCACCCTTTTTGGGTACTACATGGATCGGACTCACCCAGTTACTATCATTGACTGGGTAAATGATCCCCGCATCCCTTAGCTTGATTACCTCTTTCTTGACGACTTCCTTGAGCATCTGATTCAGCTTCCTCTGGGGTTGAGCCAGAGGCTTGGTATATTCTTCCAGGTTGATGTGATGCATGCATAAGGCGGGGCTAAGGCCTTTGATGTCCTCTACTAAATATCCTATAGCCCCCCGGTGGAGTCTCAACTCCTCAAGAAGTCGGTCCAGTTGGTTTCTCAAAAGATTGGCGTTGACGATGACAGAGTTTCTCTCTTCTTCATCTAAGAATTCATATTTCAGACCTTCAGGCAATGCTTTCAACTCAGGCTTTACTCTGGATGCCTTCTCTTGAGGCTCCCCCTCGAGAGAGGCATACTTCACATACTTCACCACCTCATCCTCTTCGTGCAGATCTTCGTCAGATAGGTCAAAAAGGTCGAGATACTTCACAACTTCAAGATTTTCAAAGTCGGGATCCTGACAGCTTATAGCCCTCACAAGGGGGTCCACTGTCCGGATGTCCTCTTCTATCTCCTTGCAGAATTTATCGTAGCTATCCGCAAAGCATGCAGACTCTGACAGGGAAGGACTTTTCATTACCTCCTTCAGCTTGAAGTCCAGGTGGTCGTTTCCGACCCTCAACGTGATCATCCCCTCAGAGACATCGATCAACGCCCTTCCTGTTGCCAGGAAAGGACGTCCAAAGATGATCGGGCAGCGGGGGTCTTCTACTGTGTCAATGACGACTATGTCACAGGGAATGAAAAAATTACGGACCCTGATCGGCACATCTTCAACAACACCGACGGGTCTCTTAAAGGTATGGTCCGCCAGTTCAATCCTCATATTGGTTCGAACCATGTCAGTTAAACCCAACATTTGCATGAAGCCCAGGGGCATGAGGCTGATGCTTGCCCCTAAAACGGAGAGACCTTTTCGCTCGACGTTGTCCTTGATGGCAAACGGGATCGTAAAAGCTCCAGGATCTCTTCTTTTGTTTGGCAGGTCAGGCTTCACGAAAGCTGAGGAAGCAGATGCTAGGTGCACAGTTTCAACCCTTCTTCCTCTTCTTTTCTTGGTGATAATATCCTTGAGAAACTTGGTGTAGGTCGGCATCTCCTCCAAGGTGTCAAGGAAGGGAACTTCAAGATGCAGTTTCCTGATCGATTCCATGGACCTTTTATGACACTTTTTCAGATTTTCCTTTATCAGCTTATACAGAAACGGTAGTCTGGGAGCATAAGGATTCCTCCCACCAGGTAGCTCATCGGAAGACTTTTGTGTAGGTTCTCTAGCATCTGCTTGTCTACTCTCATCCTCTTCCGGAATTGCACCCTCAGGCCTTGGCTCAGGCCCAGGTCTGGCTTCATCAGTGCGCTCCACCATTTTCCCAGATCTTAGTACTGCCATTCTGACAGTTTCAGGGTAGGAGGTTGTCTTTCCGGCAGGGTCCTTCATCAGAGCGGCCATCAGGGCCAATCGTTGATTGACCTCACGCTGGCGCATCCGCAATCTTGCCATCTGGTGTTGCATGGAATTCAGAGCTCCAGGACTGGGAAGCGCACCCTGCGCCAGCTGGCTGATGATAGTGTCCTGTCTTTTTATGAAAGCGAAAAGCTGACCAACCAAGTTAGGTTGGTGCGAACTATCATCTTGGCCTTGACGTTCACCCTCAGAAAGAGATTGCTCACAGCGAGACATGGTGTCAGAGCTCGGTGGAACAGATCACCGTTCTTTAGAGTTCCTGAAATGGCATGAAAAATTCAAGTTTAGAAAATTGAATTATTAATTTTAGGCAAAGAATAATAAATAAGGAAAAAGGGAAAGAAAAAGAGTGTTGTCAAGCTCATTTCTAAGCTTGACGAATGGGAATGTAGTTAGTGGATTCAGATTCGTCAAATGTACTGTTTTGCCTTGTCCCCGACAACGGCGCCAAAAAGTTGACCAGCCTAAATCACGCGTCCAAAAATGGAGGCGGATTTGAAGTAGTCGGACTTTTACATTTATAGCCCGAAACCTTCTAGGCCCCCACAACTTTGCTTACGGGGTCGAAGTAGATATACGGGGTCAAACACAGGGACAAGGGTGGTAGTGTTGAGAACGCTGAATCGACACGCTACACTCCGACAGGTATAAAGAGATAGTAAAATTCCCCAAAGGGAAACAACAAGGTAAGACCGATTAAAACAAAGAATATTATCTCCAACTGGAGCTATGAGAAAGATTTAAGGTTTTAGTCATTTAGCAATTTTTAAGGGTTTTCATGCAATAGAAACAAAGAGATAATACTAGAGCTAAAGCAAGGTGCGAAGGAGAAAACTTTGGTAAAACAAGCAGCAGTAGGAACATCCTGTACCCCTCCTCTCAGAGCGGGTACCTCTAACCAAGCATCAACACCCCTCTTGAGGTTGCTGGAATTAAGTTAGAGTGGAAAGGTTACTAAAGCAACTCCGATTCCGGGCACTCTCGTACTCCAGAATCGGACCAAACACTAGAGCCACAACACCTCTCTTGAAGTTCTTGTAATGGGAAAACACGATTCGGTAGCTAATCGAAACGCGATCCAAACATACAAGCTAGAGTTCAGATGTTAAACATAGCAATCATCCAACAATTGCACCAGACATAAATCTGCAGGTAATTAAGCTCTTCTATTTCCATAAAAAAATAAAGGTCTTGATAACATTGCATAAGTAAAGAATTAAATGACTGAAATAAAAATAGATGTCACCTTCTTGATATAGAAGGATGACAGACTACAGCGGACTCTCCAGCCCGATACCGGGCAGGAGCCTAGCCCGATACAACTGTGTCGGGTGGCACACCCTCTCAGGCGACACACCATGATGGGCCAATTGTATCGTGTGAGGACCCTTGCTCGATACGCTCATGTCGGGCGGCACCCTCTCGGGTGAAACACTGTGACGGGAAATGTGTATCGGGGTTCGATATCGTGTCGGGCTAGAGCTACGCATCTAGTGTCAGTCACTTATGTCGTTTATCCTCGTTGGCCGATATCAGCCTGCAGTGGTGCTCGGGATGATCCTAAGTGAACCATTCCCTCCCTCTCAGGATGGGGAAGTGCTCACCTAGAATTGCCCGACACGAACACTGAGGCACGATACACTCACTCTTGTAGCTTTCCTCAGAAGATTTGCACACGGTTCTGACCTATCTTTTTGGCTTCCTGTAGCTGCTATTTATAGGCAGCGGTTGGGGGAAGTTATGGTGCTCAGGGCGCCACGTGTCCTCCTTATCATCGCGGAGTTGGTGGACGGCTGATATCGGTATCGCCCGGCACAAGGATGGCGGTTTTCGGTCACGTGACGAGCGGCGCCTGCCGGTGGGTGGCCAGTATCGCGCGACAAGATTTAGTTGTCGTGGCGATCTCGGCTCCCTGTCGGGTAAAAGACGTATCGCCCGCAAGTTCCTTCTTGCGCGACATCGTCATGTCGCGCGTCGGTGTGTCGCGCTACCCTGTCGGGCAGTGAGCGTATCGGCCATCTGGAAGGCCGATGTAGGTGGAACTTGTTTGTGGGCCGGGACAACCTTATTGATGATAAATGTATCAAATAATGGAGGAAAACTCTGCAAAAGTTGGAAATATTGTATTAATAGCGTTGTTTGGCCAGTTATTGCGAAAGTACTTATAAAAGAGAGGAAAATAGTTAAAAAGGGCAGTTTTGATAACAAAATAAGGGTGAAAAACATCACAAAAATTGGTGTTATCAAGAGTCTGATTTCTAAGTGGTGCCTTTGGTGGGCCTAACAACTGACCTTGTTTGATCACGACTGAGATTGGATGAAGGAAATGGAGTATAAATTTTTATCCATGAACATGATCGAGTAGGGGGATTGTCTTGGGGTGACCATCAAGGCCATGTTTACCACTTTATAATGGATGACATGATCCTTAATGCAATCAAAAATTGTAATGCCTATACAAAAAAAATCTTAGCCACCTTTAAAGACTAATTTTAGCCACAACCTAGATACCATGATAAATGAGCTAAATGGCTTGAAATAGATTTAGAGCATTAAAACAAGAAGTTTAAGAATAGTGTAGAATATCAAAAGGAGTTCTGTGAACAATAGTATACTCACAATTTGATATTTCCCAAAGAAAGATTAGGATCATGCAAAGGAAGATACATGTATGCTTTTTATTCATCAACACAACTAGTACCTCTACAACATGAACTTCAAGCTAAGTACATTACAAATTTAACTGAAAAATCCATAGAATTACCTTTTACTATGGAGCTAGTTTGACCTATCATCAAAGCCCAATCATATTTCTTCAAATAAATGTATTGAGTATTTCATTTTGCATATGAATTCAACTTGAGTGGGTTTAATAGTAAAAATCATTAGAAATATGGATCTTGTTATTGTAGATTGTTTTTAGATGGAAATGGAACAAGACAACCAATTTAATAAATTGGCATCGAGGTAATTGTAGTAAATATTCCAAATATATTTCTCAATTATGGAAAAGCCTAAATCTAATTGACGCTTATTATGCCTAGATCATACATACAAATCTTTTTATGTCTATTTACTTTTTGAAATTAAGAAATCTTGTGAGGTACATTTGAATGATAATTGACATCTAATCTACTTGAAATACATTAATTGTAATTAAACAATAATTAAAATCTTCATTTATAGCATAGGAAATTTATGCATTGTTCTTTGCAACAATAATAGAAATGTACATGAGTTTGAAGCAAGTATAGAAAATTATGTGGTCTCATAATATAATTGCCCCCTTTTAAAAGAGGACCGTATCCAACCAAAATTAACAAGACAATGGAAAAAATTAAATATCCTAGAGTTTAAATTCATGTAGGTTCCATGTGAATGGCATGTACTGATTCAATAGTTATTTCACATTGACAACTATGTAGGTTAGCAAATATATAAAACATATTGTTGGAAAAGAAGAAACAATAGTAGCTCATTCTTAATTAAAAAATAGTATATTGTAGAGATAACTAGTGTGTAAAGCAAGCAATAGAGACTGAATGGAGAAAGAAAACAACCCAGATACATCCATGTAAGATCCATAAAATTTTAGTACATTTTTCAGAATTTCTAATTCAAGATGAACATCATAATATGAAACCAGTCTACACTTATATGTGTATATTCTCAAATGTTACGAACAACACCCTTCGACATAGATATAAGCTACTACATGTATAAATAAATAAATGAAAATTATAAATAATCTCAAGATATATTTTTCAAGAAATATTGTGGCAATAACTTTTCCATGAATCATGAAATCAGATACAATAGTTATAATGAACAAGAAATGAGTGCAAGTAAGAAAAAAGAAGACCTATTCCCCAAAATAGTGGCGATCATAAGAAAAATAGGATAGAGAAAACTTTCATGTTCTACACTAGACTCATTTTTTGTATTGTAGTTTCATATAGGTGTTGTTTTGGTAGAGTTGCTTAGTTTACAAACACTGCCATGAGTAATATGTTAACAATATTAAATTATTTGATCATGATGTGAGCAACTGTAGGTTGATTTTTGTATCCCAATTTTTATGAAATAGAAAACTACATTGGTATTATGATTAAATTAAAAAAATGTGTACTATAACACAACTTGTAAAAGTAACATCAAATTAAGAGATAATCAAAAAGAAATTTAAGACTTATTTTTCTACAATGTTTTCCTCATTCTACTACCACAACACATGCCCCTAAGGAACCGATTGTCTAAACATTGTTCAACTTGCCCTCCATTGAATTTTAGACCTACAACCGTATGAAAGAATGTTAATCCACCAGTGTCCACTCGAAGGAGGTAGATAAAGCTTTCACAAAGGATGGATAAAACTTATTCATCCTACTATAGATCAACCTTGAGTAGAGAAATAGAAATTAAGAGAGGATAAGAAGTTACTGTCAATAGAGCAAAGAGCTATTCAAAGTGAAGAGGTATTAGGGTGAAGCAAGGAAATATTTTAGATCGGGGAAAACAATCACGGTGGTATCATATTATATCTTAGCGTTTCATCAAAAAAGGAGGATTAAACTAATAGGAGAAGAGGAAAAAACCAACTTATGTCTCCAAATAGAGAAAAATCAATGCCCCTACCCCTACCCCATCCTTGGACGCCCTGCAACAATCAAATCAATCACACATTTTTCTTCCTATAAGTTATGTTCTACTATACTTCCTTGAGCCATCACCTGCTTCCCCAATAATGATAAAATTACTACTTATTGAAAACTAGTCCGTCTAGATTGTGTGCAGACCCAAAGTTATGACCTAAAGCACGTGTTCCATATTTTCATAATCAAAAGAGTGGTTGTGGAGTTTTGCTTGGGGATTGATATCTTGCAAAGGTTAGATCGGTTCTGAATAAAGAGCTGGTAGAGGGAGACTATATGTGGCTAGTACAAGAACAAGAGAAGTAGTTTCTTGATAGACAAAGATGTGGAGTGGTAGCCACAAGGGCGTCATGGACGTTGTGTAGATTCTTGGGTGATGTTCTGTGGATGTAGGTTGAGTCGAGAGAAGATAGGGCTTAGTTGTTGCGTGGAGCATTTGAAGTTGGTTGTTGCACGAGAATGTTTGCGCGACTAGGTCTAATCAATCAAGATTTTGTTCCTTTTATTTTTTCACTGGATGGAAATTTTTTACACTTATTAGAAGTTGTGGAAAAAAGTGTGATGTCTAAGGCGTGTGTTGTAGTGTACACAAGTTCATCAATTAATTAATTTTGACCCTTATTTTGCATTCTACCATTACCATGAGTCTAATCGAACATAGTGTGCTCCCTTTGGGATGACTATAACCTCCTCGACACCAACCTTCTCTACATAACCATCACCCACCTTCCCATGCTGTCGCCATATGTCTTTGCATAAAAATAGATGGGCACCACATATGCTAATATGGTCATATATGAGCATACACAAAACACATGCTAGATAATCTGTGCAATTAAGATAATAGAAGAGGTTGCAAATTTTCAATTTTCTTTTTTTTTCTAATATATGATGACCCCCAACCCAAACCCTCTATAACCATCATTTTACTAAACTTCAAGAAATTTGATGTTGGAAGATAATTATGTCTTAAGAGAGACCTTAGATGTAGGGTGGAGATCTCATTAACGAAACATTTGGTCTTGAGTACAGGGGAGGGGAATTAAAATTATATTTTGACTGGTGTAAAACTTTTGCATCACTTTTACAAATAAAATCAGCTTAAACTTTCATATCTTTCACAGTATCTAGCTCTACCATCAATTACAACACTAACATATACATGGACTATATAGTTTTTCGCTAGGGACATAGGAACGTGATAATCAGTATTTAAGGATGCTTGTGAGCATACACGAAATGTTACATTCTATTAAATGATTAAATGCAAAGAAAAAGTCATGCATTCTTATTAGACTCTTTTAGAAAAAAAAAAGATTTCTCTATAAATCTTGGAAAGCATAATTTATGGTAAAGAATACTTTGTGGGAACTTTCCATTTAGAGTGATAGTTTATATGTCTAGTGCCAAAAACCACCAATTTAATTGGAATTTTATTTAAAAAATATTAAAAGAGAAAAATTAGAAGGTACACCTGACTGACATAAATCGCGCGTCCAAAAGGAGTGGATTTGAAGTAGTTAGACTTTTAAATAACCCGACTCTTAGGCCCTCGCAACGATAATGGGGTCCGAAGTAGCGATCGGGGTCGAACCACAGGGACGAGTGTGTTCATGCTAAGAACGCGGAATCAACACTCTACACTCCAGTAAAGAAGGGTAAGAAAATGTTCCCAAGGGAATGGTAGATCGAGAATGGTAATCAACAGAATAAAAGGAAACAAAAATGCTACAAGAAAGTGTTATAAATAAAAAGCTATCTCCAACGGAAGTTACAAGGAAGATTTAAGGTTTTGGCATTTCATCAATTTTTAGGAGTTTTGTGCAATGGAACCTGAGGAGATAACAGTATTGCTTAGATAAGGAATGAAGGAAGAAAACTTCGGCATAACAAGTGGCAGCAGAAAACATCCAGTACCCCTTCTCTCAAAGAGGATACCTCCAAATAAGCACAGACACCCTCTCTCAAAGGTAGCAGACTTGGGTTGGAGTGGAAAGATAACTGAAGCAGCTCCGACCCTGGGTACTCACGTACTCCCTGATCGGACCAAATGCTAGAGTTACAACACCTCTCTCGAGGGAGTTGCAACGGAAAACACAATTCGATAGCTAGTCAAAACATGATCCAAGCATACAAGCTAGAGTTCAGATGCTAAAAAGAAATCATCCAACAAAAAGGGACCAAACACAGAGCAATAGGTACTAAACTCCACTAATTCCATTAGCATGAGCATTATATAAAAGGTTTTAGTTACATTGTGTAATAAGTGAAAGTAAATGACTGTAAAAAGGGAAGATAGGTATCGCCTCCTTGATGTAGGAGGGCAATATACAGCAGCAGACCCCTAAGGTGCCTCTAACCCGATACCGGGCGGGAGCTCTGGCCGACATGCCCGTGTCGAGCGGCCAGCCCCTATCGAGTGATAGGAAGTGACTGGTAGGCATAACGGCCAAGGCTCACTACCCGATATGGCCGTATCGGGGTACCACCCTCTCGGGTGGCACACCGTGATGGGAAATCCGTAGCGATCTCGGTATCGTACCAGGTTAAAGGTAGCTTAGGTTCTCAAGTTCCTTGTATCAGGTGTAGGGGCGAGCCATCTCAGGCAAGAGCCCATCTAGGAACCCGACACATCGGGTGGCCTTCTTGGTCGTATTGAACTGCTGCGGCTACCGAGACGGGTTCTAAGTGAACCACTCCTGCCCCTTTCGGGTAGGGGGTGTACTCACCTAGTATCGTCCGACATGCCCTTGGAACACGTCACACTAGCTTCTGAAGCTTTCCAAGGTTAGCTTTCACTAGGGTTCTGACCCGTCCCATCGAAGTCTTGTAGCTGCTATTTATAGGCAGCGGTTGGAAGAAGTTATAGTTCTCCAGGTGCCACGTGTCCTCCATCGGCTCCATTAGTGCGGCTTTGGGGATGATCGTCATGCGTGTCGCCCGACATAGCGGGTGTCGGGTTACAAGCGTATCGGGTAGTCATGACGGGTGGGCGCTTTCCGCTGGGTGGCTCGTATCGCGCGACACACTACAACGGGAGAGTAGTCGTGGAGGGTACAACTCCATGTTGGGTAAGCGGCGTATCGCCCGGCGGAGTCTTCTCGCGTGACACACACGTGTCGCGCGACAACTGTATTGAGCAACTGCGTGACAGGTATTTAGTGTGTCGGCCGACTGGTAGGAGGGCCGATGCAGGTAAACACTGTTCATGGGCCGGAACGGGCCTTTTTGGTGGAAAGACAAGGAAAAACTCTACAAAAGGATGCAAAAATTGGTTAGAGCGTAGTGCAGTTTAGTTTTTTTCAAAACATAACAAAATTGATAGGAAAAACAGTTTAGAGGGAAGTTTTGACAACAAAATATAGGCCATAAATAACCCCAAAAAGTGTGTTATCAACTCCCCCAAACTTAGCATTTTGATTGTCCCCAATCAATCTGTACATATTTTAAGGCTTTGTTTTGCGATACCTCTTCAGAACCTGACATAGTCTTCGGACAAGGGGTTTGAGCCAGTAATGAGATGTCTTAATGAAATTTTTTGTCTAACTACGAATAAAAGATTTTATTTTTCCTGCCATATTTAAGCAAAAATTCTCTCTCTCAGCCTTGTCGAGACTTAGGTACATGATTCCGAATTTAGCTTTCACACCAAACAACTTTTGGGAATAGAAAGTTGGGTTTTTGGGTAGGCTTAAGGCTTTTTGGGTTTTTCTTGTTTCCCATCAGTCCATCCAGGTACGGGTTCGTTAACGAGCGAGTGGTCCCTGCAGTCCAAGCCAGTTGGCTTTGGAGCAGTGATTTCACATCCTACGTACCACTGCCCCCGATCTACCATGCCTAAAGATGGGTACTTTTGAAAAAATAAGTGTGTATCTTTTTGGGCACAACTCTCATGCTTTTATTCATTCTCACAAGTCTTTTCTCTCTTTTTGGGATTTTTAATAGGTAGGGAAAAAAAAGCAAATTGCTATTTTGGCAACTTTTTCCTTCACATGCACATCTCTTAGCTGTTGTGAGATTATTTTTCGAAATTGGCGTAGAAAAGTTATAGCCTTTGTCATTTGAGACTGCAATTTCAGAAAAACAAAATAAAAACCTGCACCACCTTAGACACAGAGAAAACAAGTTGGCAGAAGTTGTATCAGATTTTTACTATAGAGTGTCTTTGTACAATTGTATAGAGGCAAGGGGTTGTATATGCACTATATTGTATCAGACTTGTATATGTATATATACACAGCGTATGTTGAAAAGAAATAAGAAAAAAAAAATTCAAAATGGGAGGAATTTTATACCTCCCTCACTGATATATAGTACCCCCCCCCCAAACTTATCCCACACTCTGTCCCAGAGTAGTGAGAAAAGATAGGGTGAGGTAGTGATAGGTCAGTGAGGGCTAGCTAGTAAGCATGCCTCCGTCAGATATAAGCTCCCACACATATTCTCCATGTTTGTTGTGATAGTCGATGTGGTGGATCTTGTTAGGCATTTGTTGTAGTGTCACCGAGCTAGAGATCCATTCTAGCACAAAAATGCCATAGTCATTGGATAGAAGAACTTGTTGTGGACTGCTGTGGCAGAACTGAAGCTCGTGTCATTTGCTCTCTGCCATCTCCAAGAATGGCTGAAGTAGTGTTGCCACCTCCGTATAGTATTTCCTTACTAAGCGCTCGAGGGGTGTCAATGTTGTCGATGTACACTGTACTGGATGATCTTTGTTGCTATCTGAGTTGTTGTAGAAAATTCCTGCTCGAGGGCGAGTGTACATCGTTAGGAGCATCCAATGGTTATAGTGCAGTATAGGCAGGAAGATGACACGTGACATTCTACTCTGTATTTCTGCCAGAAAAGATGGCTTTGCTCCTGACTCATCAGCAAGGCAGATGTCATTGAACAACATTGGATGGGCAATGTATGCATGTTCAAACTTTTTCTGTAGTACCTGGATGTAGGTGGCCGCCACTGATATCGCCAAACATCCTCCTTCTTTCACCATGGCCCTTAAATTATCAACTGGGACTATGACACTATCTGCCTCATAGATGACGTCTGTGGGGGTAGAGTCAACTAACTTCTGCAGGATCTCGTTTACCTGTTCCTGTCTTAGTGTAGAGCATGAGGAATGGTCAAAGTTGCTAATCATATCTTCCGAAGCATCAGGCGAAGAGGCGCCTTCATTTGAAAGTCTTTCTTCTAGAACGTCCATCTGCTTGCCTGCCCCATAAACATCCGTGGTGATCTCTACCGCTTCCTCTGGAGGGCTACTGGGTTGGGAGGATTCAACTTCGTAATCACTATCCAACAACTCTTCTGGGATGCTTGCATTCCATAAATAGTGCTTGTCCTTGATGAACGTCAGTGCGTAGATGCTCCTGAGCTGATAGAAGTTCTGGTTGCTGAGTTGACTTATGAATCCAAAGACATGGAGCAACTCTATGGTACGGAGGACTATAAATGCGCTGTTTCCGCTTCCCGCTTCTTCTTGGACGGGGAAGTCTTCGATGCTGAAGAAATTCCAAACACCAGAGTGGCGTTGGATTCCATATTTGATCACTCGGAGAAGACGCAGCGGAAGGAGCCTCAAGATCTTGTCTTTGGGGCATACAAACGTGTTTCCTGAGCGTGGAACCTCCTCGTTGCAACAGCTGAGAAGCTAGTCATCATGATACTGGAGGTCTGCCATGCACAGGAACCAATTCTTTCTGTGCTTGTAAGGGGCCACCACCAGGGTTGCATTGTGGTCTTTAGTATGCTTCAGAATGTTGGCCACTTACACAAAATCATACAACCCCATCATCAGCCTTCTTTTCAAGGCTGGGGTGGCAGTGTAGATAGGCTGTCGGCCTGTCCTGGTCTTGAGATTCTCGAGTATAGCGCCTTCCAAGACCCTGAACAGCTTCTTGGAGATGATGGATGGTGAACGAAATATGCTCCTCAGCTCCCCTCATCGTGTGGAGAAGTAGCTGTCACTCTAGACGACGTCTTATTCATCAACTTGCAACCTCAGGACCTTATTTAGCAGTTTCTGGTCTCTGATCGTCAAGTATCTGATGACTTTCCTTTCAAAATCTACCATCTCGAAGGAAGGGATCTCTGACGATGTAGAAAATTCATCTACCATCGAACTCCTTCTTCTAGTGGGGTGTCTGTCATTAACACAATAGATGTCCACCCTTTCTCCCTCTGATTCGTCAGAAGAGTCCTCCTTGACACTGATCGATTTTTCGTTGTCTTCAACTTCGTCCAGGGAGGCTGAGGGGGCAACTTTTTCCATGCCGCGGGAGCTCGCTTGTACTGCTAGAGCCCCTTCGGCTGTCTTGTGCATCGTCCATTCCTCGGGCATTGTGGATGGCCCGCTGGAGGAGGAAGGAGACGACGTCCCAGAGGAGGATGCTGATGAGGAGGGCTGGGAACCTGAGCCAGGAGGTGATGGAGACCTCCGTGGCTGTCTTGAGCGGGGGTGGCCATCCCTCCGGTTAAGCCTCTCCTCAACTACGTTGAGGCGTAGGAGGGCCTGTTGTAATGTTGCGTTAAGTGCCTCTAGTTGGTCGGGAAGGCCAACTAGAGCTAGAAGTTGTCGCTCCTATTCGCTGAGCCTCTGCTAGAAAATAGAAAAGTTGCAGGTAAGGGAAGAGAAGGAAACTGAGTGGTTTCTCATTACCTACCGCAAATAGTCAAATTCTTGACCAAGAATTTCCCCCAAATATGGAGGTGCTACGTCAGATCACCCTATCGATCTCATGATGCTCCTCGCGCGTGAAGGTCAGCCAGATGACTGCTCGACTTCAAGTGGGTCCGAGCCCATCTGTACCGTTCGTGAGGGTGTCGCCTCAGGGTGTAGCATTGGCACATTTGTGGCTGCCTCTGCCTCGCCTGTCGGTGGTGGTGGAGAAGGGCATGAGGTGGGTGGCCGTTGTTCTATCATCTGGTTGTCGGTGACCTCCTCCGTAGCTATTACCAACGACGTTGGCGTGGGCTGTGCAACCCTGAGCTCCGTCTCGAGGAGCTCAGCAAATGCCCCATTGCTGGCGTCTGGCTGTACCATATCCTCTGCCATAGAAGGTACAACAGAAGCTTTGGGAACTGTGACTGTCTCTCCCACGGTAGCTTCCCTTGGGGCTATCATCGTTGTCTCAGCCCTGGGTGTCTCAACGACCTCCACGATCACCATTATTTCTTCTACAGCTGTGACAGTTGTTGTTGTAGTGGCGACACGGCTGGGATAGGAGTAGCAACGACATCTTTATCAGTGGCTGTCACCGGTTGCGTGGGGGCGGTGGGTGGCTCAGCAGGGACTGTGGAAGATTTGTCCTGTCGGGCATCGAGAGGGATCTATTTTCCTATCGCGGCTTCCCTCTCTTGTATCCTCGTGGTGGCATCATAAGCGGCTTCGACCACCACAACTTCAACCTCCATTGTGGTGAAGACCAGCTTTTCTACGTCGTAGCTGGCACAGCGTGGGAGCGGAAGGAGGGTGTTTGTTCTTGCGAACTTACAGAAGTAGCATCACCCCTCCTTCTTGATGATGCTAGACCTCATTAGGAATTTGAGGTCGATCTTGTCGTCACCTCTCGTCCTTGAGAGGCTACGCAGCTCCCTGGGGTATCCTAACCCTACTACAATCCGATTCACCAGTCCGCCCATGTTGTAGTCTTTTCTAGCATCCTTTACTGGATGAAGACGATTGAGGATGAATCGCCCCAAATTGATCATGCGTCCTTCCATCATATGCCATATGAGGTGGATCTCTTCAGTGTAAAGATTGCTCGACTCGTACTTGCTGAAGAGCAGGCATGCAACGATCTTGTGCACTATCTTCCAGAAACAGGAGTGCACTGCCACCACCTTGCTTCCCGGCTTGAATGTTGACTCACCGATTATATTCCTCCAGAGTTCAACTGGGTTGAACCCGTCGCCTTCGGTGATTCTGACACCGTTGTTGAGAAGTTCTCTTTCTACTTCACTAGAGGAGAAGATTTCATTGAGATACGTTTCTGATATGTCGTGCTCAACGTTATACTACCGTCCTTGTAGTCTGTCCACTATGCCAAATCTTTTGACTTCATCTGATCTATTCTGTACCCAGCGGAGGGATGACATGAACTCCCTTGTGAGTTCTGTGTAGGAGGCGGAGTGGCTGAAGCAGATCTTCCTCAGCTCGGCTGCTGCTAGGACATTTTCCAGCCTGTCAAAAATGCCTATCTGGTGGAAGGACAACTGGTGGAAGAACCAGCTTGGTCTGTAGACCTTAACTGCCAATTCAGTGTACCGCTTCCTATGTTCATCGTCTCTGGGCATGAACCGACCTAGTGAGTGATCTAGAGGCTCTGGCTCGGCCGCCGTGGTTGAGACTATTGTTGGGGCTGTTGCTTCTTCCATCATGGGCCTCTTCTCAGGCCCAGACGTTCCTACTAAATCGGGGTTCGGGCGCTTCTTCCGGCTGTAGTGGCTTCTGTAGTGGCCTCGGGGTTGATCCTCTGGCCATGGTCATCTACTTGGATGATTGTCTACTTTGTGCGGTCCATTTATGTAAATATCAAACAAAATTATGTTAAGTAATATTATTGTTGAACGGGTCACCTTGTTTGATATCGGACAATAAGATGGTGTCACCCGATACTAGGAAGGTGATATCTTGAAAAACCAAAATAGGTTAGGACTACACTAAGTCCGTCATAAGCAAGTCAATATCGGGCAGGGGTAAATTTGTCTTATTGCCCGATAGGGGTCTGGCCGATATGGCGCTCGATATCGTGCATCGTTAACAAAACGGGACCTGCCCGATATGGATGCACGATATAGCCCTTGCGCGATATATGTGTCGCCCGATATGAGAATGGAGGCCGATATGGCTACGGGTGTCAGAACTCAAAACTTATCGTGCGATAGGGGTGGTACGATAAAACAAAGATTTTTCCAGATACAATCTCATGAGAAAAGATGTCGCTCGATATGGATGAACTCAAAGGCAATACATGCTAAAACCTTATTAAAACAAAATTGGGCGACAAAGGTCCCACCCGATACCAGGTATCGGTCCGACGCGCGATAGATGTATGTCGCGTGGTAAGAAAAAGAACTCAAGTCTTGCGTCTGACACATGTATAATAAAAAGTATGAGATACGCTATGCCCGACACGAGTTACACGACACGATAGGCGTGTCAGGCAACTCACACGATACATGTATCAGGTTATACCTTTATCGTCAGAAGGTCATGATGGGCGGAACGGGAGCAGAATGGATGCTGGCTGACTTGAGAGCTAAAGCGACAGAGTTGAATGCACGATACAGGAGTAGGTGAAAAGTAAATGCAAGTGCTCGACACAGTTTACTGCAGTTACTATTTATAGCGACTGCTAGCAGGGGTAAATCAGGTAAAAATGGGGCATGCGTCATGCAGAGAGACAAATCATTCCCGATGCGTAGTCTAATCCGTCACTTCAAGAGTCGATATGGCTTCTTAAGCATGCTTCACGCGTCGCAGCTCGCGGCGCGTGTGTCGCGCGATACGCTGGTCCACACGAGAATTCCGGCTTGATTTGAGCACAATTTGCACGATAGGGGGCTTCCTGCCTGATATGAGTGTGTCGCTCTGGCGCGCAACCTTTCCCGACACAAGAGTGTCTGCCCGATATAGATAGAAAAAGTGAGATTGTTGCTAAAGAAGCAAGGTAGAAAACCTTAGGAAAAACATTCTATATAGAAATTTTAAAAAGGAGTAAAACTTAAATTGAAAGCAGACGTGAAAAATAGAAGTAAAGGGAGCGTTGATGGGTAAAACATCATTGGCACGGAAGAAGACTCTCTGCCTCAGATAGTATTACCCATCAAATCTTTATAAAACTAAATCGGTGGCCCATAAAACAAGAGAGTATGTGCATGTGGCGCATGCACCGACTCGGGCCTTATTACAATGATAATGTTCGTAGAGTTTTTCAGAAATAGGAAATAACATCCTATTATAAGAAGAGTAAATTTTGGGCTGCCTCCCAAAGAGCGTTGTAGTTTCCGTCGTCATCTCGACATGCTTCAAGTCCTTTTATATAGATCCTTCTGCTTCTTGCAGTGCTATTTCCGATCTTCGCACAAACACTTCATCTTCATAGTATCTTTTGACTCTATGCCCGTTCACCGGGAAGACCTTTTCTGGATTGTCTTTGTTGTATAGCTCCATCATCCCTGATGGATAGATCTTTGCCACAGTGAAGGGTCCAGACCACCTAGTTTTTAGCTTTCCTGGAAAAAGACGGAGATATTCCCCATTCACTGGCACTCGTTGTAAGATCTTACAAAAGCATGGGAATCCTTAAACAAGGTCGGCCAATAAAAGCATGACTGGAGGCATGGATTGGCATTCCCTTAGAATGTTTGGCACCTCTTCCTATGGAATACATCTTCTATATAGATTATCAGAGCATCTCTTAAAGAGTAGAGGATCATCCCAATAATAATGCTTTACATCCGAGAAGAGTTTCTTCTTTTGATTGTACATTATTTCTGGAGGTAACTCCCCACAAGCAAGGTAATTACAAATATCTGCAAACCATGGTAGACTTGGCTCATCAGATCGAGCCATTGACAGGGCTTCATCAACATAGTTTTCGTTGACAGGCTACTGGACTTCTTCATTGCAGATTATCCTTGAGAGATGGTCCGCAACTACATTTTCCTTGCCTTTCTTATCAATTATCTCATGATCAAATTCTTAGAGCAATAGACCCCATCTTAGCAGCCTAGGCTTAGTGTCTTTCTTTTTCATTAGGTACCATATTGCTCTGTGGTTGGTGTAAACCTTCACTTTGGTCCCAATTAAATAAGACCTGAACTTGTCAAAGGCGAAGACAATTGCTAGCATCTCTTTTTCCATTGTGGTATAATTTACTCGTGCCTCATCTAGAGTTTGGCTGGCGTAGCAAATTACATGATGCTTCTTATCTTTTTTTTGCCCTAGGACATCCCCTACAGTGAAGTCACTAGCATCGCACATTAACTCGAAGGATAGCTTCCAATCCGAAGCTTGGAGAATAGGGGGTGTTACTAGGGCTTCCTTCAGCTTCTGGAAAGCCTTCAAACAAGCATCAGAAAAAACAAACTCTGCATCCTTGACCAGCAAGTTTGTAAGAGGTTTTGATATTTTGGAGAAGTCCTTGATGAACCTTCTATAGTACACGGCATGACCAAGAAAGCTTCGTACCCCTATCACAGACTTTGGTGGGGGTAGTCTGGAAATAGCCTCAACCTTGCTTAGATCCACTTCAATGCCTTTCTTGGAGACTTTATGGCCCAACACTATGCCTTCTTGCACCATGAAATGACATTTCTCCCAGTTGAGAACTAGGTTCTTTTCTTCACAGCGCTGCAGGACCAATGATAAGTTCTTCAAACAACCATCAAAGTTTTTCCTATAAATGGAAAAGTCATCCATAAAGACCTCTATGATATCCTCCAGAAAATCTGAGAACATTGAGATCATGCAATGTTGGAATGTTGCAGGAACGTTGCACAGGCAAAACGACATTCTTTGAAAAGCATACGTACCATAAAGACAAGTGAACGTGGTCTTTTCCTAGTCATTCAGTAGGATAGGGACCTGGTAGAATCTGGAATAACCATCTAAAAAGCAGAAATACTCATGATGTTCTAGTCTTTCTAGTACTTGGTCGATGAAGGGAAGCGGGTAATGGTCTTTCTTCGTTTCTTGCTTTAGCTTCATATAATCTATACACATTCTCCATCCGGTGATAGCACAGACGGCTACTTCATCACCCTTCTCACCTTTCACAACTGTCATACCCCCTTTCTTTGGTACAACTTGAATGGGGCTTACCCAGTTGCTATCGCTGATAGGGTAGATAATCCCTGCATCTCTCAGCTTGATAACTTCCTTCTTTACAACCTCTTTCAACATCTGGTTCAGCTTTCTTTGGGGCTGGACCAAGGGTTTGGTGGATTCTTCCAGATTTATGCGGTGCATGCACAGAGCAGGGTTAAGTCCCTTGATATCCTCCACTGAATAGACTATAGCTTGTTTATGGAGCCTCAATTCCTTGAGAAGTCTTTCCAATTGTTCTTCAGTTAGACTGATGTTAACTATAATGGGATTTCTTTCCTCTTGATCGAGAAACTCATACCTCAAACCTTCCGGCAACTGTTTCATCTCTAGTTTGGGCTTAGGTGCCTTTTCTTCTTCTGGTGCGGTTTCTAGGGAAGCATATTTGACTGTCTCTATAACTTCCTCACCCTCACTCAGATCATCTTCATTTTGATTTAGGTAATCAAGGATCTCAACAACCTCAGGATCTCCAGTTTCCGAATCAAAATTGTTTAACACCCTCATCATGGGGTCTACAATTGCAGTCTCTTCTCTTATTCCTTCGTAGTATTAGTAGTAGCTATCCATGAAGTAAGCAGACTCTAACAGGGATGGTCCCTTCATGGCGTCCTTCACTTTGAAATCAATGTGGTCATTTCTGACTCTTAAAGTTATGATACCTTCGGTGACATAAATCATTGCCCTCCCTGTTTCCAAGAAAGGGCGTCCGAAAATGATGGGGCACTTTGGGTCTTCAACAGTGTCGATGACAACAATGTCACATGGGATGAAGAACCTCCCTACACGAATCAAAACATCTTCAACTACCCCCATGGGTCTTTTGAAGGAATGATCTGCCAACTAAATTCTCATGTTGGTTCTGACCATGTCAGTCAGCCCCAATCGTTGTGCGAGGCTTAAGGGCATAAGGCTTATGCTAGCCCCTAAGTCAGCTAGACCCTTCCTTTCGGTGTTATCCCCTACAACAAAGGGTATAGTGAAGGCTCCAGGATCCTTTTTCTTTATTGGTAAATCAGCTTTAACGAAGGCCGTAGACATATTAGCCAAGTGTACCGTTTCAATCCTTCCTCCTCTTCTTTTCTTTGTGACCAAGTCCTTGAAAAACTTGGCATAAGTCGACATTTCTTCCAAGGCATCCAGAAATGGCACCTCAAGATGGAGCTTTTTCACCGACTCCATAAAACTTTCATATCTCTTCTTAATATGTGCTTTTATAAGTTTGTGTGGGAAAGGAACTCTTAGAGAGTATTGACTCCTTTTTCCGAGCAAGCTCTCCATAGGTTCTGGTTCTCTGACATAAGCTTGTTGGCTGCCTCCTTCAGCTGATTTTTCTGCAGCAACTCCGGGCTCTGGTTCTTCAGGTCTGGCCGATTCAGGGCATTTCACCATTTTTCCCGATCTGAAGACTGCCATCTTGGAAGATTCTGTGTTAGATGGTATCTTACGTGAATGATTCTTCATCAACTCTGCCATTGGAGCGAGCTGTTGGTCTATCTGGCGTTGATGCGTTTGCATATCCGCCATCTGGACCTGCATAGTATTAAGTACACCAGAGTTTGATAGCGCACTTTGCACTAGCTGATTGTTTATAGTGTCTTGTCTCTTGACGAAGTCAAAAAGCTGACCCACTAAGTCCGGCTGGCTGTTGTTTTTCATCTGGATTTGCCCTTGAGTTTGCACTTGCCCTTGACTCGTGTTAGCTACTTGACAAGGTTGGAACTTTCCTTAGCCTTGGTAACTAGCTTTGTTTTTTTGAAACGAGCTGGTCTTGACGTACGGCCCTTGTCCGCTTCTCTTCTCAAAATTGGGTGGTTCCTTAGGTGGATTATTCAATTGATGTGAATTCTCTACGGCATCCTTGTTTCCATAGCTGAAACCTGGGTGATCAAGCCTCTTGAAATTGACATAAGAGACATTCTCACCTTCCTCCTCTTCAGTTTCTCTATCGCTCGACTCCTTAGGTTGAGTATATACACAGTTATCTATTTTGTGTCCTCCTTCACCACAGGTGACACACTTCATCACCTTCTCTAGCTGTTTCTTGCCCTTTCCTCCTGACTCTTTTAGCTGGATGACATCAGTAGCTATTTTATGTATCTGAGACGTGATCGCCTCAAGAGACTTGGATATAATTGACGGGCCTTCATTTGTGGCTTTCTTAACATGTCCTTTGTCAGTCCTGTCGTACTCAGTCCCGGCTTGTAGTTCAGCCATGTTTTCAATGATCTTTTTAGACCTACTGGGCTTCTTCCCAAGAAAGTCGCTTCCTGCATCTACATTTAGCGATACTCTTTCTTCAGGAGTCAGACCATTATAGAATGTTGTTATCAGGAAACCTTTCTTGTAGTTTTGGTGAGGGTAGTCCCTCTGATACTCCTGGTATCTCTCCCAGGCTTCATGTAGGTTTTCTCCTGGCTTCTGGGTGAAAGATTTGATCTTTTGCCCCTTCCTGACGGTCTTCTCGGTAGGGTAGAACTTGTTTATGAAAGCATCCGCTAAAGAATTCCATCCGTTCAGAGATTGATGTGGCAGTCCGAGGTACCATGACAGTGCTTTGTCCTCCAAGGAGAAAATGAAACCCTTACAGTAGATCACTTCTTGTGGCACTCTCCTCATCTTGATGGTGTCACATATATTTTTGAAAGCATCGAGGTGATGGTAGGGATTGTCATTCTTGGAACTTCCTATAAATCTTTTATTTTGAATCATGGAGATCACAACTGGCTTCAACTTGAAGTTTACATCATCAAACCTTGGGATTACCATTGGGCATCTTGAGTTGTTGGCTTTCGTGGCTGCCAACTCATGAAGAGTCTTTTCTTCTTCTTCGGAATCTTCACTATCGCAATCTCTATGATTCCGCTCTTGATTATGTTGATTCCTTCTATGCCTATAGCGATGACGACGTCCCTCGTGATGATGATCATCCCCAGGTTGTTCTGATTCATGTTCTTCTAGCTCTTCATGTAAATGATCATTATTATAACGGTCATCGTCCCCATGTGGAGGTGGGTGTGGTCCAACTCTAGCATTTCGCTCATCCTCAGAAAGATGTGGTTCCACGCGAGGTGGCATGATGAATGGTGTTCAACCGAATAGGGTGCTTCTTCCCTAAGTACCGGAATAGAATGTATGATCCAGTTAGAAAACTAGTGTTATATGAGACGAACTATTCTGTACACATTCAGGTTAGAAGACTAAAAGAAACTGTGTTGTCAAGCTTGTTACTAAGCTTGAGGTACGAGAGTGTAGTTAGTGGATTCAGGTTCGTTAAGAGTACCATTTTGCCTCATCCCCGACAATGATGCCAAAAAGTTGACCGGCCTAAATCGCGCGTCCAAAAGGAGCAGATTTGAAGTAGTCAGACTTTTAAATAACCCGACTCTTAGGCCCCCACAACAATAACGGGGTCCGAAGTAGCGATCGGGGTCGAACCACAGGGACGAGGGTGGTCAGGCTAAGAACACAGAATCAACACTCTACACTCCGATAAAGAAGGGTAAGAAAATGTTCTCAAGGGAACGGTACATCAAGAATGGTAATCAATGGAATAAAAGGGAACAAAAATGGTAAAAGAAAGTGTTATAAAGAAAAATCTATCTCCAACTGGAGTTACAAGGAATATTTAAGGTTTTGACATTTCATCAATTTTTAGGAGTTTTGTGCAACGGAACCTGAGGAGATAACACTATTGCTTAGGTAAGGAATGAAAGAAGCAAACTTCCGCATAACAAGCGGCAGAAGAAAACATCCAGTACCCCTTCTCTCAAAGAGGGTACCTCCAACTAAGCACCGACACCCTCTCTCAAAGGTAGAGGACTTGGGTTGGAGTGGAAAGATAACTGAAGCAACTTCGACCCTGGGTACTCTCGTACTCCCTGATCGGACCAAACACTAGAGTTACAACACCTCTCTTGAGGGAGTTGCAACGGGAAACACGATCTGATAGCTAGTCAAAACATAATACAAGCATACAAGCTAGAGTTCAGATGCTAAAAAGAAATCATCCAACAAAGAGGGATCAAACACAGAGCAACATGTATTAAAACTCCACTAATTCCATTAGCATGAGCATTGTAAAAAAGGTTTTATTTACATTGCGTAATAAGTGAAAGTAAATGATTGTAAAAAGGGAAGATATGTATCGTCTCCTTGATGTAGGAGGGTGATATACAACAGCATACCCTTAAGGTGCCTCTAACCCGATACCGGGCGTGAGCTCTGGCCGACATGCCCGTGTCGGGTGGCCAGCCCCTGTCGGGCGATAGGTAGTGATAGGTAGGCATAACAACCAAGGCTCACTACCCGATACGACCGTATCGGGGTACCACCCTCTCGGGTGGCACGCTGTGACGGGAAATCTGTATCGAGCTCGATATCGTGCCAGGTTAAAGGTAGCTTAGGTTCTCAGGTTCCTTCTATCGGGTGTAGGGGCGAGCCGTCTCGGGCAAGAGCCCATCTAGGAACCCGACACATCGGGTGGCCTTCTTGGTCGTATCGGGCTGCTACAGCTACCAGGACAGGTTCTAAGTGAACCACTCCCGCCCCTCTCGGGTAGGGGGTGTGCTCACCTAGTTTCGCCCGACACACCCTTAGAACGCATCACACTAGATTCTGGAGCTTTCCAAGGTTAGCTTTCGCTAGGGTTCCAACCCGTCCCATCAGATTTCGGTAGCTGCTATTTATAGGCAACAGTTGGAAGAAGTTGCGGTTCTCCGGACGCCACATGTCCTCCATCGACTCCATTAGTGCGACTTTGGGGATGATCGACATGCGTGTCGCCCGGCACAGCGGGTGTCGGGTTACAAGTGTGTCGGGTAGTCATGTGGGTGGGTGCCTACCGGTGGGTGGCTCGTATCACGCGACGCGCTACAGCAGGAGAGTAGTCGTGGTGGGTACAACTCCCTGTCAGGTAAGCGGCGTATTGCCCAGCTGATTCTTCTCGCACGACACACCCGTGTCGCGCGGCAGCTGTATCGAGTAGTTGCGCAACATATAATAAGTGTGTCGGCCGACTGGTAGGAGGGCTGATGTAGGTAAACACCATTCATGGGCCTGGACGGGCCTTTTTGGTGGAAAGATAAGGAAAAACTCGGCAAAAGGATGCAAAAATTGGTCAGAGCGTAGCGCAGTTTAGTTTTGTTCAAAACATAACAAAATTGATAGGAAAAATAGTTTAGAGGGAAGTTTTGACAACAAAATATAGGTCATAAATAACCCCAAAAATGGTGTTATCAACACCTACTGTTAAATTTCAAACATGGGCGACACTTAATATCCTTGAATGAAAAATGTTAAAGAAATTAACCAAACTCATTCAAATATGCATAATAAATTTTGTTCAACAAAATGAGTATGCCTTTCATGTTATATGCATCAATGATACTAAACACTTAAGAAAATCTATTAACAAGAGATGAGAGTCCAAATTATGATGCACCTTTTCAAACTGTCAATGTCACATATTTCATTATAATGATAGAAAATAACCACTACTATTTAGAAATGATCTGATCTCTTACATTTATGACATAAGTAGGACTTGTGGCCAAAGGACTGCAACATTTTTGACCCCACAACAAAACAAATTTTACCACCATATATGCGATTGACTCATATATGGCTTGGGAAAAACTCAAACCAAGAGTAGTTGTTTTAGCATCACATTTATATTTGAGGGGGTCTCATACCTCAAATCTAATGAAACAAGTATCTAAAATGGAATATATATACATATGTATCTATATTTATATATATATATATATACACACACATATATACATGTCACATACATACTTAT